>CM061753.1:148905020-149505020 GCA_030979885.1 Lolium multiflorum | reverse complement strand
TTTTTTACAAATCACAGTAGCTCTACCATACAGTCCTGGAGTGCAAAGAGATTTTTTTTTTTTTTGAGGATAAGGTGTGCAAAGAGATAGCACGTGTTTCCTCGCAAGTCTGGGTCTTGGCCCAACATCACCTTCGCTGGCCTAAACAGGTAGTCCATAAGCATCCAGCTCAATCCGCGTTGGTTACTACGTCTTCCCGCTGATGGGCCGGTCCAGGTGATTTTTTTCTTTTTTTATTTTCCCCATCTTGTTTTCTTATTCTTATTTATCCTTTGTGTTTTTGTTTTCTTCCAATACACGAACATTTTATTCGAAACTTGTGAAAAATTATTTTGAAGTGTACGAATATATTTTCCAAAATGAATTATTCAAACCCATGGACAATTATTTTCAGCCACATGGACATTGTTCTCATATGTACATTTATTTTTGAACCTCGTGTACATGTTTTTGAATTGTATGGATATTTTTCCTCAACTTTCTAAAATTATAATTCGTAAAGAAATATTTTCCAACTTATGTATTTCAAGGATTATATATAAAATAACATGTCATGTTTCCTTTGAGGGGAAGCAATTCGGCACATTATTGATTAGATAACACAATTTCATTGTTTGCGAGTTTGCTAATGATAAAACTAGGGGGTTCATTGACCCAAGTATAAGAATTACTAGAAGTAAAATAAATTTTAGCAAGCTCATGGGCTACGTAATTAGCTTCCATATCACAATGTTCGATAGACACATTATCAAAACCGTTCCGAAAGATATTACAATCATCCACTGTTTAAAAATCATCCGATTCAAAGATTAATCGGCTGATTAATAGCTACTTGATGGTCAACGATTAGCCGATAAACTCATTTATCACCCGATTAACTCCTTTATCGCCCGATTAATCGACAGAGTTTCCTATTAATCACTAATCGCTAGCCGACCGAGTTGACACCGACATGCGATTTCCTCAATGTTGCAATCATCATACATGGCACCCGAATTTGTAACAGAGAAACCCCCATTCTTCATAGTATCTAGTCTCCACCACCTGGACACAATCAATGTGTTTATTAGTACCGGTTTATCGTGCCAACATTAAACCCTCTCAAAAAGCACAAGCTTCAACCATGGGAGCATCTACCACATGAGGTGTAGCTATGCATTCCCCTTATAATCTCTGATGACAACTCCTGTTACACCCCTACCTATATTTGCAAAGTGGGAAACCTCCTTGATTTACAGTATGTCGATTTGCAAGAACACCTTGACAAGGAATCATACCATGTAGTACTTTCCACCCAAAAATCTTGATCTTTCTAGGAATTTCAAGACTCCACAACCTCTCCCAGATAAGATTATTTGCACCTTCAGCAATATATTCATTCCTATAATGCCTTCCAAATTTATAATTTCAATAACAATAATAAGCTGATCGCGCTGAAAATTAACCAAGATTGTTATAATGCCACTCCACAAATCCTCTTTATCCGGTGTTAATGGAATTTGCAAGATTCTATGGGCACAATCGGCCATAATAAAGACTCGATCAGTTCCTCATCCCAAATACCATCCATAGGGTTTATCAGATCACACACACAAGATTAATGATATGGGTTCCTTTCGGTGTCATGATCTTCAAATTATGGCTTGACGGTATGCAACTCTCCTCCCAAATATATATTTGGTTACCATCACCCACTCTCCAAATAGATCCTTCTTTAAAACATTCCAAACCCACTAGAATACTTTGCCATGTATATGAACTACCACTCTTCGACGTAGCATTAAGCAGCCGACCATCTGGATTGTATGTTGCTCTTAGAACCCTTGCACAAAGTGACTCCGGTTAACACAAAAGCCTCAAAACCAATTTTGCCAACATAGAAAAATTGAAACAGTGCAAATCTCTGAAATCCATACCTCCACTTTTCTTTGGTATACATAATTTCCACCACGTTTTCTAGTGCATATGTTTTTTTTGCTCTTCCTCTTCACCCCACCAGAAGTGAGAGATAGCATCTGATATTCCGTTACAAATGTTCTTTGGAACTTTAAAAACCATGATAGCAAAAACTGGTTTTGCTTGACCAATAGCCTTCATAAGAATTTTCTTCCCCTCCCAGACTCTAACATCTTTTCTTTCCGTCCACTAATCCTTGCAACTACTTTGTCAACCAAATTTTAAAAAAATCACTTTTATCAATCCCAATCCGGCAGGCCAAGATCTTATCATTTAGATACTCCGTCATGATATTAAGCATCTGGCATACCTCGGATCTCTCTTTAACCACAATACTAGTATTGAAGAAATCACTAAATTTTGCCCAAACTTGCACAATAATTGTCTAGAATTTCCCTCGGCTTCAAAGCATTTTGTATCCTCTTGCATAAGAATCAAAGAGTCATCAATAGATAACAAATGTGAAACCATAGGCGCCATCTCGATAGGCCTGCTCCCCTCTATTTCTCCTCTCAATTCAGCACCTTTTAACGTACTTGATAAACCTTCCGCCACCATCAAAAATAAGTAGGGGGCAAAGGATCCCCCTACCTTAAACCTCTCGACCGTGTGAACACGTCTGTTTCCACTGAGTTGAATCTGATAGTATAGTTAACCGAGGAAACACAAACCATAATCATATCCACCCATCTTCTAGCAAAACCCATTTTCAACATGATCTACTCAAGATAAGACCATTGAACTCGATCATACGCCTTGTGCGTATCAAATTTGATAGCACAAAAGTCCCTCTTACCCTTATTTTTCTTCATAGAATGAATACTCTCATATGATTATAAAATACTATATGTAATCATCCTCCGTGGCACCATTGCACTTTGATGGCCACTAACAATTTTAGGGAGATAGAACTTGAGCCTATTTGCTAGCATCTTCGAGGTGATCTTATACACCACATTGCATAGACTAATTGGTCTAAATTGTGATACCTTATCTAGATTTTTAACCTTCGGGATCATCATAATTTTTGTACTATTCCATCCATCCAGAACAGAAAATATTATTCATTGTTTCTAACAATTCTTTTATGAGATAATCTCGAAGCATGTCCCAAAACCTTTTATAAGAAACCGCTTGTAGCCATCAAGACCAGATGCCTTCAAGTCACCAATATTTAACATGTCCATTTTAACCGCAAGAAGGACCCTCTTCATATCCTGTGTAACTAGGCCTTGGACACCAGTTAACACATTCTCATCTGGGGTTGTAACTTTAGAAGAAAAAAGACCAGAAAAATAATTGTAGACAACTTCACACATGGCATCTCTGTCCTCGTGTCTAATGTCATTGTCATTAACTAAGCTTTCGATTTTATTTTCCCTTTTTCGATTAGACGCAAAATTATGGATTTTTTTTTGTATTTTTATCGTTGCGCTTTTACTGCCCATGCTCTTTGCACCCAAAACATCTCTTTTGTTTCCAGTGTTAGCTCTATTTGCAATTGAATTTCTTTTTGGGCAGCCAGGGTAGCACTAGTCATCGAGCCCCTCCCCAATTTCTCTAGGTATCGTTATAATTCCTTCAATATCCTGGCTGGTCCCAAATTTGTTTATCCCATGTATGAAATTTAGAATGTACACCATTAACTTTGTGCATTAACGAGGGGTCCTTCTCCCTTGCTTTCTCTATTTTCCAAGCCGCTTTCACCATTTCCTCCAACGTATCCTCTTGAAGCCATCTTGCCTCAAACCTTCAAGGGCCTTGCACTCGGGCATGCAACCACTTTTCTTGAAATGAAAGAGTTTCCACGGAGGTCGGATACCATTTCTTTAAATAAGGAAGAAGTATTATCGATGGATTTGCTTCCATTCTTCCCACTATGGAAGAAGTAAAAAAAAGTAATGCGTAAGATTAAGGATTCTATATCGGCCACTAATGGATGATGGTCAGATATTGTTGTTTTTCCACTGATCATTCACCACAAATCCATCCAATCTTTCTCTCAATTTTCCTCTCCTCCGTATAAAGGTCTCCAACATACCCCATATATCCTTGAGTTCACGATCTTTCAAAACATCGTGGAATTCCCGCATAGCTTGTTGAGATCTAGGACACACACCTTCTTTCTCATAATTAAACATAATTTCATTAAAATCATCTAGTACCAACCATGGAATTTTCATTTGACCATGGACGGTACGTAAAGCATCCCATGTAACATGCTGTTGGCCCCAACTAGGCTCATCGCAGATACCATTAAATCTCCAACTCATACCATCCTGAACCACTACATCAACGTAGTTTTTTGTGATGCTCTTTACAATTATCTTAACATTATTTCTCCTCGTCATCAACAGACCACCACTTTGTTCATCACTCTCAAAGATACTAGTATGATCAAATCCCATCTTCCTCCTCAGATTTTATGCCCTAGCTTTTTTCAAATGTGTTTCTGACAGGAAAAGCACACGCTGTTTTATTTGCTTCTCAAGATCAAGAAGCGCTCGAACTTCCCGGAAGTTACGAAGCCTACGACAGTTCAATCCGTAGAGTTTCATTGCTCGTAGTGATCCTCCACACCAGAAGTCGTTGATTCCATGGTTTCATAAACTTCCACGCCATCCACAACTTTCTTCTATCTTTTAGATGCCTGCACCTTTTGGGGAGTCGTCTCCAATTTCACATAGTCTCTACTTCCATTACCATACTCTACCCAGTGATAGGGGAGCAAGATTTAACCTATTACTAGGGGTATTGACTTTACCATCACTCCCTATCAGCCTCTTACTTGCCCCTTAGTAGAGTATCATGCATGTGAGTCTGGACCTACCTATGTCCATATGAGTGTTCTCCAAATTATTTGGCTCTGCTGGAGCTTGACCTCTTCCTCTGCCCTGACCACCAAACTCTCTAAGATTTCCATATCCTCTTCCACCCTCCTTACGGATACTTGGTTCAAAAATTACCTTCATCCAATCACCCCATTGGCATTGATCATCCTCGTGTAATCACCAAATTCCATAACTACATGGCCCATCAGACCAAAAAACTAGCAAAAAACTCAGGCAATTTTTTGTACTATACTAGATATATCTTCCTCTCTTTAAGAGATTGGCACTATCCGCACTAAGGGTTTACTAAGATCGATATGACCCCTTGCAGGCAAGTACTTCAAGAGTCTGTATTGGAGGGGGAAAGACCTTCTAGGGTTTGGTTCGGCCACCATACTTATGGCCGGTAGAAACCCCACATTTTCCTCCTTTAAATACCCTCATAGCCATCACATTAAGGCTCGGATTTTGATTAGATAAAAAGTTAGCCATTGCTGCAACTCTCGTGTACTTCTTTTGACGCCAACGCCCAGAACAAGACTGACTATTAGGAATCGCACCTTATTCAATAAAGCTTTCATCTTTATCCGCAATATTTTGATTACATTATTAGTTCTTACTTGTTCTCGATTTCATGTAGGAATTAAGACCTTTTGGTCAGGCTGATCGTGCATCCGCAAGATCAGTAACTCCCGGAGATTGTCCCCGATTGCATTGGTGCACGAGTTTTACACGTGTAGTCAGATCGTCAAACACGAACTTCACCAACAAATCAATTCATCCTCGTCTCATCGAAAGATCGGTCACCTTTACCCTATCATAAGGCATGTATAGTCCCAATAAAGGCGCCACCTTAGGGTCACAAGCGATGGCGTACATTGCTCCTAAGAAGATAAACCTTGAGCAGCAGCAACACCAAGGCAATACAACGCCCGACACCCATGCTTCCCAAAAAAGTGTCTGCAAAAACGATGCGTCCCTCGATGGTGGCGAGGGTGGGGTGGAAAGATTGGGGAGGGTGCTAGCGCCGCCTGCAGTTAGGGTTTCCCAAACTTTATACTCGAACTGAATCTTTTCTAATCTAGAATTGACGTGAAACCTCACCAGTTAAGCTGAAATTGGTAGACGAGAGAGAAAGGGAGAGAAGGTTGTGGCAAACAAGGGCACGTTTGGTAGCCTGGGCCTGATTCATCGCTCACTGGCGCAGCCATGCAAGCACACTTGCGCGTCCAGAACGAGCCACGGGCCAAAATTGGCATGTTGTTTGGTAGGTCGGGCTGCATCGGCTGGGCCAAAAAGGACTTTCTGTTTGTTTGCCTGCAGCCAAGCCCAAATCTCGATGGAGATGATATTAGGCCTGTTTGGTACCATCCAGGCATGTCTACGGTTACTGATGTCTACGGGTGCTTCTATTCTTGTAGACAGTGTTGGGCCTCCAAGAGCAGAGGTTTGTAGAACAGCAGCAAGTTTTCCCTTAAGTGGATCACCCAAGGTTTATCGAACTCGGGGAGGAAGAGGTCAAAGATATCCCTCTCAAGCAACCCTGCAACCACAAAGCAAGAAGTCTCTTGTGTCCCCAACACACCTAATACACTTGTCAGATGTATAGGTGCACTAGTTCGGCGAAGAGATAGTAAAACACAGGTGGTATAGATGGTGGTAATATTGCAGAAAGTAAGATGCAGTAAAACGTAAACAAGCGGCGCCGAAAATAACTTGCTAGCGTGGGAAGCAATTCTTTATGGTGGAAACAAGGCCTAGGGATCATACTTTCACTAGTGGACACTCTCAATATTGATCACATAATAAATAAGTTCTCTTCCTTTGTGCTACATATACTCTTGTTAGATGATGAACATCACTAATTGTGTAGGATTACACGAAACCTCAATGCCGGAGTTAACAAGCTCCACAACATTCGATATTCATGTTTAAGTAACCTTAGAGCATAATAGATCTTTGCAAAATAAACCGAGTACTAACATAGCATGCACTGTCACCATCACACTATGAAGGAGGCATAAATCACATCAATACTATCATAGCGATAATCAACTCCATAACCTACAAGAGATTATGATCATAATCTACGACAAGAACTACACAATGCACACACTGTCACCATTACATCATGCAGGAGGAATAGACTACTTTAATAACATCACATGAGTAGCACATAGATAAATAGTGATACAAAACACATTGCAATCATAAAGGGATATAAATAAGCACTTCACTATGCCATTCATAACAGTGAATAAGTATTCTGTGAAATATAGCCTAAGAGACCCACACGGTGCACACACTGTCACCTTTACACACGTGGGACAAGGTGTCTCCGGAGATCACATAAGTAAAACCCACTTGACTAGCATAATGACATCTAGATTACAAGCATCATCATATGAATCTCAATCATGTAAAGCAGCTCATGAGATTATTGTATTGAAGTACATAGGAGAGAGATGAACCACATAGCTACCGGTACATCCCCGAGCCTCGATGGAGAACTACTCCCTCCTCATGGGAGCAGCAGCGGTGATGAAGATGGCGGTGGAGATGGCAGCGGTGTCGATGGAGAAGCCTTCCGGGGCACTTCCCCGTCCCGGCAGCGTGCCGGAACAGAGACTCTGTCCCCGGATCTTGGCTTCGCGATGGCGGCGGCTGGAACTTTTCTCGTACCGTGGCTTATTCCTCTCGTGTTTTAGGTCAGGGACCTTTATATAGGCGAAGAGGCGGAGTCGGAGGGCTGACGAGGCGGTGACACACTAGGGGGGCACGGGACCAGCCCTGACCGCGCCGCCCTATCATCTGGGCCCACCAGGGCTCCCCTCTGGTGGCTCTCGGGTGTTGGAAGCTTCGTGGAAAAATAGGATGTTGGGCATTGATTTCGTCCGATTCGAGAATATTTCCTTACTAGGATTTCTGAACCAAAAACAGCAGAAAACAGGAACTGGCCCTTCGGCATCTCGTCAATAGGTTAGTTCCGGAAAATGCATAATAATGACATATAATGTGTATAAAACATGTAGGTATCATCAATAAAGTAGCATGGAACATAAGAAATTATAGATACGTTTGAGACGTATCAAGCATCCCCAACTTAGTTCCTACTCGTCTCGAGTAGGTAAACGATAACAATGATAATTTCTTAAGTGACATGCCATCATAACCTTGATCATACTATTGTAAGCATATGTAATGAATGCAGCGATCAAAAACAATGGTAATGACATGAGTAAACAAATGAATCATAAAGCAAAGACTTTTCATAAATAGTACTTTCAAGACAAGCATCAATAAGTCTTGCATAAGAGTTAACTCGTAAAGCAATAATTCAAAGTAGAGGTATTGAAGCAACACAAAGGAAGATTAAGTTTCAGCGGTTGCTTTCAACTTATAACATGTATATCTCATGGATATTGTCAATGTAAAGTAATATAATAAGTGCAATATAAAAGTATGTAGGAATCAATGCATAGTTCACACAAGTGTTTGCTTCTTGAGGTGGAGAGAGATAGGTGAACTGACTCAACATAAAAGTAAAAGAAAGGCCCTTCGCAGAGGGAAGCATTGATTGCTATATTTGTGCTAGAGCTTTTATTTTGAAAACATGAAACAATTTTGTCAACGGTAGTAATAAAGCATATGTATTATGTAAATTATATCTTACAAGTTGCAAGCCTCATGCATAGTATACTAATAGTGCCCGCACCTTGTCCTAATTAGCTTGGACTACCGGATCATCGCAATACACATGTTTTAACCAAGTGTCACAAAGGGGTACCTCAATGCCGCCTGTACAAAGGTCTAAGGAGAAAGCTCGCATTTTGGATTTCTCGCTTTTGATTATTCTCAACTTAGACATCCATACCGGGACAACATGGACAACAGATAATGTACTCCTCTTTAATGCATAAGCATGTGTCAACAATTAGTGTTCTCATATGAGATTGAGGATATATGTCCAAAACTGAAACTTCCACCATGATTCATGGCTTTAGTTAGCGGCCCAATGTTCTTCTCTAACAATATGCATGCTCTAACCATTCAGGTGGTAGATCTCTCTTACTTCAGACAAGACGGACATGCATAGCAACTCACATGATATTCAACAAAGAGTTGATGGCGTCCCCAGAAGCATGGTTATCGCACAACAAGCAACTTAATAAGAGATAAAGTGCATAAGTACATATTCAATACCACAATAGTTTTTAAGGCTATTTTGTCCCATGAGCTATATATTGCAAAGGCGAATGATGGAAATTTAAAGGTAGCACTCAAGCAATTTACTTTGGAATGGCGGAGAAATACCATGTAGTAGGTAGGTATGGTGGACACAAATGGCATAGTGGTTGGCTCAAGGATTTTGGATGCATGAGAAGTATTCCCTCTAGATACAAGGTTTAGGCTAGCAAGGTTATTTGAAACAAACACAAGGATGAACCGGTGCAGCAAAACTCACATAAAAGACATATTGTAAACATTATAAGACTCTACACCGCCTTCCTTGTTGTTCAAAACTCAATACTAGAAATTATCTAGACTTTAGAGACACCAAATATGCAAACCAAATTTTAGCAAGCTCTATGTATTTCTTCATTAATGGGTGCAAAGTATATGATGCAAGAGCTTAAACATGAGAACAACAATTGCCAAGTATCACATTATTCAATACATTCTACCAATTACTACATGTAGCATTTCCCGTTTCCAACCATATAACAATTAACGAAGCAGTTTCAACCTTCGCCATGAACATTAAAAGCTAAGAACACATGTGTTAATATGAACCAGCGGAGCGTGTCTCTCTCACACACAAGGATGAACTTATTCAAACAAAACAAAAATAAAAACAAACATACGCTCCAAGTAAAGTACATAAGATGTGACTGAATAAAAATATAGTTTCTCTAGAAGAAACCTGATAAGTTGTCGATGAAGAAGGGGATGCCTTGGGCATCCCCAAGCTTAGATGCTTGAGTCTTCTTAAAATATGCAGGGATGAACCACCGGGGCATCCCCAAGCTTAGACCTTTCACTCTTCTTAATCACATTATATCACCCTCTTCTATTGACCCTTGAAAATTTCTGCCACACCAAACTTCAAGCAAACTCATTAGAGGGTTAGTGCACAATCAAAAATTCACATGTTCATAGGTGAAACAATCATTCTTAACACTTCTGAACATTGCACAAAACTTCTGAAAGTTAATGGAACAAAGAAACCCATTCAACACAGCAAAAGCGGCAATGCGAAATAAAAGGCAGAATCTGTCAAAAACAGAACAGTCCGTAAAGACGAATCTGAAAGGGGCACTTAACTTGCTCAAAAGGAAAAACTCAAAACTAATGAAAGTTGCGTACATATCTGAGGATCACGCTCGTAATTTTGCAGATTTTTTTGATTTTTTGACAGAGACTTCTGCTCAAATTCGTGACAGACAGCAATGCTGTTTCTGCGCAGCAATCCAAATCTAGCATCAACTTTACCATAGAGACTTTACTTGGCACAAAAACATGATAAGGAGAGGTTGCTACAGTAGTAAACAACTTCCAAGACTCAACAAAACAAAAATTGCTGTAGTAAAATAAACACATGGGTTATCTCCCAAGAAGTTCTTTCTTTATAGCCATTAAGATGGGCTCAGCAGTTTTAATGATGCACTCGCAAGAAATAGTATTTGAAGCAAAAGAGAGCATCAAGAGGCAAATTCAAAGCACATTTAAGCCTAACATGCTTCCTATGAAAAGGAATCTTGTACACAAATAAATTCATGAAGAACAAAGTGGCAAGCATAGGAAGGCAACACAAGCGCAATTTCAAGATTCTCAACATAAAGAGCGGAAACTTAATATTATTAAGATGCATATAACCATATTTCCCTCTCTCATAATAACTTTCAGTAGCATCATGAACAAACTCAACAATATAAGTATCACATGAAACATTCTTGTCATGAGCCACATGCATAAAATTATTACTCTCCACATAAGCATAATTAATTTTATTAGTTGTAGTGGGAGGAAATTCAACAAAGTAGCTATCATTATTATTCTCATCAAGTGTAGGAGGCATAGTATAATCATAATAAAATTTACTCTCCATAGTAGGCGGCACCAAAAGACCACTATCATTATAATCATCATAAATAGGAGGCAAAGTATCATCAAAGAAAATTTTCTCCTCAATGCTTGGGGGACTAAAAATATCATGCTCATCAAAACCAGCTTCCCCAAGCTTAGAATTTTCCATATCATTAGCAACAATGGTGTTCAAAGCGTTCATACTAATATCATTGCTACTAGCATGCAAATAAGATTCCATAGGTTTTTTAATTTTCGCAGCAAACAATCCATGTCTTAACTCAGGAAATAGAATAAGAAGCTCATTGTTGTCCATTATGCCTAACTAGTGTAAACAAGAAACCAAAAGATGCAATTGCAGGATCTAAAGGAAATAGCTTCGAGTACTTACAACGGCACCGGAAAATAGCTTAGTAGCCGAGATCCGGAGTGTGAGTACTTTTTACCTTTCCTCCCCGGCAACGGCGCCAGAAAATAGCTTGATGTCTACGGGTGCTTCTATTCTTGTAGACAGTGTTGGGCCTCCAAGAGCAGAGGTTTGTAGAACAGCAGCAAGTTTTCCCTTAAGTGGATCACCCAAGGTTTATCGAACTCAGGGAGGAAGAGGTCAAAGATATCCCTCTCAAGCAACCCCGCAACCACAAAGCAAGAAGTCTCTTGTGTCCCCAACACACCTAATACACTTGTCAGATGTATAGGTGCACTAGTTCGGCGAAGAGATAGTAAAACACAGGTGGTATAGATGGTGGTAATATTGCAGAAAGTAAGATGCAGTAAAACAGTAAACAAGCGGCGCCAGAAAATAACTTGCTAGCGTGGGAAGCAATTCTTTATGGTGGAAACAAGGCCTAGGGATCATACTTTCACTAGTGGACACTCTCAATATTGATCACATAATAAATAAGTTCTCTTCCTTTGTGCTACATATACTCTTGTTAGATGATGAACACCACTAATTGTGTAGGATTACACGAACCCTCAATGCCGGAGTTAACAAGCTCCACAACATTCGATATTCATGTTTAAGTAACCTTAGAGCATAATAGATCTTTGCAAAATAAACCGAGTACTAACATAGCATGCACACTGTCACCATCACACTATGAAGGAGGCATAAATCACATCAATACTATCATAGCGATAATCAACTCCATAACCTACAAGAGATTATGATCATAATCTACGACAAGAACTACACAATGCACACACTGTCACCATTACATCATGCAGGAGGAATAGACTACTTTAATAACATCACATGAGTAGCACATAGATAAATAGTGATACAAAACACGTTGCAATCATAAAGGGATATAAATAAGCACTTCACTATGCCATTCATAACAGTGAATAAGTATTATGTGAAATATAGCCTAAGAGACCCACACGGTGCACACACTGTCACCTTTACACACGTGGGACAAGGAGTCTCCGGAGATCACATAAGTAAAACCCACTTGACTAGCATAATGACATCTAGATTACAAGCATCATCATATGAATCTCAATCATGTAAAGCAGCTCATGAGATTATTGTATTGAAGTACATAGGAGAGAGATGAACCACATAGCTACCGGTATAGCCCCGAGCCTCGATGGAGAACTACTCCCTCCTCATGGGAGCAGCAGCGGTGATGAAGATGGCGGTGGAGATGGCAGCGGTGTCGATGGAGAAGCCTTCCGGGGACACTTCCCCGTCCCGGCGGCGTGCCGGAACAGAGACTCCTGTCCCCCGGATCTTGGCTTCGCGATGGCGGCGGCTCTGGAACTTTTCTCGTACCGTGGATTATTCCTCTCGTGTTTTAAGTCAGGGACCTTTATATAGGCGAAGAGGCGGAGTCGGAGGGCTGACGAGGCGGTGACACACTAGGGGGGCGCGGGCCCAGCCCTGGCCGCGCCGCCGTATCATCTGGGCCCACCAGGGCTCCCCTCGGGTGGCTCTCGGGTGTTGGAAGCTTCGTGGAAAAATAGGATGCTGGGCATTGATTTCGTCCGATTCCGAGAATATTTCCTTACTAGGATTTCTGGAACCAAAAACAGCAGAAAACAGCAACTGGCCCTTCGGCATCTCGTCAATAGGTTAGTTCCGGAAAATGCATAATAATGACATATAATGTGTATAAAACATGTAGGTATCATCAATAAAGTAGCATGGAACATAAGAAATTATAGATACGTTTGAGACGTATCAGTTACCTCTTCTCTATGACGGGTAGCCTTACCATGCTCTCATTTCCCATCAGACAGAAATCACAGTTCATGATAGTTGCAATCAATTCACGAAATCCTCCCTAGCTAATGCGAATGGTAGTTCATAACACGATGCTCCCTAGCTACTACGAATTGCAGTTTATCATAACGGGGTCGTTCAGCATACGAGGATCGAAAAGGGTTCGAGAAACAGGAGATCATAGGGGTTCTTCTTCTTCTTCACTTTTTCACTTCTTCTCAGATGGTGGTGTTGCCTCTGGCTTCCCACATTGCGTCTGCCCACTCTTGCCTTTTCACCTTCTAGGCATCATTGTCGCCTGCTTCCACGCCATGACCGGTCTCTACTTCATCAAAAGTGAAAACCTCTTCGAAGAACTCATCCTCGCCCCAACCTAGGATCCAGTTGTGAAGAATACAGCAAGCAAGGACCAGCTTTACCTAAGTGTCAAACGTGTGGAACGGTTTCTGGTCAAGGACCTTGAACCTGTTCTTCAATGCAGCAAAGGCCCTCTCAATGGTGACTCTAAGGCTTGAGTGTCTGAGATTGAACAACTCTCTCGCATTCAGAGGTCGGTGCTTCGCAGAGAACTCGTTGAGGTGGTACCTTGTTTTCCTGAAGGGAGGTAGAATTCCAGGTCGGCATGCATATCCAGCATCTCCAAGGTAGAACTTACCGTCAGGGATTTGCAACCCATCAGGCCTTGATAAGCTGTCGGCCAGGATGCTCGCATCATGAGCTGAACCCTCCCACCCAGCAAGCACGTAGGTGAACCTCATATCGAAATCCACAGCTGCTAGAACGTTCTGGCTGGTGTAGTGCTTCCTCCCGCGGAATGCTGCAGACATTGATCTCGGTACCTTTGCAGTGACATGAGTACCATCAATAGCCCCAATGCAATCCTGTAAAAAGATTAGCACACAATCATGTTTCTGGCAGTAGCACACATCTGATAGGTAGAAGAAACATGATTTTGTACTCACCCTGAAATAGGGGAACCACCTGTAGCTGTTCTTGATCTTGGTTGGTGTGTTCATTGATGCTAGCTTGATCATTTCACCTCTGAGCTCCCCAATTGCGTACAACACCTGCTGGAAGTACCGAGAGATAGTCTCCGTGGATCGCCTGAATGTGTTATGGATGACTTTGAACCTCTGGTTATGACCGACGACATGAAGAAACATTGCGATTTGTTCTGCGACAGAGGTGTGGATGCTATCAGTCAGCAGCCCTCTTTCCCTTAACGTTTTCACAAGTGCATAGAAATGGGCTCTTCTCATCCGTAGCGTCTGGATGGCCTCTACGTCGTTGCAGTTGTAGATGTTGTTTAGGTTGGCAATCCTCTCCTGATCTCGTTGTAACATAGGTCCGTAAGTCACACGAGGATAAGCAGCATGCCTAACTGCTCTCTTGTGCACCATCAGGATCCAGGCTTGTACGCAAATGATGAGTGCTGCGGCGTGATGCACAAGCTGGAGCTGGTCGGTCTACTCGAACAAGATCTATGCATTACGAACGCGCCCATCGAACCCAACCAGTTCTACGAACATGAATCGAACACTACAGTAGAGCAGAGGAGTTTCCTCTTACATCCGTCATGCCGGATGATGGACACGGCCGATAGCCGCCGCAGATGTGCGCAGGCTCCGCTGCGGCTGGATAAGAGAACCCTGGTCCGACGCCGAGAACGAAGGGAGATGCGCGCTGCCAGATCGTGGTTGCCGCCGCTGCCGCCGGTGTGAAATTTGGGAGAAGGGAAATTTTGGAAGGGGGCTAATGGAGAGGGTAACCGAAGAGGGAGGTTACCCCTACCTTCAACGCCGCTAGGATTTCGGCTTCTCCCGCCATGCCGAGGCGAAGCTCCCGCGCGAATGGCGTTGTCGATTTTCGTCTCGCCAGGGGCTGACCCTGGAGAAACCGTCAAACTGAACGTTCCTCCGGGACTTGTTCCAAAAATATTCTAAAACCCGTGCTATGCAAGGACGCGAGTGCGTCCAGGAAACCAAACGACCCGAAAAATGCTAGACCGATGCGAGCCATGAAGGGCCGGCCAGGCTACTAAAGGCGCCCCAAGCAATGGAGCGGAAGGAGCGCACAGTGACTCAGTGAGCATGAGGCCGGATCCCAAAATTGCGTATCTTTCCAAATCGTTTCGCTTATGGGAAACAACCCCAAACAGCAGGGCTTTTTTTTCTTTTTCATTTGTAGAAGGGTGAAAACTGTACAAGCTCACAAAAAATGTGAGAGGGCAAAGAACCAAAAAGATTACAGCATTTGACCTGTAACAACTACAGCAACTTCGTCTCTAATCTGCGCAGCAAGCGCCATGGCGTTGCAAGTTTTTCCTTTAAAGAATCTGCGGCCACGCTCTTTCCATAAGTGCCTTTTGGGGGAAGCATTGATCTAGCTAAGAGCAGGTCTAACAGACCCCGTAAAAGGGGCAAACCCGTATAATAATCGCCGATTTGAGGGTTTCGCGTCTACCCGGCCGTCTAGCACGCCCCGTAAAAACGGCCCCCGCATCGATTTTTGCTGTTTTGGACTACGGGGCGGGTCGTCGCCCCCTACTTGTGCGGGGTGGGAGCGGGGATAGTGGGCGAAACCACTATCCCAATTCCGAAAGCGCGCGCGGACATTTCAGTTGTCCCCATCCATCTTCCCCCGCGCGCCGCCGCCGGAATCCGTCAGATCCGCGCCCCTCCGACGCCCGCCGCACCTCCGCCGCACCCCGGCCGAAGTTCCGCGTCCCTCCGCGCGCGCCGCCGCCGTCCAGCCGTGGTCTTCTCCGCCGTTTGTCGCCGGTGAGTATTCCGCCGCGTTCTTCCTCGTTGCCGCCGGTAAATTGGTCGGATTTCGGGCTGATCTATGGTTCCCCGTGGTAGATGGCTTCGGAGGATGTGCACATGGCGGATTTGGAGGCGACGTCGACCGATTGGTCGTCGTCGGATTCCGATGATTCCGACATCGACGAGTTGCTCAACGACGACGAGACGGAGATGATGGTGCTCCTGTTCGGCTTGAAGCAAACGGAGGACCGCTTGAAGCTGCTGGATCAGCGGAAAGGATCCGTGATGGGGCGTATGTGCATTCCGCGGAACCGCGCGCTCGGCCACGAACAGCTGATGCAAGATTATTTCGCCGAGGTACCGACCTATCCTCCCCGCCTCTTCCGTAGACGGTACCGAATGCGTAGGTCTTTGTTCGAGAGAATCGTGAAAGATTGCGAGGCAAATTGCGATTATTTCAAGCAAAGAAGAAATGCTGCCCAAGTCATGGGATTTAGCCCATATCAAAAAATTTCTGCCGCCATGAGGGTTATTGCATACGGTATACCAGCAGATTATACCGACGAGTACCTTCGCATTGGTGTGCAAACAACCACGGATTGCGTGCGTATGTTTGCCAAGATGGTGATCAAGTTGTATGGAGAGCAGTATCTCCGAGCTCCAAATGAGGATGATACAAAAAGGCTCATGGAGATCAATGAAAAGAGGGGGTGGCCGGGGATGCTTGGTAGTTTGGATTGCATGCATTGGACATGGAAAAATTGTCCAAAAGCATGGCATGGAATGTATTGTGGCAAAAGCCGTGATGCTACCATTGTTCTTGAAGCTGTGGCCTCTCAAGACTTATGGATTTGGCATGCTTTTTTTGGATTGCCGGGGACACTCAACGACATCAACATCTTGAATAGATCCCCTTTGTTTGCAAGACTAGTTAGGGGTGAATCTCCACCTTGTAACTACAAAGTTATGAACAATGAGTACACCATGGGGTACTATCTCACAGATGGTATTTACCCTAACTATGCAACCCTTGTCAAGTCCATAAAAGAGAAAAAGGACAGGGCTTTGACAAGAAAGGAAGCTTGCTTCACCAAAAATCAAGAGGCATGCCGCAAGGATATTGAGAGAGCTTTTGGTGTCTTGCAAGCAAGGTTTGCAATTGTCCGGGGTCCTGCTAGGTTTTGGGACAAGGAAACTCTTGTTGATGTCATGACATGTTGTGTGATTCTTCACAACATGATCATTGAAGATGAAAGCGGTTTGAACTTGCCGTGTTTCTATGACAATGTTGGCACCCGAGTGCAGCCCGAGAGGAACCCTGATCGGATTGAAGCTTTTCTTGCAGCTCATCGAGGCATTGAAAATGCCGAGACTCATCACCAGCTCACCCAAGATTTGATTGATCACCATTGGCAGTTGCATGGCCAATGATTTATTACATTCATTTTCCATTCTTGTATGTGTGAAACATTCATTTCCTATTGTTGTATGTGTGAAACATTTGTTATTATTTGTTTAATTCTTGTTGACATTTCCGAAAAACATTATTGTAATAATTATGACGATTATTGTGTGATGCAAAACATTTATTTTATGTGAATGGTGTGTTGGTTCTAATATGCAATTTGTCAAAAAACCCTGTTTTGAGGGGTTGACAACTCGGACGAGCTAGCAGACCCCGTATACCCACCCCGTAAAACAGAATATTCTGTTTTACGGGGTGGGTATACGGGGTCTGCTAGCTCGTCCGAGTTTTCGGCCGGCGAAAACCCGATACAGGGCCCTCTACTCGCGTTATACGGGGCGAAATTATACGGGGCCTGTTAGACTTGCTCTAAGCAAAGAAATCAACATTTTCTCGCAAGAATGGAGTTAAGGCGCTCGAGCTTGAGATCCTCCCGGAACTGCCGGATGAACCGGTCGGCCCGCGCGTTCACCTCCGCCTTCTCTTCGATCTCTGCAAACGCCAGCCGTTCGACGATACCCGGCACCTTCCACTTCCTCGGCCTTTCCAACGTAGCAGCGCCCTTGGCGACGGCCGGTGACGGTGTTGACATCTCCTCCCATGTCTCGGGCTCTTCCTTACCGTTTCCTGACGTCGACGCCGCTGCTGCTGCTGCAACAGGCGCGCTCGGTGCCGGTCGAGCCATGGTAGCCGTCACGCTTTCTACCGCCGGTAGTACGGCTGGCTCCGGCTCCACCTTGCTCGCCGCCTGCCTCGTCTCATGTCTCACTTCTTCTTGAGGCGCGTCGTAGCACCCTTGCACGTGGTGGAGCTGCGACGCCGGCGGCGTGATGCTGTCGTACTCGTCTGAGGTGTAGTTGAAGGAGAAGATGGTCGACATGGATCGAAGGCGCTCCATAACCATGGACGACGCGCTCCGGGTGAGCCTCTTGCGCCTGGCCGACAGTGTTGCATCGCCGCCGCCACGCCCCCAGGACAACACGGCCACGACGCAGACGATGGCGTTCAAGAAGAGGAAGCACGCCCCAGAGCTGAGCCACGCTGACAGCGGCCAGCACCACCAAGACTCCGCCGCCATCGAGCGAATCTTGAGTACCTTCTTGGTCTTGAAGGCTTTAGAACAAGATGCTAGATTCTGCTGGTTGGTGTTGACGGCAAAGACAGGTTGTGCGGACTGAGGAGTGAGAAGTGAACTATGGTGTATATATATACACTAGCCGTCTAGGCCGTGTACAGCGACAGCTTCTTCGACCTTGTTGCTGCTGCCCATAAAGTATAACGAAAGAAGAAAAGCTGAGTGGGAACACACGTATCCTCGATACAGGTGAAAGCTGCATCTCATCTATGCGCGTACAAAAGCTTGGTGGTTGTTAAGCATGTGTTATTCATGCAAGTGGGACGATTATTATACGCTAATTCGTCCGCTTGTTTCACCCAGCAACCTGCAAGAACATCCTCCCCAAGATTAACTATGGTTGAACTTAGCGTGTTCATCAGGCCTGCTCAGCACATGGGCATGCATGGTTAACCGTAATTAATTGACTGTCTATGCTAGCCCCGTTCCTCGTAGTCGTATTTGTTAATTAACTGGTACCACTTTGACTCATCGATCTGACCCAACCCATTCCCATTGCTCTCTCCGTCACGCCGTGTTTGCTACATTTTTTCGTCATATGTTTATATATCCAGCAGTTGGAAATGGTCACGTGATATTTTTGAAGGGCTTTTGAATGTTTTTGAGACAAAGCTAGCCTGCCAGTAGGGGTGGGCAAAACTCAAACCGTTCAAAACCGTGGAAACCGGCTAACGAGGAGCTAGTTCATTTTGCTTCACAATATAAATCGGGGCTTCAATTCTAGTTAACAAAATATGAAGTAGCTGAAATCGGCTAAATCAGTCAAACTGTTTTCCTCACGAGCGACTTTTTTTTAGATAAAAGGCACAGCGTCCCGACTTTAAATTAATAAAGCCCCAGAGTTCACACATAAGGTAAAACATGTTGAGGCATACAGCTCAGCCAAAAGTACGACCTAAAGGAAGAGAGGGGTCTACTTCCCCAAAACAAGCCGAAACCAGAAGAAAGATAAAGCGATGAGATGAACAAAGGGCGGAAGACCGGCGCTCTGCCTCAGCCACTAGCCACAACCGCCGCGTGCATCTGCTTGAGTGCGCTTGCCACCCCTTTTAGGTTTGGACGGTCCTGCGGCTTCGCCAGAAGAGACCATAGTTGTACAAAGGGCATGGTTTTGAAAATAATGTCAGCAGGGTGATTAATAAGTTTGGACTCCATAGTTAACTTGTTTCTAGTGAGCTAGAGAGCCCAACATTGCGCCACAAACAGGGTCCAAACTATCCTACGGAATTTGCCAGAGAAGTTTGAGATGATAGCGAAGAACTGTGGAAAGTTGGTCGGGCACCAACTGCCCCCCAGCAGTTGGCGAAGGGCGCTCCACGCAAACTTCGCCAGCGAGCATTGGAAAAAGATATGACTGGCGTTCTCAACAGCACCACAAAGCGCACAACATCCCGTCCCTGGACCGTGGCGCGCCGCCACATTGGCGCTAGAAGGAAGACGATCGAATATAAGCTGCCAAGAGAAGATTCTAGTCTTGAGCGGCACCCGCGCCGCCCAAACATCCTTGAAGTGTGCCAAGGTTGCGCCTGAGCAAGCTTGGCATACATAGAGCTAACCGTGTAGGAACCATAAGGGTCCAAGGTCCAAACAACCCTGTCGTTTCCGTCTACCAACCTAGTACCGTCAATAACCTACTACCCTCACGAGCGACTTTGGAGGTGCACCAAAAGACCTCACCCACAAAGTCACCAAAAGAACTCCTTCCCGCTGCGAGAGGAGGCCGTCCGACGGCGCGGTAAGGTGTTTTACGTTTTCTTTTCTTTTTCACTAGTACTAGGTATCTTCCTCATGTCCTCCGCACTGATGGTCACCGCTGGCTGCAACCGATATGTGCACCGGCTAGGGGCTGGTGGCTCCTCTATTCCGCGTGGAACAGTTACGTGCGGAGACGCCATCTTCGGAGGGTTTCAAGTCCTAGGTGGCTTCGATGCTGCCAGTGGTTATCCTCATCGATAAGTCTCTTGTCGTCTGGCGTTTGGCATGTTGGCAAAGTTCCAGATCTTCTCATGTCGGCAGACATTTGGCACGCTCGCCAAGTTCTATATCCTCGTCGACACCCGCAGTAGCGTTGAACAATGATAAGGGTTTCCATAGGTCAAAGCGTCAAACAAAACTCAAAGGAGGTTCTAGCCAGGAGCAACGCGATGATCATGGCAAGGGTGCGGAACAACAGTAGGATCTTCAACGGGATGACACTAGTTGCTTCAATAAAAATGACATTCTTCCTCTCGATGTTGTCTGCTCATATATCGAGGCAGATGTTATCCTTCCTCCCCAAAAAAATGAACATATTGTTCAGTGTGAGAAGGTTCTCTTCAATTTTTCCGACACCTCTCCAAACCAGACCCAACAGCCCCCATCAAAGAAATCATTGCTAACTACTCTGAACACATTCCAAAACGTGTCCATGGACAACCAGCCAGCCAACCCAGGAACCCAAGAGGACAAGGGCGTCCAAAGAAAAGTGATTACAAGCAGAAGGGTGGTGCCACGAACCAGCCGATTCTGAAGATTCCATGGATTTAGTGTTCCTCCGGATCTAACATATCAGATGGTCAATATAGGCCGTACCATTCAAGCGGTGAATCCATCCTACCACCGAGTATGATGGAAGGCTTAGATTTGGAAATGAAGATTCTGCATGACAACATTCTCAAGAGGGAGAATGATCTACTGAAGGCAATGTTAAAGAAACGAGCATACCCAGTTTGGACGATGCTATTGTTAAAAGGTTATAACTTTGTCGCGGATGGGCACATGCAAAAGGGACGTTTTGAGAATTTGCAATCTCGGTTATGTAAACACCTGATGCTATGGGGAGCTAGTTTGCAATCTCAAAGTGCAAGGGAAGTGTTAATTAAGGAAATTGCACAGGCTATTCCTGCTTACGTGGTGGGGGTTTTTAAACTGCATTTTTTTGTGTGTGACGAGCTTACAAAGTTAATCCGTGATTTTTGGTGGGGTGTTGAAAGAGGGAGAGGAAGACACATTGGGTGAACTGGAATAAATTGATCCGTTCTAAATTGCAGGGCGACACGGGGTTTTGTGATATGAGGTTATTCAACCAAGCTTTGCTGGCCCGTCAGGCTTGACGTCTTATCGCATTCCCGGAAAGTTTACGTGCACGTGTACTGAAGGCCCGGTATTATCCTAACAGTGATATTGTTTTTTTTTCGAAATGGAGATTAAAACTCCGGCTTCTGCATCATGATGATGCACACGGCCTTTTATTAATAAGTTACGAGTACAAAGTTTAAAACATCTCACACAACGCCCATGATTGATACAAAAATCAGCCAGCGAAAAACAGAAAATAAAATATGACTACACTTCATCGTAGCCGCCTATTATGCCGCCAACCAGCCTGGCACAAGATATCCTGAGCGACCATCTGGAGCCGTGTGATATTGTTGATACAGTCTTCACTGGAAACCCATCCCCTTTTTGGTCTGCAATCTCGTATGGCCTTGAGTTATTAAAAATAGTTTTGATGCGGGCTGAGCCCGTGTGGGTTGCCCGATCTCACGAATTGACCCGGGTGAGTGTGATTGCGGAGGGGATTCGCGGGGAAGTGGATGAACGCGAAGAACACGATACAAACACACGCACACAACACAGATCGGTTATCCTCGTTGGCCCGAACCACCAACCGATAGAATTGCAAGACAAAGACCAAAGGTAGAATCTCTTGCAAAAGATCGACAAATCCAAATAGAATTCCCAAAGAGTAAAAGACCAACTAAGAATAGAGTTGCAAAGCAAGAGATTCTCAATTGATGGAATTACTAGAATGGAAAAAGATCCGGATAAGGAGGGATACAATAGATGGGTAATCTAAGGTGGGGGTTTCCCAAATCCACAAAGGGATAATAGAGGCATAAGCCAATTCATCTAAACATCATCTCTCCCTCATGAAGGTGGGGGTAGGTGCCTATTTATAGGTAGGGGCCGAAGGGGTAAGTTACAAGCCAAAGTGGGTTGAGATCTGGCTGAGGTTCGACGGGCGGAAGTTCCGGCCTCCTGGGCGGAAGTTCCGTCCGGGCGAAAGTTCTGGCCATCAGGGGCGGAAGATCCGGCCGCAGCTCTTCTGTGCGAGCATCTTCGGTCTTGACAGTATCTGGGCGGAAGTTCCAGCGGTGGCGGGTGGAAGTTCCGGCCTGGAGCGTCCAGCGCTTCTTCCTCCTTCTCTTCCATGCTTCCGTGACATCGGCCTTGCGTCCTCGGGTCTCCATGGCATCCTCTCTTCCCTCCGTACTTGTCGTCGAGTTCCTATCATCAAGATATGACGGAGTATGAAGTAGCATATCGTTCCACATGGGCGATTGTAGACACGCGTAAAGGAGAAGATTCACCTTTGTTTGTCGTCTTGGCGATGAAGCATATGATGCGGTGAAGAACGAAGGTCGGGCTGCATCATTGATAACGCGTGAAGCACACGTCCGTTGGGAACCCCAAGTGGAAGGTGTGATGCGTATAGCAGCAAGTTTCCCTCAGTATGAAACCAAGGTTTATCGAACTAGTAGGAGATGAAGGCCACGTGAAGGTTGTTGGTGAAGGAGTGTAGTGCGGCGCAACACCAGGGATTCCGGCGCCAACGTGGAACCTGCACAACACAATCAAAATACTTTGCCCCAACGTAACAGTGAGGTTGTCAATCTCACCGTCTTGCTGAAAACAAAGGATTAAACGTATAGTGTGGAGAATGATGTTTGTTTGCAAAGAACAACAGAGAACAGAGATTGCAGTAGATTGTATTTCAGATGTAAAAGAAAGGACCGGGGTCCACAGTTCACTAGTGGTGTCTCTCCAATAAGATAAATAGCATGTTGGGTGAACAAATTACAGGTGGGCAATTGACAAATAAAGATTCATATACATATCATGATGATCACTATGAGATTTAATCAGGGAATTACGACAAAGAACATAGACCGCCATCCAGCATGCATCTATGCATAAAAAGTCCACCTTCGGGTTAGCATCCGCACCCCTTCCAGTATTAAGTTGGAAACAACAGACAATTGCATTAAGTATGGTGCGTAATGTAATCAACACAAATATCCTTAGACAAAGCATTGATGTTTTATCCCTAGTGGCAACAACACATCCACAATCTTAGAACTTTCTGTCACTGTCCCAGATTCAATGGAGGCATGAACCCACTATCGAGCATAAATACTCCCTCTTGAGAGTATCAACTTGGCCAGAGCCTCTACTAGCAACGGAGAGCATGCAAGAACATAAACAACACATATATGATACATCAATAATCAACTTGACATAGTATTCCATATTCATCGGATCCCACCAAACACAACATGTAACATTACAAATAGATGATTTTGATCATGTTAGGCAGCTCACAAGATCTAAACATGATAGCACAAGAGGAGAAGACAACCATCTAGCTACTGCTATGGACCCATAGTCCAAGGATGAACTACTCACGCATCAGTCCGGAGGCGGGCATGGTGATGTAGAGCCCTCCGGTGATGATTCCCCTCTCCGACAGGGTGCCGAGGCGATCTCTGAATCCCCCGAGATGGGATTTGGCGGCGGCGTCTCCGGAACTTTTTCCGTATCGTGGCTCTCGGTATTAGGGTTTTCGCGACGGAGAGTTTAAGTAGGCGGGGCAGCGCGGGGGCACCCGATGGGCCCACCCCATAGGGTGGCGCGGGGCCCTCCTTGGCGCGCGCCCAATGGTGGCGGCTCGTGGCCCCACTTCGTATCCTCTTCGGTCTTCTGGAAACTCCGTGGAAAAATAAGACCGTGGGCTTTTCGTCCAATTCCGAGAATATTTCCTGTGTAGGATTTCTAAAACCAAACAGAAAACAGGAACTAGCGCTTCGGCATCTTGTTAATAGGTTAGTGCCGGAAAATGCATCAAAACATCATAAAGTGTGAACAAAACATGTAGGTATTGTCATAAAACAAGCATGGAACATAAGAAATTATAGATACGTTGGAGACGTATCAAGCATCCCCAAGCTTAGTTCCTACTCGCCCTCGAGTAGGTAAACGATAAAAAAAAATTTCTGAAGTGACATGCTACCAACATAATCTTGATCAACATTATTGTAAAGCATATGAGATGAATGGAGTGATTCGAAGCAATAGATTGCTAACAAAGAGATAATGACTAAACAACTGAATCATATAGCAAAAACTTTTCATGAATAGTACTTTCAAGACAAGCATCAAAAAGACTTGCATAAGAGCTAACTCATAAAGCAATAGATTCAAAGTAGAAGGTTTCGAAGCAACACAAAGGATGATTAAGTTTCAGCAATTGCTTTCAACTTGTAACATGTATATCTCATGGATAATTGTCAACATAAAGTGACATAACAAGTGCAATAAGTAAACATGTAAGAATCAATGAACACAGTAGACACAAGTGTTTGCTTCTAAGATAGAAAGAAGTAGGTAAACTGACTCAACATAAAGTAAAAGAAAGGCCCTTCGCAGAGGGTCACAAAGGGGTACCTCTATGCCGCATGTACAAAGGTCCAAGGAGATAAATCGCATTTGATTTCTCGTTTTTGATAGATCTCAACTAAGGACATCCATACCGGGACAACATAGAAAACAGATAATGGAATCCTCTTTAATGCATAAGCATTCAACAAACAGATAATATTCTCATAAGAGATTGAGGATTAATGTCCAAACTGAAAACTTCCACCATGATACATGGCTTTGGTTAGCGGCCCAATGTTCTTCTCTAACAATATGCATACTCAAACCATTTAATCATGATAAATCACCCTTACTTCAGACAAGACGAACATGCATAGCAACTCACATGATATTCAACAAAGGTGTAAAAAGTTGATGGCGTCCCCAGAAACATGGTTACCGCTCAACAAGCAACTTATAAGAACTAAGATACATAGCTACATATTCATCACCACAATAGTTTTTAAGCTATTTTCCCATGAGCTATATATTGAAAAGACAAAGGAATGAAATTTTAAAGGTAGCACTCAAGTAATTTACTTTGGAATGGCAGAAAAATACCACATATAGGTAGTTATGGTGGACACAAATGGCATGGGTTTTGGCTCAAGATGTTTGGATGCACGAGAAGCATTTCCTCTCGGTACAAGGCTTTGGCTAGCAAGGTTGTTTGAAGCAAACACAAGTATGAACAGGTACAGGAAAACTTACACAAGAACATATTGCAAGCATTATAAGACTCTACACTGTCTTCCTTGTTGTTCAAACACTTTTACCAGAAAATATCTAGACTATGAGAGCAAACCAAATTTCCACAAGCTCTACAGTACTTCTCCACTAATAGATTTAAACTACATGATGCAAGAGCTTAACATGATCTATGAGAGCTCAAAACAATTGCCAAGTATTAAATTATTCAAGACCATATGAAGCATTTTCTGATTCCAACCAAATAGCAATTAACGAAGCAGTTTTCAGCCTTCGCCATGAACATTAAAGCATAACTATGAACACAAGTGTTCAAATGAAAAAGAGGAGCGTGTATATCTCCAATACAAGGATTGTGGAATCCGAATTTATTCAAAAAAAACCAAAAACAAAAGCAAAAAGACGCTCCAAGTAAAGAACATAAGATGTGACGGAATAAAAATATAGTTTCACTAGAAGTGACCTGATAAGTTGTCGATGAAGAAGGGGATGCCCTGGGAATCCCCAAGCTTAGATGCTTGAGTCTTCTTGAAATATGTAGGGATGAACCACGGGGGCATCCCCAAGCTTAGACGTTTCACTCTTCTTGATCATATTGTATCATCCTCTTCTCTTGACCCTTGAAAACTTCCTCCACACCAAACTTTAAGCAAACTCATTAGAGGGTTAGTGCATAATTAAAAAATCACATATTCAGAGGTGACATAATCATTCTTAACACTTATGGACATTACCCAAGGCTACTGAAAGTTAATGGAACAAAGAAATCCATTCAACATAGCAAAAGAGGCAATGCGAAATAAAAAGGCAGAATCTGTCAAAACAGTCCGTAAAGACGAATTTTTCTGAGGCACTTAACTTGCTCAGATGGAAAAACTCAAAACTAATGAAAGTTGCGCAAATATCTGAGGATCACGCTCGTAAATTGGCAGATTTTTTGATTCTTCTACAGAGAGAAGGACGCGAATTCGTGACAGACATCTGTTTCTGCGCAGAAATCCAAATCTAGTATCAACCTTCTATCAGAGACTTTTCTTGGCACAAAAACATGATAAGGAGAGGTTGCTACAGTAGTAACAACTTCCAAGATTCAACAAAACAGTAGTAAAAATAAAATCATGGGTTATCTCCCAAGAAGTTCTTTTCTTTAACGCCTTTCAGCTAGGCGCAGAAAGTGCAAATCAAGTAACATCAAGAGAAGAAGCATCAACATCATAATTTGTTCTAATAATAGAATCAAAAGGCAACTTCATTCTCTTTCTAGGTAAGTGTTCCATACCTTTCTTGAGAGGGAATTGATACTTAATATTTCCTTCTTTCATATCAATAATAGCTCCAACAGTTCGAAGAAAGGGTCTTCCCAAAACAATAGGACAAGATGCATTGCATTCAATATCCAAGACAACAAAATCAACGGGGACAAGGTTATTGTTAACCGTAATGCGACATTATCAATCCTCCCCAAAGGTTTCTTTATAGAATTATCAGCAAGATTAACATCCAAATAACAATTTTTCAATGGTGGCAAGTCAAGCATATCATAAACTTTCTTAGGCATAACAGAAATACTTGCACCAAGATCACATAAAGCATTACAATCAAAATCATTAAATTTCATCTTAATGATGGGCTCCCAACCATCTTCCAACCTCCTAGGAATAGAAGCTTCAAGTTTTAATTTCTCTTCCCAAGCTTTAATGAGAGCATTTGTAATATGTTTTGTAAAGGCTAAACACTACAAGAAAAGTTCTGATAGACAACGTCCCAAAATCGTCCACTAAGGGGTATTTTTCGTCGCCTATGGGCCTAACCCGACGATATGGGTTCTGTTGTCCAAACTGCGTCAGGCAAAGTCCTACGACGTTTTTTCGGTCCGTCGCGTTTGGGCGCCCTTCCGCCACGGAAAATCGGACCGTTGTACAAGTGTTTTCGGGAGCCCGTTGACTGCTGACGTCATGCAAACCGACACGTGGCAGACGCCGTTAACTGGCAGTTAACGGCGTTAACCGGCTGAAACCCCATGGTAGATGGTAGGCTGATGACCCACAAGTATAGGGGTGTATCGTAGTACTTTCGATAAATAAGAGTGTCGAACCCAACGAGGAGCAGAAGGTGTTGACAAGCAGTTTCGATGAAGGATTCACTGTAAATGCTCACAGACAAGTATTCAGGGGGTTTTGATATTGCAGATAAATAAAGTACAAGTAAATAAAATGCGAGAGAAATAATTGCAGCGAGTGGCCCAATCCTTTTTAGCACAAAGGACAAGCCGGTTTGTTTACTTATAATGACCAAACGTTCTTGAGGACACACGGGGATTTTAGTCTAGTGCTTTCGCTTCATACGGCTGATTAATCTTCATTGTTTTGATAAGTGTTGTGTGGGTGAACCTATGCTAATGCACCGCCCTTCCTAGGACTAATACATACTTGTGATTATACCCCTTGCAAGCATCCGCAAATACAAGAAAGTAATTAAGACAAATCTAACCACAGCCTTAAACTCTGAGATCCTGCTATCCCTCCTGCACCGATATACTAACGGGGGTTTAGGTTGCTGTCACTCCGGCAACCCCACAATTAGCAAACGAATACAAGATGCACTCCCCTAGGCCCATAAAGGTGAAGTATCATGTAGTCGACGTTCACATGACACCACTAGAAGAGTAACACCACAACTTAAATATCATAACATTGAATACTACTCAACAATAATTCACTACTAACATTTAGACTTCACCCATGTCCTCAAGAACTAAACGAACTACTCACGAGACATCATATGGAACATGATCAGAGGTGATATGATGATGAATAACAATCTGAACATAAACCTTGGCTCAATGGTTTCACTCAATAGCATCAATAACAAGTAGTAATCAACACCGGGAGAGTTTCCCCTATCAAACAATCAAGATCCAACCCAAATCGTTACAGCGGTGACGAGATGCAGCGGTGGAGATGGCGGTGTAGATGATGGAGATGATGGTGATGATGATGGAGATGATGTCCAGCTCGATGACGATGGCGATGGCGTCGATTTCCCCCGGCGGATTCCTGCCCGCCGGAGAGCTCTTTCTCTCTGGTGTCTCTCCGCCCCGCAGAGGCGGCTCTGTCAATTCTCCGTAACTCCTGGGGCTTAGGTTTTCGGGACGAAGAAGTACGCGAAGGAGAGGCCGAGGGGGCTGTGGGCCCTCCCCACAAGGCGGCGCGGCCAGGCTGGGCCCGCGCCGGCCTATGGGGGGCCATGGCGGCCCCTCTCGGCTCCTCCTTTTGGCTTCGTCCCCTGGAAAAATAGGATTTTTCGTATAACTTCCGTCAATTGTTGATCTTCAGAAATATGGTGTCCTGACGGTGCTTTTTCCAGCAGAATCCTGACTCCGGTGAATAATTCTCCAATGATCACGAAACATGCAAAATAGATGAAATAACATAAGTATCATCTCTAAATATGAAATATATCAATGAATAACAGCAAATTATGATATAAAATAGTGATGCAAAATGGACGTATCAACTCCCCCAAGCTTAGACCTCGCTTGTCCCCAAGCGAAACTGAGCTCAATAAACAAGACCACATGTTTATGGAGTGAGGAGTCGATAAATAAAATACGGACAAGAAGCATCATATTGATTCACACAAGACATTCTAGTAAACATTCTCTTCATATAACTCAACTTGAAATAAGTAAAGAGAAATCACAAGTAAAGGTGCATAGGAAATCATAAATGGTTATGGCAAACTTTGTTCTTGGTCAGAGAACTACTAACGGATTGCACTTATCTTCTAAGCAAAGCTTTCATATTAGAATTTATATAGCAGGGCTTTCATTCTCAATCATAACAATCTCCTCATAATCATTGATAACTTTCAAAGTCATATTCATTCAGATAAAATTTGTACTAAACAAGAAAGCATAAAAGACATGATTAACTAAATCATAGCATAAATGGTTGGTTCACAACAACTCAATTGCTTGCTTAAGATAGAGGGAAATAGGTTTACTGACTCAACATATAAGTAAAAGATAGGCCCTTCGCAGAGGGAAGCAGGGATTAAATCATGTGCTAGAGCTTTTCAAGTTTTGAAATCATATAAAGAGCATAAAAGTAAGATTTTGAGTGGTGTTTGTTGTTGTCAACGAATGGTAGTGGGTACTCTAACCCCCTTGCCAAACAGACCTTCCAAGAGCGGCTCCCATGGAGGACGACATCTCTACCAGCAAGGTAGATCATCCCCCTTCTCTTTTGTTTACACATGTACTTTAGTTTTATTATGGATGACACTCCCCCCAACCTTTGCTTTCACAAGCCATGGCTAACCGAATCCTCGGGTGCCTTCCAACATTCACATACCATGGAGGAGTGTCTATTGCAAAATTAAGTTGCTTACTGATAAATCAGGGCAAAACATGTGAAGAGAATTATTAATGAAAGTTATTAATTGGGGCTGGGAACCCCGTTGCCAGCTCTTATTGCAAAATTATTGGATAAGCGGATGTGCCACTAGTCCATTGGTGAAAGTCCGCCCAACAAGATTGAAAGATAAAACACCACATACTTCCTCATGAGCTATAAAACATTGACACAAATAAAGAGTAATATAGTTTGAATTATTTAAAGGTAGCACATGAAGTATTTACTTGGAGTGGCGCAAAATACCACATAGTAGGTAGTTATGGTGGACACAAATGGCATGGGTTTGGTCTAAGGTTATGGATGTATGAGAAGTATTCCCTCTCAATACAGGTTTTTGGCTAGCAAGGTTTGATAGCAAGCATAAAGGTTGAAGGAAACAAACAAATATACATGTGATAGAAACAATCATGCATCTTTCTCATAAGCACAAGCAATTTTAACTTCAGAATACTAACTCATTAGCATAAAGATAATAGAGTAATATATCTACATGTATTTCCCTTTTCTATTCAAACATCAAGGTGTTGTTGCTATTGACCAATGCTAAGTTTGCCAAAACCAAATAGATTTACTTGATGCTCCCAAAGTGATATCAATACCAATGTCAAGAGTGATCATATAATAGAGATTGCAAACTAAAATAAGGTGTGCAAAAAGTAAATGATAAGACTTCTCATTAATATTCCATAACGATAACTCACACCAACGGATACATAGATAACCAACTAAGAGAGATACTTCCACACTGCAAACTATTCTATATGATAACTTCCCTACTCATGATATGACTCTACTTGATAGTAAAAGATAAAGATAGTGATGATGTGATACCGCGGCACTCCCCCAAGCTTGGAACAAACCAAGGGGATGCCAATACCGATGATGAATTACTCCTTCGGTGGCGATGATGGTGGATTCTTCTCGACAAGCTTCTTAACCAGCTCCTTTAAATCTTCAATCTCATAGGTGAGGTTGCGAATCAGCTCCGAGTTGTGCTCAACGCGGCTCATAAGCATGTCAGATGGCGAGTCCCAACTCTTAGAGTTGTTTCCCCACCCTTCAGCTTCAGGTTTCATCTCTCCTGCAATGTTAGAACGATCTATATCCCAACCACTTGGCAACACTACCTTGGGGGTCCTTTCAGTTTGACGATCGTAGATTAGATTGCGGAAAGGGTGGTAATTGCTTGGAGAAGATGTCCTTGGAGCTAAGAAGCGACGTGGAACTGCTCCTCCGGTAGCGATCCGTGCACTTCTCTTGGTGTTGGACGGATTTGATATCACGCCAATGCTTGCAATGGTGGCACGCGGGTGTACTCGCGGAATTTCCTCCACTTCTTCCTCATCTTCGCTCTCGACTTCTTCCTTCAATTCAGGGTCTTGAATATCTTCCTCCAAAGGTCCCTTGTCTTTGTTGTTGGAGACCATGGTGCTTCTAAATCAAAACAGATCCTGGCAGAAAACAGCTCGAAACAAAACACGACGAGAAAACGATATACGGACCTCTGGAGATCCGGGGGATTATATAGCAAATATTTTTACGACAAAAGGAAGGTTCCAGGCCGAAAACGAGTGGAAACGGGACGCCGAGGGGCTGTCACCATAGGGCGGCGCGGCCAGGGTGGGGCCCGCGCCGGCCTATGGTGACGGGCCCTCGCGCGTCTCCTCCACTCCGTTTCGATCCCGTAATTTTTCATATTTTCCAAAAACAGCAGAAATATTGTTCGGAAAGCTAAACGCGGACTTTTCATTACTAAAACTGTTACCTATTCAAAGTCGGACTCTGCAGAACTGTCAATTTGATCTTTAATGAAAGCTTCCGGAGTTATCACTTGAATAATATCAATATCTTCATTATAAGAATCTCCAGAAATATAATGCTTGAGTCTTTGTCCATTCACCACTTGTGTGGCGTTACCTTCCAAAGAGCTAATTTTTATTGCTCCTGAACGATATACCTCCTCAATAACATATGGTCCTTCCCATTTTGAGAGTAATTTCCCTGCAAAAAATCTGAGACGAGACCGATACAATAGGACTTTATCTCCAACATTAAATTCTCTTTTAATAATTCTTCTATCATGCCACTTCTTAACTTTCTCTTTAAAAAGTTTAGCATTTTCATAAGCTTCACTTCTCCATTCATCTAAAGAACTCAATTGTAGCAACCTCTTCTTACCGGCAAGTTTAAAATCTTTATTAAGTTCTCTTACAGCCCAATAAGCTTTGTGCTCTAATTCTAAAGGTAAATGACAAGCTTTTCCATAAACCATTTTATAAGGAGACATTCCCATAGGGTTTTTATAAGCAGTTCTATAAGCCCATAATGCTTCCTTTAACTTACTAGCCCAATTCTTTCTAGATTTATTAACAGTCTTTCCCAAAATAGCTTTAATTTCTCTATTTGATAATTCTACTTGCCCACTAGTTTGAGGATGATAAGCTGAAGCAATTCTATGATTAATACCATATTTGGCAAGAGTTTTTCTAAAACCACCATGAATAAAATGAGAACCTCCATCAGTCATAATATATCTAGGTACTCCAAATCTAGGAAATATAACATCTACAAGCATTTTTATAGAGGTCTCACCATCAACACTTTTTGTAGGTATAGCTTCTACCCATTTAGTAACATAATCAACAGCGACAAGTATATGAGTATTACCTTCTGAAGAAGGGAAAGGACCCATGAAGTCAAATCCCCAACAATCAAATGGTTCAATAACAAGAGTATAATTCATAGGCATTTCATTGCGTCTAGAGATATTACCAACTCTTTGACATTCATCACAAGATAAGATAAACTTCCTTGCATCCTTGAAAAGTGTTGGCCAATAAAAACCTGATTGTAGAACCTTTTGTGCGGTTCTATCTCCGGCGTGATGTCCTCCATAAACACTCCCATGGCATTTACTCAATATCTCTTGTTGTTCATATTCTGGGACACATCTTCGCATAATACCATCCACTCCTTCTTTATATAAGTGTGGGTCATCCCAAAAATAATGCCTCAAATCATAAAAGAATTTCCTCCTTTGCTGAGCTGAAAAGGTTGGAGGCAAATACTTCGAAACAATAAAGTTAGCATAATCAGCATACCAAGGGCTCTCTCGCGAGCTCACCTTTATTACAGCCAATTGTTCATTTGGAAAACTATCATTAACAGGAACAGGATCATAAGTAATATTTTCCAATCTAGACAAATTATCAGCAACAGGATTATCAGCACCTTTCCTATCTACAATATGTAAATCAAATTCTTGCAAAAGAAGCACCCATCTAATAAGCCTTGGCTTAGCATCTTTCTTTTCCATAAGGTACCTAATTGCAGCATGATCAGTATGAATTGTGACTTTTGAATCAACAATATAGGGTCTAAACTTGTCACATGCAAAAACTACGGCTAATAACTCTTTTTCAGTTGTAGCATAATTTCTTTGAGCAGCATCTAGGGTTTTACTAGCATAATGAATAACATTCAATTTTTTATCTACTCGCTGTCCAAGAACAGCACCTACAGCAAAATCACTAGCATCACACATAATTTCAAAAGGTAAATTCCAATCAGGAGGTTCGACTATAGGAGCAGTTGTTAAGGCTTTCTTTAGAGTTTCAAAAGCTTCCTTACAATCATCATCAAAAACGAAAGGTACATCTTTTTGAAGAAGATTAGTAAGAGGCTTTGAAATTTTAGAGAAATCTTTAATAAACCTCCTATAAAAACCAGCATGACCAAGAATACTACGAATACCTTTAACATCCCTAGGATAGGGCATCTTCTCAATTGCTTCAACTTTAGCTCTATCAACTTCAATACCTCTTTCAGAAATTTTATGTCCCAATACAATTCCTTCATTAACCATAAAGTGGCATTTCTCCCAATTAAGAACAAGGTTAGTTTCTTCACATCTCTGCAAAACTTTATCAAGGTTTCGCAAGCAATTATCAAAAGAATTCCCATAGACAGAAAAATCATCCATGAATACCTCAACAATCTTTTCACAAAAGCCATGAAAAATAGCAGACATGCATCTTTGAAAAGTAGCAGGAGCATTACATAAACCAAAAGGCATACGCCTATAAGCATAAGTTCCATAGGGACAAGTGAAAGTGGTTTTCTCTTGATCTTTAGCTCTAACAGCAATTTGTGAAAACCCAGAATATCCATCAAGAAAACAGAAATGAGTATTTTTAGACAGCCTTTCTAACATTTGATCAATAAAAGGTAAAGGGTAATGATCTTTCTTAGTAACTTTATTCACTTTCCTAAAATCAATGCACATTCTATACCCTACAACTACTCTTTGAGGAATAAGCTCATCATTATCATTAGGCACAACAGTTATACCTCCTTTCTTAGGAACACAATGCACAGGACTAACCCATCTACTATCAGCAATAGGATATATAATACCTGCTTCAAGAAGTTTTAATACCTCATTTCTTACCACATCCTTCATCTTGGGAATTAGACGACGCTGATGTTCAACAACAGGTTTTGCACCATCTTCTATATTAATAGCATGTTGGCAAATAGCGGGAGAAATCCCCTTCAAATCATCAAGAGTATAGCCAATAGCTCCTCGGTGCTTCTTCAATATTTCCAATAACCTTTCTTCCTCGATATCTGAAAGCTTAGCACTAATAATAACATGATATGTTTTCTTCTCATCAATATAAGCATACTTAAGATTATCAGGTAATGGTTTCAAATCAAATACAGGATCTTCCTTTGGTGGTGGTGTTACACCTAAATCTTCAACCGGTAAGTCATGTTTAAGAATAGGTTGACGAAGGAAAATTTCATCAAGCTCATCCCTTTCTTCCCTAAAAACTTCACTCTCACTATTCTCCAAATGTTGCTGCAAAGGATTACTAGGAGCAAGAGCAATAGATGCACACTGTTCAACTCTAAAATCTTCATTAGGCAAATCAGCTTTATAAGGAGTTTTGGCAAATTTAGAGAAGTTAAACTCATAAGATTCACCAGCAAATTTAGTAACAATTTTCTCTTTCTTGCAATCTATAATAGCTCCACATGTATTTAGAAAAGGTCTACCAAAAATAATAGGACAAAACTTACTAGCAGCAGAACCAAGTACCAAAAAGTCAGCAGGATATTTAATCTTACCACATAGAACTTCAACATCTCGAACAATACCAATGGGAGAGATAGTTTCTCTATTAGCTAGCCGAATAACCACATCAATATCTTCAAGTTCACAAGAACCAATTTCATGCATAATTTCCGTGTAGAGCTCATAAGGAATGGCACTAATACTTGCACCAATATCGCATAAACCATAATAGCAATGATCACCAATTCGAACAGAGAGCACAGGAACACTGGCTTTCATAGACTTATTAGGATGCGAAACAATATTAGAAGCATCTTCACAAAAAATAATATGACCATCTTCCACATTTTCAGTAACAAGATCTTTAACTATTGCAACAACAGGTTCAACTTTTATTTGTTCTTCAGGTTCTATAGGTTTCTTTGCACTTTTATTAACTACACTAGTTATAACAGAATACTCCTTCATTTTAGCAGGGAAAGGAGTTTTTTCAATATAAGCTTCAGGAAGAACATGATCAACAGTTTTAATTTCAATACATTTGCCTTTAGGCGAATCAACTTTATCTTTATATGGTTCATGATACTTATCAAAATTCTTCCTAGGCAATTCAAAATGAGAGGCAAAGGCTTTATAAATATTTGCAACAACTTGAGAGTCAAGACCATATGTAGCACTCATATTACGATATTCATCGGTATCCATAAAAGTTTCAATGCATTCATAATTATAATTTATACCTGACACTCTACCTTTGTCGTTCTCCCATCCTTCAGTATTTTCTTGGATTCGATCAAGAAGGTCCCATTTAAACTCTTCTTTATTGCGCGTGAATGATCCAGAACAAGAAGTATCCAGCAAGGTTTTATCTTGAAAAGACAGTCTTGCATAGAAATTATCAATAATAATATTACCAGGAAGCTCATGAATGGGGCATTTGAGCATTAAAGACTTCAATCTCCCCCACGCTTGGGCAATACTCTCTCCATCATGAGGCCAAAAATTATATATACGGTTGCGGTCTTTGTGAATTTCACTTGGAGGATAGAATTTAGAGTAAAATACAGGCACAATATCCTTCCAATCAAGAGAACGCCCATCCTTCAGCAGTTTATACCAATGCGCCGCTTTACCAGATAGCGACATAACAAATAATTTCTTCCTAACTTCATCCATTGAAATACATGCACATTTGAATAACCCGCATAATTCATGTAAAAACAGTAAATGATCTCCAGGATGAACAGTTCCATCCCCTTCATAGCGGTTATCCACAACACGTTCAATAATTTTCATAGGTATTTTATATGGTATTACTTCCTCACCTGGCGCCTCATCCACTACCGTTGCAGTAGTAGTAGATTTCCCAAATAGAAATTCAAGGGAGGATCTCTCCATAATGACTTATAGTAGCAAGCAGAAACAAAATCAGCACGTACAGTAAAAGTTTCCTTACCAATTCCACTTACCAATAGCGCTTCACTCCCCGGCAACGGCGCCAGAAAATAGTCTTGATGACCCACAAGTATAGGGGGTGTATCGTAGTACTTTCGATAAATAAGAGTGTCGAACCCAACGAGGAGCAGAAGGTGTTGACAAGCAGTTTCGATGAAGGATTCACTGTAAATGCTCACAGACAAGTATTCAGGGGGTTTTGATATTGCAGATAAATAAAGTACAAGTAAATAAAATGCGAGAGAAATAATTGCAGCGAGTGGCCCAATCCTTTTTAGCACAAAGGACAAGCCGGTTTGTTTACTTATAATGACCAAACGTTCTTGAGGACACACGGGGATTTTAGTCTAGTGCTTTCGCTTCATACAGCTGATTAATCTTCATTGTTTTGATAAGTGTTGTGTGGGTGAACCTATGCTAATGCACCGCCCTTCCTAGGACTAATACATACTTGTGATTATACCCCTTGCAAGCATCCGCAAATACAAGAAAGTAATTAAGATAAATCTAACCACAGCCTTAAACTCTGAGATCCTGCTATCCCTCCTGCACCGATATACTAACGGGGGTTTAGGTTGCTGTCACTCCGGCAACCCCACAATTAGCAAACGAATACAAGATGCACTCCCCTAGGCCCATAAAGGTGAAGTATCATGTAGTCGACGTTCACATGACACCACTAGAAGAGTAACACCACAACTTAAATATCATAACATTGAATACTACTCAACAATAATTCACTACTAACATTTAGACTTCACCCATGTCCTCAAGAACTAAACGAACTACTCACGAGACATCATATGGAACATGATCAGAGGTGATATGATGATGAATAACAATCTGAACATAAACCTTGGCTCAATGGTTTCACTCAATAGCATCAATAACAAGTAGTAATCAACACCGGGAGAGTTTCCCCTATCAAACAATCAAGATCCAACCCAAATCGTTACAGCGGTGACGAGATGCAGCGGTGGAGATGGCGGTGTAGATGATGGAGATGATGGTGATGATGATGGAGATGATGTCCAGCTCGATGACGATGGCGATGGCATCGATTTCCCCCTCCGGGAGGGAATTTCCCCGGCGGATTCCTGCCCGCCGGAGAGCTCTTTTCTCTCTGGTGTTTTTCCGCCCCGCAGAGGCGGCTCTGTCAATTCTCCGTAACTCAGGGCTTAGGTTTTCGGGACGAAGAAGTACGCGAAGGAGAGGCGGCCAGAGGGGGCTGTGGGCCCCCTCCCCACAAGGCGGCGCGGCCAGGCCTGGGCCCGCGCCGGCCTATGGGGGGGCCCATGGCGGCCCCTCTCGGCTCCTCCTTTTGGCTCCCTTCGTCCCTGGAAAAATAGGATTTTTCGTATAACTTCCGTCAATTGTTGATCTTCAGAAATATGGTGTCCTGACGGTGCTTTTTCCAGCAGAATCCTGACTCCGGTGAATAATTCTCCAATGATCACGAAACATGCAAAATAGATGAAATAACATAAGTATCATCTCTAAATATGAAATATATCAATGAATAATAGCAAATTATGATATAAAATAGTGATGCAAAATGGACGTATCATAGGCCCACACGAGGCCTGCCACGTCTTAAGCGGGCCGGGCCAGATGACATAGTTTGACCGGTCAACTATATAGCTGGGCTGGTCCATTAGTTACGTGGGCCGGGCCTAACCTCTAAGGTTGACTGGTCAAAACTTAAATGGGCCGGCCCATTTAACATGTGGGGTCCACCTTACAACAACTGGGCCGGCCCAAGAAGCAAGTGGGCCGGGCCAAAACACATGTGGGTCCCACTTTCCTGTTAAAGGGCCGGCCCATTTAGTGTGTGGGGTCCACCATATAGCAAGTGGGCCGGGCCAAAAACACAGTGGGTCCCACTTTCCAGTTAAAGGGTCGGCCCATTTAGTATGTGGGGTCCACCATATAGCAAGTGGGCCGGGCCAAAAACACAGGTGGGTCCCACTTTCCTGTTAAAGGGCCGGCCCATTTGGTGTGTGGGGTCCACCATATAGAAGTGGGCTGGCCCAACAAAAAAGTGGACCGGGCCAAAAACACAGGTGGGTCCCACTTTCTAGTTAAAAGGCCGGCCCATTTAGTATGTGGGGTCCACCATATAGCAAGTGGGCCGGCCCAACAAGATAGTGGGCCGGGCCAAAAGCATAGGTGGGTCCCACCTTCCTGTTAAAGGGCCGGCCCATTTACCATGTGGGACCATCATATAGCAAATGGGCTGGCCAACAAGATAGTGGGCCGGCCCAATAAGCATGTGGAGCCCACTATCGTGTAACCGGGCCGGCCTACTAAAGAAGTGGGCTGGCCCAAAATGAAAGTGGGTCCCACAATACTGTAAGTGGGCCGGCACTACAAGAAAAGTTGCCATGGCCGACGAAGTTGAAGTCGCGTCGTGGTTGCTGGTGTACCATGGCCGACGATTTTGGTCCCTCCGTGGTGCATGTCAAAACTTTTTTTCTCGTTTTTGAGGCCACCTAGCCCGACGAAAGCGGCCAAAACGTCGCGTATGGTGGCCCGGGACGTGGTGCATCGCGAATTCTCGGGTTCGCCGGCCGAGTCAACGCAAATCCGCACCGCCGAGGGATGTAGGGCCCAGATGGCAGCCTCTCTAGCATTGTTTTTTTCTCGATCGCGCCATCTCGTTCAATGTTGTCCGATCGAGCCGTTTACGATGCAGGATCATGGGTCCCGCTTGTCATCCTCTATGAACCAAAATTCCTTCTTTTCTTGGATTTTTTGATTTCTGGCTACTTCCTTTTTCTTTTGATCCCGTGCCGCCTTGGAAACGTTGAGACCGCTGGCTAAATGGGACCCGCATGTCATCCTCTATGAGAAATCAACTTTCTTTTCTTGGAGTTTTTTTGGCACCTCATATTTGGTCACTTGCCTTTTTCTTTCGATCCTGCCGCCTCTCAAACGGTGATACCGCTGCTGCTAAATGGGACCCGCATGTCATCCTCTATGTACTATAAAACATTCTTTTCTTGGATTTTTTTGGCACCTCATATTTGGTCACTTGCCTTTTCTTTCGATCCCCTGCCGCCTCTCAAACGGTGAGACCGCTGCTGCTAAATGGGACCCACATGTCATCCTCTATGGACTATAAAACTTTCTTTTCTTGAATTATTTTTGGCTCCTGATATTTGGTCACTTGCCTTTTTCTTTCGATCCCCTGCCGCCTCTCAAATGGTGAGACCGCTGCTGCTAAATGGGACCCGCTTGTCATCCTCTATGAGCAATCAACTTTCTTTTCTTGGAGTTTTTTTGGCACCTCATATTTGGTCACTTGCCTTTTTCTTTCGATCTCATGCCACGTTTGAAACGTTGAGAACCTGCTGGCTCATGGGACCCGCATGTCATCCTCTGTGTGCTATAAAAGTTTCCTTTGTTGGATTTTTTTTCACCCTCTGATTTTTGGCTTGCCTTTTTCTTTTGATCCCCTGCCCCCTTTGAAACGTTGAGTAAGCTGTTGGTTCAAGGGACCCGCATGTCATCCTCTATGTCCATCAACTTTCTTTTCTTGGATTTTTTTCACCCCCTAATTACTAGCTACTTTCTTTTTCTTTTGATCTCAAGCCGCATTACAAACATTGAGACCGCTGCTGCAAAATGGGACCCACATGTCATCCTCTATGTACAATAAATCTTGGATTATTTTTGGCTCCTGATATTTGGTCACTTGCCTTTTTCTTTCGATCTCATGCCGCCTTTGAAACGTTGAGTAAGCTGCTGGCTCATGGGTCCCGCATGTCATCCTCTACGAACAATAAAAGTTTCCTTTCTTGGAGTTATTTTTTACCCCTAATTTCTGGCTATTTGCCTTTTTCTTTTGATCCCCTGCCCCCGTTGAAACGATGAGGACGCTGTTGGCAGGTCGGTCCCACATGTCATCCTCTATGAACAATAAAAGTTTCCTTTGGTGGATTTATTTTTGACCCCTAATTAATTTCTGGCTATTTCCTTTATTTTTCTTTTGATCCCCTGCCGCCTTGGAATTGTTGAGAATGCTGCTGCCTCATTTTTCTTTTGGTCCTGTGCCGCCTTGGAAACGTTGAGACCGCTGCTACAAAATGGGACCCGCATGTCATCCTCTATGTACAATAAAGTTTCTTTTCTTGGATTATTTTTGGCTCCTGATATTATGTCACTTGCCTTTTTCTTTCGATCTCATGCCGACTTTGAAACGTTGAGGATGCTGCTGCCTCATGGGTCCCGCATGTCATCCTCTCAGAACGATAAATGTTTTCTTTTCTTGTATTTTTTTACCAACTGATTTTTGGCTTTTTTATTTTCGATCCCCTGCCGCCTTTGAAACGTTGACGACGCTGCTGGCTCATGGGTCCCCGATGTCAGCCTCCCCGTACAAGAAACATGTGATATTTTATTTTGCAGACAATAAACGTTGTATTTCGCTCTGAGCTATTGCAAACGGATAAATTAAATCTTTATATCTACATAAACAAACTTATATGTTGAATCTCCTTGTTTTTTGTTTTTGCGAAGCATAGGACTTTCCTGTTTTTTTTTTGAGAAAAATCCGACCTTTCCTGTTTTGGAGTGGGCTGAAATTGTACGAGTCAAAAGGCCCAGCAGGATAGTTCGAAGGCCCAGATGTCCAGATACAGCCCAATTGAAATCTTTCTTTTCTTGGATTTTTTTCACACCCTGATTTCTGGCTACTTCATTTTTCTTTCGGTCCTGTGCCTCCTTGGAAGCGTTGAGACCGCTGCTACAAAATGGGACCCACATGTCATCCTCTATGTACAATAAAGTTTCTTTTCTTGGATTATTTTTGGCTCCTGATATTATGTCACTTGACTTTTTCTTTCAATCTCATGCCGACTTTGAAACATTGAGGAAGCTGCTGGCTCATGGGTCCCGCATGTCATCCTCTATGAACAATAAAAGTTTTCTTTGTTGGATTTATTTTTTCCCCTAATTTCTGGCTATTTGCCTTTTTCTTTTGATCCCCTGCCCCCTTTGAAACGATGACGACGCAGCTGGCAAGTCGGTCCCACATGTCATCCTCTATGAACAATAAAAGTTTCCTTTGATGGATTTATTTTTGACCCTAATTAATTTCTGGCTATTTCCTTTTTTATTTTGATCCCCTGCCGCCTTGAAATAGTTGAGGATGCTGCTGCCTCATGGGTCCCGCATGTCATCCTCTCAGAAAGGTAAATGTTTCTTTTCTTGAATTTGTTTACCAACTGATTTTTGGCTTATTTTTTCTTTCGATCTCCTGCCACCTTTAAAACGTTGACGACGCTGCTGGCTCATGGGTCCCCAATGTCAGCCTCCCCATACTGCAAATCCTCTTTCTGCAAAGGTTGTATTTCTAGATAGATAAGGTGGATTCGAATCTGCCATGGTTCAGGCAGCTCAGGTAAGCCTTCTTGCACTGATTAATGGAAGTAGTGTATCGCAAGGTCAAGACATGTGGCTCGGTGTAATGAATCTATATGAATCATGTTGTGGGTTCAATCTGATAGTTCTCTAACAGGTCAGCCAAAATAGAAATTAAGTTTTTTTCTAAAACGGAAATGCAAATTAAGATGAACACAAACATTAGTTATCATAATAGCTGATCATACATACATACTTGCTAAGAGCAAAAGCTTGCCAGAGTTTTACCACCCATACAATTAATTAGCAGTTCAGATAAGATAACCTTATATAAGTATAACTACAAATGCATTTGCTAAGGGCTCATGGGACAACAGAACTAGACAACCGCGAACTTTATGACCAGCATGTCACAGCGGCATCGAAAGATCTTGACCTTCAACTTTGATCCAATGCGAAGTTTGGCACCGTCAATGAACTTTTTCCACCTGGAAGTAACAGCCAAGCGGCCATCTGTGGGACTGACAGAGTACCGTCCCTCCACGGTGAGACCTTCACTCTCCATGACGAGGGATATCTTGCCCCTTCGGCCAGCATTGAGATCCTTGGAGATACTTTTAGGCAATTTCTGATTCAAAGCAAGAGATACCACCAAAAATTAGTCAATGGCACCAATGCACTGAACCATGTGAGACTTTGAGCAGAGAAGACATCAAGATAAGAGCAGTTATGCTGTCATATACTCACGAACATAGCCTTCAGATGCGTCCTGGTCACCACACGGGTGGCCACAGCAATGAGCTGAGACCTCGGTGATCTGGCTGGGGCAGGTGCATGAGCCTGGGCTGGTACACGAGCTGGTGCTGATGCAGGAGACTGCTGGGCAGGTGCAGTAAACGGTGCCTCTAGAGGAACCGGTGCTGATGCAGGAGACTGTTGGGCAGGTGCAGTAAACGGTGCAGCTAGAGGAACCAGTGCTGATGCAGGAGCCTGCTGGGCATGTGTAGTATATGGGGCCTCTACAGGAACCAATGCTGATGTAGGGGACTGCTGGGTAGATGCAGTAAACGGAGCTGGTACAGGAACCGGTGCTGATGCAGGAGAGTGGGAAGCCGGTGCCGGTGCTGGTGTGGTTGCCCTTTGTGACATCCGCTCCTGTTCCATCAGGGGATCTGCAGCTTTGATCATGTTAAACCCAGCAAGCTAGAACAGAGGGAATGGTTTAGAACAACTGCTCAGAATGCAGTTATCAAAAGATATGAGTAGAAAAAAGTTACATATTATATATTTGGAAGTGTCTCCAACTCTGTAAGCAGTTACGTATATCTGCCCGTTTGAGTTTCTGATCCTCAGCTCGTCGCCCTTCTTCAGACCGTAGTCAAAAGCAAACTTTCTCCAATCATGTCCATACAAATATGTGATGGCCTGCGTCTTGTAGACATACACCTCATAGACCGTGTAGGTGTTCATCAATTTGCCATTGCCATGCATAGTGAAAGATCCTTCATGCGGACACATCTGGTTAATCATTGGACGAAGTTCACAAGGTACAGTCTGCATGTGAAAATTGATACAAATGTAAGAAGCAGGAAGACTAAAAACAAGACTTTACTATATGCCAATTCATGCTAAACCACTGAGAATACATACCTGTAACTCTGTGAAGGAGCTACTAGAAAGGTAGATAGAGCCATAGGAGGTGTTATATGCGGGGTATGTACATGGGCCCGCCATATTCCCGCAAGCTCGGCATCGGGATGGTGAAGGAAACATGGGAGGTACTACTGGTGCGTAGCGCTGAACGTAAGTGGAAGAATTAGGTTGTGTAAAGTGCATAGTTCAGAGCAATGCAAATGTTGACAAGCGAGTGCATAACACTATGTTACAAACTGAACAGTGAAAAATTAGTGTATGATGAATATAAGCATGCTAATTTGGTGTTTCCGAATTCCAAAAAGCATTAGACAGAGCCAGTGATAATATCAGACATAAATCATGGCATGTATATGTGGCTTAAGAAAATATACCCGAACCCTTGGATGGTTACGGCCCGGCTGGTCCTTGGACTTGAGCTTATATAAGCATCCAGAAGGTGGGGCTGACAGTAACTTGGTGGCAGCCTCTGCAGATGCCTCATCAGCAGCAGTTGCAATCCTTTTGACCAATGAAGGCTTAGCAGTTTCAGTCTGCATATGAAAATTGAAGAGCAACAGACATCAGCAGTGATATATAAAATGAATCTATGAGACACTGATGCATATAGTGCTGGATGTAAGTGGAAGAATAGGTGTGTGTGTTTCTGAACTATTGGTAAGCATTAGACAAAGCCGGCAATAAACAGACAAAAATCAAATCATGTATGAGGATTAAGAAAATATACCTGCTTACTGAAAAGGGTACCACCCAGCTGGCCCGTGGCCTTGTGCTTGAGGAGGTTTTCAGAAGATGGTGGCAGCACCATCGTCTTCACAGCAGCCTCATCAGGATCATTTTTTATCCATTTGAGTAGAGGCACAGAAGTTTCATCCTGCATATGAATAGCAACAGAACTCATCATTGATATTTAATAAATCTATGAGATAGACTGATGCAAATAGTGCGGGGTGTAAGTGGAAGAATAGGGTTGTGCATAGAGAACAGTTGACAACAATGCAAATGATTACAAAAGAAGCCAATGGAAATCAACAGTTTATATACTGGATGAGACAGACTGAAAAGTGAAAAATTAGTGTATGATGATTGTAAGCAAACGCAGTGTTTCTGAACTTTTGGTAAGCATTAGACAAAGCCAACAGTAATTAAACAGATAATAATGAAATCATGTATGTGGATTAAGAAAATATACCAGATTCATTAAAAGGTCACCACCCAGCTGGCCCATGGCCTCGTGCTTGTAGAGGTTTTCGGAAGATGGTGCCGGCACCATCGTCCTCACAGCAGCCTCATTAGCCTCATTTTGCATCCACTTGAGTAAAGGCGCAGCAGTTTCAGCCTGCATAAGAATGGGAACAGATCTCAGCAGTGATATTGAATGACTCTGAGACAGACTGATGCATATAGTGCTGGATGTAAGTGGAAGGGTATGGCCGTGTATGGACAACAGTTCACAACAATGCAAGGGTGTGTTCGGTTCTGAAACAGCGTGGAATGGAATGGAATGGTTCCATTTCAGAGGAATGGAATGGTTACATTTTTGTTCGGTTGGGAAAAATGGAGAGCAGAAGAGATCGAGGTTAAACTAACCAATTGTCTCAAAATTGTAATTAACAATTGCAAATGACATTTTAATCTCAAAGTCGTAATTAACAGCGCCTAATGGTGCTCTTTTAATCTAAAAATCGTAATTAACATCATTTTTTGTTGGGTTAGGGGAACTGGAGTAGATGAACATTACTGTATGATGATTGTAAGCAAACGAATTTGGTGTTTCTAAACTTTTGGCTTCGAGATCTTATGGGTTTCAACTCTAGCCTACCCCAACTTGTTTGGGACTGAAAGGCTTGGTTGTTGTTGTTGTTGTTGTAAACTTTTGGCAAGCATAGAAAAAACCGACAATAAACAGAGAAAAATCAAGGCATGTTTTGTGGATTAAGAAAATATACCATATTCATTAAAAGATCACCACCCAGCTGGTGCGTGGCCTTGTGCTTGTAGAGGCATTTAGAAGATGGGGGCGGCATCAACATACTGGCAGCCTGATCAGCCGCAGTTTTGATCTTCCTTTTGAGTAAAGGCCCTAAAGTTTCAGTCTGCATATGAATAGCAAAACAAAAGGCAGACCTCAGCAGTGATATTGAATTACTGTATGAGATAGACTGATGCATATAGTGGATGCTCTTAGCCTTTTGCAGCGTGAACACTAGCTATGGACAGACAAAAAAACTAGTTAACTCAGCTTTGTCTAGATATGAATGTACTACCACCATCCAAAAGCTTAAGCCTTATTTATTTTTGAGAAATCAAAACAAGCAAAGTTTGACCAAAATTTTAGAACATTCTATCAACAAATATAATACTGTGTAGATACCGTAGGAAAATATATTTTATTATCTATTTAATGATATTAATTTTGTATTTTGCATGTTACTGATTTTTGGTAAAAGCTTAGTCAAACATGGTATAGTTTGACTTTCTAAAAATAATATAAGCCCAAAGCTTTGGGATGGAGGCAGTAGTATCTAGAGCTAAAACACATCTAGATACATCCGTATCTACAGATAGTTGAGTCAATTAATTTGGATCTGAGGGAGTATCAGATTCAGACTACATCATGGTAAGTTGGTTAAAAAAATTACCCCTGGGCGGTCCCTGCCCAGCTCGGCAGTGGCATTTCGCTTCTTGTGCTGCAGATCGGGCCATGCTCCTGCAGCAGGTGGGGCGCTATTCTCGTTCCCCATAGCCTCAGCACGGAACCTGGAGGTACCAACCTGATACAGAGAATATAGAGCATGGTGTCACAGAGGCTTTACGCACAAACAGCTGAAGACATGTGCTACTTTAAGCATATTCCAGAACAGGAACAGATTGAGGATGCAGAGAGACACTTAAAAGGTAAAGAGTGGATAAGCAAACGGAGTACCTGCTTCGCGGGGCTGGGGACGCAGCTCAGGCTCAGCCAACTGCCCACATGCGTGGTGGCCTTACGCTCCATTGCCCCCACCGCCGAGGTCTTACCTTTCCTGTACAAGCTGACAAAAGATACAGTGAGGATCAGCAGAAACTACAAAGGTTGCAAATGTCGACAAATAAAGGAAGAACACCCCAATCCAAGCAAAGGTAGCCCCCGCCCCCACCCCCATCAATCACTCCCAGCTCGAGGGTGACCAGAAAGACACCCCTTCGCCCAGAATAGGAAAGAGATGCGCAAGATATCGAGGAGAGGAAAAAAGAACCGATCTCGAGAAAGGAGAGAACATTACTAGTCCTACCTAATCCGCTTGGGCTAGATGCAGCTTGCCCCTCCAAGCTGGATGCCTGGACGGTGGAGGCGAAAGGAGGGGATCGAGCTAGCGGCTTGCATCCGTCGGCAATCGGCACTCGATCGGGAGAGAAGGGGTGCTACATAAAGGGGAGGGGTAACATATTTTATTACACAGTGAACTTACTGATGTGACTAGTCATTACATGTCTCACTGAAACTAGGGCCCATAGTGTGGCACCCCAAATTCACTTGAAGCTGCCCGGCGGGACGCATTGGCGCGTCAAGAAACCCCCGAATTGTAGCGGGGAAATGAAACATTTCACAAAAATTCGAAATTCAAGCACACCGCCACGCGCCAAGCACGCGGCTGTTCCTTCCTCTTCCTCGGTTCCTCCTCCCCTATCCGAAAAAACCCCAAATCCCAAGCTCAAACCAAAAAAAAAAAAAAACAAATCCCCTGGCCGCCATGCATGTCCTCGTTAACCCGCTGGAGATCGTTCCCGGACGATGCGGACCACCCGCCCTGAGATCCAGAATTCCGTCCACCTCGAGGCACTGCGTGCTGTCTCGCAGCAGCGGCTTGAGGGCGCTGAAGAGGAAGTTCCGCCGGAAAGTGCTCATGGCAACCGTGCAAGCTCACCGGCGTGCTGTATCCCGAGAGGAACTGGTCAAAGCTTTGCTATTCGCCACAAAAAAAAATTGCGGGCCAAGATCTGGTCAAAGCTTCGTCGATGGCTTGCCGCGAGAGGCTTGGAGTCCAGAGTCAATAAACTAGCTGCTCGAGGACTTGGGCGGTTTACACGGATTCATATTAACTGACTCAAGTTTGTTAGTCTAGTTAACAAATGCATCTAGATACATCCATATCTAGACAAAATTGAGTCAATTAATATGAATCAGAGGGGAGTACCTGAAAGTGTTTCATGCTACCAACTAATGCGCTGGCAGGAATCGCTGTAGAAGTAATTGTGCTACTACTCATACGATGAACTGATTGTGTGGGTGTCGAATTTTGCAACGCGATCATCCACTGAATGCTTAATCTAGCGCCAAAGGCGTACAAATCATAACATACTACAGCACCAGAACATAAGAGTACGAATCATAAAGTAGCTCAACATTTTGCATCAGGGCTGGGTGGTCCTGAGACTACCGGGACGCCCCTGATGATCTCCGGGTGTGCATCCTCTTCAACGCAAAGCTGTGTACTCGGTCCACGGCCTCCTTCTGTAGGCTGGATAATCTCAGGTGCAGGACCTTCGTCTATGAGAGGCTCGTCATCAGTACCATCCACAGGTGCATCAGGGCTGGGTGGTCTTGAGACTACCCGGACGCCCGTGATGATCTCCGGGCGTGCATCCACTTCAACGCAAAGCTGTGTACTCGGTCCACGGCCTCCTTCTGTAGGCTGGATAATCTCAGGTGCAGGACCTTCGTCTATGAAAGGCTCGTCATCAGTACCATCCACAGGTGCATCAAACTGAGATTCATCTTCAAATCTCCCATCAAACTGAGAGACCTCTTCAACTCTATGCTTCTGCAATTAGTACATCAACCGATTAGACAAACATCTAAGGGATGCAACCTGAACAAATGCCGTTTTACATATTTACCTTCTCATCTGGCACAGCACATGTCCCAGAGCTGAAACCCGTTTCCTGAAGCAAGCGCTTTTTCTCTCCTTCCCGTCCATCCATCTGCAACAAGTTAAATTTGAGTACAGAACCTTGCACAACAATGCAAACTATTGATTGAAACAGCGGCAGCATCAATATAAATAATTAACTACATATGCCAGCACACATACAGTGTGAGCAAGATCTGCTTCTCCTGCTAAAGGATCATTATATGGTTCACCATGCTAAACCCGCCTAACATATGTGCGGTCCATCCCAAAAATGTGTAAATGATCTGCCACTACAGGGTGAGGCCTCTTCTCACCATTCATACATGTGCAGCGCGGGCAATACACGTCCAGGTTGTGACCATCATGAGCTCTAATAAACCCCATAAAGGGTTGAACACCATTTATATATGAAGGGGAACATAAGTGTCCATGCAGTATCCAAGTTCTGTCCATCTGTTTAATTATGAGATACAGTGGTTGGTGATTAATTTAAGGCGAAGTAGGAAATGTATATCCATCGAGTACAAAACTATACTACATGATTATGCATTTCAGCAATCATGTCGAGTACAAAACAAAAAATGCCCATCGACATTTTAGCAAACAGATCGTGTACAAAACTCTGCCATGGCATTTCAGCAAATTAACGGATCGAGTGCAGAACTGACTCTATATGCCCACGCAAATGAACAAATTGATCGATGACAAATCGAGCGGAAAACTATAAAGTGCCAATTAGTTCGAGCATACTGACGAATTTTTTTAGCAGCATCAAGAAAATATAAATCGTTAGGCTGTCTTGCCCGATACATGATTGAGCTAGAGATAGCAGCCCTACCGTGGATCAACTTGACCGCCGGTGCGTCTCGAGAAGAACGACGGGGAGGGGAAGCTTCTTCTTCGCACGGACGGGACGGGGAGGGGAAGCTCTTCGCACGGACGGGGATAAGTTGTGTACGGGTGGGTGGGGGGTCATGCGGCCGGGCCGCCGGGGTGATAATTAAGGTCGGTAGGTGGCGTTTAATGGAGTTGCGTGTGTAATTTGCCGTGCACAAGGTTGAGGAATAGGCGGTTCCCTTTGCCGCGCGCACAATTCAAACTATCCCGCCCATGTAGTTTAAATTCGCCATATTTTCGTTAAATCGACATAAAGTCATGTGAGTGGGGGAAAATTAGCAAAGTTGCTTGAAAAATAGTAAAACTCTGGAATTATCCTTTAAATATGCTCTACTTCGTGTGAAAATCGGGGTGTGGAAGCATGTTGAGCTGTTTTATTTGTACTTTCTTCATTAAAACTCCCATTTTATGCACTTTGGATGGAAAGAAATCATTTGTACATAAATTTTGACAACGCCATTTGCAAACACTAATTGTTTTACATGCCAAGATGCACCCATCCACCAAATATATATGGGGCAAAAGTTTATCACAATCTAGCAGATATGCATAATTAGTGAGGGACCCCTTTTGATTTTGTGCAATTTCCACTAATTAGGTAGAGATCGAGAAGGGTTAATTAATTAGGCCATGTTAGGGGTTATGTGTTTTAGATTAGGTTGTGTGGATTCAAATACAACTTCTTTATTTGTGTGCTATGATTAATCAAAACTAGATCGATCGACTGCGCACACATTATTAGAGGCGCATGCCTTTGCGCACAAAGTGCATGTGTGTGTTGTTGGCCAACGAGAGAGAGAGAGAGAGAGAGAGAGAGAAAAGAGAGAGGTAGAGAGAGCTACATACGAGAGAGCGATTGAAATCCCCAAATTAAACACATATATATGCATGGCACATTTAATTTAATTAGAGGACCGCGAGGCACCCCTGGCCTGCTTGATGCACAATTAAGTGTCATTGGCCTATATATAGGGTTTAATTAGGGTTTAGGGTTTAGGGTTAGGAGGTTAGGGTTTAGGGTCTAGGGTTTAGGGTTTAATGTTTATGGTGTTTAGGGTTTAGGGATTAGGGATTAGGGTTTATTTAGGGTTTAAGGTTTAGGGATCATCGATCGAGTGCGCACACACACATTATTAGAGGCACACGCGCCTTTGCGCATAAAGTGCATGCGTATATGTGTGTGTTTTTTGGCCACCAACGACATATAGATGATCGAGAGAGAGAGAGAGAGAGATTGAAATCCCCAAGAATATGTTCAAATATATATTAAAATATATGCACGAATGCATGCATGGTAGGCCATGCATGCACACTAATTATATATATATTATGAGGAAACTTAATCAAATGTGTTTTCATTCGAGAGAACTTGTCAAAATTCAAGTTAATTAATTTATCATCGATAATTATATAATTAATTAATGAATCTCAGGGAGATGTTATACAACATATGATCGATATAGGCCATGTATATATTAATTGGTGTTAATCTACCGTTTAATTTGCTAGCTAGCTGCTATATATAGAGCATGTTTTTATTAGATCGGGTTATAGCTAGTATAGTTTAGGGTTATGTGTTTTAATTAACTAGGGTTTGATTAGCTAGGGGTTAGTTATATATATGGTTTAGGGTTAATGCATGGCACATTTAATTTAACTAGAGGACCGCGAGGCACCCCTGGCCTGCTTGATGCACAATTAAGTGTCGTTGGCCTATATATAGGGTTTAATTAGGGTTTAGGGTTAGCTAGGGTTTAGGGTTTAGTGTTTAGGGTGTTTAGCTAGGGTCTAGGGTTTAGGGTTTAGTGTTTACGGTGTTTAGGGTCTAGGGTTTAGTGTTTAGGGTGTTTAGGGTCTAGGGTTTAGGGTCTAGTGTTTAGGGTCTAGGGTTTAGGGTTTAATTAGTGTTTAGGGTGTTTAGGGTTTAGGGTTTAGTGTTTACGGTGTTTAGGGTCTAGGGTTTAGGGTTTAGTGTTTAGGGTGTTTAGGGTCTAGGGTTTAGTGTGTTTAGGGTGTTTAGGGTTTAGGGGATTAGGGATTAGGGTTTTAGGGTTGTATAAGGTTTAGGGATCATCGATCGAGTGCGCACACACATTATTAGAGGCACCCGCGCCTTTACGCATAAAGTGCATGCGTATATATATGTGTGTTTTTTTGCCACCAACAACGATATATAGATGATCGAGAGAGAGAGATTGAAATCCCCAAGAATATGTTCAAATATATATCAAAATATATGCACGAATGCATGGTAGGCCATGCATGCACACTAATTATATATATATTATGAGCTAGGCAACTTGATCAAATGTGTTTTCATACGAGAGAACTTGTCAAAATTCAAGTTAATTAATTTATCATCGATAATTATATATATAATTAATTAATGAATCACAGGGAGATCGATAATTAATTTAGGGTTTTAGGGTTGTTTAAGGTTTAGGGATCATCGATCGAGTGCGCACACACATTATTAGAGGCACCCGCGCCTTTACGCATAAAGTGCATGCGTATATATGTGTGTTTTTTTGGCCACCAACGTTATATATAGATGATCGAGAGAGAGAGAGATTGAAATCCCCAAGAATATGTTCAAATATACATTAAAATATATGCACGAATGCATGGTAGGCCATGCATGCACACTAAAATATATATATATATTATGAGGCAACTTAATCAAATGTGTTTTCATTCGAGAGAACTTGTCAAAATTAAAGTTAATTAATTTATCAAGATAATTATATAATTAATTAATGAATCTGAGGGATATGTTATACAACATGATCGATATAGGCCATGTATATTTTAATTGGTGTTAATCTACGGTTTGCTAGCTAGCTGTTATATATATAGAGCATGCTTTTATTAGATCGGGTTATATCTAGTATAGTTTAGGGTTATGTGTTTTAATTAAGTAGGGTTGATTAGCTAGGGTTAGTTACATATATATGGTTTAGGGTTAATGCATGGCACATTTAATTTAATTAGAGGACCGCGAGGCACCCCTGGCCTGCTCGATGCACAATTAAGTGTCGTTGGCCTATACATAGGGTTTAATTAGGGTTTAGGGTTAGCTAGGGTTTAGGGTTAGGGTTAGGGTTAGGGTTAGGGTTTAGGGTCTAGGGTTTAGGGTTTAGTGTTTAGGGTGTTTAGGGTTTAGGGATTAGGGATTAGGGTTTAGGGATTTAAGGTTTTAGGGGTTGTTTAAGGTCTAGGGATCATCGATCGAGTGCGCACACACATTATTAGAGGCACCCGCGCCTTTACGCATAAATTGCATGCGTATATATATATATGTGTGTTTTTTGGCCACCAACGATATATAGATGATCGAGAGAGAGATTGAAATCCCCAAGAATATGTTCAAATATACATTAAAATATATGCACGAATGCATGGTAGGCCATGCATGCACACTAATTAATTATATATATATTATGAGGCAAGTTAATCAAATGTGTTTTCATTCGAGAGAACTTGTCAAAATTCAAGTTAATTAATTTATCACGATAATTATATAATTAATTAATGAATCTCAGGGATATGTTATACAACATGATCGATATAGGCCATGTATATTTTAATTGGTGTTAATCTACGGTTTGCTAGCTAGCTGTTATATATAGAGCATGCTTTTATTAGATCGGGTTATATCTAGTATAGTTTAGGGTTATGTGTTTTAATTAAGTAGGGTTGATTAGCTAGGGTTAGTTACATATATATGGTTTAGGGTTAATGCATGTCACATTTAATTTAATTAGAGGACCGCGAGGCACCCCTGGCCTGCTCGATGCACAATTAAGTGTCGTTGGCCTATACATAGGGTTTAATTAGGGTTTAGGGTTAGCTAGGGTTTAGGGTTAGGGTTAGGGTTAGGGTTAGGGTCTAGGGTTTAGGGTTTAGTGTTTAGGGTGTTTAGGGTTTAGGGATTAGGGATTATGGATTTAAGGTTTTAGGGGTTGTTTAAGGTTTAGGGATCATCGATCGAGTGCGCACACTGATACGTCCAAAACGTATCTACTTTACCGAACACTTTTGCTATTGTTTTGCCTCTAATTTGTGTATTTTGGATACAACTAACACGGACTAACGCTGTTTTCAGCAGAATTGCTCTCGTGTCTCGTTTTTGTGCAGAAATCCAACTTTCGGGAAAATCCTCGGAATTTATGCAGAAGGCCCTATTTTCCCAGAATACTGACGGAGCCAGAAGGACAAGTAAGGTGGAGGCCCGAGGGCCCCACACCATAAGGCGGCGCGGCTAGGGGGGGCCCGCGGCCCTATGGTGTGGCCCCCTCGGCCTGGCCTCCGACGCCCTCCTTCGGACTACTTATCGGCCTCGACCTAAAAACGCACGGAGAGAAGTCGAAGTCGCCAGAAACCCTCCAGAGAGCCGCCACATCGCGAAACTCCGTCTCGGGAGCCAGAAGTCTCCGTTCTGGCACTCCGCCGGGACGGGGAATTGGAGGAGATCTTCACCGCCATCACCGCCAACGCCTCTCCATCGACCAGCCATGTTTCCCCCATCCATGTGTGAGTAATTCCCCCGCTGTAGGCTGAAGGGGATGGTAGGGATTGGATGAGATTGGTCATGTAATAGTCATAAGATTGTTAGGGCATAGTGCCTAGTATCCGTAGATGTCACTTTTATGATATTGTTGCAACTTGTTATGCTTAATGCTTGTCACTAGGGCCCGAGTGCCATGATCTCAGATCTGAACATGTTATTGATTCATGAAGATATTCGTTGTTTATGATCTTACCTGCAAGTTGTATACACATGTCGCTGTCCGGAACCAATGGCCCCGAAGTGACAGAAATCGGGACAACCGGAGGGGATGGTAGTGATGTGAGGATCACATGTGTTCACGGAGTGTTAATGCTTTGCTCCGGTACTCTATTAAAAGGAGTACCTTAATATCCAGTAGTTTCCCTAGAGGCCCGGCTGCCACCGGCTGGTAGGACAAAAGATGTTGTGCAAGTTTCTCATTGCGAGCACGTACGACTAAATATGGAACACATGCCTATTGATTGATTAGTACTTGGATACCGTTTTATTATTATCTGCAAATGCCCTGCTTTGATTGTTACATGAGTTTCTCTCATCCATGCAACGCCCGTTAATCCGTCCCTGTGCCTATAGTATTTTAATCCTGCTGTTTACTATAATCACTACTGCTGTCTTTATTTCACCGCTGCTGTTATTTCACTATTCCTACTGCTATAAAACTGTTACTACTGATAAACTCTTGCGAGCAAGTCTGTTTCCAGGTGCAGCTGAATTGACAACTCCGCTGTTAAGGCTTACAAGTATTCTTTGTCTCCCCTTGTGTCGAATCAATAAATTGGGTAATACTTCCCTCGAAGACTGTTGCGATCCCCTATACTTGTGGGTCATCAAGACTATTTTCTGGCGCCGTTGCCGGGGAGCATAGCTTTATTTGGAAGTTCACTTGGATTGATATTGTTCGCTGCAAATTCTCCATCATGGGTAAACCTCGCGATACTAAGATCGCCATATTACCATCCACTACAAGAAAAGGTACAACTCTTAGTACCTCTGCTGCTCTTGATTCACCATCTGTGATAAGTAAACTTGTTTCACCACCACAAGCTTCAAATGCTGGTACTTCTGCTGAATCTGAAAATTCCTCTCATAATTGTGATGATGCTTCTGCTGTGCTTGATAATGATGGTTCGTTAGGATCTTTTCTAGATGCTACAATTGCTAAGTCTAGACAAATTGAAAATACTGAAACTCCTAATGAAAATGCTGCTACACCTGTTAATTCACCTGAGTCTGTTGAATATTCTAGTGATGATCTTGATGAAGATTATGTAGAGCTTGATGATGATTTTATTGAAAAATGCAATGCTACTACTGATGCAAGAAAAATTAAAAAGTTGCTTGCAGAACATGCTGTTAGATATAAACTATCTCCTGATCCTAAATTTGCCACATCTCCTATAAACATTAGGGATAAAGATTATGATTTTTCTCTTGATCTATCTCATATAGCTATTGTTGAGAAAACACCCTTTTGTGGTACTGAAAAAGAAAGTGTTGTTGAACACATGACTGAGTTATCTACTCTTAGTGGCTTGTTTTCTGATGATATTAAGATGCGTACTTATTTTGTCGCTAAAATTTTTCCTTTCTCATTAAAGGATGATGCTAAAACTTGGTATAATAATTTGCCTCCTGGTTCTATTAAAAGTCCAAAAGAATTGCTTGATGTTTTCTTCCGGAAATACTTTCCTGCTAGTGCTCAACATGCTGCTTTGCAGAGAATTTATAATTTTGACCAGGAAGATGGAGAGAAATTGCCTGAGGCTTGGGCTAGATTTTGCTCTCTTATTAGAGCTCAGCCTGACCATGATTTGGAAAAGCATGATTTACTTGATATATTTTATAGTGGACTAACTATTGAGTCTAGGGCATACCTGGATAGTTGTGCTGGTTGTGTTTTCAGGAAAAGAACTCCAGACGACGCTGAAGAATTATTGGCTAAAATAGGCCGGAATCATGATGATTGGTCTACACCTGAACCAACCCCGACACCGATATTGAAGAAGAGGGGTATGATTAAATTAAATGATGAAGATATGAGGGAAGCCAAGAAGTCTCTTAAAGAGAAGGGTATTAAACCTGAAGATGTGAAGAATTTACCTCCTATAGAAGATTTATGTGAGATAACTCCCCCTTCATCCATGATTGAGGTACACTCTCTTCAACGCTTTACTAGGGAAGATATTCCGTATTCAAAACCTCCTGCTCAATGCTTAGATGAGTTTGATAATTATATTGTTAAGCAAGAAAACTTTAATATGAGAGTAGAGAATCATTTAATGGAAAATTCTCGAGCTATTAGTGAATTGCATGATATTGTGGAGAGAACCTCCAATGATGTTAAGATACTTGTTAAACATTTTCAAATGGTTCAAACTCAAATTGATCAACTTACTAAAGTGCAAAATGACTTGTTGGGAAATAATTCTAAAGAAAAACATGCTTATGAAGTAACAACTAGAGGTGGTGTTTCTACCCAGGATCCTCTATATCCTGAAGGGCATCCCAAAAGAGTTGAACAAGATTCTCAACTAACTAAAACTAGTGCTCCATCTAAGAAAAAGAAAAAGAAACATAAGAATGTTGTAGAATCCTCTGAACCTGTTAATGATCCTAATAGTATTTCTATTTCTGATGCTGAAACTGAAAGTGGTAATGAACATGATAAAGATAATGATAAGGATGATACTCCTGATAAAGAAGAAATTGAAAAAGAACCTGAAAAGCCTGCTAAAAATAAAAAGTACACTAAAGAAGATTTTATTGCTGAGAAACATGGTAATGAAAGAGAACCTTGGGTTCAAAAGCAAATGCCTTTTCCTGCTAAGAAACTAAAATCAAAGGAGGAGGAACATTATAATAAATTTTGTGATTGGATGAAACCTTTATTTTTGCAAATCCCTTTGACTGATGCTATTAAATTGCCTCCTTATTCAAAGTATATGAAAGATATTGTTACTAACAAAAGGAAAATCCCCAATGAGGAAATTTCCACTATGCTCGCTAATTACTCCTTCAATGGTAAGATTCCAAAGAAGCTTGGAGACCCAGGTATACCGACTATTCCTTGTTCCATCAAGAATAATTATGTTAGAACTGCTCTATGTGATTTGGGAGCAGGTGTTAGTGTAATGCCTTTTTCTCTTTATAAGAGACTTGATTTAGATAAGTTGATACCAACTGATATATCTTTGCAAATGGCTGATAAATCTACTGCTATTCCTGTTGGTTTATGTGAAAATGTTCCTGTTCAAGTTACTCAACATTGCTTGATATTAACTGATTTTGTTGTGTTGGAAATGCCTGAAGATGATAATATGTCCATTATTCTTGGAAGACCCTTTCTTAATACTGCAGGGGCTGTTATTGATTGCAATAAAGGCATGGTTACTTTCAATGTTGATGATAAGGAACATACTGTCTATTTTCCCAAGAGGATTGATAAAGTATGTGGAGTTAATACAATTTTTAATGTGAAAACTATCAAAGTGGGATCCATTGATTGTCCTATATATGAGCCTAAAGAAGAATATCAAACTCTTGTGATTGGATCCATATCAATTCAATATAAGGTAACATGATTGATTTGAGGTTTATTTCTTCTTATGTCATATAAAATTTATTTGGTAGCAAGACTTGATCAACCTTGTTAACAAGTATATTTTAATGCATAAGAGAGCTAAACAACATTTCTTTCTTTCTTTCTCCCTCCACTTATTTTACTTGCTGTAGCACCTTTTGTTTTGCAATATGCTTTAGTTGTTTAAGATTTTGGAAATCATTTTCCTGCGCAGTAATAATTAATTTAACACCCAGAAATGTGCATTTTTCGAAGTTCTCTAAAAATTACAAAAATTACACCGTTGGTCCTATTTTTCGACGAGGCACCTGGGAGTACCAGAGGATGACCTGTGGGGCACCAGAGGGTGCCACACCACAGGCCGGCGCGGCCAAGGAGGTGGGCGCGCCACCCTGTGGTGTGGGCCCCTCCTTGCCCCACTACTTCATCTCTTCCTCCCAGCATCTTCTCTCTCCCGAAAAAACTCGTACCAAGTTTCTCTCACTCGTGTTTCTGCTCAAGAACTCGCGATTTTTCGATCTCCTTGCTCAGCCCAGATTTCTGTCTGAAATTTGGCACATTTACTCCTTGGTATGTGACTCCTTTGATTGTCCAATTAGAATTTTGTTTGGTTGAGTATATCTTGAATATTTTGCTGCTGTAGATAACATGTTTAGTGAGCTTGCATGCTTGTTCTAAGTGGAAGAAACTAGTTTTGATGCATGTTTAGTACTCTAGCAAGTTCCTATAGTAGTTCCCTTCAATTATATACCTTGAAATCAAATTTTATAATGGTTGTTGAAAATTTCAGAAAATGGAGGGGAGTATGCACCAACTTAACCAACAAGAGTTGGAGGTACAGCAAGTCATGAGAGTTCATCGTGAAGAGGGAGTATACCCCTCTTATTACCCATGCACGGATTTTATGCGGAATGCAGGAATCCTGCAAGATGTTCAAACACTGATTTCCAATGCAGGGTTGGAAGGTTTTACTGTTGGTGAACCTCACCAATATGCTAAACTAACGGTGTCGGTTGTGCAGGATTTCGAATTTCATCGGTCTCAAACTAACCCCATGGTCCGGTACAAGATTTATAACAAAACTATCAACTTGCCTTTCAGTGATTTTTGTACAGCAATTAGAGTGCCGCGGTGGGGATCCTGCGAGAAGATCAGGGGAACGCCGCGGGAGCTCTCGAATCTTTATACAATGATTTGTAATGGGAGGAGCTTCTCCAATGATGGTGGTAAGATTAGTAGCATTCAACAACCAGCTATCCGCTACTTTGCTTATTTCGTTACAAAGTGCGTTCTTGCTAGAAAGAATGGAGGTAAATTATCTGTCCAAGATTTGGCTTTCTTAGCTGCCGCTTTGCAACAGGATAGGACTTATAATTTGGGTGCTTTAATAGCTTGTAGACTTGCTACTAACCGTGAGAAAGGAGGAATTTGTGGAGGTCTTATCGCCTCTCGCTTATTAGCTATGCATGGTGTAGGACCTCACCATTTAGATATTCCGCTTTCTATAGAGAAGCTTGATGTTGTTTCCATGATTAAACATGAGTTTATTTCAGATGCATCTAATTTGAACAACCTGTATTATAGGATAACTTTGTATAAGAAAAATTGGAGCATAACTAAGAAAATTGAAAAACTAGTACGATTGCCTGCACCTGCTCTGTTTAACCTTGATGCCAGGAAAGGGTGGTCGATCACAGAAAATGAGCTAAACGCATACATAGAAAGGGAAAGCCATCGTGCAAGGGAAGGTGTGGAGGAGGCCGAGGAGCACCTCGACTCTTCATCCGATGCAGCGAGCTCCTCATATCAACATCATGGTCATGTGGAACCTCCACGACATTCTTCTGCGCAGGGGCCCTATTACCACTCCATGTATGATCCACCGGCGTGGAACTCCGACCCTCGATGGGAATGAACTCCACTTAGGCCAAAAGCCTAAGCTTGGGGGGAGGTATACCGGCATCACTCATTCTTTGCATATTATGGTTGCTGGATACTTGTACATACTTGTTTAGTCTCTTAGAGTGGTTTTCTAATGAGAGGGAGATGATATTTGGGGAAGTGCTGTCCAAAAACAGATTCTGGGCTGTTACCAAAAAAATTCGTACGCACAGCCAGAACGTTATTTTGAGTTGCCAATTTTTGAGCATGTGCCCCAGGTTGTTATCTAACTTTCATTAGTTGAACACTTTTTGGTCTGAGCAATGGAAGATTTTTGTTAATTTCGATTTCTGTACTGCTGTCAGGATTTGGCAGATTTCTGTCATCCTGCTTTTCTGTGTTTCTGTTAGTTTGCATTCTTTTGTTTTCGCTTTGTTTCTTTCCTAAAACACAAAAAGACCAAAAATATTTCTGTTGTTTCTCTTCACCATTTGTTTATTTGGTTCTTTGCTCTTAGTTTACTTTATTTGCTATCGTTGGTTTGTTATGAGAAAACCCAAAAAGATTTTGCTTTGTTTGCTTGTTTTTTTCGTTCTTGTTTCCAATTCGAAAACACCAAAAATATTTGCTGTTCTTCTTTGATTTATAAAGTTCATCATGAGTTCAATGGTCTTCGGTGGCTGGAGCGTGGTTTTCATTTAATATTATCCAAGCGACACAAGTAAAAGGCAATAATGACGATCTACGACAATTTGATTGTGGTGAGAGGCTGGTATGAACTCTATTTGTTTTCATTTTTGTACATATACTCATCCATGTGAGCATGCTTAGTTGGTTCATGTGAGGTATATGTTATTTGAGAAAGTCTAGTAGTTCATGATCTCTCATGTTTAGCTCCAATTTATTAATATGAGTAGCATGTCATGGATGTTCGCTTGCATTGTTTTATTCATAAGTAAGTATGGCATTGTGGTATCCTCCTCTGAATAATTCATTTATATCGACTTGGCACATGCTCACGCATGCATATGACTGAACAAAAAGTCAATTAAGCCTCGATGATTTATATTGCTTCAGAGTTCTTGTATCACTTTTATGCCTCCATTAATTTATTTTGCCGCAAGCATGATTATGACAATTACTGCTCTCTTGATTTGTCGCTCCCTAGTCTTTTGCTAGCCTTCACTTGTACTGAGCGGGAACGCCGCTCGTGCTTCCAAACACCTGAAAACCAAGTTGTTCCAAAGTGTCCACCATAAATACCTATGCATGGCATTTCAAACCATTCCAAGTAAATTCTCATGCGCTACCTTTAAAACTTTCAAAATGCTTCTCAATTTGTGTTAATGTTTCATAGCTCATGAGGAAGTATGTGGTGTTTAGCTTTCAACCTTGTCATTTACTTTTGACGGACTCTCATATGGACTAGTGGCACATCCGCTTATCCAATAATTTTGCAAAAAGAGCTGGCAATGGGATTCCCAGTCCCGAATTAATTAACTTAAATAGACACTCCTCCATGGTTTGTGATTGTTGGACGGCACCCGAAGGATTCGGTTAGCCATGGCTTGTGTAAGCAAAGGTTGGGGGAGTGTCATCATCATAATAAAACTTAAATAAAAAGGCACTCCTTCATGGTATGTGATTGTTGGCAGGCACCCGAGGATTCGGTTAGCCATGGTTTGTGTAAGAAAGGTTGGAAGGAGTGCCACATAAAAATGCAAATAATTCATGGGAGCCGCTCTTGAGAGTCCGGTTGACGAGGTAGTTAGTGTACCCATTACCATTCGTTGACAACAACAAGCACTTCTCAAAATAATTTTACTCCTGTTTTAAAAATGAAAAGCTCTAGCGCATGTTAATCCCTGCTTCCCTCTGCGAAGGGTCAATCTTTTACTTTTATGTTGTGTCTCCATTCTTTCTTCGAGCACTATCTTGAGAGCACAACTGTCATTCTTAGTATAATATGCTTGTCTCAAAATATGATTGATTGTGGTATAACTTTGATGCTTTTATCTTTGACAATCACTACTTCTAGTCTTTCTATGAACTCCAGAGGTGCCTCGGCATTTATGTTTTGCCGATCAAATACGGGCAAGTAAGATACCACTTTATCATATTCTCTTATGAACATTGCAATCCTGCTTATATACATGATTCATGATGCTTATTATTAATTGTTGGTACCTCTCCATGATTGACATAGCTGTTGGATGATCTTATTTGCATGTGTCTCATTATGAACTGCTTAAGTATTAGCCATAGCATGAGAATATATACATCATATGAGCAAATGTGTTCGTGAAAGTTCTTTTATCGCTCAGTTGTTAACTGAATTGCTTGAGGACAAGCAATAAGCTAAGCTTGGGGGAGTTGATACGTCCAAAACGTATCTACTTTCCCGAACACTTTTGCTATTGTTTTGCCTCTAATTTGTGTATTTTGGATACAACTAACACGGACTAACGCTGTTTTCAGCAGAATTGCTCTGGTGTCTCGTTTTTGTGCAGAAATCCAACTTTCGGGAAAATCCTCGGAATTTATGCAAGGCCCTATTTTCCAGAATACTGACGGAGCAGAAGGACAAGTAAGGTGGAGGCCCGAGGGCCCCACACCATAAGGCGGCGCGGCCAGGGGCCCGCGCGGCCCTATGGTGTGGCCCCCTCGGCCTCCGACGCCCTCCTTCGGACTACTTATCGGCCTCGACCTAAAAACGCACGAGAGAAGTCGAAGTCGCCAGAAACCCTCCAGAGAGCCGCCACATCGCGAAACTCCGTCTCGGGAGCCAGAAGTCTCCGTTCTGGCACTCCGCCGGGACGGGGAATTGGAGGAGATCTTCACCGCCATCACCGCCAACGCCTCTCCATCGACCAGCCATGTTTCCCCCATCCATGTGTGAGTAATTCCCCCGTTGTAGGCTGAAGGGGATGGTAGGGATTGGATGAGATTGGTCATGTAATAGTCATAAGATTGTTAGGGCATAGTGCCTAGTATCCGTAGATGTCACTTTTATGATATTGTTGCAACTTGTTATGCTTAATGCTTGTCACTAGGGCCCGAGTGCCATGATCTCAGATCTGAACATGTTATTGATTCATGAAGATATTCGTTGTTTATGATCTTACCTGCAAGTTGTATACACATGTCGCTGTCCGGAACCAATGGCCCCGAAGTGACAGAAATCGGGACAACCGGAGGGGATGGTAGTGATGTGAGGATCACATGTGTTCACGGAGTGTTAATGCTTTGCTCCGGTACTCTATTAAAAGGAGTACCTTAATATCCAGTAGTTTCCCTAGAGGCCCGGCTGCCACCGGCTGGTAGGACAAAAGATGTTGTGCAAGTTTCTCATTGCGAGCACGTACGACTAAATATGGAACACATGCCTATTGATTGATTAGTACTTGGATACCGTTTTATTATTATCTGCAAATGCCCCTGCTTTGATTGTTACATGAGTTTCTCTCATCCATGCAACGCCCGTTAATCCGTCCCTGTGCCTACAGTATTTTAATCCTGCTGTTTACTATAATCACTACTGCTGTCTTTATTTCACCGCTGCTGTTATTTCACTATTCCTACTGCTATAAAACTGTTACTACTGATAAACTCTTGCGAGCAAGTCTGTTTCCAGGTGCAGCTGAATTGACAACTCATGTTAAGGCTTACAAGTATTCTTTGTCTCCCCTTGTGTCGAATCAATAAATTGGGTAATACTTCCCTCGAAGACTGTTGCGATCTCCTATACTTGTGGGTCATCACACACACATTATTAGAGGCACCCGCGCCTTTACGCATAAATTGCATGCGTATATATATATATGTGTGTGTTTTTTGGCCACCAACGATATATTGATGATCGAGAGAGAGATTGAAATCCCTAAGAATATGTTCAAATATACATTAAAATATATGCACGAATGCATGGTAGGCCATGCATGCACACTAATTAATTATATATATATTATGAGGCAACTTAATCAAATGTGTTTTCATTCGAGAGAACTTGTCAAAATTCAAGTTAATTAATTTATCACGATAATTATATAATTAATTAATTAATGAATCTGAGGGATATGTTATACAACATGATCGATATATAGGCCATGTATATTTTAATTGGTGTTAATCTACGGTTTGCTAGCTAGCTGCTATATATAGAGCATGTTTTTATTAGATCGGGTTATATCTAGTATAGTTTAGGGTTATGTGTTTTAATTAAGTAGGGTTAATTAGCTAGGGTTAGTTACATATATATGGTTTAGGGTTAATGCATGGCACAATTAATTTAATTAGAGGACCGCGAGGCACCCCTGGGCTGCTCGATGCACAATTAAGTGACGTTGGCCTATACATAGGGTTTAATTAGGGTTTAGGGTTAGCTAGGGTAGAGGGTTAGGGTTAGGGTTTAGGGTTTAGGGTGTTTAGGGTGTTTAGGGTTTAGGGATTAGGGATTAGGGATTTAGGGGTTTTAGGGTTGTTTAAGGTTTAGGGATCATCGATCGAGTGCGCACACACATTATTAGAGGCACCCGCGCCTTTACGCATAAAGTGCATGCGTATATATGTGTTTTTTTGCCACCAACGTTATATATAGATGATCGAGAGAGAGAGAGAGATTGAAATCCCCAAGAATATGTTCAAATATACATTAAAATATATGCACGAATGCATGGTAGGCCATGCATGCACACTAAAATTATATATATATTATGAGGCAACTTAATCAAATGTGTTTTCATTCGAGAGAACTTGTCAAAATTAAAGTTAATTAATTTATCAAGATAATTATATAATTAATTAATGAATCTGAGGGATATGTTATACAACATGATCGATATAGGCCATGTATATTTTAATTGGTGTTAATCTACGGTTTGCTAGCTAGCTGTTATATATATAGAGCATGCTTTTATTAGATCGGGTTATATCTAGTATAGTTTAGGGTTATGTGTTTTAATTAAGTAGGGTTGATTAGCTAGGGTTAGTTACATATATATGGTTTAGGGTTAATGCATGGCACATTTAATTTAATTAGAGGACCGCGAGGCACCCCTGGCCTGCTCGATGCACAATTAAGTGTCGTTGGCCTATACATAGGGTTTAATTAGGGTTTAGGGTTAGCTAGGGTTTAGGGTTAGGGTTAGGGTTAAGGTTAGGGTTTAGGGTCTAGGGTTTAGGGTTTAGTGTTTAGGGTGTTTAGGGTTTAGGGATTAGGGATTAGGGTTTAGGGATTTAAGGTTTTAGGGTTGTTTAAGGTTTAGGGATCATCGATCGAGTGCGCACACACATTATTAGAGGCACCCGCGCCTTTACGCATAAATTGCATGCGTATATATATATGTGTGTGTTTTTTGGCCACCAACGATATATAGATGATCGAGAGAGAGATTGAAATCCCCAAGAATATGTTCAAATATACATTAAAATATATGCACGAATGCATGGTAGGCCATGCATGCACACTAATTAATTATATATATATTATGAGGCAAGTTAATCAAATGTGTTTTCATTCGAGAGAACTTGTCAAAATTCAAGTTAATTAATTTATCACGATAATTATATAATTAATTAATGAATCTGAGGGATATGTTATACAACATGATCGATATAGGCCATGTATATTTTAATTGGTGTTAATCTACGGTTTGCTAGCTAGCTGTTATATATAGAGCATGCTTTTATTAGATCGGGTTATATCTAGTATAGTTTAGGGTTATGTGTTTTAATTAAGTAGGGTTGATTAGCTAGGGTTAGTTATATATATATATATATGGTTTAGGGTTAATGCATGTCACATTTAATTTAATTAGAGGACCGCGAGGCACCCCTGGCCTGCTCGATGCACAATTAAGTGTCGTTGGCCTATACATAGGGTTTAATTAGGGTTTAGGGTTAGCTAGGGTTTAGGGTTAGGGTTAGGGTTAGGGTCTAGGGTTTAGGGTTTAGTGTTTAGGGTGTTTAGGGTTTAGGGATTAGGGATTTAAGGTTTTAGGGGTTGTTTAAGGTTTAGGGATCATCGATCGAGTGCGCACACACATTATTAGAGGCACCCGCGCCTTTACGCATAAATTGCATGCGTATATATATATGTGTGTGTTTTTTGGCCACCAACGATATATTGATGATCGAGAGAGAGAGATTGAAATCCCTAAGAATATGTTCAAATATACATTAAAATATATGCACGAATGCATGGTAGGCCATGCATGCACACTAATTAATTATATATATATATATATTATGAGGCAACTTAATCAAATGTGTTTTCATTCGAGAGAACTTGTCAAAATTCAAGTTAATTAATTTATCACGATAATTATATAATTAATTAATGAATCTGAGGGATATGTTATACAACATGATCGATATATAGGCCATGTATATTTTAATTGGTGTTAATCTACGGTTTGCTAGCTAGCTGCTATATATAGAGCATGTTTTTATTAGATCGGGTTATAGCTAGTATAGTTTAGGGTTATGTGTTTTAATTAAGTAGGGTTAATTATCTAGGGTTAGTTACATATATATGGTTTAGGGTTAATGCATGGCACAATTAATTTAATTAGAGGACCGCGAGGCACCCCTGGGCTGCTCGATGCACAATTAAGTGACGTTGGCCTATACATAGGGTTTAATTAGGGTTTAGGGTTAGCTAGGGTAGGGTAGTTAGGGTTTAGGGTTTAGGGTTTAGGGTTTAGGGATTAGGGATTAGGGATTTAGGGGTTTTAGGGTTGTTTAAGGTTTAGGGATCATCGATCGAGTGCGCACACACATTATTAGAGGCACCCGCGCCTTTACGCATAAAGTGCATGCGTATATATGTGTGTTTTTTGGGCCACCAACGATATATAGATGATCGAGAGAGAGAGAGATTGAAATCCCCAAGAATATGTTCAAATATACATTAAAATATATGCACGAATGCATGGTAGGCCATGCATGCACACTAATTAATTATATATATATTATGAGGCAACTTAATCAAATGTGTTTTCATTTGAGAGAACTTGTCAAAATTCAAGTTAATTAATTTATCACGATAATTATATAATTAATTAATGAATCTGAGGGATATGTTATACAACATGATCGATATAGGCCATGTATATTTTAATTGGTGTTAATCTACGGTTTGCTAGCTAGCTGTTATATATAGAGCATGCTTTTATTAGATCGGGTTATATCTAGTATAGTTTAGGGTTATGTGTTTTAATTAAGTAGGGTTGATTAGCTAGGGTTAGTTACATATATATGGTTTAGGGTTAATGCATGTCACATTTAATTTAATTAGAGGACCGCGAGGCACCCCTGGCCTGCTCGATGCACAATTAAGTGTCGTTGGCCTATACATAGGGTTTAATTAGGGTTTAGGGTTAGCTAGGGTTTAGGGTTAGGGTTAGGGTTTAGGGTCTAGGGTTTAGGGTTTAGTGTTTAGGGTGTTTAGGGTTTAGGGATTAGGGATTAGGGATTTAAGGTTTTAGGGTTGTTTAAGGTTTAGGGATCATCGATCGAGTGCGCACACACATTATTAGAGGCACCCGCGCCTTTACGCATAAATTGCATGCGTATATATATATGTGTGTGTTTTTTGGCCACCAACGATATATTGATGATCGAGAGAGAGATTGAAATCCCTAAGAATATGTTCAAATATACATTAAAATATATGCACGAATGCATGGTAGGCCATGCATGCACACTAATTATATATATATTATGAGGCAACTTAATCAAATGTGTTTTCATTCGAGAGAACTTGTCAAAATTCAAGTTAATTAATTTATCACGATAATTATATATAATTAATTAATGAATCTGAGGGATATGTTATACAACATGATCGATATATAGGCCATGTATATTTTAATTGGTGTTAATCTACGGTTTGCTAGCTAGCTGCTATATATAGAGCATGTTTTTATTAGATCGGGTTATATCTAGTATAGTTTAGGGTTATGTGTTTTAATTAAGTAGGGTTAATTAGCTAGGGTTAGTTACATATATATGGTTTAGGGTTAATGCATGGCACAATTAATTTAATTAGAGGACCGCGAGGCACCCCTGGGCTGCTCGATGCACAATTAAGTGACGTTGGCCTATACATAGGGTTTAATTAGGGTTTAGGGTTAGCTAGGGTAGAGGGTTAGGGTTAGGGTTTAGGGTTTAGGGTGTTTAGGGTTTAGGGATTAGGGATTAGGGATTTAGGGGTTTTAGGGTTGTTTAAGGTTTAGGGATCATCGATCGAGTGCGCACACACATTATTAGAGGCACCCGCGCCTTTACGCATAAAGTGCATGCGTATATATGTGTGTTTTTTGGGCCACCAACGATATATAGATGATCGAGAGAGAGAGAGATTGAAATCCCCAAGAATATGTTCAAATATACATTAAAATATATGCACGAATGCATGGTAGGCCATGCATGCACACTAATTATATATATATATATTATGAGGCAACTTAATCAAATGTGTTTTCATTCGAGAGAACTTGTCAAAATTCAAGTTAATTAATTTATCACGATAATTATATAATTAATTAATGAATCTGAGGGATATGTTATACAACATGATCGATATAGGCCATGTATATTTTAATTGGTGTTAATCTACGGTTTGCTAGCTGTTTATATATAGAGCATGCTTTTATTAGATCGGGTTATATCTAGTATAGTTTAGGGTTATGTGTTTTAATTAAGTAGGGTTGATTAGCTAGGGTTAGTTACATATATATGGTTTAGGGTTAATGCATGTCACATTTAATTTAATTAGAGGACCACGAGGCACCCCTGGCCTGCTCGATGCACAATTAAGTGTCGTTGGCCTATACATAGGGTTTAATTAGGGTTTAGGGTTAGCTAGGGTTTAGGGTTAGGGTTAGGGTTAGGGTTTAGGGTCTAGGGTTTAGGGTTTAGTGTTTAGGGTGTTTAGGGTTTAGGGATTAGGGATTTAAGGTTTTAGGGGTTGTTTAAGGTTTAGGGATCATCGATCGAGTGCGCACACACATTATTAGAGGCACCCGCGCCTTTACGCATAAATTGCATGCGTATATATATATGTGTGTGTTTTTTGGCCACCAACGATATATTGATGATCGAGAGAGAGATTGAAATCCCTAAGAATATGTTCAAATATACATTAAAATATATGCACGAATGCATTGTAGGCCATGCATGCACACTAATTAATTATATATATATTATGAGGCAACTTAATCAAATGTGTTTTCATTCGAGAGAACTTGTCAAAATTCAAGTTAATTAATTTATCACGATAATTATATAATTAATTAATGAATCTGAGGGATATGTTATACAACATGATCGATATATAGGCCATGTATATTTTAATTGGTGTTAATCTACGGTTTGCTAGCTAGCTGCTATATATAGAGCATGTTTTTATTAGATCGGGTTATATCTAGTATAGTTTAGGGTTATGTGTTTTAATTAAGTAGGGTTAATTAGCTAGGGTTAGTTACATATATATGGTTTAGGGTTAATGCATGGCACAATTAATTTAATTAGAGGACCGCGAGGCACCCCTGGGCTGCTCGATGCACAATTAAGTGACGTTGGCCTATACATAGGGTTTAATTAGGGTTTAGGGTTAGCTAGGGTAGAGGGTTAGGGTTAGGGTTTAGGGTTTAGGGTTTAGTGTTTAGGGTGTTTAGGGTGTTTAGGGTTTAGGGATTAGGGATTTAGGGGTTTTAGGGTTGTTTAAGGTTTAGGGATCATCGATCGAGTGCGCACACACATTATTAGAGGCACCCGCGCCTTTACGCATAAAGTGCATGCGTATATATGTGTGTTTTTTGGCCACCAACGATATATAGATGATCGAGAGAGAGAGATTGAAATCCCCAAGAATATGTTCAAATATACATTAAAATATATGCACGAATGCATTGTAGGCCATGCATGCACACTAATTATATATATATTATGAGGCAACTTAATCAAATGTGTTTTCATTCGAGAGAACTTGTCAAAGTTCAAGTTAATTAATTTATCACGATAATTATATAATTAATTAATGAATCTCAGGGATATGTTATACAACATGATCGATATAGGCCATGTATATTTTAATTGGTGTTAATCTACGGTTTGCTAGCTAGCTGCTATATATAGAGCATGTTTTTATTAGATCGGGTTATAGCTAGCTAGTATAGTTTAGGGTTATGTGTTTTAATTAAGTAGGGTTGATTAGCTAGGGTTAGTTACATATATATGGTTTAGGATTAATGCATGGCACATTTAATTTTATTAGAGGATCGCGAGGCACCCATGACCCGCTCGATCGATGCACAATTAAGTGTCGTTGGCCTATACATAGGGTTTAATTGGGGTTTAGGGTTAGCTAGGGTTTAGGGTTAGGGTTAGGGTACGTTTAGGGTCTAGGGTTTAGGGTTTAGTGTTTAGGGTGTTTAGGGTTTAGGGATTAGGGATTTAAGGTTTTAGGGTTGTTTAAGGTTTAGGGATCATCGATCGAGTGCGCACACACATTATTAGAGGCACCCGCGCCTTTACGCATAAATTGCATGCATATATATGTGTGTTTTTTGGCCACCAACGATATATAGATGATCGAGAGAGAGAGATTGAAATCCCCAAGAATATGTTCAAATATACATTAAAATATATGCACGAATGCATGGTAGGCCATGCATGCACACTAATTATATATATATTATGAGGCAACTTAATCAAATGTGTTTTCATTCGAGAGAACTTGTCAAAATTAAAGTTAATTAATTTATCACGATAATTATATAATTAATTAATGAATCTCAGGGATATGTTATACAACATGATCGATATAGGCCATGTATATATTAATTGGTGTTAATCTACGGTTTGCTAGCTAGCTGCTATATATAGAGCATGTTTTTATTAGATCGGGTTATAGCTAGTATAGTTTAGGGTTATGTGTTTTCATTAAGTAGGGTTGATTAGCTATGGTTAGTTACATATATATGGTTTAGGGTTAATGCATGGCACATTTAATTTAATTAGAGGACCGCGAGGCACCCCTGGCCTGCTTGATGCACAATTAAGTGTCGTTGGCCTATATATAGGGTTTAATTAGGGTTTAGGGTTAGGGTTAGGGTTTAGGGTCTAGGGTTTAGTGTTTAGGGTGTTTAGGGTTTAGGGATTAGGGATTAGGGTTTCAGGGTTGTATAAGGTTTAGGGATCATCGATCGAGTGCGCACACACATTATTAGAGGCACCCGCGCCTTTGCGCATAAAGTGCATGCGTATAGTTTAGGGTTATTTGTTTTAATTAAGTAGGGTTTGATCAGCTAGGGTTAGTTACATATATATGGTTTAGGGTTAATGCATGGCACATTACATATAGTTTAAATCTCAAGAATGTTTATACATGATAGGCCATATGTGCAAAGGAATTTTTTCCCCGTGAACTTGTCAAAATTCAAGTTTATCAGTGCCAATGGAAACTAGTCCAAAAAATTACATAGAGGACCAAAAGTACTAGACAATAACTAATAGAACCTGCAACTTTACAAAAAGGACCCCAAAACATATAGAAGAAAATCAATCGAGTCCTTCTCGACCGCACATCAGATCTCTGCTCCGCATCCTTTCCAGCAACTCCGTCGCCGGGGACGCACCACTTGGGACGGTGTCGCCGGTAGTCGCCAGGACGAAGGAGAAGAAGGGCCTCAGCAACGGCATATTGGCTCTGAGAAGGGCCGCTGAAAGGCCAAGATGTGCACGGGCAAGACGGATGACGCCGTCGTATGCCCCGAGCTTGTGAACTTTAGCAGCTTGACTTCCCCATTGGCCAGATCTGAAGCACTGACCAAAGCAAGCCTCACCGTTAGCGCCATCACATTGATGGCACCAGATCCGGGTTTGGCCGGCAAGATCCGTGATACGTCTCCAACGTATCGATAATTTCTTATGTTCCATGCTACTTTATTGATGATATCTACATGTTTTATGCACATTATATGTCGTATTTACGCATTTTCTGGAACTAACCTATTAACAAGATGCCGAAGAGCGAGTTGCTGTTTTCTGCTGTGTTTGGTTTCAGAAATCCTAGTAACGAAATATTCTGGGAATTGGACGAAATCAACGCCCAGGGTCCTATTTTTCCACGAAGCTTCCGGAAGACCGAAGAGATAACGAAGTGGGGCCACGAGGCCAGACCACGGCGGCGCGGCTGGCCCCCGGCCGCGCGGCCCTATGGTGTGGGCCCCTCGGCCCCCTGACCTACCCTTCCGCCTACTTAAAGCCTTCGTCGCGAAACCCCAGTACGAGAGCCACGATACGGAAAACCTTCCGGAGACGCCGCCGCCGCTAATCCCATCTCGGGGGGATTCAGGAGATCGCCTCCGGCACCCCGGAGAGGGGATTCATCTCCCGGAGGACTCTACACCGCCATGGTCGCCTCCGGAGTGATGAGTGAGTAGTTCACCCCTGGACTATGGGTCCATAGCAGTAGCTAGATGGTCGTCTTCTCCTTATGTGCTTCATTGTTGGATCTTGTGAGCTGCCTAACATGATCAAGATCATCTATCTGTAATACTATATGTTGTGTTTGTCGGGATCCGATGGATAGAGAATACTATGTTATGGTGATTATCAATCTATTGTTTATGTGTTGTTTATGATCTTGCATGCTCTCCGTTATTAGTAGAGGCTCTGGCCAAGTTTTTGCTCTTAACTCCAAGAGGGAGTATTTATGCTCGATAGTGGGTTCATGCCTTCATTGACACCTGGGATCGTGACAGAAGGTTCTAAGGTTGTGTTGTGCTGTTGCCACTAGGGATAAAACATTGATGCTATGTCTAAGGATGTAGTTGTTGATTACATTACGCACCATACTTAATGGAAACTAAATTTGTTAATCTCAATCCTATAATCCAACACATGTTTCTCACACTTGGTGATATGGAGGAAGGAGAGAAGAAAGACTTTGTTTTAGAAACCCTTCTTAAAGAATTTGGTGGTGTAGCAAGAGAGGCTAGAAAAGTCTTTGCTAAATATAAAATGCTTGGTTCTTACACCAATTTTGTTAGTCTCCTTGAAAAGATGGACATGGAGAGAGTAAAGTACACTAATGATATTAATGATGGTGGGGAGGTTAAGACAACAATACCTTGTAAACTCCTAGGAATGCATGAAGCTCTAGAAAATAACTATGGTTGGCTTGTTCCTGAAAATTTGTTTGATGAGAATAGCAAGCCTAAGAATAATGAAAAAGGAGCCTCTGAAACTTACATAGACGAGATAACATGCATTGTTGAGAAAACTCCCAACACCCAAGGTAATGTTGATGCCTCATCTCTTGATGTTACTTGATTTGCACTTTCTGCGCCTAGCTGAAAGGCGTTAAAGAAAAGCGCTTATGGGAGACAACCCATGTTTTTACTACAGTACTTTGTTTTATATTTGAGTCTTGGAAGTTGTTTACTACTGTAGCAACCTCTCCTTATCATGTTTTTGTGCCAAGTAAAGTTTCTATGTCAAAGTTGATGTTATATTTGGGATCGCTGCGCAGAAACAGCATTGCTGTCTGTCACGAATCTGGGCACAAGTCTCTGTAGAAAATTCGAAAAAATCTGCCAATTTACGAGCGTGATCCTCAGATAGGTACGCAACTTTCATTAGTTTTGAGTTTTTCCATTTGAGCAAGTCTGGTGCCATTTTAAAATTCGTCTTTACGGACTATTCTGTTTTTGACAGATTCTGCCTTTTATTTCGCATTGCCATATTTGCTATATTGGATGAATTTCTTTGATCCATTAATGTCCAGTAGCTTTGTGCAATGTCCAGAAGTGTAAAGAATGATTGTGTCACCTCTGAATGTGTGAATTATTAATTGTGCACTAACCCTCTAATGAGTTTGCTTGAAGTTTGGTGTGAAGGAAGTTTTCAAGGGTCAAGAGAGGAGTATGATATACTATGATCAAGAGGAGTGAAAGCTCTAAGCTTGGGGATGCCCCCGTGGTTCATCCCTGCATATTTTAAGAAGACTCAAGAGTCTAAGCTTGGGGATGCCCAAGGCATCCCCTTCTTCATCGACAACATCATCAGGTTCCTCCCCTAAAACTATATTTTTATTCAATCACATCTTGTGTTCTTTACTTGGAGCGTCGGTTTGTTTTTGTTTTTGTTTTTGTTTGAATAAAATGGATCCTAGCATTCACTTTGTGGGAGAGAGACACGCTCCGTTGTTGCATATGGACAAATATGTCCTTAGGCTTTACTCATAATGTTCAAGGCGAAGTTTCTTCTTCGTTAAATTGTTATATGGTTGGAATTGGAAAATGCTACATGTAGTAATTCTAAAATGTCTTGGATAATGTGATACTTGGCAATTGTTGTGCTCATGTTTAAGCTCTTGCATCATATACTTTGCACCCATTAATGAAGAAATACATAGAGCTTGCTAAAATTTGATTTGCATATTTGGTCTCTCTAAGGTCTAGATAATATCTAGTATTGAGTTTTGAACAACAAGGAAGACGGTGTAGAGTCTTATAATGTTTACAATATGTCTTTTATGTGAGTTTTGCTGCACCGGTTCATCCTTGAGTTTGCTTCAAATAACCTTGCTAGCCTAAACCTTGTATCGAGAGGGAATACTTCTCATGCATCCAAAATCCTTGAGCCAACCACTATGCCATTTGTGTCCACCATACCTACCTACTACATGGTATTTCTCCGCCATTCCAAAGTAAATTGCTTGAGTGCTACCTTTAAAATTCCATCATTTACCTTTGCAATATATAGCTCATGGGACAAAATAGCCTTAAAAACTATTGTAGTATTGAATATGTACTTATGCACTTTATCTCTTATTAAGTTGCTTGTTGTGCGATAACCATGCTTCTGGGGACGCCATCAATTACTCTTTATTGAATATCATGTGAGTTGCTATGCATGTCCGTCTTGTCTGAAGTAAGAGGGATCTACCACCTTAATGGTTGGAGCATGCATATTGTTAGAGAAGAACATTGGGCCGCTAACTAAAGCCATGAATCATGGTTGAAGTTTCAGTTTTGGACATATATCCTCAATCTCATATGAGAATAATAATTGTTGCTACATGCTTATGCATTAAAGAGGAGTCCATTATCTGTTGTCCATGTTGTCCCGGTATGGTTGTCTAAGTTGAGAATAATCAAAAGCGAGAAATCCAAAATGCGAGCTTTCTCCTTAGACCTTTGTACAGGCGGCATGGAGGTACCCCTTTGTGACACTTGGTTAAAACATGGCATTGCGAAGATCCGGTAGTCCAAGCTAAGTAGGACAAGGTGCGGGAACTATTAGTATACTATGCATGAGGCTTGCAACTTGTAAGATATAATTTACATAACTCATATGCTTTATTACTACCGTTGACAAAATTGTTTCATGTTTTCAAAATAAAAGCTCTAGCACAAATATAGCAATCGATGCTTTCCTCTTTGAAGGACCATTCTTTTACTTTTATTGTTGAGTCAGTTTACCTATCTCCCACCTTAAGAAGCAAACACTTGTGTGAACTGTGCATTGATTCCTACATACTTGCATATTGCACTTGTTATATTACTTTATGTTGACACTATCCATGAGATATACATGTTATAAGTTGAAAGCAACCGCTGAAACTTAATCTTCCTTTGTGTTGCTTCAATACCTTTACTTTGATTTATTGCTTTATGAGTTAACTCTTATGCAAGACTTATTTATGCTTGTCTTGAAGTACTATTCATGAAAAGTCTTTGCTTTATGATTCACTTGTTTACTCATGTCATTACCATTGTTTTGATCGCTGCATTCATTACATATGTTTACAAATAGTATGATCAAGATTATGATGGCATGTCACTTCAGAAATTATCTTTGTTATCGTTTTACCTGCTCGGGACGAGCAGAACTAAGCTTGGGGATGCTGATACGTCTCCAACGTATCGATAATTTCTTATGTTCCATGCTACTTTATTGATGATATCTACATGTTTTATGCACATTATATGTCGTATTTACGCATTTTCTGGAACTAACCTATTAACAAGATGCCGAAGAGCCAGTTGCTGTTTCTTTTTGGTTTCAGAAATCCTAGTAACGAAATATTCTCGGAATTGGACGAAATCAACGCCCGGGTCCTATTTTTCCACGAAGAAGACCGAAGAGATAAAGTGGGGGCCACGAGTGGCTGCACCACGGCGGCCCTGGCCCCGGCCGCGCGGCCCTATGGTGTGGGCCTCGTGAGCCCCCCGACCTACCCTTCCGCCTACTTAAAGCCTTCGTCGCGAAACCCCAGTACCGAGAGCCACGATACGGAAAACCTTCCAGAGACGCCGCCGCCGCGAATCCCATCTCGGGGATTCAGGAGATCGCCTCCGGCACCCTGCCGGAGAGGGGATTCATCTCCCGGAGGACTCTACACCGCCATGGTCGCCTCCGGAGTGATGAGTGAGTAGTTCACCCCTGGACTATGGGTCCATAGCAGTAGCTAGATGGTCGTCTTCTCCTTATGTGCTTCATTGTTGGATCTTGTGAGCTGCCTAACATGATCAAGATCATCTATCTGTAATACTATATGTTGTGTTTGTCGGGATCCGATGGATAGAGAATACTATGTTATGGTGATTATCAATCTATTGTTTATGTGTTGTTTATGATCTTGCATGCTCTCCGTTATTAGTAGAGGCTCTGGCCAAGTTTTTGCTCTTAACTCCAAGAGGGAGTATTTATGCTCGATAGTGGGTTCATGCCTTCATTGACACCTGGGATCGTGACAGTAGGTTCTAAGGTTGTGTTGTGCTGTTGCCACTAGGGATAAAACATTGATGCTATGTCTAAGGATGTAGTTGTTGATTACATTACGCACCATACACATGTTGGAAACTAAATTTGTTAATCTCAATCCTATAATCCAACACATGTTTCTCACACTTGGTGATATGGAGGAAGGAGAGAAGAAAGACTTTGTTTTAGAAACCCTTCTTAAAGAATTTGGTGGTGTAGCAAGAGAGGCTAGAAAAGTCTTTGCTAAATATAAAATGCTTGGTTCTTACACCAATTTTGTTAGTCTCCTTGAAAAGATGGACATGGAGAGAGTAAAGTACACTAATGATATTAATGATGGTGGGGAGGTTAAGACAACAATACCTTGTAAACTCCTAGGAATGCATGAAGCTCTAGAAAATAACTATGGTTGGCTTGTTCCTGAAAATTTGTTTGATGAGAATAGCAAGCCTAAGAATAATGAAAAAGGAGCCTCTGAAACTTACATAGACGAGATAACATGCATTGTTGAGAAAACTCCCAACACCCAAGGTAATGTTGATGCCTCATCTCTTGATGTTACTTGATTTGCACTTTCTGCGCCTAGCTGAAAGGCGTTAAAGAAAAGCGCTTATGGGAGACAACCCATGTTTTTACTACAGTACTTTGTTTTATATTTGAGTCTTGGAAGTTGTTTACTACTGTAGCAACCTCTCCTTATCATGTTTTTGTGCCAAGTAAAGTTTCTATGTCAAAGTTGATGTTATATTTGGGATCGCTGCGCAGAAACAGCATTGCTGTCTGTCACGAATCTGGGCACAAGTCTCTGTAGAAAATTCGAAAAAATCTGCCAATTTACGAGCGTGATCCTCAGATATGTACGCAACTTTCATTAGTTTTGAGTTTTTCCATTTGAGCAAGTCTGGTGCCATTTTAAAATTCGTCTTTACGGACTGTTCTGTTTTTGACAGATTCTGCCTTTTATTTCGCATTGCCATATTTGCTATATTGGATGAATTTCTTTGATCCATTAATGTCCAGTAGCTTTATGCAATGTCCAGAAGTGTAAAGAATGATTGTGTCACCTCTGAATGTGTGAATTATTAATTGTGCACTAACCCTCTAATGAGTTTGCTTGAAGTTTGGTGTGAAGGAAGTTTTCAAGGGTCAAGAGAGGAGTATGATATACTATGATCAAGAGGAGTGAAAGCTCTAAGCTTGGGGATGCCCCCGTGGTTCATCCCTGCATATTTTAAGAAGACTCAAGCGTCTAAGCTTGGGGATGCCCAAGGCATCCCCTTCTTCATCGACAACATCATCAGGTTCCTCCCCTGAAACTATATTTTTATTCAGTCACATCTTGTGTTCTTTACTTGGAGCGTCGGTTTGTTTTTGTTTTTGTTTTTGTTTGAATAAAATGGATCCTAGCATTCACTTTGTGGGAGAGAGACACGCTCCGCTGTTGCATATGGACAAATATGTCCTTAGGCTTTACTCATAATGTTCAAGGCGAAGTTTCTTCTTCGTTAAATTGTTATATGGTTGGAATTGGAAAATGCTACATGTAGTAATTCTAAAATGTCTTGGATAATGTGATACTTGGCAATTGTTGTGCTCATGTTTAAGCTCTTGCATCATATACTTTGCACCCATTAATGAAGAAATACATAGAGCTTGCTAAAATTTGATTTGCATATTTGGTCTCTCTAAGGTCTAGATAATATCTAGTATTGAGTTTTGAACAACAAGGAAGACGGTGTAGAGTCTTATAATGTTTACAATATGTCTTTTATGTGAGTTTTGCTGCACCGGTTCATCCTTGAGTTTGCTTCAAATAACCTTGCTAGCCTAAACCTTGTATCGAGAGGGAATACTTCTCATGCATCCAAAATCCTTGAGCCAACCACTATGCCATTTGTGTCCACCATACCTACCTACTACATGGTATTTCTCCGCCATTCCAAAGTAAATTGCTTGAGTGCTACCTTTAAAATTCCATCATTTACCTTTGCAATATATAGCTCATGGGACAAAATAGCCTTAAAAACTATTGTAGTATTGAATATGTACTTATGCACTTTATCTCTTATTAAGTTGCTTGTTGTGCGATAACCATGCTTCTGGGGACGCCATCAATTACTCTTTATTGAATATCATGTGAGTTGCTATGCATGTCCGTCTTGTCTGAAGTAAGAGGGATCTACCACCTTAATGGTTGGAGCATGCATATTGTTAGAGAAGAACATTGGGCCGCTAACTAAAGCCATGAATCATGGTTGAAGTTTCAGTTTTGGACATATATCCTCAATCTCATATGAGAATAATAATTGTTGCTACATGCTTATGCATTAAAGAGGAGTCCATTATCTGTTGTCCATGTTGTCCCGGTATGGATGTCTAAGTTGAGAATAATCAAAAGCGAGAAATCCAAAATGCGAGCTTTCTCCTTAGACCTTTGTACAGGCGGCATGGAGGTACCCCTTTGTGACACTTGGTTAAAACATGGCATTGCGAAGATCCGGTAGTCCAAGCTAAGTAGGACAAGGTGCGGGCACTATTAGTATACTATGCATGAGGCTTGCAACTTGTAAGATATAATTTACATAACTCATATGCTTTATTACTACCGTTGACAAAATTGTTTCATGTTTTCAAAATAAAAGCTCTAGCACAAATATAGCAATCGATGCTTTCCTCTTTGAAGGACCATTCTTTTACTTTTATTGTTGAGTCAGTTTACCTATCTCCCTCCACCTTAAGAAGCAAACACTTGTGTGAACTGTGCATTGATTCCTACATACTTGCATATTGCACTTGTTATATTACTTTATGTTGACACTATCCATGAGATATACATGTTATAAGTTGAAAGCAACCGCTGAAACTTAATCTTCCTTCGTGTTGCTTCAATACCTTTACTTTGATTTATTGCTTTATGAGTTAACTCTTATGCAAGACTTATTTATGCTTGTCTTGAAGTACTATTCATGAAAAGTCTTTGCTTTATGATTCACTTGTTTACTCATGTCATTACCATTGTTTTGATCGCTGCATTCATTACATATGTTTACAAATAGTATGATCAAGATTATGATGGCATGTCACTTCAGAAATTATCTTTGTTATCGTTTTACCTGCTCGGGACGAGCAGAACTAAGCTTGGGGATGCTGATACGTCTCCAACGTATCGATAATTTCTTATGTTCCATGCTACTTTATTGATGATATCTACATGTTTTATGCACATTATATGTCGTATTTACGCATTTTCCGGAACTAACCTATTAACAAGATGCCGAAGAGCCAGTTGCTGTTTTCTGCTGTTTTTGGTTTCAGAAATCCTAGTAACGAAATATTCTCGGAATTGGACGAAATCAACGCCCAGGGTCCTATTTTTCCACGAAGCTTCCAGAAGACCGAAGAGATAACGAAGTGGGGCCACGAGGTGGCGCCACCACAGGGCGGTGCGGCCAGGGGGGGCCGCGCGGCCCTATGGTGTGGGCCCCTCGTGAGCCCCCCTGACCTACCCTTCCGCCTACTTAAAGCCTTCGTCGCGAAAACCCCAGTACCGAGAGCCACGATACGGAAAACCTTCCAGAGACGCCGCCGCCGCGAATCCCATCTCGGGGGATTCAGGAGATCGCCTCCGGCACCCTGCCGGAGAGGGGATTCATCTCCCGGAGGACTCTACACCGCCATGGTCGCCTCCGGAGTGATGAGTGAGTAGTTCACCCCTGGACTATGGGTCCATAGCAGTAGCTAGATGGTCGTCTTCTCCTAATTGTGCTTCATTGTTGGATCTTGTGAGCTGCCTAACATGATCAAGATCATCTATCTGTAATACTATATGTTGTGTTTGTCGGGATCCGATGGATAGAGAATACTATGTTATGGTGATTATCAATCTATTGTTTATGTGTTGTTTATGATCTTGCATGCTCTCCGTTATTAGTAGAGGCTCTGGCCAAGTTTTTGCTCTTAACTCCAAGAGGGAGTATTTATGCTCGATAGTGGGTTCATGCCTTCATTGACACCTGGGACAGTGACAGAAAGTTCTAAGGTTGTGATGTGCTGTTGCCACTAGGGATAAAACATTGATGCTATGTCTAAGGATGTAGTTGTAGATTACATTACGCACCATACTTAATGCAATTGTCTGTTGCTTTGCAACTTAATACTGAAAGGGGTTCGGATGATAACCTGAAGGGGGACTTTTTAGGCATAGATGCAGTTGGATGGCGGTCTATGTACTTTGTCGTAATGCCCGGATTAAATCTCACTATATTTATCATATCATGTATATGCATTGTTATGCCCTTCTCTATTTGTCAATTGCCCGACTGTAATTTGTTCACCCAACATGCTTTTATCTTATGGGAGAGACACCTCTAGTGAACTGTGGACCCCGGTCCTATTCTTTACATAGCATACAATCTACTGCAATACTTGTTTTACTGTTTTCTTGCAAACAATCATCTTCCACACAATACGGTTAATCCTTTGTTACAGCAAGCCGGTGAGATTGACAACCTCACTGTTTCGTTGGGGCAAAGTACTTGGGTTGTGTTGTGCAGGTTCCACGTTGGCGCCGGAATCCCTGTTGTTGCGCCGCATCACATTTCGCCACCATCAACCTTCAACGTGCTTCTTGGCTCCTCCTGGTTCGATTAAACCTTGGTTTCTTTCTGAGGGAAAACTTGCTACTGTCGCATCATACCTTCCTCTTGGGGTTCCCAACGAACGTGTGAGTTACACGCCATCAAGCTCTTTTTCTGGCGCCGTTGCCGGGGAGATCAAGACACGCTGCAAGGGGAGTCTCCACTTCTCAATCTCTTTACTTTGTTTTTGTCTTGCTTTATTTTATTTACTACTTTGTTTGCTGCACCTAAACAAAACACAAAAAAATTAGTTGCTAGTTTTACTTTATTTACTGTCTTGCTCTCCATATCAAAAACACAAAAAAATTAGTTACTTGCATTTACTTTATCTAGTTTGTTTTATTTACCGTTGCTAAAATGAATACCCCTGAAAATACTAAGTTGTGTGACTTCACAAACGCAAATAATAATGATTTCCTATGCACACCTATTGCTCCACCTGCTACTACAGCAGAATTCTTTGAAATTAAACCTGCTTTACTGAACCTGGTTATGAGAGATCAATTTTCTGGTGTTAGTTCTGATGATGCTGCTGCCCATCTCAATAATTTTGTTGAACTTTGTGAAATGCAAAAGTATAAGGATGTAGATGGTGATATTATTAAATTGAAAGTGTTTCCTTTCTCATTAAGAGGAAGAGCTAAAGATTGGTTGCTATCTTTGCCTAAGAATAGTATTGATTCATGGACTAAATGCAAGGATGCTTTTATTGGTAGATATTATCCTCCCGCTAAAATTATATCTTTGAGAAGTAGCATAATGAATTTTAAGCAATTAGATACTGAACATGTTGCTCAAGCATGGGAGAGAATGAAAACTTTGGTAAAGAATTGCCCAACCCATGGACTGACTACTTGGATGATCATCCAAACCTTCTATGCAGGACTAAATTTTTCTTCGCGGAATTTATTGGATTCAGCTGCTGGAGGTACCTTTATGTCCATCACTTTGGGGGCGGCTACAAAACTTCTTGATGATATGATGATAAATTACTCTGAATGGCACACGGAAAGAGCTCCACAAGGTAAGAAGGTAAATTCTGTTGAAGAAACCTCTTCCTTGAGTGATAAGATTGATGTGATTATGTCTATGCTTGTGAATGGTAGATCTAATGTTGATCCAAATAATGTTCCTTTAGCTTCATTGGTTGCTCAAGAAGAAAATGTTGATGTGAATTTCATTAAAAATAATAATTTCAACAACAATGCTTATAGGAACAACTCTGGTAATAACTATAGGCCATATCCTGCTAGTGGTAATGATTATGGTAATACTTATGGTAGATATGAGGAAAGGATGCTAGAAATTGAAAGATCCACTAAAAACTTTATGCAATCACAATATGAGCAAAATCAATTGTTTACTAAAACTATGAATGAACAATCTACCTTGTTGAAAAATATAGGAAATCAACTTGAAAACTTGAATAGGGAGATTTCTGGTCTGCAAACTAAAATTTCAAATGCTGAAACCCGAATCTCATACATGTCCGCATCACAATCCTCTTTAATTAATAAAATGGCTGCTAAACCTGATGATATTGATAATAAGATTACTACTACAGCAAATGCCATCCAAGTTAGAATTAATGAGAATATAAGATTAATGGCTGAACTGCGTGCTAGGTGGGATAGAGAAGAAAATGAAAAACTAGCTAAAGAGAATAATGTAGCTAAAGTTTGGACTATTACCACCACTAGTAATGCTAATTCTTCACATGTTGCTGCACCTCCTACTATCAATGGTAAAATAATTGGTGTTGGCAATGTTTCTACTCCTAGTGCAAAGCGAACAAAACTGCCTGAAATTGCTGAAACTGCTTGTGATAAAACTGCTGAAATTTTTTCCAACCTTGGGAACAATGATCCCATTGCTGTAGCTCATAATGATTTAGATTTTGATGATTGCCACATCTCTGAAGTTATAAAGTTCTTACAAAAACTTGCTAAAAGTCCTAATGCTAGTGCTATAAATTTAGCCTTTACAAAACATATTACAAATGCTCTCATAAAAGCTAGAGAAGAGAAACTAAAACTTGAAACTTCTATTCCTAGAAAGTTAGAAGATGGTTGGGAGCCCATCATTAAAATGAAATTCAATGACTTTGAATGTAATGCTTTATGTGATCTTGGTGCAAGTATTTCTGTTATGCCTAAAAAGATTTATGATATGCTTGACTTGCCACCATTGAAGAATTGTTATTTGGATGTTAATCTTGCCGATAATGTTAAAAAGAAACCTTTGGGGAGGATTGATAATGTGCACATTACGGTTAACAATAACCTTGTCCCCGTTGATTTTGTTGTCTTGGATATCGAATGCAATGCATCTTGTCCTATTGTGTTGGGAAGACCTTTTCTTCGAACCGTTGGTGCTGTTATTGATATGAGGGAAGGTAATATTAAATATCAATTTCCTCTCAAGAAAGGTATGGAACACTTCCCTAGAAAGAGAATGAAGTTGCCTTTTGATTCTATTATTAGAACAAGTTATGATGTTGATGCTTCTACTCTTGATGTTACTTGATTTGCACTTTCTGCGCCTAGCTGAAAGGCGTTAAAGAAAAGCGCTTATGGGAGACAACCCATGTTTTTACTACAGTACTTTGTTTTATATTTGAGTCTTGGAAGTTGTTTACTACTGTAGCAACCTCTCCTTATCATGTTTTTGTGCCAAGTAAAGTTTCTATGTTAAAGTTGATGTTATATTTGGGATCGCTGCGCAGAAACAGCATTGCTGTCTGTCACGAATCTGGGCACAAGTCTCTGTAGAAAATTCGAAAAAATCTGCCAATTTACGAGCGTGATCCTCAGATATGTACGCAACTTTCATTAGTTTTGAGTTTTTCCATTTGAGCAAGTCTGGTGCCATTTTAAAATTCGTCTTTACGGACTGTTCTGTTTTTGACAGATTCTGCCTTTTATTTCGCATTGCCTCTTTTGCTATGTTGGATGAATTTCTTTGATCCATTAATGTCCAGTAGCTTTATGCAATGTCCAGAAGTGAAAAGAATGATTGTGTCACCTCTGAATGTGTGAATTATTAATTGTGCACTAACCCTCTAATGAGTTTGCTTGAAGTTTGGTGTGAAGGAAGTTTTCAAGGGTCAAGAGAGGAGAATGATATACTATGATCAAGAGGAGTGAAAGCTCTAAGCTTGGGGATGCCCCCGTGGTTCACCCCTGCATATTTTAAGAAGACTCAAGCGTCTAAGCTTGGGGATGCCCAAGGCATCCCCTTCTTCATCGACAACATCATCAGGTTCCTCCCCTGAAACTATATTTTTATTCAATCACATCTTGTGTTCTTTGCTTGGAGCGTCGGTTTGTTTTTGTTTTTGTTTTTGTTTTAATAAAATGGATCCTAGCATTCACTTTGTGGGAGAGAGACACGCTCCGCTGTTGCATATGGACAAATATGTCCTTAGGCTTTACTCATAATGTTCAAGGCGAAGTTTCTTCTTCGTTAAATTGTTATATGGTTGGAATTGGAAAATGCTACATGTAGTAATTCTAAAATGTCTTGGATAATGTGATACTTGGCAATTGTTGTGCTCATGATTAAGCTCTTGCATCATATGCTTTGCACCCATTAATGAAGAAATACATAGAGCTTGCTAAAATTTGGTTTGCATATTTGGTCTCTCTAAGGTCTAGATAATATCTAGTATTGAGTTTTGAACAACAAGGAAGACGGTGTAGAGTCTTATAATGTTTACAATATGTCTTTTATGTGAGTTTTGCTGCACCGTTTCATCCTTGAGTTTGCTTCAAATAACCTTGCTAGCCTAAACCTTGTATCGAGAGGGAATACTTCTCATGCATCCAAAATCCTTGAGCCAACCACTATGCCATTTGTGTCCACTATACCTACCTACTACATGGTATTTCTCCGCCATTCCAAAGTAAATTGCTTGAGTGCTACCTTTAAAATTCCATCATTCACCTTTGCAATATATAGCTCATGGGACAAAATAGCCTTAAAAACTATCGTAGTATTGAATATGTACTTATGCACTTTATCTTTTATTAAGTTGCTTGTTGTGCGATAACCATGCTTCTGGGGAACGCCATCAACTATTGTTGAATATCATGTGAGTTGCTATGCATGTCCGTCTTGTCTGAAGGATCTATCACCTTAATGATTGGAGCATGCAAATTGTTAGAGAAGAACATTGGGCCGCTAACTAAAGCCATGAATCATGGTTGAAGTTTCAGTTTTGGACATATATCCTCAATCTCATATGAGAATAATAATTGTTGCTACATGCTTATGCATTTAAGAGGAGTCCATTATCTGTTGTCCATGTTGTCCCGGTATGGATGTCTAAGTTGAGAATAATCAAAAGCGAGAAATCCAAAATGCGAGCTTTCTCCTTAGACCTTTGTACAGGCGGCATGGAGGTACCCCTTTGTGACACTTGGTTGAAACATGGCATTGCGAAGATCCGGTAGTCCAAGCTAAGTAGGACAAGGTGCGGGCACTATTAGTATACTATGCATGAGGCTTGCAACTTGTAAGATATAATTTACATAACTCATATGCTTTATTACTACCGTTGACAAAATTGTTTCATGTTTTCAAAATAAAAGCTCTAGCACAAATACAGCAATCGATGCTTTCCTCTTTGAAGGACCTTTCTTTTACTTTTATTGTTGAGTCAGTTTACCTATCTCCTCCACCTTAAGAAGCAAACACTTGTGTGAACTGTGTATTGATTCCTACATACTTGCATATTGCACTTGTTATATTACTTTATGTTGACAATATCCATGAGATATACATGTTATAAGTTGAAAGCAACCGCTGAAACTTAATCTTCCTTTGTGTTGCTTCAACACCTTTACTTTGATTTATTGCTTTATGAGTTAACTCTTATGCAAGACTTATTGATGCTTGTCTTGAAGTACTATTCATGAAAAGTCTTTGCTTTATGATTCAGTTGTTTACTCATGTCATTACCATTGTTTTGATCGCTGCATTCATTACATATGTTTACAAATAGTATGATCAAGATTATGATGGCATGTCACTTCAGAAATTATCTTTGTTATCGTTTTACCTGCTCGGGACGAGCAGAACTAAGCTTGGGGATGCTGATACGTCTCCAACGTATCGATAATTTCTTATGTTCCATGCTACTTTATTGATGATACCTACATGTTTTATGCACATTATATGTCGTATTTACGCATTTTCTGGAACTAACCTATTAACAAGATGCCGAAGACAGTTGTTTTCTGCTGTTTTTGGTTTCAGAAATCCTAGTAAGGAAATATTCTCGGAATTGGACGAAATCACCGCCCAGGGTCCTATTTTTGCACGGAGCTTCCAAGACCGAAGGGGAGTACGAAGGGCGGGGATAGGCGGCGCGGCCAGGCCCGGCCGCGGCCTGCCCCTGGGCCCCTCGTGCCGCCTCTTGACCTGCCCTTTCGCCTACTTATAGCCTCCGTCGCGAAACCCCAGTACGAGAGCCACGATATGGAAAACCTTCCAGAGACGCCGCCGCCGAATCCCATCTCGGGGGATTCAGGAGATCGCCTCCGGCACCCTGCGGAGAGGGGATTCATCTCCCGGAGGACTCTACACCGCCATGGTCGCCTCCGGAGTGATGAGTGAGTAGTTCACCCCTGGACTATGGGTCCATAGCAGTAGCTAGATGGTCGTCTTCTCCTAATTGTGCTTCATTGTTGGATCTTGTGAGCTGCCTAACATGATCAAGATCATCTATCTGTAATACTATATGTTGTGTTTGTCGGGATCCGATGGATAGAGAATACTATGTTATGGTGATTATCAATCTATTGTTTATGTGTTGTTTATGATCTTGCATGCTCTCCGTTATTAGTAGAGGCTCTGGCCAAGTTTTTGCTCTTAACTCCAAGAGGGAGTATTTATGCTCGATAGTGGGTTCATGCCTTCATTGACACCTGGGACAGTGACAGAAAGTTCTAAGGTTGTGATGTGTTGTTGCCACTAGGGATAAAACATTGATTCTATGTCTAAGGATGTAGTTGTCGATTACATTACGCACCATACTTAATGCAATTGTCTGTTGCTTTGCAACTTAATACTGAATGGGGTTCGGATGATAACCTGAAGGTGGACTTTTTAGGCATAGATGCAGTTGGATGGCGGTCTATGTACTTTGTCGTAATGCCCTGATTAAATCTCACTATATTTATCATATCATGTATATGCATTGTTATGCCCTTCTCTATTTGTCAATTGCCCGACTGTAATTTGTTCACCCAACATGCTTTTATCTTATGGGAGAGACACCTCTAGTGAACTGTGGACCCCGGTCCTATTCTTTACATAGCATACAATCTACTGCAATACTTGTTTTACTGTTTTCTTGCAAACAATCATCTTCCACACAATACGGTTAATCCTTTGTTACAGCAAGCCGGTGAGATTGACAACCTCACTGTTTCGTTGGGGCAAAGTACTTTGGTTGTGTTGTGCAGGTTCCACGTTGGCGCCGGAATCCCTGTTGTTGCGCCGCATCACATTTCGCCACCATCAACCTTCAACGTGCTTCTTGGCTCCTCCTGGTTCGATTAAACCTTGGTTTCTTTCTGAGGGAAAACTTGCTACTGTGCGCATCATACCTTCCTCTTGGGGTTCCCAACGAACGTGTGAGTTACACGCCATCACTTTGCAACTTAATACTGAATGGGGTTCGGATGATAACCTGAAGGTGGACTTTTTAGGCATAGATGCAGTTGGATGGCGGTCTATGTACTTTGTCGTAATGCCCAATTAAATCTCACTATATTTATCATATCATGTACATGCATTGTTATGCCCTTTTCTATTTGTCAATTGCCCGACTGTAATTTGTTCACCCAACATGCTTTTATCTTATGGGAGAGACACCTCTAGTGAACTGTGGACCCCGGTCCTATTCTTTACATCGCATACAATCTACTGCAATACTTGTTTTACTGTTTTCTTGCAAACAATCATCTTCCACACAATACGGTTAATCCTTTGTTACAGCAAGCCGGTGAGATTGACAACCTCACTGTTTCGTTGGGGCAAAGTACTTTGGTTGTGTTGTGCAGGTTCCACGTTGGCGCCGGAATCCCTGTTGTTGCGCCGCATCACATTTCGCCACCATCAACCTTCAACGTGCTTCTTGGCTCCTCCTGGTTCGATAAACCTTGGTTTCTTTCTGAGGGAAAACTTGCACTGTGCGCATCATACCTTCCTCTTGGGGTTCCCAGAGAGTTACCGCCAAGATCCGCCAGATTCACCATAGGCCAGATCTGAAGCCGATGACGAGATCCCCGACTCCATTGCGCCATTCTGCTCATGGGAAACACTGGATCTAAGCTTACAACAACACTAACTCCCTCGGATCCAAATTAGCTGACTCAACTTTGCTTATCTAAATATGGATGTATCCACACATGTTTTTACTCTAGATACATACACGTCTAAGGAAAGTTGAATCAATTAATTTAGTTCGGAGGGTGTACAATATACAGAGAGAAGTCGGCCTCGTCTCCGGCCGGCGAGGCCGCCGGAGAGAAGGGGGAGAGGAGCCGGGGGAGTGGGAGAGACTCGAGAGAGAAAGAGAAGAGGAAGAAATGAGAGCTCCCTGGGGAAGAACATTATTTTTGTCGTTCTGCTCGTAGCTTGAAACTGAAAATTTCGGCCGCGCGCCAAATCATCCCGCCGCATCCATTCGAAAATCCCGTGACCAGTTTTACCCTTTTAACCCTGGTCCGGAAGCTACAACCCACCGACCATGGAGGGCTCATTCGGTAACAATGAAATATCTTGCCTAGATCCCGAACCCTCCCCACAGGCCCACACCCACCCACCAACCATTCGCCCCATTAGCTCAAAAATACTCTCACACGCCAAAGCTCTGACTCTCTACAGTACTAGATCTGCTTCGCCGCCGGCATACTCCTCCACAGCGTAGCCTTGATCGTGTTGGCTGTCCACCCACCTGATCCGCTCCCCCGCCGCCCTCGTCACCGACGGATCTGCTTCACCGCCGACCTCGCCACCGACGGATCTGCTTCACCGCCGACCTCGCCACCGACTACCTCGCCGCAGCGGCTGTATCAACTTCACCGAATCCCTTGCCAGCCAACCAGATCTGCTTCACTAACGCCCGCTTCTACTGAAACAGGGTCGATTCATCGTCTCCCGCGTTCGCCGCCGCTGGAATGCAAGTTGCCGCCCCCGTCCACCCCGCCGCAGCTTGGTTAGTACGCTGGCCCGTTAGATCGCGGTGTTTCTTTAGCCATGTTTTGTGTAGTTATTTGCAGATCTCATATGCCGTTAACTTTCTTGATGTGTTGCTTCGCATGAAGTTTGTTTAAATATTGTACAGTACAAAAGCATTATCCGGTCGCTACCATCCTGTTCATTCTACTGACACCTGTGTGCATCCACATATTTATAGCCTTGTACCCATTCATTTGCTGCCAACTGTTTTTGTACTGCATGCTATTGTCGCACTGCTTTTATAGTCATGCTATGGGCATTTCCAATCTGCTTGTTCTTATACCACGTCATTAGCTCACCGCTAGCTGTTTTCTCGTGTCTGCTATTCTCACACTGCTTTTATAATCATGCTATGTGCATTTCCAATCTGCTTGCTCTTATACCTCGTCTTTAGCTTATATAGTTATTGCTGCGTGCATGTCTGGTCTTTGTATTATCGTAGACTGACTTGTCAATGTTATTTTTCCTAGGGATTGATCATGCGAACCACTTATTAGAACATCCAACATTAACAGCGGGGACGCTAGGGAAGGTTGGAATCTGAGTTCTTGGTTGGTAATTTTGGCAGTTTACTTCCGTTATTATCTATAACCTATATGCATTGTTCCTTATGCAAGAGATTAACACTTGGAACCCTGCCATAGCAATGCCATTCATGCTTTACTATGTTTCTGCCTATTTGATATGCTTGTCTTGGAGAAACTGCGAAGGTGATTTGAACCTGACATTTGGTCATTCTTAATGCCAGTTTACTTTATGTGTAAAACCTTGGCATTACCCTACTCTAAATCTGAATGTCTGAAATTCGTATCTCATGCAAAGCAACATCTAGTTGGTTTTAATCTGATATCTGGTAAATATTGGCTTATTCATTTGGCAGCTCAAGTTTTTTGTTATTTGAAACCAGCTGACTTGGTCTTAAATGTGATATCTAAACACAGATTAAGGACAATGGAGCAGGAGGATTAGCATTTCACTTGATGGCTGAACCTAAAATGATAGGCATGTTGACCACGACTAGTGCACGCAAGAGAAGGACCTGCAGTGAGCCAGTATGTGCTTAGTACATGCATCTTATCTTATCTTGTGCTTATTTCTGCTACATGCTGTTATCTGATCTCTACATTGCGTAATACATGTTTGAATAGTTAATTGTTGTAACTATGTTTACAATGTTACCAGAATGCAGTTTTAATGAAGCAGTCATCATTAGAAGATAGTCGCCAAAAAAGGATCTGTAGCGACCCTGTGCAACATTATGATGTAAGTTTGTGCTTAGTACAAGTTCCATACATGTCTTATTTATGCAACTTGTTATTATCTTATATCTACATTGCATAATAAATGTTTGCATAGTTCATCGTTTAACTCTTTTTGCATTATTATCAGAATGCAGTTGTGATGAAGCAATCTTCATTAGAAGTGAGGCCCACAAAAAGTTCTGATCTTTCTTCTGATGCATCTTCTCATAGCCGTCAACCTAGACCATTTCTTTCATCAAACAGTAAATATCTCAAGGCTGTACTTTATAAAAGACATGGTATTGCTGCTTTAAGATCTGTAGCTGATATGTTGACAAAGAGTACACAAGATTCAATCAAGGCGATTGCCAAATGTCAACGTGTTATTGATGATGCTAATAGAAGTCCTCAATGATTCTATGTAATTTTTTTATTTGGGCACATTAATTGCCTTGTAATTTTCCTATTTGTTTTATTTGTGTATGTAATTGTGTGTATCATTGAAATCAGATTTTAGGCTCATGAAATTTAATGCAAGTTGACTAGTCAAACAAGTAGGGCCCTACAACAGATTGGGCCGGCCCACTTACAGTAGTGTGGGACCCACTTTCATTTTGGGCCGGCCCACTTCTTTAGTAGGCCGGCCCGGTTACACGATAATGGGCTCCACATGCTTATTGGGCCGGCACTATCTTGTTGGGCCAGCCCACTTGCTATATGGTGGTCCCACATGGTAAATGGGCCGGCCCTTTAATAGGAAGGTGGGACCCACCTGTGTTTTTGGCCCGGCCCACTATCTTGTTGGGCCGGCCCACTTTCTATATGGTGGACCCCACATACCAAATGGGCCGGCCCATTAACAGGAATGTGGGACCCACCTGTGTTTTTGGCCCGGCCCACTATCTTGGTGGGCCAGCCCACTTGCTATATGGTGGACCCCACATACTAAATGGGCCGGCCCTTTAACAGGAAAGTGGGACCCACCTGTGTTTTTGGCCCGGCCCACTATCTTGTTGGGCCGGCCCACTTGCTATATGGTGGACCCCACATACTAAATGGGCCGACCCTGTAACTGGAAAGTGGGACCCACCTTCCTGTTAAAGGGCCGGCCCACTAGCTTGTTGGGCCGGCCCACTTGCTATATGGTGGACCCCACACACTAAATGGGCCGGCCTTTTAACAGGAAAGTGAGACCCACCTGTGTTTTTGGCCCGGCCCACTTGCTTCTTGGGCCGGCCCAGTTTGTAAGGTGGACCCCACATGTTAAATGGGCCGGCCCATTTAAGTTTTGACCAGTCAACATTAGAGGTTAGGCCCGGCCCACGTAACTAATGGACCAGCCCAGCTATATAGTTGACCGGTCAAACTATGTCATCTGGCCCGGCCCGCTTAAGACGTGGCAGGCCTCGTGTGGGCCTACCATCTACCACGGGGTTTCAGCCGGTTAACGCCGTTAACTGCCAGTTAACGGCGTCTGCCACGTGTCAGTTTGCATGACGTCAGCAGTCAACGGGCTCCCGGAAACACTTGGGCAACGGTCCGATTTTCCGTGGCGGAAGGGCGCCCAAGCGCGACGGACCGAAAAAATCGTCGTTGGACTTTGCCTGACGCAGTTTCGACAACAGAACCCATATCGTCGGGTTAGGCCCATAGGCGACGAAAAATACCCCTTAGTGGACGATTTTGGGACGTTGTCTATCAGAACTTTTGTAGTGCGGCCCAATCTGTTGTAGGGCCCTACTTGTTTGACTAGTCAACTTGCATTAAATTTCATGAGCCTAAAATCTGATATCAATGATACACACAATTACATACACAAATAAAACAAGTAGGAAAATTACAAGGCAATTAATGTGCCCAAATAAAAAAATTACATAGAATCATTGAGGACTTCTATTAGCATCATCAATAACACGTTGACATTTGGCAATCGCCTTGATTGAATCTTGTGTACTCTTTGTCAACATATCAGCTACAGATCTTAAAGCAGCAATACCATGTCTTTTATAAAGTACAGCCTTGAGATATTTACTGTTTGATGAAAGAAATGGTCTAGGTTGACGGCTATGAGAAGATGCATCAGAAGAAAGATCAGAACTTTTTGTGGGCCTCACTTCTAATGAAGATTGCTTCATCACAACTGCATTCTGATAATAATGCAAAAAGAGTTAAACGATGAACTATGCAAACATTTATTATGCAATGTAGATATAAGATAATAACAAGTTGCATAAATAAGACAATGTATGGAACTTGTACTAAGCACAAACTTACATCATAATGTTGCACAGGGTCGCTACAGATCCTTTTTTGGCGACTATCTTCTAATGATGACTGCTTCATTAAAACTGCATTCTGGTAACATTGCAAACATAGTTACAACAATTAACTATTCAAACATGTATTACGCAATGTAGAGATCAGATAACAGCATGTAGCAGAAATAAGCACAAGATAAGATAAGATGCATGTACTAAGCACATACTGGCTCACTGCAGGTCCTTCTCTTGCGTGCACTAGTCGTGGTCAACATGCCTGTCATTTTAGGTTCAGCCATCAAGTGAAATGCTAATCCTCCTGCTCCATTGTCCTTAATCTGTGTTTAGATATCACATTTAAGACCAAGTCAGCTGGTTTCAAATAACAAAAAACTTGAGCTGCCAAATGAATAAGCCAATATTTACCAGATATCAGATTAAAACCAACTAGATGTTGCTTTGCATGAGATACGAATTTCAGACATTCAGATTTAGAGTAGGGTAATGCCAAGGTTTTCCACATAAAGTAAACTGGCATTAAGAATGACCAAATGTCAGGTTCAAATCACCTTCGCAGTTTCTCCAAGACAAGCATATCAAATAGGCAGAAACATAGTAAAGCATGAATGGCATTGCTATGGCAGGGTTCCAAGTGTTAATCTCTTGCATAAGGAACAATGCATATAGGTTATAGATAATAACGGAAGTAAACTGCCAAAATTACCAACCAAGAACTCAGATTCCAACCTTCCCTAGCGTCCCCGCTGTTAATGTTGGATGTTCTAATAAGTGGTTCGCATGATCAATCCCTAGGAAAAATAACATTGACAAGTCAGTCTACGATAATACAAAGACCAGACATGCACGCAGCAATAACTATATAAGCTAAAGACGAGGTATAAGAGCAAGCAGATTGGAAATGCACATAGCATGATTATAAAAGCAGTGTGAGAATAGCAGACACGAGAAAACAGCTAGCGGCTAGCGGTGAGCTAATGACGTGGTATAAGAACAAGCAGATTGGAAATGCCCATAGCATGACTATAAAAGCAGTGCGACAATAGCATGCAGTACAAAAACAGTTGGCAGCAAATGAATGGGTATAAGGCTATAAATATGTGGATGCACACAGGTGTCAGTAGAATGAACAGGATGGTAGCGACCGGATAATGCTTTTGTACTGTACAATATTTAAACAAACTTCATGCGAAGCAACACATCAAGAAAGTTAACGGCATATGAGATCTGCAAATAACTACACAAAACATGGCTAAAGAAACACCGCGATCTAACGGGCCAGCGTACTAACCAAGCTGCGGCGGGGTGGACGGGGGCGGCAACTTGCATTCCAGCGGCGGCGAACGCGGGAGACGATGAATCGACCCTGTTTCAGTAGAAGCGGGCGTTAGTGAAGCAGATCTGGTTGGCTGGTGATTGATGGCGTGTAACTCACACTTTCGTTGGGAACCCCAAGAGGAAGGTATGATGCGCACAACAGCAAGTTTTCCCTCAGAAAGAAACCAAGGTTTATCGAACCAGGAGGAGCCAAGAAGCACGTTGAAGGTTGATGGTGGCGAAATGTGATGTGGCGCAACAACAGGGATTCCGGCGCCAACGTGGAACCTGCACAACACAACCCAAGTACTTTGCCCCAACGAACAGTGAGGTTGTCAATCTCACCGGCTTGCTGTAACAAAGGATTAACCGTATTGTGTGGAAGATGATTGTTTGCAAGAAAACAGTAAAACAAGTATTGCAGTAGATTGTATGCGATGTAAAGAATAGGACCGGGGTCCACAGTTCACTAGAGGTGTCTCTCCGATAAGATAAAAGCATGTTGGGTGAACAAATTACAGTCGGGCAATTGACAAATAGAGAAGGGCATAACAATGCATATACATGATATGATAAATATAGTGAGATTTAATCCGGGCATTACGACAAAGTACATAGACCGCCATCCAACTGCATCTATGCCTAAAAAGTCCACCTTCAGGTTATCATCCGAACCCCATTCAGTATTAAGTTGCAAAGCAACAGACAATTGCATTAAGTATGGTGCGTAATGTAATCGACAACTACATCCTTAGACATAGAATCAATGTTTTATCCCTAGTGGCAACAACACATCACAACCTTAGAACTTTCTGTCACTGTCCCAGGTGTCAATGAAGGCATGAACCCACTATCGAGCATAAATACTCCCTCTTGGAGTTAAGAGCAAAAACTTGGCCAGAGCCTCTACTAATAACGGAGAGCATGCAAGATCATAAACAACACATAAACAATAGATTGATAATCACCATAACATAGTATTCTCTATCCATCGGATCCCGACAAACACAACATATAGTATTACAGATAGATGATCTTGATCATGTTAGGCAGCTCACAAGATCCAACAATGAAGCACAATTAGGAGAAGACGACCATCTAGCTACTGCTATGGACCCATAGTCCAGGGGTGAACTACTCACTCATCACTCCGGAGGCGATCATGGCGATGAAGAGTCCTCCGGGAGATGAATCCCCTCCGGCAGGTGCCGGAGGCGATCTCCGAATCCCCCGAGATGGGATTCGCGGCGGCGCGTCTCTGGAAGGTTTTCCGTATTGTGGCTCTCGGTGGGGTTTCGCGACGGAGGCTATTTGTAGGTGAAAGGGCAGGTCAAGAGGCGGCACGAGGCCCAGGACCAGGGCCGCGCGGCAGGGCCTGGGCCGCGCCACCCTGTCACCTGGCCACCTCGTGGCCCCACTTCGACTCCCCTTCGGTCTTCTGGAAGCTCCGTGCAAAAATAGGACCCTGGGCGGTGATTTCGTCCAATACCGAGAATATTTCCTTACTAGGATTTCTGAAACCAAAAACAGCAGAAAACAGCAACTGGCTCTTCGGCATCTTGTTAATAGGTTAGTTCCAAAAAATGCGTAAATACGACATATAATGTGCATAAAACATGTAGGTATCATCAATAAAGTAGCATGGAACATAAGAAATTATCGATACGTTGGAGACGTATCAGCATCCCCAAGCTTAGTTCTGCTCGTCCCGAGCAGGTAAAACGATAACAAAGATAATTTCTGAAGTGACATGCCATCATAATCTTGATCATACTATTTGTAAACATATGTAATGAATGCAGCGATCAAAACAATGGTAATGACATGAGTAAACAAATGAATCATAAAGCAAAGACTTTTCATGAATAGTACTTCAAGACAAGCATCAATAAGTCTTGCATAAGAGTTAACTCATAAAGCAATAAATCAAAGTAAAGGTGTTGAAGCAACACAAAGGAAGATTAAGTTTCAGCGGTTGCTTTCAACTTATAACATGTATATCTCATGGATATTGTCAACATAAAGTAATATAACAAGTGCAATATGCAAGTATGTAGGAATCAATGCACAGTTCACACAAGTGTTTGCTTCTTAAGGTGGAGGGAGATAGGTAAACTGACTCAACAATAAAAGTAAAAGAATGGTCCTTCAAAGAGGAAAGCATCGATTGCTATATTTGTGCTAGAGCTTTTATTTTGAAAACATGAAACAATTTTGTCAACGGTAGTAATAAAGCATATGAGTTATGTAAATTATATCTTACAAGTTGCAAGCCTCATGCATAGTATACTAATAGTGCCCGCACCTTGTCCTACTTAGCTTGGACTACCGGATCTTTGCAATGCCATGTTTCAACCAAGTGTCACAAAGGGGTACCTCCATGCCGCCTGTACAAAGGTCTAAGGAGAAAGCTCGCATTTTGGATTTCTCGCTTTTGATTATTCTCAACTTAGACATCCATACCGGGACAACATGGACAACAGATAATGGACTCCTCTTAAATGCATAAGCATGTAGCAACAATTATTATTCTCATATGAGATTGAGGATATATGTCCAAAACTGAAACTTCAACCATGATTCATGGCTTTAGTTAGCGGCCCAATGTTCTTCTCTAACAATTTGCATGCTCCAATCATTAAGGTGATAGATCCTTCAGACAAGACGGACATGCATAGCAACTCACATGATATTCAACAAAGAATAGTTGATGGCGTTCCCCAGAAGCATGGTTATCGCACAACAAGCAACTTAATAAAAGATAAAGTGCATAAGTACATATTCAATACTACGATAGTTTTTAAGGCTATTTTGTCCCATGAGCTATATATTGCAAAGGTGAATGATGGAATTTTAAAGGTAGCACTCAAGCAATTTACTTTGGAATGGCGGAGAAATACCATGTAGTAGGTAGGTATGGTGGACACAAATGGCATAGTGGTTGGCTCAAGGATTTTGGATGCATGAGAAGTATTCCCTCTCGATACAAGGTTTAGGCTAGCAAGGTTATTTGAAGCAAACTCAAGGATGAACCGGTGCAGCAAAACTCACATAAAAGACATATTGTAAACATTATAAGACTCTACACCGTCTTCCTTGTTGTTCAAAACTCAATACTAGATATTATCTAGACCTTAGAGAGACCAAATATGCAAATCAAATTTTAGCAAGCTCTATGTATTTCTTCATTAATGGGTGCAAAGCATATGATGCAAGAGCTTAAACATGAGCACAACAATTGCCAAGTATCACATTATCCAAGACATTTTAGAATTACTACATGTAGCATTTTCCAATTCCAACCATATAACAAATTAACGAAGAAGAAACTTCGCCTTGAACATTATGAGTAAAGCCTAAGGACATATGTGTCCATATGCAACAGCGGAGCGTGTCTCTCTCCCACAAAGTGAATGCTAGGATCCATTTTATTCAAACAAAAACAAAAACAAAAACAAACCGACGCTCCAAGTAAAGAACAAAGATGTGACTGAATAAAAATATAGTTTCAGGGGAGGAACCTGATGATGTTGTCGATGAAGAAGGATGCCTTGGGCATCCCCAAGCTTAGACGCTTGAGTCTTCTTAGAATATGCAGGGATGAACCACGGGGCATCCCCAAGCTTAGAGCTTTCACTCCTCTTGATCGTAGTATATCATACTCCTCTCTTGACCCTTGAAAACTTCCTTCACACCAAACTTCAAGCAAACTCATTAGAGGGTTAGTGCACAATTAATAATTCACATATTCAGAGGTGACACAATCATTCTTTACACTTCTGGACATTGCATAAAGCTACTGGACATTAATGGATCAAAGAAATTCATCCAACATAGCAAAAGAGGCAATGCGAAATAAAAGGCAGAATCTGTCAAAAACAGAACAGTCCGTAAAGACGAATTTTAAAATGGCACCAGACTTGCTCAAATGGAAAAACTCAAAACTAATGAAAGTTGCATACATATCTGAGGATCACGCTCGTAAATTGGCAGATTTTTTCGAATTTTCTACAGAGGCTTGTGCCCAGATTCGTGACAGACAGCAATGCTGTTTCTGCGCAGCGATCCCAAATATAACATCAACTTTAACATAGAAACTTTACTTGGCACAAAAACATGATAAGGAGAGGTTGCTACAGTAGTAAACAACTTCCAAGACTCAAATAAAACAAAATACTGTAGTAAAAACATGGGTTGTCTCCCATAAGCGCTTTTCTTTAACGCCTTTCAGCTAGGCGCAGAAAGTGCAAATCAAGTAACATCGAGAGTAGAAGCATCAACATCATAACTTGTTCTAATAATAGAATCAAAAGGCAACTTCATTCTCTTTCTAGGGAAGTGTTCCATACCTTTCTTGAGAGGAAATTGATATTTAATATTACCTTCCCTCATATCAATAACAGCACCAACGGTTCGAAGAAAAGGTCTTCCCAACACAATAGGACAAGATGCATTGCATTCGATATCCAAGACAACAAAATCAACGGGGACAAGGTTATTGTTAACCGTAATGCGCACATTATCAATCCTCCCCAAAGGTTTCTTTTTAACATTATCGGCAAGATTAACATCCAAATAACAATTCTTCAATGGTGGCAAGTCAAGCATATCATAAATCTTTTTAGGCATAACAGAAATACTTGCACCAAGATCACATAAAGCATTACATTCAAAGTCATTGAATTTCATTTTAATGATGGGCTCCCAACCATCTTCTAACTTCCTAGGAATAGAAGTTTCAAGTTTTAGTTTCTCTTCTCTAGCTTTTATGAGAGCATTTGTAATATGTTTTGTAAAGGCTAAATTTATAGCACTAGCATTAGGAATTTTAGCAAGTTTTTGTAAGAACTTTATAACTTCAGAGATGTGGCAATCATCAAAATCTAAATCATTATGAGCTACAGCAATGGGATCATTGTTCCCAAGGTTGGAAAAAATTTCAGCAGTTTTATCACAAGCAGTTTCAGCAGTTTTAGCAATTTCAGGCAGTTTTGTACGCTTTGCACTAGGAGTAGAAACATTGCCAACACCAATTATTTTACCATTGATAGTAGGAGGTGCAGCAACATGTGAATCATTATCATTACTAATGGTGGTAATAGTCCAAACTTTAGCTACATTATTCTCTTTAGCTAGTTTTTCATTTTCTTCTCTATCCCACCTAGCACGCAATTCAGCCATTAATCTTATATTCTCATTAATTCTAACTTGGATGGCATTTGCTGTAGTAGTAATCTTATTATCAATATCATTATTAGGCATAACTTTCAATTTTAAAAGATTAACATCAGAGGCAAGTCTATCAACTCTAGAAGCAATAATATCAATTTTATCAAGCTTTTCCTCAACAGATTTGTTAAAAGCAGTTTGTGTACTAATAAATTCTTTAAGCATAGCTTCAAGACCAGAGGGTACACTCCTATTATTGTTGTAAGAATTCCCATAAGAATTACCATAACCATTACCATTAGCAGAAGGATATGGCCTATAGTTATTACCAGAGTTGTTCCTATAAGCATTGTTGTTGAAATTATTATTTTTAATGAAATTCACATCAACATTTTCTTCTTGAGCAACCAATGAAGCTAAAGGAACATTATTTGGATCAACATTAGATCTACCATTCACAAGCATAGACATAATCACATCAATCTTATCACTCAAGGAAGAGGTTTCTTCAACAGAATTTACCTTCTTACCTTGTGGAGCTCTTTCCGTGTGCCATTCAGAGTAATTTATCATCATATCATCAAGAAGTTTTGTAGCCGCCCCCAAAGTGATGGACATAAAGGTACCTCCAGCAGCTGAATCCAATAAATTCCGCGAAGAAAAATTTAGTCCTGCATAGAAGGTTTGGATGATCATCCAAGTAGTCAGTCCATGGGTTGGGCAATTCTTTACCAAAGTTTTCATTCTCTCCCATGCTTGAGCAACATGTTCAGTATCTAATTGCTTAAAATTCATTATGCTACTTCTCAAAGATATAATTTTAGCGGGAGGATAATATCTACCAATAAAAGCATCCTTGCATTTAGTCCATGAATCAATACTATTCTTAGGCAAAGATAGCAACCAATCTTTAGCTCTTCCTCTTAATGAGAAAGGAAACACTTTCAATTTAATAATATCACCATCTACATCCTTATACTTTTGCATTTCACAAAGTTCAACAAAATTATTGAGATGGGCAGCAGCATCATCAGAACTAACACCAGAAAATTGATCTCTCATAACCAGGTTCAGTAAAGCAGGTTTAATTTCAAAGAATTCTGCTGTAGTAGCAGGTGGAGCAATAGGTGTGCATAGGAAATCATTATTATTTGCGTTTGTGAAGTCACACAACTTAGTATTTTCAGGGGTATTCATTTTAGCAACAGTAAATAAAACAAACTAGATAAAGTAAATGCAAGTAACTAATTTTTTTGTGTTTTTGATATGGAGAGCAAGACAGTAAATAAAGTAAAACTAGCAACTAATTTTTTTGTGTTTTGTTTAGGTGCAGCAAACAAAGTAGTAAATAAAATAAAGCAAGACAAAAACAAAGTAAAGAGATTGAGAAGTGGAGACTCCCCTTGCAGCGTGTCTTGATCTCCCGGCAACGGCGCCAGAAAAAGAGCTTGATGGCGTGTAACTCACACGTTCGTTTGGAACCCCAAGAGGAAGGTATGATGCGCACACAGCAAGTTTTCCCTCAGAAAGAAACCAAGGTTTATCGAACCAGGAGGAGCCAAGAAGCACGTTGAAGGTTGATGGGCGAAATGTGATGCGGCGCAACAACAGGGATTCCGGCGCCAACGTGGAACCTGCACAACACAACCCAAGTACTTTGCCCCAACGAAACAGTGAGGTTGTCAATCTCACCGGCTTGCTGTAACAAAGGATTAACCGTATTGTGTGGAAGATGATTGTTTGCAAGAAAACAGTAAAACAAGTATTGCAGTAGATTGTATGCGATGTAAAGAATAGGACCGGGGTCCACAGTTCACTAGAGGTGTCTCTCCCATAAGATAAAAGCATGTTGGGTGAACAAATTACAGTCGGGCAATTGACAAATAGAGAAGGGCATAACAATGCATATACATGATATGATAAATATAGTGAGATTTAATCCGGGCATTACGACAAAGTACATAGACCGCCATCCAACTGCATCTATGCCTAAAAAGTCCACCTTCAGGTTATCATCCGAACCCCATTCAGTATTAAGTTGCAAAGCAACAGACAATTGCATTAAGTATGGTGCGTAATGTAATCGACAACTACATCCTTAGACATAGAATCAATGTTTTATCCCTAGTGGCAACAGCACATCACAACCTTAGAACTTTCTGTCACTGTCCCAGGTGTCAATGAAGGCATGAACCCACTATCGAGCATAAATACTCCCTCTTGGAGTTAAGAGTAAAAACTTGGCCAGAGCCTCTACTAATAACGGAGAGCATGCAAGATCATAAACAACACATAAACAATAGATTGATAATCACCATAACATAGTATTCTCTATCCATCGGATCCCGACAAACACAACATATAGTATTACAGATAGATGATCTTGATCATGTTAGGCAGCTCACAAGATCCAACAATGAAGCACAATTAGGAGAAGACGACCATCTAGCTACTGCTATGGACCCATAGTCCAGGGGTGAACTACTCACCCATCACTCCGGAGGCGATCATGGCGATGAAGAGTCCTCCGGGGAGATGAATCCTCCTCCGGCAGGGTGCCGGAGGCTCCGAATCCCCCGAGATGGGATTCGCGGCGGCGGCGTCTCTGGAAGGTTTTCCGTATTGTGGCTCTCGGTACTGGGGTTTCGCGACGGAGGCTATTTGTAGGCGAAAGGGCAGGTCAAGAGGCGGCACGAGGGGCCGGGGACAGGCCGCGCGCCGGGGCCTGGGCCGCGCCGCCCGTCACCTGGCCACCTCGTGGCCCCACTTCGACTCCTCTTCGGTCTTCGGAAGCTCCGTGCAAAAATAGGATCTGGGCGGTGATTTGTCCAACCCGAGAATATTTCTTACTAGGATTTCGAAACCAAAAACAGCAGAAAACAAACGGCTCTTCGGCATCTTGTTAATAGGTTAGTTCCGTAAAATGCGTAAATACGACATATAATGTGCATAAAACATGTAGGTATCATCAATAAAGTAGCATGGAACATAAGAAATTATCGATACGTTGGAGACGTATCAGTGATACGTATCCAACGTATCTATAATTTCTGATGTTCCATGCTTGTTTTATGACCATACCTACATGTTTTGTTCACACTTTATGATGTTTTGATGCGTTTTCCGGAACTAACCTATTGACAAGATGCCGAAGTGCGCTCTGTTTCTGCTGTTTTTGTTTCCGAAATCCTAGTAAGGAAAATATTCGGAATCGGACGAAATCAATGCCCCAGCATCCTATTTTCCCACGAAGCTTCCAAACACCCGAGAGCCGGGGAGCCCGGGGCCCCACACACCAGGCTGGCGCCAGGGTGTGGGCCGCGCCCCCGTTGTCCGGTCGCGTCAGCCCTCCGACTCCGCCTCTTCGCCTATTTAAGGGTCCCTGACCTAAACCTCGATACGAATAAGCCACGGTACGAGAAAAGTTCCAGAGCCGCCGCCATCGCGAAGCCAAGATCTGGGGGACAGGAGTCTCTGTTCCGGCACGCCGCCGGACGGGGAAGTGCCCCCGGAAGGCTTCTCCATCGACACCGCTGCCATCTCCACCGCCATCTTCATCACCGCTGCTGCTCCCATGAGGAGGGAGTAGTTCTCCATCGAGGCTCGGGGCTGTACCGGTAGCTATGTGGTTAATCTCTATCTCTGTACTCCAATACAATGATCTCATGAGCTGCTTTACATGATTGAGATCCATATGATGAGCTTTGTATCGCTACTAGTTATGTGCTACTCATGTGATGTTATTAAAGTAGTCTATTTCCTCCTGCATGGTGTAATGGTGACAGTGTGTGCATCGTGTGGTTCTTGTCGTAGATTATGATCATAATCTCTTGTAGGTTATGGAGTTGATTATCGCTATGATAGTATTGATGTGATCTATTCCCCTTTCATAGTGTAATGGTGACAGTGTGTATGCTATGTTAGTACTCGGTCTATTTTGCAAAGATCTATTATACTCTAAGGTTACTTAAATATGAATGCCGAATGTTGTGGCGCTTGTTAACTCCGGCTTGAGGGAGCTCTTGTAGCCCTACACAACGAATGGTGTTTGTCATCCAACAAAAGAGTGTATGTAGCACAAATGAGAGAAGTTATTATTTATTATGTGATCAATGTTGAGAGTGTCCACTAGTGAAAGTATGATCCCTAGGCCTTGTTTCCATACTGCAAACACCGCTTATTTACTGTTCTGTTGCATGTTTACTCGCTGCCATATTTTATTCAGATTGCTATTATCACTCATATACATCCATACTACTTGTATTTCACTATCTCTTCGCCGAACTAGTGCACCTATACATCTGAAAAGTGTATTAGGTGTGTTGGGGACACAAGAGACTTCTTGTATCGTGATTGCAGGGTTGCTTGAGAGGGATATCTTTGACCTCTTCCTCCCTGAGTTCGATAAACCTTGGGTGATCCACTTAAGGGAAAACTTGCTGCTGTTCTACAAACCTCTGCTCTTGGAGGCCCAACACTGTCTATAGGAAAAGAAGCGTGAGTAGACATCAAGCTATTTTCTGGCGCCGTTGCCGGGGAGGAAAGGTAAAAGGTACTCACACTCCGGATCTCGGCTACTAAGCTATTTTCCGGCGCCGTTGTAAGTACTCGAAGCTATTTCCTTTAGATCCTGCAATTGCATCTTTTGGTTTCTTGTTTACACTAGTTAGGCATAATGGAAAGCAACAATGAGCTTCTTATTCTATTTCCTGAGTTAAGACATGGATTGTTTGCTGCGAAAATTAAAAAACCTATGGAATCTTATTTGCATGCTAGTAGCAATGATATTAGTATGAACGCTTTGAACACCATTGTTGTTAATGATATGGAAAATTCTAAGCTTGGGGAAGCTGGTTTTGATGAGCATGATATTTTTAGTCCCCCAAGCATTGAGGAGAAAATTTTCTTTGATGATACTTTGCCTCCTATTTATGATGATTATAATGATAGTGGTCTTTTGGTGCCGCCTACTATGGAGAGTAAATTTTATTATGATTATACTATGCCTCCTACACTTGATGAGAATAATAATGATAGCTACTTTGTTGAATTTGCTCCCACTACAACTAATAAAATTGATTATGCTTATGTGGAGAGTAATAATTTTATGCATGTGGCTCATGACAAGAATGTTTCATGTGATACTTATATTGTTGAGTTTGTTCATGATGCTACTGTTATTATTGGCCAAATCAGGAGATGGGCCGTAAGTGAAGATGGGCTTGAAGGATATACACGTGGAGCATCTTTGAAGCGGCCTTGCGCGAAGAGTTTGGGCTAGATTGCCCGTGTATCTGTAAATATAGTAGATTGCATCTTAGTTTAGAATTAAAAGATAGAGTTTAACCCGTGCACGGTTAGGTGCACGCCCGAATTAGAAAGTCCCTTGGACTATAAATATGTATCTAGGGTTATCGAGAAAGGAGGACAATCACGTTCACAACAAACACAAATCAGGCGCATCGCCACCCCTTTCTTTCGAGGGTTTCTTCCGGGTAAGCATCATGCTGCCTAAAGCCCACCGGCGAGCAGTGGTTAAGCAACACGAAGAGCCGGGAGGCTTCCAAGGCGGCAGCGGGCCCTGGTCCCTCGACGTCGTCCCGCAAATGCTCCGGCACACGACCTGGCGGCTGCAAGGGCGTGCCACCTGACCTATACCTGGCCAGGAAGGTGTGGATTGCTTCGATTAGTTCCCTGCATGGCAGACACGTAAACATTAAATACGAGCCCTATCGGCTCTCAGGTTGCCCTGTGGATCGGCTCAAAGAGCCGATCGCCCCATGGTTCATGTTGGATTTTCAATGACATGGGGATCCTGCTTGATCACAACAAAGCTAAACCAATCTACGACAGTTTAGGGTTTTCACCGTATGATCGGAACATCCTACGCGTAGTTGAGCCTAATAGATACGAAAGATAACGGAAAGCTAACCCTAAAAGAGGCCTAAAAACCAACATAACGTTAATTCCCGGAACATCCCTCTTAGGACTAGCAAACCATACCTAACGCACTACCGGATCGTTCAACCCGTTTGCAAGGCCTAACCATACGGATATTAAACTAATCCTTGATGAACAAGGAGCACCTATAACAGATCGGATCTACTAAGTCACGAACAAGCAAGATGCTGCCCTTACACCTAGATAGGTGTAAGGGCAGCTAGATGTTGAGGGACGGCATAGCTAAGCAGATATATGCAAGAAAAGCATCTACGCAAGCCCCAAAACACCTATGGTAAATAGTGCTACTCGCCATCAACAACGCTTCAGTACGAGCAACACAAGGTAAACGAATAAACGTGTGCTGCCTAGATCGCAAGATGCGATCTAGGCAGCATGGTGCTTACCCGGGAGAAACCCTCGAAACAAGGGGTGGCGATGCGCCTGATTTGTGTTTGTTGTGAACGTGATTGTCCTCTTTTTCCGATAACCCTAGATACATATTTATAGTCCAAGGGACTTTCTAATTTGGACGTGCACCTAACCGTGCACGAGTTAAACTCTATCTTTTAATCTAAACTACGATGCGATCTACTATATTACAGATACACGGGCAATTAAGCCCAAACTCTTCGTGCAAGGCCGCTTCAGATGCTCCACGTGTAATCTTCAAAGCCCATCTTCGCTTACGGCCCATCTCCCGATTTAGCCAAAATCCGGTGATAACACATGCCCCCTGGTTTTGGTAATGATAATTTCATAACCACTCTGTTTTTCCTTCGAAGGGTCATGTCGTGGCAGAGCAGAACCGTCGCAGTATTTTCTCATCATGACGACTTGCCTTCCCAACTTCTCTGCACGATTTGACAGTTTTGGCACCACATCCTCGAAAACTGCTTAAGCATTAAATCTCTGCTATATCCCCTTTTATTTAGCCACTTCTTGCAGTTCCCTTCTTCATCCCCTTCGCACTAGCACTCCAAAAGCCCTCCTCTGCCACCATGTCTTCTTCTTCTTCCTCCTCTGCTGCATCAAGCCTCTCTGTCCAATCCTCCCCCCTCCGAGAGCCGACGCCAGAGTGGGACCCGCAAGAGGCCCACGCGGCCAACATCCGCCGCGCCATAGCCGACGGGGACGAGTCGAGCCACGACTCCTCCGTCTGGTCCGAAGATGACCAGTCCTTGACGGACGGGGAGAGCGACCTCCGCTTCCTCGCCATTGGGGAATCGGAGGAGGAGAGCGACGACGATCGCTACTCCTGGGACGGTTTCTCCTCCGCCGAGGAGGTGAAGGAAGAAGAAGAGGAGGAGGACAGCACCTCCTTCGACGAGCCGCCGGCCAAGCGCTTCTGCCCTTGGCCGGGCAACCTTAGTGACTTCGACAGCGACGAAGACGATGCTGGCGAGGAAGACGAGGACAACGAGGGTCCTCCAGGTGGTCGCGGCAGCAGCGACGACGAGCCGGAGCAGCGCCGACAGCGGCGACGACGGCGATGACGAGGGCAACAATGGCCCCTAGATAGGATCCTAGAATAGGATCAGTAGTAGTAGGAGGGGCAATGCATCCCCCTAGGCCTTCCTTTTGAGAGCAATCAGCTCTTTTCGTGTAAGAAATCTGATTATCAATGAAGAAATTTCCCCAATTTGACTCTGCCGATTCCTTGCAAATTGATTTAGCCGATTCTCCCTTGTGTTGATCTTGCCGATTGTCACCTTGGTTGATGCTCAATGAGCCGATGGCAATGCATCAGCTTTTCATAATGAATTGCAAGACAGATCAATCTAGTCGCCTCCTCAGATGGTAACTTGCAATCCTTGAAATTCAGAAACTTCCAATCGAACAGGTCCAGCACACAGCCTTGAGACCCCTAGATCTTTGGACTTCAAAATCATCCGATCGTGATGTTTGTCCTGACGGCAAAACTCCTGGATTAATGCTTCCAGGAAAGCTTCTTAGCCCGTTGCTGACAACCTTGATGTTGAAGCTGATACTTCCGCAAAACAGGTGCCATTTGCTCACCACTTCCATTGTGATGTTCTGTTCCTTTGCGGCAACAAACTGGTCTAGAGCCTTGTAACATCCCAAAAATTTCAAAACCAAAACAAATGAATTTCCCTAGTTCCAAATTTTGGAACCAACAAAAACTTTTATTAAATTAAGTTTGGTAAATAAGAATCCTGCTTAATCCTTGTGCTATTGCCATGATTGCTTGTTACTAGTATTTGAAATAATCTTAAACCCTAAAACCTCACCCTTCTTTTCACCATCCTAGTTAAAATAAAATAAAAGGAAATTAAATAAGAAAAAGGCATATGTGCCTATGGCTATTTTAGAAATCTTTACCCTAAGCTCCTATACTTTGGTTAGGGGTTTGGAAAACCCTTACACACCCTACCTAGTACTTATCAAACCTAAATCAAGTTGTTTTCCAATAAAATAAAAAGAAAATTAAAAATACCATAGAGGCATATGAGAGTAAGATAGCAAATATAGGAAATTAAGAAGATTGACCCTAGGACTTGTTATGAATGGTTGGATCACCTCCATATAACATTTCAACAAGCCACAACACCAATTGGGTCAAACCAAGTCAAATTAAAAATCAAATGCATCTTATGCATAAAGTCATATGTGACACATAGCCATTTCAACCAATGTCACCCTATGATTCTAAACCTTGACCAAATGGTGTGAAACCATCTCTAAACCCAATATAACACTAAATGGACCCTAACCCATGTCCAAGTGAAGCAAGATAAACCCTTTACAAGTTTATTAAAATTTAACACCTCATCTCTTATGTATTAAGGCCAAATTGACAAATCTTTGAACAAGACCAATTGAATTAGTTTCAATGCTCTTAAAATGTTTCTAAACTAATAAGAACCACATTAGAGTCAACCAAAGTCAAATCCAATGGAGAGAATTCAAATGGTGAAGTATTTCCATTTTTACTCACATACACCATATGCCAATTTTGCAAATCTTCAACCAAGGCCACCATTGCTTGATCTCTTGCTTGTAAAATGTTTATATATGATAAATAAACACAATTGCATCAAAGAAACCAGAATCAAATCAAAGCAAAACTCAAAATCAACATACATGTGATAATGGTTATTTTGCCACTTTATAAAATGTTCCCCACTTTACCCCTCTGTATTTCTCAATTCTTAAACTAAACTTAGTCAACCAAAGCCATGTCATCCAAGACCATGTCAAGCTCTACAACTTTCATGTTGACCATCTCTGCTGAAGTTGACCAGGTTGACCAGTATGATTTTGACAAGTGGAGACTTTAAAGCTATGTGAAGATGACCCACATTTTGAATTGTTGCAAATCTTCATCAAATTGAACCAAACCACCACCAATCCAACACATTAATTATATAATTGAGCTCCACCAAAAAGAATTGCAAAATTCAACAAAAATCTTCATGCGGCCATTGTGTCGAACACCTTGTGCATAGTTCAGAATTGTTAACACATGCTATAAACCCCTGGTCCAAAGCCTCCACCACTTTCCATTGGTGATCATCAACCTCCTGTACCTCCCTGCATCAAGCCCTGCCGTTTGCACCGAGTAGAGTATAGGCATGATCAAAAACTTCACCATGCCGAGCTCAAGGACACCCACCATGCCACCCTACCTCAACCCCTCTCTCTGGCCTATCAAACCATGTCGCTAGACTCCCAGAGATACCGAGCGTGCTTGACACGATCCTTTTCCAAACCATGCACGACAAACTTCGGACACGACGTGATCACCGCGTGTGGACGGGCCAGAGCGTGCATCGGCGTGTCACTGGACGCCGCAGACACGCCTCGACCGCGCCCTCGTCCTTCTCTCTTCCTCCACTTGAGCACACTCACTCATCACCACGCCGCTACCCGCTAGACATGCTCGCTAGCTCGCGCACGCCCTATCGACGCCGCCATGATCACCACCCGCCGCCCAGATCGTCCTCGTCGCAGAAGAGCCCGAGCAATCCCTTCGTCCCTGGACGCTCCAGCTACGCCGAGCCTCGCCTAGACGTCGCCTACAAGATGCTGTCCTCGCCCCGACCTTTCGCACGCCGGAGCGGCCGCGCCATGAGCGACCCCTCTCAGCACACGGCACCACCCTCCTCTATAAATAGAGGAGCTCCGGCACCATTCCTTCACAACATCTCCTCTCCTCTCATCACTGGTTCTCCTCGCAACAATAGCTAGTCCAATTAACACCTCCACCGCCGGAATTTCAAGATCGGAGCCGCCGGAGTCCGCAGCTCACCGTCGACGATCCACGCCTCCCCAAGCTCCGCCACTGTACCAGGCGCCTATTCACCCTCGCCAACGACGCCTCGACACCTCCCTCGACCGCCGGCGACCTAGCACGCCCTCCGACCCCCTACCTCGCCGGCGCAGCACGCCCCTCCCCCGTCGACGACGACGATGACGCGCGACCGTCGATCGTCCGTCTGATCCAACGCCTCTCGCCACAGGTACCGATTCGGTGTTTATCACTCACTGACGTGTAGACCCCACCATGTCAGCTGGCCCGCGGCTGTGAAACGTTAGTTGGGCCGGCCCAGTTCGTTTAATCTGATTAGCCCGTGTCGTTTCCCGCGTGGCCCAGTAATTCAAATTCGATTTAATCTATTTAGTTCAAATTCAATACTGGTGCCAACTTCAAAATTAAATAGTTTGAAATCTACCAAACCAAATCTAGCAAATTTTATATATTTGGAAAGCTCATGAAATTATCTAAACAATGTCACTGGCCTCATGTCCAAATTCGAAATTAAATTTAAATGATAAAAATAACAAGGCAGGGCCTTTTCTAACTTCAAATAAATATTAGAAATTATCTAGAAATGATTTTTAGTTGATTCCAACTCTAATAAATCACATTTGACATACTCTAATTGTTTATGTAAAAATATAGCATAGTTGTTTTGCATGATCATGGACTAAAGTTAAATAATAGCTACGGAGATATTTCTAGATCATTTAATACATACACATAGAATTATTTAAATAGTATGAGGGCTTCTCTCTCATTTAAATTGTGATATTAAGTAATTCAATTGGAGGTACTGACCTTGGTCAAGTAAGTCTCATGCTTAGTTGCTTATAGATTTTAAATCATTTAGATGATAGTTTAACTTATATGAGGTATAGCCTCTCACTAAAATCATTAATCCAAATAGTTCAATAAGAATTAATAACACATATATTATTGACCCATAGGTTCCTATTTGAAAATAATTAATCATTCTCATAAGTAGTATTTAAATATTTCAAACCTATCTATTAAATCATATGAGATACTTTGGTCTCATTTAAATCTTACCTCAACCAAATTAATATGAGGTAGATACCATGGTAAATTAAAACTCACCTTAGATTAATTAATAATATTAAACCATTGCAAGGTGTTATTAAAATGGTATGAGGTGCTCACCTCATTTAAATCATCTTTCTCAAATAAAATGAAGTAATGTTTTGACCTTTAATTTCTAGGCTCATGCTTGCTCATTTATAAATCTTAAATCTAAATAATATTTAAATTTTCCAAAGATTAATTAAATCACATGAGATGATGAATATCATTTAACTCACCTTTCTCAAATACTAGTGTAAAGTGTTGACCTTGGTCAACATGGGATCATCCCTGGTTATTTAAAGAAGGTTAAATCACCTCAAGATTAGTCTTTAAATTAGTTACCCTATGTGTTAAATCATATGAGAGATACACCTCTCATTTAAATCTTGTTCTCAAGTAATCCAATATAAGGTAGTAATCATAGTCGAGGTAACCTCATATTGAATTATTGGGTGGTATTAAAATACTACCATGTTAGTATTAAATTGCATGAGGTAGCACTACAAGAAAAGTTCTGATAGACAACGTCTCAAAATCGTCCGCAAAGGGGTATTTTTCGTCGCCTATGGGCCTAACCCGACGATATGGGTTCCGTTGTGGAAACTGCGTCAGGCAAAGTCCAACGACGATTTTTTCGGTCCGTCGCGCTTGGGCGCCCTTCCGCCACGGAAAATCGGACCGTTGCGGAAGTGTTTTCGGGAGCCCGTTGACTGCTGACGTCATGCAAACTGACACGTGGCAGACGCCGTTAACTGGCAGTTAACGGCGTTAACCGGCTGAAACCCCGTGGTAGATGGTAGGCCCACACGAGGCCTGCCACGTCTTAAGCGGGCCGGGCCAGATGACATAGTTTGACCGGTCAACTATATAGCTGGGCCGGTCCATTAGTTACGTGGGCCGGGCCTAACCTCTAATGTTGACTGGTCAAAAGTTAAATGGGCCGGCCCATTTAACATGTGGGGTCCACCTTACAGCAACTGGGCCGGCCCAAGAAGCAAGTGGGCCGGGCCAAAAACACAGTGGGTCCCACTTGCCTGTTAAAAGGCCGGCCCATTTAGTGTGTGGGGTCCACCGTATAGCAAGTGGGCCGGCCCAACAAGCTAGTGGGCCGGGCCAAAAACACAGGTGGGTCCCACTTTCCTGTTAAAGGGCCGGCCCATTTAGTGTGTGGGGTCCACCATATATCAAGTGGGCCGGCCCAACAAGATAGTGGGCCGGGCCAAAACACAGGTGGGACCCATCTTCCTGTTAAAGGGCCGGCCCATTTAGTATGTGGGGTCCACAATATAGCAAGTGGGCTGGCCCACCATAGTGGGCCGGGCCAAAAACACATGTGGGTCCCACATTCCTGTTAATGGGCCGGCCCATTTGGTATGTGGGGTCCACCATGTAGAAAGTGGGCCGGCCCAACGAGATAGTGGGCCGGGCCAAAACACAGGTGGGTCCCACCATCCTATTAAAGGGCCGGCCCATTTGGTGTGTGGGGTCCACCATATAGAAAGTGGGCCGGCCCATTTGGTATGTGGGGTCCACCATCTAGAAAGTGGGCCGGCCCAACAAGATAGTGGGCCGGGTCAAAACACAGGTGGGTCCCACCTTCCTATTAAAGGGCCGGCCCATTTACCATGTGGGACCACCATAGAGCAAGTGGGCCGGCCCAATAAGCATGTGGAGCCCACTATCGTGTAACCGGGCCGGCCTACTAAAGAAGTGGGCCGGCCCAAAATGAAAGTGGGTCCCACACTACTGTAAGTGGGCCGGCCCAATCTGTTGTAGGGCCCTACTTGTTTGACTAGTCAACTTGCATTAAATTTCATGAGCCTAAAATCTGATTTCAATGATACACACAATTACATACACAAATAAAACAAATAGGAAAATTACAAGGCAATTAATGTGCCCAAATAAAAAAATTACATAGAATCATTGAGGACTTCTATTAGCATCATCAATAACACGTTGACATTTGGCAATCGCCTTGATTGAATCTTGTGTACTCTTTGTCAACATATCAGCTACAGATCTTAAAGCAGCAATACCATGTCTTTTATAAAGTACAGCCTTGAGATATTTACTGTCTGATGAAAGAAATGGTCTAGGTTGACGGCTATGAGAAGATGCATCAGAAGAAAGATCAGAACTTTTTGTGGGCCTCACAGTTAATGAAGATTGCTTCATCACAACTGCATTCTGATAATAATGCAAAAAGAGTTAAACGATGAACTATGCAAACATTTATTATGCAATGTAGATATAAGATAATAACAAGTTGCATAAATAAGACATGTATGGAACTTGTACTAAGCACAAACTTACATCATAATGTTGCACAGGGTCGCTACAGATCCTTTTTTGGCGACTATCTTCTAATGATGACTGCTTCATTAAAACAGCATTCTGGTAACATTGTAAACATAGTTACAACAATTAACTATTCAAACATGTATTACGCAATGTAGAGATCAGATAACAGCATGTAGCAGAAATAAGCACAAGATAAGATAAGATGCATGTACTAAGCACATACTGGCTCACTGCAGGTCCTTCTCTTGCGTGCACTAGTCGTGGTCAACATGCCTATCATTTTAGGTTCAGCCATCAAGTGAAATGCTAATCCTCCTGCTCCATTGTCCTTAATCTGTGTTTAGATATCACATTTAAGACCAAGTCAGCTGGTTTCAAATAACAAAAAACTTGAGCTGCCAAATGAATAAGCCAATAGTTACCAGATATCAAATTAAAACCAACTAGATGTTGCTTTGCATGAGATACGAATTTCAGACATTCAGATTTAGAGTAGGGTAATGCCAAGGTTTTACACATAAAGTAAACTGGCATTAAGAATGACCAAATGTCAGGTTCAAATCACCCTCGAAGTTTCTCCAAGACAAGCATATCAAATAGGCAGAAACATAGTAAAGCATGAATGGCATTGCTATGGCAGGGTTCCAAGTGTTAATCTCTTGCATAAGGAACAATGCATATAGGTTATAGATAATAACGGAAGTAAACTGCCAAAATTACCAACCACGAACTCAGATTCCAACCTTACCTAGCGTCCCCGCTGTTAATGTTGGATGTTCTAATAAGTGGTTCGCATGATCAATCCCAAGGAAAAATAACATTGACAAGTCAGTCTACGATAATACAAAGACCAGACATGCACGCAGCAATAACTATATAAGCTAAAGACGAGGTATAAGAGCAAGCAGATTGGAAATGCACATAGCATGATTATAAAAGCAGTGTGAGAATAGCAGACACGAGAAAACAGCTAGCGGTGAGCTAATGACGTGGTATAAGAACAAGCAGATTGGAAATGCCCATAGCACGACTATAAAAGCAGTGCGACAATAGCATGCAGTACAAAAACAGTTGGCAGCAAATGAATGGGTACAAGGCTATAAATATGTGGATGCACACAGGTGTCAGTAGAATGAACAGGATGGTAGCGACCGGATAATGCTTTTGTACTGTACAACATTTAAACAAACTTCATGCGAAGCAACACATCAAGAAAGTTAACGGCATATGAGATCTGCAAATAACTACACAAAACATGGCTAAAGAAACACCGCGATCTAACGGGCCAGCGTACTAACCAAGCTGCGGCGGGGTGGACGGGGGCGGCAACTTGCATTCCAGCGGCGGCGAACGCGGGAGACGATGAATCGACCATGTTTCAGTAGAAGCGGGCGTTAGTGAAGCAGATCTGGTTGGCTGGCAAGGTATTCGGTGAAGTTGATACAGCCGCTGCGGCGAGGTAGTCGGTGGCGAGGTCGGCGGTGAAGCAGATCCGTCGGTGGCGAGGTCGGCGGTGAAGCAGATCCGTCGGTGGCGAGGTCGGCGGTGAAGCAGATCCGTCGGTGACGAGGGCGGCGGGGGAGCGGATCAGGTGGGTGGACAGCCAACACGATCAAGGCTACGCTGTGGAGGAGTATGCCGGCGGCGAAGCAGATCTAGTACTGTAGAGAGTCAGAGCTTTGGCTTGTGAGAGTATTTTTGAGCTAATGGGGCGAATGGTTGGTGGGTGGGTGTGGGCCTGTGGGGAGGGTTCGGGATCTAGGCAAGATATTTCATTGTTACCGAATGAGCCCTCCATGGTCGGTGGGTTGTAGCTTCCGGACCAGGGTTAAAAGGGTAAAACTGGTCACGGGATTTTCGAATGGATGCGGCGGGATGATTTGGCGCGTGGCCGAAATTTTCAGTTTCAAGCTACAGTACGAGCAGAACGACAAAAATAATGTTCTTCCCCAGGGAGCTCTCATTTCTTCCTCTTCTCTTTCTCTCTCGAGTCTCTCCCACTCCCCCGGCTCCTCTCCCCCTTCTCTCCGGCGGCCTCGCCGGCCGGAGACGAGGCCGACTTCTCTCTGTATATTGTACACCCTCCGAACTAAATTAATTGATTCAACTTTCCTTAGACGTGTATGTATCTAGAGTAAAAACATGTGTGGATACATCCATATTTAGATAAGCAAAGTTGAGTCAGCTAATTTGGATCCGAGGGAGTTAGTGTTGTTGTAAGCTTAGATCCAGTGTTTCCCATGAGCAGAATGGCGCAATGGAGTCGGGGATCTCGTCATCGGCTTCAGATCTGGCCTATGGTGAATCTGGCGGATCTTGCCGGCCAAACCCCGATCTGGTGCCATCAATGTGATGGCGCTAACGGTGAGGCTTGCTTTGGTCAGTGCTTCAGATCTGGCCAATGGGGAAGTCAAGCTGCTAAAGTTCACAAGCTCGGGGCATACGACGGCGTCATCCGTCTTGCCCGTGCACATCTTGGACTTTCAGCGACCCTTCTCAGAGCCAATATGCCGTTGCTGAGGCCCTTCTTCTCCTTCGTCCTGGCGACTACCGGCGACACCGTCCCAAGTGGTGCGTCCCCGGCGACGGAGTTGCTGGAAAGGATGCGGAGCAGAGATCTGATGTGCGGTCCAGAAGGACTCGATTGATTTTCTTCTATATGTTTTGGGGTCCTTTTTGTAAAGTTGCAGGTTCTATTAGTTATTGTCTAGTACTTTTGGTCCTCTATGTAATTTTTTGGACTAGTTTCCATTGGCACTGATAAACTTGAATTTTGACAAGTTCACGAGGAAAAAAATTCCTTTGCACATATGGCCTATCATGTATAAACATTCTTGAGATTTAAACTATATGTAATGTGCCATGCATTAACCCTAAACCATATATATGTAACTAACCCTAGCTGATCAAACCCTACTTAATTAAAACAAATAACCCTAAACTATACGCATGCACTTTATGCGCAAAGGCGCGGGTGCCTCTAATAATGTGTGTGCGCACTCGATCGATGATCCCTAAACCTTATACAACCCTGAAACCCTAATCCCTAATCCCTAAACCCTAAACACTAAACCCTAGACCCTAAACCCTAACCCTAACCCTAAACCCTAATTAAACCCTATATATAGGCCAACGACACTTAATTGTGCATCAAGCAGGCCAGGGGTGCCTCGCGGTCCTCTAATTAAATTAAATGTGCCATGCATTAACCCTAAACCATATATATGTAACTAACCATAGCTAATCAACCCTACTTAATGAAAACACATAACCCTAAACTATACTAGCTAGCTGCTATAACCCGATCTAATAAAAACATGCTCTATATATAGCAGCTAGCTAGCAAACCGTAGATTAACACCAATTAATATATACATGGCCTATATCGATCATGTTGTATAACATATCCCTGAGATTCATTAATTAATTATATAATTATCGTGATAAATTAATTAACTTTAATTTTGACAAGTTCTCTCGAATGAAAACACATTTGATTAAGTTGCCTCATAATATATATATATATATAATTAGTGTGCATGCATGGCCTACCATGCATTCGTGCATATATTTTAATGTATATTTGAACATATTCTTGGGGATTTCAATCTCTCTCTCTCGATCATCTATATATCGTTGGTGGCCAAAAAACACACATATATATATATGCATGCAATTTATGCGTAAAGGCGCGGGTGCCTCTAATAATGTGTGTGCGCACTCGATCGATGATCCCTAAACCTTAAACAACCCTAAAACCCCTAAATCCCTAATCCCTAAACCCTAAACACCCTAAACACTAAACCCTAAACCCTAGACCCTAAACGTACCCTAACCCTAACCCTAAACCCTAGCTAATCCTAAACCCCAATTAAACCCTATGTATATGCCAACGACACTTAATTGTGCATCGATCGAGCGGGTCATGGGTGCCTCGCGATCCTCTAATAAAATTAAATGTGCCATGCATTAACCATAAACCATATATATGTAACTAACCCTAGCTAATCAACCCTACTTAATTAAAACACATAACCCTAAACTATACTAGATATAACCCGATCTAATAAAAACATGCTCTATATATAGCAGCTAGCTAGCAAACCGTAGATTAACACCAATTAAAATATACATGGCCTATATCGATCATGTTGTATAACATATCCCTGAGATTCATTAATTAATTATATAATTATCGTGATAAATTAATTAACTTGAACTTTGACAAGTTCTCTCGAATGAAAACACATTTGATTAAGTTGCCTCATAATATATATATATATAATTAGTGTGCATGCATGGCCTACAATGCATTCGTGCATATATTTTAATGTATATTTGAACATATTCTTGGGGATTTCAATCTCTCTCTCTCGATCATCTATATATCGTTGGTGGCCCAAAAAACACACATATATATGCATGCAATTTATGCGTAAAGGCGCGGGTGCCTCTAATAATATAATGTGTGTGCGCACTCGATCGATGATCCCTAAACCTTAAACAACCCTAAAACCTTAAAATCCCTAATCCCTAAACCCTAAACACCCTAAACACTAAACCCTAAACCCTAGACCCTAAACATACCCTAACCCTAACCCTAACCCTAACCCTAAACCCTAGCTAATCCTAAACCCCAATTAAACCCTCTGTATAGGCCAACGACACTTAATTGTGCATCGATCGAGCGGGTCATGGGTGCCTCGTGATCCTCTAATAAAATTAAATGTGTCGTGCATTAACCCTAAACCATATATATGTAACTAACCCTAGCTAATCAACCCTACTTAATTAAAACACATAACCCTAAACTATATATACTAGCTAGCTGCTATAACCCGATCTAATAAAAACATGCTCTATATATAGCAGCTAGCTAGCAAACCGTAGATTAACACCAATTAAAATATACATGGCCTATATCGATCATGTTGCATAACATATCCCTGAGATTCATTAATTAATTATATAATTATCGTGATAAATTAATTAACTTGAACTTTGACAAGTTCTCTCGAATGAAAACACATTTGATTAAGTTGCCTCGTAATATATATATAATTAGTGTGCATGCATGGCCTACAATGCATTCGTGCATATATTTTAATGTATATTTGAACATATTCTTGGGGATTTCAATCGATCTCTCTCTCTCGATCATCTATATATCGTTGGTGGCCCAAAAAACACACATATATATGCATGCAATTTATGCGTAAAGGCGCGGGTGCCTCTAATAATGTGTGTGCGCACTCGATCGATGATCCCTAAACCTTAAACAACCCTAAAACCTTAAATCCCTAATCCCTAAACCCTAAACACTAAACCCTAAACCCTAGACCCTAAACGTACCCTAACCCTAACCCTAAACCCTAGCTAATCCTAAACCCCAATTAAACCCTATGTATAGGCCAACGACACTTAATTGTGCATCGATCGAGTGGGTCATGGGTGCCTCGTGATCCTCTAATAAAATTAAATGTGCCATGCATTAACCCTAAACCATATATATGTAACTAACCCTAGCTAATCAACCCTACTTAATTAACACACATAACCCTAAACTATACTAGCTAGCTATAACCCGATCTAATAAAAACATGCTCTATATATAGCTAGCTAGCTAGCAAACCGTAGATTAACACCAATTAAAATATACATGGCCTATATCGATCATGTTGTATAACATATCCCTGAGAATCATTAATTAATTATATAATTATCGTGATAAATTAATTAACTTGAACTTTGACAAGTTCTCTCGAATGAAAACACATTTGATTAAGTTGCCTCATAATATATATATAATTAGTGTGCATGCATGGCCTACAATGCATTCGTGCATATATTTTAATGTATATTTGAACATATTCTTGGGGATTTCAATCTCTCTCTCTCTCTCGATCATCTATATATCGTTGGTGGCCCAAAAAACACACATATATACGCATGCACTTGATGCGTAAAGGCGCGGGTGCCTCTAATAATGTGTGTGCGCACTCGATCGATGATCCCTAAACCTTAAACAACCCTAAAACCCTAATCCCTAATCCCCTAAACCCTAAACACCCTAAACACACTAAACCCTAGACCCTAAACACCCTAAACACTAAACCCTAAACCCTAGACCCTAAACACCGTAAACCCTAAACCATAAACCCTAAACCCTAAACCCTAAACCCTAAACCCTAAAACCCTAAACCCTAAACACTAAACCCTAAACCCTATAAACACCCTAAACACTAATTAAAACCTAAACCCTAGACCCTAAACACTAAACCCTAAACCCTAGACCCTAAACACCGTAAACACTAAACCCTAAACACTAATTAAACCCTAAACCATAGACCCTAAACACTAGACCCTAAACCCTAGACCCTAAACACCCTAAACACTAAACCCTAGACCCTCTAAACACAGTAAACACTAAACCCTAAACCCTAGACCCTAGCTAAACACCCAAAACACTAAACCCTAAACCCAGCTAGCTAACCCTAAACCCTAATTAAACCCTATATATATAGGCCAACGACACTTAATTGTGCATCAAGCAGGCCAGGGGTGCCTCGCGGTCCTCTAGTTAAATTAAATGTGACATGCATTAACCCTAAACCATATATATATAACTAACCCCTAGCTAATCAAACCCTAGTTAATTAAAACACATAACCCTAAACTATACTAGCTATAACCCGATCTAATAAAAACATGCTCTATATATAGCATGCAGCTAGCTAGCAAAAACGGTAGATTAAAACCAATTAATATATACATGGCCTATATATCGATCATATGTTGTATAACATCTCCCTGAGATTCATTAATTAATTATATAATTATCGATGATAAATTAATTAACTTGAATTTTGACAAGTTCTCTCGAATGAAAACACATTTGATTAAGTTTCCTCATAATATATATATAATTAGTGTGCATGCATGGCCTACCATGCATGCATTAATTCGTGCATATATTTTAATATATATTTGAACATATTCTTGGGGGATTTCAATCTCTCTCTCTCGATCATCTATATGTCGTTGGTGGCCAAAAAACACACACATATACGCATGCACTTTATGCGCAAAGGCGCGTGTGCCTCTAATAATGTGTGTGTGCGCACTCGATCGATGATCCCTAAACCTTAAACAACCCTAAAACCCTAATCCCTAATCCCCTAAACCCTAAACACCCTAAACACACTAAACCCTAGACCCTAAACACCCTAAACATGTACTAAACCCTAAACCCTAGACCCTAAACACCGTAAACCCTAAACCCTAAACCCTAAACCCTAAACCCTAAAACCCTAAACCCTAAACCCTAAACCCTATAAACACCCTAAACACTAATTAAACCCTAAACCCTAGACCCTAAACACTAAACCCTAAACCCTAGACCCTAAACACCGTAAACACTAAACCCTAAACCCTAAACACCCTAAACACTAATTAAACCCTAAACCATAGACCCTAAACACTAGACCCTAAACCCTAGACCCTAAACACCCTAAACACTAAACCCTAGACCCTCTAAACACAGTAAACACTAAACCCTAAACCCTAGACCCTAGCTAAACACCCAAAACACTAAACCCTAAACCCAGCTAGCTAACCCTAAACCCTAATTAAACCCTATATATATAGGCCAACGACACTTAATTGTGCATCAAGCAGGCTAGGGGTGCCTCGCGGTCCTCTAGTTAAATTAAATGTGACATGCATTAACCCTAAACCATATATATATAACTAACCCCTAGCTAATCAAACCCTAGTTAATTAAAACACATAACCCTAAACTATACTAGCTATAACCCGATCTAATAAAAACATGCTCTATATATAGCATGCAGCTAGCTAGCAAAAACGGTAGATTAAAACCAATTAATATATACATGGCCTATATATCGATCATATGTTGTATAACATCTCCCTGAGATTCATTAATTAATTATATAATTATCGATGATAAATTAATTAACTTGAATTTTGACAAGTTCTCTCGAATGAAAACACATTTGATTAAGTTTCCTCATAATATATATATAATTAGTGTGCATGCATGGCCTACCATGCATGCATTAATTCGTGCATATATTTTAATATATATTTGAACATATTCTTGGGGGATTTCAATCTCTCTCTCTCGATCATCTATATGTCGTTGGTGGCCAAAAAACACACACATATACGCATGCACTTTATGCGCAAAGGCGCGTGTGCCTCTAATAATGTGTGTGTGCGCACTCGATCGATGATCCCTAAACCTTAAACCCTAAATAAACCCTAATCCCTAATCCCTAAACCCTAAACACCATAAACATTAAACCCTAAACCCTAACCTCCTAACCCTAAACCCTAAACCCTAATTAAACCCTATATATATAGGCCAATGACACTTAATTATGCATCAAGCAGGCCAGGGGTGCCTCGCGGTCCTCTAATTAAATTAAATGTGCCATGCATATATATGTGTTTAATTTGGGGATTTCAATCGCTCTCTCGTATGTAGCTCTCTCTACCTCTACCTCTCTCTCTCTCTCTCTCTCTCTCTCTCTCTCTCGTTGGTGGCCAACAACACACACATGCACTTTGTGCGCAAAGGCATGCGCCTCTAATAATGTGTGCGCAGTCGATCGATCTAGTTTTGATTAATCATAGCACACAAATAAAGAAGTTGTATTTGAATCCACACAACCTATTAAAACACATAACCCCTAACATGGCCTAATTAATTAACCCTTCTCGATCTCTACCTAATTAGTGGAAATTGCACAAAATCAAAAGGGGTCCCTCACTAATTATGCATATCTGCTAGATTGTGATAAACTTTTGCCACATATATATTTGGTGGATGGGTGCATCTTGGCATGTAAACAATTAGTGTTTGCAAATGGCGTTGTCAAAATTTATGTACAAATGATTTCTTTCCATCCAAAGTGCATAAAATGGGAGTTTTAATGAAGAAAGTACAAATAAAACAGCTCAACATGCTTCCACACCCCGATTTTCACACGAAGTAGAGCATATTTAAAGGATAATTCCAGAGTTTTACTATTTTTCAAGCAACTTTGCTAATTTTCCCCCACTCACATGACTTTATGTCGATTTAACGAAAATATGGCGAATTTAAACTACATGGGCGGGATAGTTTGAATTGTGCGCGCGGCAAAGGGAACCGCCTATTCCTCAACCTTGTGCACGGCAAATTACACACGCAACTCCATTAAACGCCACCTACCAACCTTAATTATCACCCCGGCGGCCCGGCCGCATGACCCCCCACCCACCCGTACACAACTTATCCCCGTCCGTGCGAAGAGCTTCCCCTCCCCGTCCCGTCCGTGCGAAGAAGAAGCTTCCCCTCCCCGTCGTTCTTCTCGAGACGCACCGGCGGTCAAGTTGATCCACGGTAGGGCTGCTATCTCTAGCTCAATCATGTATCGGGCAAGACAGCCTAACGATTTATATTTTCTTGATGCTGCTAAAAAAATTCGTCAGTATGCTCGAACTAATTGGCACTTTATAGTTTTCCGCTCGATTTGTCATCGATCAATTTGTTCATTTGCGTGGGCATATAGAGTCAGTTCTGCACTCGATCCGTTAATTTGCTGAAATGCCATGGCAGAGTTTTGTACACGATCTGTTTGCTAAAATGTCGATGGGCATTTTTTGTTTTGTACTCGACATGATTGCTGAAATGCATAATCATGTAGTATAGTTTTGTACTCGATGGATATACATTTCCTACTTCGCCTTAAATTAATCACCAACCACTGTATCTCATAATTAAACAGATGGACAGAACTTGGAAACTGCATGGACACTTATGTTCCCCTTCATATATAAATGGTGTTCAACCCTTTATGGGGTTTATTAGAGCTCATGATGGTCACAACCTGGACGTGTATTGCCCGCGCTGCACATGTATGAATGGTGAGAAGAGGCCTCACCCTGTAGTGGCAGATCATTTACACATTTTTGGGATGGACCGCACATATGTTAGGCGGGTTTAGCATGGTGAACCATATAATGATCCTTTAGCAGGAGAAGCAGATCTTGCTCACACTGTATGTGTGCTGGCATATGTAGTTAATTATTTATATTGATGCTGCCGCTGTTTCAATCAATAGTTTGCATTGCTGTGCAAGGTTCTGTACTCAAATTTAACTTGTTGCAGATGGATGGACGGGAAGGAGAGAAAAAGCGCTTGCTTCAGGAAACGGGTTTCAGCTCTGGGACATGTGCTGTGCCAGATGAGAAGGTAAATATGTAAAACGGCATTTGTTCAGGTTGCATCCCTTAGATGTTTGTCTAATCGGTTGATGTACTAATTGCAGAAGCATAGAGTTAAAGAGGTCTCTCAGTTTGATGGGAGATTTGAAGATGAATCTCAGTTTGATGCACCTGTGGATGGTACTGATGACGAGCCTTTCATAGACGAAGGTCCTGCACCTGAGATTATCCAGCCTACAGAAGGAGGCCGTGGACCGAGTACACAGCTTTGCGTTGAAGTGGATGCACGCCCGGAGATCATCACGGGCGTCCGGGTAGTCTCAAGACCACCCAGCCCTGATGCACCTGTGGATGGTACTGATGACGAGCCTCTCATAGACGAAGGTCCTGCACCTGAGATTATCCAGCCTACAGAAGGAGGCCGTGGACCGAGTACACAGCTTTGCGTTGAAGAGGATGCACACCCGGAGATCATCAGGGGCGTCCCGGTAGTCTCAGGACCACCCAGCCCTGATGCAAAATGTTGAGCTACTTTATGATTCGTACTCTTATGTTCTGGTGCTGTAGTATGTTATGATTTGTACGCCTTTGGCGCTAGATTAAGCATTCAGTGGATGATCGCGTTGCAAAATTCGACACCCACACAATCAGTTCATCGTACAAGTAGTAGCACAATTACTTCTACAGCGATTCCTGCCAGCGCATTAGTTGGTAGCATGAAACACTTTCAGGTACTCCCCTCTGATTCATATTAATGGACTCAATTCTGTCTAGATATGGATGTATCTAGATGCATTTGTTAACTAGACTAACAAACTTGAGTCAGTTAATATGAATCCGTGTAAACCGCCCAAGTCCTCGAGCAGCTAGTTTATTGACTCTGGACTCCAAGCCTCTCGCGGCAAGCCATCGACGAAGCTTTGACCAGATCTTGGCCCGCAATTTTTTGTGTGTGGCGAATAGCAAAGCTTTGACCAGTTCCTCTCGGGATACAGCACGCCGGTGAGCTTGCACGGTTGCCATGAGCACTTTCCGGCGGAACTTCCTCTTCAGCGCCCTCAAGCCGCTGCTGCGAGACAGCACGCAGTGCCTCGAGGTGGACGGAATTCTGGATCTCAGGGCGGGTGGTCCGCATCGTCCGGGAACGATCTCCAGCGGGTTAACGAGGACATGCATGGCGGCCAGGGGATTTGTTTTTTGTTTTTTTTTTGGTTTGAGCTTGGGATTTGGGGTTTTTTCGGATAGGGGAGGAGGAACCGAGGAAGAGGAAGGAACAGCCGCGTGCTTGGCGCGTGGCGGTGTGCTTGAATTTCGAATTTTTGTGAAATGTTTCATTTCCCCGCTACAATTCGGGGGTTTCTTGACGCGCCAATGCGTCCCGCCGGGCAGCTTCAAGTAAATTTGGGGTGCCACACTATGGGCCCTAGTTTCAGTGAGACATGTAATGACTAGTCACATCAGTAAGTTCACTGTGTAATAAAATATGTTACCCCTCCCCTTTATGTAGCACCCCTTCTCTCCCGATCGAGTGCCGATTGCCGACGGATGCAAGCCGCTAGCTCGATCCCCTCCTTTCGCCTCCACCGTCCAGGCATCCAGCTTGGAGGGGCAAGCTGCATCTAGCCCAAGCGGATTAGGTAGGACTAGTAATGTTCTCTCCTTTCTCGAGATCGGTTCTTTTTTCCTCTCCTCGATATCTTGCGCATCTCTTTCCTATTCTGGGCAAAGGGGTGTCTTTCTGGTCACCCTCGAGCTGGGAGTGATTGATGGGGGTGGGGGGCGGGGGCTACCTTTGCTTGGATTGGGGTGTTCTTCCTTTATTTGTCGACATTTGCAACCTTTGTAGTTTCTGCTGATCCTCACTGTATCTTTTGTCAGCTTGTACAGGAAAGGCAAGACCTCGGCGGTGGGGGCAATGGAGCGTAAGGCCACCACGCATGTGGGCAGTTGGCTGAGCCTGAGCTGCGTCCCCAGCCCCGCGAAGCAGGTACTCCGTTTGCTTATCCACTCTTTACCTTTTAAGTGTCTCTCTGGTCTCTGCATCCTCAATCTGTTCCTGTTCTGGAATATGCTTAAAGTAGCACATGTCTTCAGCTGTTTGTGCGTAAAGCCTCTGTGACACCATGCTCTATATTCTCTGTATCAGGTTGGTACCTCCAGGTTCCGTGCTGAGGCTATGGGGAACGAGAATAGCGCCCCACCTGCTGCAGGAGCATGGCCCGATCTGCAGCACAAGAAGCGAAATGCCACTGCCGAGCTGGGCAGGGACCGCCCAGGGGTAATTTTTTTAACCAACTTACCATGATGTAGTCTGAATCTGATACTCCCTCAGATCCAAATTAATTGACTCAACTATCTGTAGATACGGATGTATCTAGATGTGTTTTAGCTCTAGATACTACTGCCTCCATCCCAAAGCTTTGGGCTTATATTATTTTTAGAAAGTCAAACTATACCATGTTTGACTAAGCTTTTACCAAAAATCAGTAACATGCAAAATACAAAATTAATATCATTAAATAGATAATAAAATATATTTTCCTACGGTATCTACACAGTATTATATTTGTTGATAGAATGTTCTAAAATTTTGGTCAAACTTTGCTTGTTTTGATTTCTCAAAAATAAATAAGGCTTAAGCTTTTGGATGGTGGTAGTACATTCATATCTAGACAAAGCTGAGTTAACTAGTTTTTTTGTCTGTCCATAGCTAGTGTTCACGCTGCAAAAGGCTAAGAGCATCCACTATATGCATCAGTCTATCTCATACAGTAATTCAATATCACTGCTGAGGTCTGCCTTTTGTTTTGCTATTCATATGCAGACTGAAACTTTAGGGCCTTTACTCAAAAGGAAGATCAAAACTGCGGCTGATCAGGCTGCCAGTATGTTGATGCCGCCCCCATCTTCTAAATGCCTCTACAAGCACAAGGCCACGCACCAGCTGGGTGGTGATCTTTTAATGAATATGGTATATTTTCTTAATCCACAAAACATGCCTTGATTTTTCTCTGTTTATTGTCGGTTTTTTCTATGCTTGCCAAAAGTTTACAACAACAACAACAACAACCAAGCCTTTCAGTCCCAAACAAGTTGGGGTAGGCTAGAGTTGAAACCCATAAGATCTCGAAGCCAAAAGTTTAGAAACACCAAATTCGTTTGCTTACAATCATCATACAGTAATGTTCATCTACTCCAGTTCCCCTAACCCAACATAAAATGATGTTAATTTCGATTTTTAGATTAAAAGAGCACCATTAGGCGCTGTTAATTACGACTTTGAGATTAAAATGTCATTTGCAATTGTTAATTACAATTTTGAGACAATTGGTTAGTTTAACCTCGATCTCTTCTGCTCTCCATTTTTCCCAACCGAACAAAAATGTAACCATTCCATTCCTCTGAAATGGAACCATTCCATTCCATTCCACGCTGTTTCAGAACCGAACACACCCTTGCATTGTTGTGAACTGTTGTCCATACACGGCCATACCCTTCCACTTACATCTAGCACTATATGCATCAGTCTGTCTCAGAGTCATTCAATATCACTGCTGAGATCTGTTCCCATTCTTATGCAGGCTGAAACTGCTGCGCCTTTACTCAAGTGGATGCAAAATGGGGCTAATGAGGCTGCTGTGAGGACGATGGTGCCGGCACCATCTTCCGAAAACCTCTACAAGCACGAGGCCATGGGCCAGCTGGGTGGTGACCTTTTAATGAATCTGGTATATTTTCTTAATCCACATACATGATTTCATTATTATCTGTTTAATTACTGTTGGCTTTGTCTAATGCTTACCAAAAGTTCAGAAACACTGCGTTTGCTTACAATCATCATACACTAATTTTTCACTTTTCAGTCTGTCTCATCCAGTATATAAACTGTTGATTTCCATTGGCTTCTTTTGTAATCATTTGCATTGTTGTCAACTGTTCTCTATGCACAACCCTATTCTTCCACTTACACCCGCACTATTTGCATCAGTCTATCTCATAGATTTATTAAATATCAATGATGAGTTCTGTTGCTATTCATATGCAGGATGAAACTTCTGTTCCTCTACTCAAATGGATAAAAAATGATCCTGATGAGGCTGCTGTGAAGACGATGGTGCTGCCACCATCTTCTGAAAACCTCCTCAAGCACAAGGCCACGGGCCAGCTGGGTGGTACCCTTTTCAGTAAGCAGGTATATTTTCTTAATCCTCATACATGATTTGATTTTTGTCTGTTTATTGCCGGCTTTGTCTAATGCTTACCAATAGTTCAGAAACACACACACCTATTCTTCCACTTACATCCAGCACTATATGCATCAGTGTCTCATAGATTCATTTTATATATCACTGCTGATGTCTGTTGCTCTTCAATTTTTATATGCAGACTGAAACTGCTAAGCCTTCATTGGTCAAAAGGATTGCAACTGCTGCTGATGAGGCATCTGCAGAGGCTGCCACCAAGTTACTGTCAGCCCCACCTTCTGGATGCTTATATAAGCTCAAGTCCAAGGATCAGCCGGGCCGTAACCATCCAAGGGTTCGGGTATATTTTCTTAAGCCACATATACATGCCATGATTTATGTCTGATATTATCACTGGCTCTGTCTAATGCTTTTTGGAATTCGGAAACACCAAATTAGCATGCTTATATTCATCATACACTAATTTTTCACTGTTCAGTTTGTAACATAGTGTTATGCACTTGCTTGTCAACATTTGCATTGCTCTGAACTATGCACTTTACACAACCTAATTCTTCCACTTACGTTCAGCGCTACGCACCAGTAGTACCTCCCATGTTTCCTTCACCATCCCGATGCCGAGCTTGCGGGAATATGGCGGGCCCATGTACATACCCCGCATATAACACCTCCTATGGCTCTATCTACCTTTCTAGTAGCTCCTTCACAGAGTTACAGGTATGTATTCTCAGTGGTTTAGCATGAATTGGCATATAGTAAAGTCTTGTTTTTAGTCTTCCTGCTTCTTACATTTGTATCAATTTTCACATGCAGACTGTACCTTGTGAACTTCGTCCAATGATTAACCAGATGTGTCCGCATGAAGGATCTTTCACTATGCATGGCAATGGCAAATTGATGAACACCTACACGGTCTATGAGGTGTATGTCTACAAGACGCAGGCCATCACATATTTGTATGGACATGATTGGAGAAAGTTTGCTTTTGACTACGGTCTGAAGAAGGGCGACGAGCTGAGGATCAGAAACTCAAACGGGCAGATATACGTAACTGCTTACAGAGTTGGAGACACTTCCAAATATATAATATGTAACTTTTTTCTACTCATATCTTTTGATAACTGCATTCTGAGCAGTTGTTCTAAACCATTCCCTCTGTTCTAGCTTGCTGGGTTTAACATGATCAAAGCTGCAGATCCCCTGACGGAACAGGAGCGGATGTCACAAAGGGCAACCACACCAGCACCGGCACCGGCTTCCCACTCTCCTGCATCAGCACCGGTTCCTGTACCAGCTCCGTTTACTGCATCTACCCAGCAGTCCCCTACATCAGCATTGGTTCCTGTAGAGGCCCCATATACTACACATGCCCAGCAGGCTCCTGCATCAGCACTGGTTCCTCTAGCTGCACCGTTTACTGCACCTGCCCAACAGTCTCCTGCATCAGCACCGGTTCCTCTAGAGGCACCGTTTACTGCACCTGCCCAGCAGTCTCCTGCATCAGCACCAGCTCGTGTACCAGCCCAGGCTCATGCACCTGCCCCAGCCAGATCACCGAGGTCTCAGCTCATTGCTGTGGCCACCCGTGTGGTGACCAGGACGCATCTGAAGGCTATGTTCGTGAGTATATGACAGCATAACTGCTCTTATCTTGATGTCTTCTCTGCTCAAAGTCTCACATGGTTCAGTGCATTGGTGCCATTGACTAATTTTTGGTGGTATCTCTTGCTTTGAATCAGAAATTGCCTAAAAGTATCTCCAAGGATCTCAATGCTGGCCGAAGGGGCAAGATATCCCTCGTCATGGAGAGTGAAGGTCTCACCGTGGAGGGACGGTACTCTGTCAGTCCCACAGATGGCCGCTTGGCTGTTACTTCCAGGTGGAAAAAGTTCATTGACGGTGCCAAACTTCGCATTGGATCAAAGTTGAAGGTCAAGATCTTTCGATGCCGCTGTGACATGCTGGTCATAAAGTTCGCGGTTGTCTAGTTCTGTTGTCCCATGAGCCCTTAGCAAATGCATTTGTAGTTATACTTATATAAGGTTATCTTATCTGAACTGCTAATTAATTGTATGGGTGGTAAAACTCTGGCAAGCTTTTGCTCTTAGCAAGTATGTATGTATGATCAGCTATTATGATAACTAATGTTTGTGTTCATCTTAATTTGCATTTCCCTTTTAGAAAAAAACTTAATTTCTATTTTGGCTGACCTGTTAGAGAACTATCAGATTGAACCCACAACATGATTCATATAGATTCATTACACCGAGCCACATGTCTTGACCTTGCGATACACTACTTCCATTAATTAGTGCAAGAAGGCTTACCTGAGCTGCCTGAACCATGGCAGATTCGAATCCACCTTATCTATCTAGAAATACAACCTTTGCAGAAAGAGGATTTGCAGTATGGGGAGGCTGACATTGGGGACCCATGAGCCAGCAGCGTCGTCAACGTTTTAAAGGTGGCAGGAGATCGAAAGAAAAAATAAGCCAAAAATCAGTTGGTAAACAAATTCAAGAAAAGAAACATTTACCTTTCTGAGAGTATGACATGCGGGACCCATGAGGCAGCAGCATCCTCAACTATTTCAAGGCGGCAGGGGATCAAAATAAAAAAGGAAATAGCCAGAAATTAATTAGGGTAAAAATAAATCCATCAAAGGAAACTTTTATTGTTCATAGAGGATGACATGTGGGACCGACTTGCCAGCTGCGTCGTCATCGTTTCAAAGGGGGCAGGGGATCAAAAGAAAAAGACAAATAGCCAGAAATTAGGGGAAAAAATAAATCCAACAAAGAAAACTTTTATTGTTCATAGAGGATGACATGCGGGACCCATGAGCCAGCAGCTTCCTCAACGTTTCAAAGTCGGCATGAGATTGAAAGAAAAAGTCAAGTGACATAATATCAGGAGCCAAAAATAATCCAAGAAAAGAAACTTTATTGTACATAGAGGATGACATGCGGGTCCCATTTTGTAGCAGCGGTCTCAACGCTTCCAAGGCGGCACAGGACCGAAAGAAAAATGAAGTAGCCAGAAATCAGGGTGTGAAAAAAATCCAAGAAAAGAAAGATTTTAATTGGGCTGTATCTGGACATCTGGGCCTTCGAACTATACTGCTGGGCCTTTTGACTCGTACAATTTCAGCCCACTCCAAAACAGGAAAGGTCGGATTTTTCTCAAAAAAAAAACAGGAAAGTCCTATGCTTCGCAAAAACAAAAAACAAGGAGATTCAACATATAAGTTTGTTTATGTAGATATAAAGATTTAATTTATCCGTTTGCAATAGCTCAGAGCGAAATACAACGTTTATTGTCTGCAAAATAAAATATCACATGTTTCTTGTACGGGGAGGCTGACATCGGGGACCCATGAGCCAGCAGCGGAGTCAACGTTTCAAAGGCGGCAGGGGATCGAAAATAAAAAAAGCCAAAAATCAGTTGGTAAAAAAATACAAGAAAACAAAACATTTATCGTTCTGAGAGGATGACATGCGGGACCCATGAGGCAGCAGCATCCTCAACGTTTCAAAGTCGGCATGAGATCGAAAGAAAAAGGCAAGTGACATAATATCAGGAGCCAAAAATAATCCAAGAAAAGAAACTTTATTGTACATAGAGGATGACATGCGGGTCCCATTTTGTAGCAGCGGTCTCAACGTTTCCAAGGCGCAGGACCAAAAGAAAAATGAGGCAGCAGCATTCTCAACAATTCCAAGGCGGCAGGGGATCAAAAGAAAAATAAAGGAAATAGCCAGAAATTAATTAGGGGTCAAAAATAAATCCACCAAAGGAAACTTTTATTGTTCATAGAGGATGACATGTGGGACCGACCTGCCAACAGCGTCCTCATCGTTTCAACGGGGGCAGGGGATCAAAAGAAAAAGGCAAATAGCCAGAAATTAGGGGTAAAAAATAACTCCAAGAAAGGAAACTTTTATTGTTCGTAGAGGATGACATGCGGGACCCATGAGCCAGCAGCTTACTCAACGTTTCAAAGGCGGCATGAGATCGAAAGAAAAAGGCAAGTGACCAAATATCAGGAGCCAAAAATAATCCAAGATTTATTGTACATAGAGGATGACATGTGGGTCCCATTTTGCAGCAGCGGTCTCAATGTTTGTAATGCGGCTTGAGATCAAAAGAAAAAGAAAGTAGCTAGTAATTAGGGGGTGAAAAAAAATCTAAGAAAAGAAAGTTGATGGACATAGAGGATGACATGCGGGTCCCTTGAGCCAACAGCTTACTCAACGTTTCAAAGGGGGCAGGGGATCAAAAGAAAAAGGCAAGCCAAAAATCAGAGGGTGAAAAAAATCCAACAAAGGAAACTTTTATAGCACATAGAGGATGACATGCGGGTCCCATGAGCCAGCAGGTTCCTCAACGTTTCAAACGTGGCATGAGATCGAAAGAAAAAGGCAAGTGCCCAAATATGAGGAGCCAAAAATAATTCAAGAAAAGAAAGTTTTATAGTACATAGAGGATGACATGCGGGTCCCATTTAGCAGCAGCGGTATCACTGTTTGAGAGGCAGCAGGGGATCGAAAGAAAAAGGCAAGTGCCCAAATATGAGGAGCCAAAAAAAATCCAAGAAAAGAAAGTTTTATAGTACATAGAGGATGACATGCGGGTCCCATTTAGCAGCAGCGGTATCACCGTTTGAGAGGCAGCAGGGGATCGAAAGAAAAAGTCAAGTGACCAAATATGAGGTGCCAAAAAAATCCAAGAAAAGAAAGTTTTATAGTACATAGAGGATGACATGCGGGTCCCATTTAGCAGCAGCGGTATCACCGTTTGAGAGGCTCGAAAGAAAAAGGTAAGTGACCAAATATGAGGTGCCAAAAATAATTCAAGAAAAGAAAGTTTTATAGTACATAGAGGATGACATGCGGGTCCCAAGCAGAGGTATCACCGTTTGAGAGGCGGGGGATCGAAAGAAAAGGCAAGTGACCAAATTTGAGGTGCCAAAAATAATCCAGGAAAAGAAAGTTTTATAGTACATAGAGGATGACATGCGGGTCCCAGTTAGCAGCAGCGGTATCACCGTTTGAGAGGCGGCAGGGATCGAAAGAAAAAGGCAAGTGACCAAATTTGAGGTGCCAAAAATAATCCAGGAAAAGAAAGTTTTATAGTACATAGAGGATGACATGCGGGTCCCATAGCAGCAGCGGTATCACCGTTTGAGAGGCGGCAGGGGATCGAAAGAAAAGGCAAGTGACCAAATTTGAGGTGCCAAAAATAATCCATGAAAAGAAAGTTTTATAGTACATAGAGGATGACATGCGGGTCCCAGTTAGCAGCAGCGGTATCACCGTTTGAGAGGCGGCAGGGGATCGAAAGAAAAAGGCAAGTGACCAAATTTGAGGTGCCAAAAAAACTCCAAGAAAAGAAAGTTGATTGCACATAGAGGATGACATGCGGGTCCCATTTAGCAGCAGCGGTCTCAACGTTTCCAAGGCGGCAAGGGATCAAAAGAAAAAGGAAGTAGCCAGAAGGGGGTCAAAAAATCCAAGAATAGAAAGAATTTTGGTTCATAGAGGATGACATGCGGGACCCATGATCCTGCATCGTAAACGGCTCGTTGAACGAGATGGCGCGATGTAGAAAAAAAACAATGCCAGAGAGGCTGCCATCTGGGCCCTACATCCCTCGGCGGTGCGGATTTGCGTTGACTCGGCCGGCGAACCCGAGATTTCGAGATGCACCACGTCCCGGGCCACCATACGCCACGTTTTGGCCGCTTTCGTCGGGCTAGGTGGCCTCAAAAACGAGAAAAAAAAGTTTTGACATGCACCACGGAGGGACCAAAATCGTCGGCCATGGTACACCAGCAACCACGGCGCGACTTCAACTTCGTCGGCCATGGCAACTTTTCTTGTAGTGTATGGAACCTCATTTAAATCAGTTTCTCAAATGATAAGTATGAAGAGGTTGACTTTAGTCAACCTAGGTCATATATTATTCATAAGAGAAATTAAATCTTAAGAAGATTCAATGAGAGGAAATTATTTCTCACCAAACCAAAGAGAAACCCTAACTCCATTGTTCAATAAGAGGAAATTATTTTCCTATTATTAAATAAGAAAACCCTAGCATAATTTTGTAATAAATGTTAAGTAGTGATGCTAGATCATTGTGTGAGCCACTAAGGCTAATTAAGAGTACTTAAGTATTGTTTGGTGATTGTATCCTCGTATTCGTTTATAGACGCTAGTACCGGAGACTATCAAGAGGAGGAGGTATTCTACCAAGAGGAAGAAGAAGAACACTTTGATCACCTCACCAATCAAGGCAAGATAATACTCTTGCAAGCTATTACCCATGCAAGCTAATCCTTGCTAAACCCAAATGCTTAGCTCTACAAGAGCAAAGGCACCATCACCCTTTACTACTATGTATTACCTATCCCATGTTTTAATTACTTTTACTTTGGCTTATTTATTTCAAAGTACTTTTTGATTTATGATTCAATTGGTCTAGAGTAGAACAATACTTGATTTAGATTGGCACCCCTCAAAGCTAGATAGCACCCCTCATATAGTGGCTATCGCTAATCAATTAAAATTTGACTACTCTAGATGGGAACATGTGACTTTGAAATGAAGTTGAAAACCTTGGAATGATGGTTCATTCCATTGAATGACTTTGAAGGTGAATATGACCAAGAGAAGATGGTGATTTTTGATATAAAACTGATGGTTGGGTTCGGATGCGATACCATTCCAATTTTGAAAGTACCCCCACAATACCCAAAATGGGTAAGGGCTTAACTAGAAATTTATGTGCTTTAGTATGGGTTCCCTCTAAACAAGCGTCATCGGGGTTATGCCAAGGGCTGCCTCCAAAGAAATATGAGATGATGTGAAATGACGTGAATGAGGTGAATTGTCCGGCCCAAGCCCTGTGCAGTTCCCGGGTTAACAGTTGGTTCTCACCGGGAGGCCAAGCTCATGGGGAGAGGTGCCTGTACTAGAGTATATAAGTGAAAGGTTATGGTTGGTAGTCCGCATACGGAGTATGATAAATCAGGGCCAGCTAACCCTGACGGATTATTGCAAATATTGTGGCACAAGCGTACGACCTCTGCAGAGTGTAGAACTATTCGAATAGCCGTGTCCACGGTTACGGACGATTGGAAAGGCCATACTGTTCCGTCATCAGACCATTTTCAAAAATGTGACATATGACTGGTGACTTGAAGTTGAAAGGTGAATGGTGACTTTGACTTGAATCACAACAGAGTTGTGGGAATGACACTAATGTTCCCACTTGAGTTAGTCTAGTGATTCAAGCATCTTTACTAAATGTTTATGAAATAAACTTGGCTTTATGCAAATAAACCTAGAGCTTAGTATCCCCTTACCACAATTGATAGTGCTTACACTAGTATTAGTTTGCGAGTACTTTAAAAGTACTCATGGCTTTGTCCCTGGCTATTCAAATGGCCAGATTATGAAGGTGAACAGTTGTACGAGGAAGATGGACAGCAGAACGTCTACGACAACTAGGACCGCTCCTGACGTCAACAGTTGCCTGTGGAACAGATGGACCACGACCGTTACTTCGCTTCCGCTATGTGTTTGTAATAGGATCTCTAGATCCACTATGTTGTATTAAGACTGGATCATGTGATCCTTTGTTGTAAGACGATTATGTGTTGTAATAAATGATGTGTTGTGATATCAAGCTATTATGTCTCGCAAAAACAATATTCCTGGGATTGCGATGAATGACATAATAGGCATCTGGACTTAAAAATCCGGGTGTTGACAAGTTGGTATCAGAGCCATTGTTTGACCTTAGGAGACCCTAGTTAGAATGGACGTTCGGAAAATTTTAGTTTCAAAAACAAATGAAGGAAGTATTTGTGAAAAACTTATTCATTTCCTTCTCTACCAGATCTTCTTAAAAATAATAAGCCATGCATCTCCTTATAAATCCATTTAAAATTTTGCCACACTTGTTCACATCTCTAACTTACTCATCCATTTCACTTTCAGATGGAGCCTTACGTCCAGACGGAGACCTACGATCTGGAAAACGGAGGAAGTCTGGTGTTTGAGCGCGACTTGTACCTAGTGTCCGAGAAGCTCGAACGCCCACCTCCCCAGTTCCACGGAGTCCGGATCCACAACACCCCCGCTGGGGAACAGCAGTGGATGATCACCGCTGACTTGAAGGGAAGCTCGGAACCTCCCATCTCGGAGAGGATCCTTTTCTCCTTCAAGGCATACAGCTGGGTGGACGGTCTTGCTCACGCCCTTCAGGAGGGACTTGCTCGGGTGTGCGGACAGAACATCGCCACACTCCGGGGAAGCCGCTTCGCCCACTTCGCGAGGCACGACACCATGGGAGAGCCCATGGCACTCTCTTCGCACCCGGTGCTCAAGATCCATGTGCAGCATTTGGACTTTATGCTTCATGAGACCCGGAAGGATCTGGAGCTGACACGTGTCCACTCCCACCGTGCCCAGATGGCTTTGGCTCATCATGCCGACGCCATCAGGCTACTCGCCAAGGACCGCCGGTCACTCCGCCTGCAGCGCGCCAAGAATGTCGCTACTATCACCCGTCTTCGCGAGAAGATTCGCACCTTAGAGGTGACTGTCCGGACACAGCAGGACCAGATCCAGGAGATGGAGGAGGATGGAGAAGACATCCAAGGAGGCGATGACTTCCTGAGTGACGACAACGACTTTGAGGATGACGAGTTCACTGATGAGGAGGACTACGAGTTTCTGGAGGCTGCAGAGGATGGGATCATTCCCATCGATGTGGATGAAGACAATGAGGAATAGTTGCACTAGCTTCACTTACGTAGGTGTGAGTTGTATCCCGCACCATGTATCGTAGATTGTGGAAGAAGGGTTCTTAAAACCCTTAGTGCTTTAGCTTGTAATGTGTGATGTTTGTTGTGAATAAATAAAATATGTGTTATGTTCATCCTGAAAATATCTTAAGTTTAATTTTAAACTTAACTCAAAATAAGCCATAGAAAATTTCCCTCTTACCTCATGATATATCTACATAATCAGATGGCCCCACCAAACCGCAACGCCACCCAGGATGCCATGATGCAACTACTGCAGACAATGATGGCAGACCGGGAAGCCGAAAGAGCTGAACGCCAAGCAAACCTTGCTGCACTGCAACAGATAGCTCAGAACAATCAAGGCCATGGAAACCACGATCACCCTGGGTCAAAGCTGAAGAATTTCCAGAACACTAACCCTCCAATGTTCAACAAAACCGAAGAACCTTTGGATGCTGATGACTGGCTCCAGACAATAGAAAACAACCTTGAAGTTGCGGGAGTTGAAGCCGCAGAAAAAGTACTGTTTGCCACCCACTACCTGTCAGGACCTGCAAGAGCCTGGTGGACTAGTGCCCGTGCAATGAATGCGGGACAGATGATGACATGGGAAGACTTCAAGCTGAAGTTCAGCAAGTACCATGTGCCCCAAGGATTAATCAAGAAAATGAGAGACGAGTTCCGTGAACTCAAGCAAGGAAGAATGTCCGTGGTGGAATACCGCGACAGGTTTCTCACTCTGTCAAGGTACGCCCCGGATGAGACCGACACAAATGAGAAAAGGAAAGGAAAGATTTCTGAACGGACTGCACGACGAGATGCAAACGGTGTTAGTGAATATTCCGTTCGCTGACCTCGAAGCCCTCGTAGACTCAGCCATACAGATGGAAGGAAAGCTGCATCAGGCCAATGAGAACCGCAAGCGCAGAATGATGAACCAGAGTGGACCCCACCATACCCAGAAGCACCGCAATAACTCCTCTGGAGGATTCACCCCCAGAAACAACAGGCCACCTGCTCAGACTTATCGCCCCAATAACAGCAACAACCACGGAGGACCCCCGAAGCCCGGAGGCAACAACAATAACAACCGCAACCCCAACAGCCACCACAACAATGGGAACAACACCAACACCAACACTGGCCCGAGGACTGGAAGCAATGCCATCCCCGTCACCCCGAAGGACAAGTCAACGGTAAACTGCTACGAATGTGGAGTTGTGGGCCACTTTTCCAAAGAATGCCCCAAGAAGCTTGCCAAGATCGCCGCCAACACCGCTGCACCTGCCCAGCAACAGCGCCGCTTCGCAGGTAGAAGGAACCAGAACAACAACAACGGACGTTTCTACCACATGACTGCCACTGAAGCTCAGGAAGCACCCCAGACCCTGACAAGTATGCCTTCCTGTTAAATCAAAATGCTCAATCTCTCTTAGGAACCTAACTCCTCTTAAAATCTCGGGACGAGATTTGTTTAAGGGGGAAGGGTTTGTAACATCCCAAAAATTTCAAAACCAAAACAAATGAATTTCCCTAGTTCCAAATTTTGGAACCAACAAAAACTTTTATTAAATTAAGTTTGGTAAATAAGAATCCTGCTTAATCCTTGTGCTATTGCCATGATTGCTTGTTACTAGTATTTGAAATAATCTTAAACCCTAAAACCTCACCCTTCTTTTCACCATCCTAGTTAAAATAAAATAAAAGGAAATTAAATAAGAAAAAGGCATATGTGCCTATGGCTATTTTAGAAATCTTTACCCTAAGCTCCTATACTTTGGTTAGGGGTTTGGAAAACCCTTACACACCCTACCTAGTACTTATCAAACCTAAATCAAGTTGTTTTCCAATAAAATAAAAAGAAAATTAAAAATACCATAGAGGCATATGAGAGTAAGATAGCAAATATAGGAAATTAAGAAGATTGACCCTAGGACTTGTTATGAATGGTTGGATCACCTCCATATAACATTTCAACAAGCCACAACACCAATTGGGTCAAATCAAGTCAAATTAAAAATCAAATGCATCTTATGCATAAAGTCATATGTGACACATAGCCATTTCAACCAATGTTACCCTATGATTCTAAACCTTGACCAAATGGTGTGAAACCATCTCTAAACCCAATATAACACTAAATGGACCCTAACCCATGTCCAAGTGAAGCAAGATAAACCCTTTACAAGTTTATTAAAATTTAACACCTCATCTCTTATGTATTAAGGCCAAATTGGCAAATCTTTGAACAAGACCAATTGAATTGGTTTCAATGCTCTTAAAATGTTTCTAAACTAATAAGAACCACATTAGAGTCAACCAAAGTCAAATCCAATGGAGAGAATTCAAATGGTGAAGTATTTCCATTTTTACTCACATACACCATATGCCAATTTTGCAAATCTTCAACCAAGGCCACCATTGCTTGATCTCTTGCTTGTAAAATGTTTATATATGATAAATAAACACAATTGCATCAAAGAAACCAGAATCAAATCAAAGCAAAACTCAAAATCAACATACATGTGATAATGGTTATTTTGCCACTTTATAAAATGTTCCCCACTTTACCCCTCTGTATTTCTCAATTCTTAAACTATACTTAGTCAACCAAAGCCATGTCATCCAAGACCATGTCAAGCTCTACAACTTTCATGTTGACCATCTCTGCTGAAGTTGACCAGGTTGACCAGTATGATTTTGACAAGTGGAGACTTTAAAGCTATGTGAAGATGACCCACATTTTGAATTGTTGCAAATCTTCACCAAATTGAACCAAACCACCACCAATCCAACACATTAATTATATAATTGAGCTCCACCAAAAAGAATTGCAAAATTCAACAAAAATCTTCATGCGGCCATTGTGTCGAACACCTTGCAGGCATAGTTCAGAATTGTTAACACATGCTATAAACCCCTGGTCCAAAGCCTCCACCACTTTCCATTGGTGATCATCAACCTCCTGTACCTCCCCTGCATCAAGCCCTGCCAGTTTGCACTGAGTAGAGTATAGGCATGATCAAAAACTTCACCATGCCGAGCTCAAGGACACCCACCATGCCACCCTACCTCAACCCCTCTCTCTGGCCTATCAAACCATGTCAGCTAGACTCCCCAGGAGATACTGAGCGTGCTTGACACGATCCTTTTCCAAACCATGCACGACAAACTTCGGACACGACGTGATCACCGCGTGTGGACGGGCCAGAGCGTGCATCGGCGTGTCACTGGACGCCGCAGTACACGCCCTCGACTGCGCGCCCTCGTCCTTCTCTTCCCCTCCACTTGAGCACACTCACTCATCACCACGCCAGCTACCCGCTAGACATGCCCGCTAGCTCGCGCACGCCCTATCGACGCCGCCATGATCACCACCCGGCCGCCCAGTACTGTCCTCGTCGCAGAAGAGCCCGAGCAATCCCGTCGTCCCCTGGACGCTCCAGCTACGCCCGAGCCTCGCCTAGACGTCGCCTACAAGATGATGTCCTCGCCCGACCTTTCGCACGCCGGAGCGGCCGCGCCATGAGCGACCCCTCTCAGCACTCACGGCACCACCCCTCCCTCTATAAATAGAGGAGCTCCGGGCACCATTCCTTCACAACATCTCCTCTCCTCTCATCACTGGTTCTCCTCGCAACAATAGCTAGTCCAATTAACACCTCCACCGCCGGAATTTCAAGATCGGAGCCGCCGGAGTCCGCAGCTCACCGTCGACGATCCACGCTCCCCAAGCTCCGCCACTGTACCAGGCACCTATTCACCCTCGCCAACGACGCCTCGACACCCTCCCTCGACCGCCGGCGACCTAGCGCGCCCTCCGACCCCCTACCTCGCCGCGCAGCACGCCTCCTCCCCCGTCGATGACGACGACGCTCGACCGTCGATCGTCCGTCTGATCCAACGCCTCTCAGTCACAGGTACCGATTCGGTGTTTATCACTCACTGACGTGTAGACCCCACCATGTCAGCTGGCCCGCGGCTGTGAAACGTTAGTTGGGCCGGCCCAGTTCGTTTAATCTGATTAGCCCGTGTCGTTTTCCCGCGTGGCCCAGTATTCAAATTCGATTTAATCTATTTAGTTCAAATTCAATACTGGTGCCAACTTCAAAATTAAATAGTTTGAAATCTACCAAACCAAATCTAGCAAATTTTATATATTTAGAAAGCTCATGAAATTATCTAAACAATGTCACTGGCCTCATGTCCAAATTCGAAATTAAATTTAAATGATAAAAATAACAAGGCAGGGCCTTTTCTAACTTCAAATAAATATTAGAAATTATCTAGAAATGATTTTTAGTTGATTCCAACTCTAATAAATCACATTTGACATACTCTAATTGTTTATGTAAAAATATAGCATAGTTGCTTTGCATGATCATGGACTAAAGTTAAATAATAGCTATGGAGATATTTCTAGATCATTTAATACATACACATAGAATTATTTAAATAGTATGAGGGCTTCTCTCTCATTTAAATTGTGATCTTAAGTAATTCAATTGGAGTTACTGACCTTGGTCAAGTAAGTCTCATGCTTAGTTACTTATAGATTTTAAATCATTTAGATGATAGTTCAATAAGAATTAATACTACCTATATTATTGACCCATAGGTTCCTATTTGAAAATAATTAATCATTCTCATAAGTAGTATTTAAAAATGTCAAACCTATCTATTAAATCATATGAGATACTTTGATCTCATTTAAATCTTACCTCAACCAAATTAATATGAAGTAGACCCCATGGTAAATTAAAACTCACCTTAGATTAATTAATGGTATTAAACCATTGCCAGGTGTTATTAAAATGGTATGAGGTGCTCACCTCATTTAAATCATCTTTCTCAAATAAAATGAAGTAATGTTTTGACCTTTAACTTTCTTAGGCTCATGCTTGCTCATTTATAAATCTTAAATCTAAATACTATTTAAACTTTCCAAAGATTAATTAAATCACATGAGATGATGAATATCATTTAACTCACCTTTCTCAAATACTAAGTGTAAAGTGTTGACCTTGGTCAACATGGGATCATCCCTGGTTATTTAAAGAAGGTTAAATCACCTCAAGATTAGTCTTTTAAGTTAGTTACCCCTAAGTGTTAAATCATATGAGAGATACTCCTCTCATTTAAATCTTGTTCTCAAGTAATCCAATATGAGGTAGTAATCATAGTCTAGGTAACCTCATATTGAATTATTTGGTGGCATTAAATCACTACCATGTTAGTATTAAATTGCATGAGGTATGGAACCTCATTTAAATCATTTTCTCAAATGATAAGTATGAAGAGGTTGACTTTAGTCAACCTAGGTCATATATTATTCATAAGAGAAATTAAATCTTAAGAAGATTCAATGAGAGGAAATTATTTCTCACCAAACCAAAGAGAAACCCTAACTCCATTTTTCAATGAGAGGAAATTATTTTCCTATTATTAAATAAGAAAACCCTAGCATAATTTTATAATAAATGTTAAGTAGTGATGCTAGATCATTGTGTGAGCCACTAAGGCTAATTAAGAGTACTTAAGTATTGTTTGGTGATTGTATCCTCGTATTCGTTTATAGACGCTAGTACCGGAGACTATCAAGAGGAGGAGGTATTCTACCAAGAGGAAGAAGAAGAACACTTTGATCACCTCACCAATCAAGGCAAGATAATACTCTTGCAAGCTATTACCCATGCAAGCTAATCCTTGCTAAACCCAAATGCTTAGCTCTACAAGAGCAAAGGCACCATCACCCTTTACTACTATGTATTACCTATCCCATGTTTTAATTACTTTTACTTTGGCTTATTTATTTCAAAGTACTTTTTGATTTATGATTCAATTGGTCTAGAGTAGAACAATACTTGATTTAGATTGGCACCCCTCAAAGCTAGATAGCACCCCTCATATAGTGGCTATCGCTAATCAATTAAAATTGGGACTACTCTAGATGGGAACATGTGACTTTGAAATGAAGTGGAAACCTTGGAATGATGGTTCATTCCATTGAATGACTTTGAAGGTGAATATGACCAAGAGAAGATGGTGATTTTTGATATAAAACTGATGGTTGGGTTTCGGATGCGATACCATTCCAATTTTGAAAGTACCCCCACAATACCCAAAATGGGTAAGGGCTTAACTAGAAATTTATGTGCTTTAGTATGGGTTCCCTCTAAACAAGCGTCATCGGGGTTATGCCAAGGGCTGCCTCCAAAGACATCTGAGATGATGTGAAATGACGTGATTGAGGTGAATTGTCCGGCCCAAGCCCTGTGCAGTTCCCGGGTTAACAGTTGGTTCTCACCGGGAGGCCAAGCTCATGGGGAGAGGTGCCGTACTAGAGTATATAAGTGAAAGGTTATGGTTGGTAGTCCGCATACGGAGTATGATAAATCAGGGCCAGTTAACCCTGACGGATTATTGCAAATATTGTGGCACAAGCGTACGACCTCTGCAGAGTGTAGAACTATTCGAATAGCCGTGTCCACGGTTACGGACGATTGGAAAGGCCATACTGTTCCGTCATCAGACCATTTTCAAAAATGTGACATATGACTGGTGACTTGAAGTTGAAAGGTGAATGGTGACCTTGACCTGAACCACAACAGAGTTGTGGGGATGACACTAATGTTCCCACCTGAGTTAGTCTAAGTGATTCAAGCATCTTTACTAAATGTTTATGAAATAAACTTGGCTTTATGCAAATAAACCTAGAGCTTAGTATCCCCTTACCACATTTGATAGTGCTTACACTAGTATTAGTTTGCGAGTACTTTAAAAGTACTCATGGCTTTGTCCCTGGCTATTCAAATGGCCAGATTATGAAGGTGAACAGTTGTACGAAGAAGATGGTCAGCAGAACGTCTACGACAACTAGGACCGCTCCTGACGTCAACAGTTGCCTGTGGAACAGATGGACCACGACCGTTACTTCGCTTCCGCTATGTGTTTGTAATAGGATCTCTAGATCCACTATGTTGTATTAAGACTGGATCATGTGATCCTTTGTTGTAAGACGATTATGTGTTGTAATAAATGATGTGTTGTGATATCAAGCTATTATGTCTCGCAAAAACAATATTCCTGGGATTGCGATGAATGACATAATAGGCATCTGGACTTAAAAATCCGGGTGTTGACAAGCCTAATCAATGATGATGGCCCCTTTCTCAAACTCCTCTCGTCAACCCTAGTGGTCTTCTTCTGCAAGAGCTCGCCACCTTTCAGCATGGTTACGATGCAGAGACAGCCGATTTCAACACCATCGGCTCTTCGAACAAAGAATCTTCAGGGGTAGCTGCCCCCCGAGCCTCAGTCAAGGCGAGAATAACAGCAAAGAAGGTGGCTTCCAGGAAAACTTTGAAGGGAAAACACCCCTCTAGGCTTTAGTTATCCCACTAAGTTCAGTAATCCTGCTCTTGTAGACTTCCCCCGAAGATGACATCATCAAGGACATGCAATCCAGCTGACGGAGCCCCAACTTGGACACCTCCGGGTACACCACCATGTAGAACTAGCCAGATATGTCACCATCGGCTTCCACGAAAAGGGTCAGCCCTTCACTCCCATCAAAACAAGATAGGAAAGCTTATGCACCAGGAGTCGATGTACCACGAGGGTTCAGCAGGACCAGAAAATCCCTTCTCCGAACCAAGAAGCTTCTCATGCCACGGCTTTTTAACTCCTCCTGGCTCAATCCTTGTGATTCGCTGCTTAGATCAGTTCACCATCCTTGACGATGACTCTGCAGTTGAAGCCCTGGCCAATCGCGAGGCCTGATCAAGTGGCAGCTTAAACTCGTATATCCTAAAGTCGATGTCCGAGCATCGGCTGTGCCGAATTTTTTTGTATTTTCGATTTTTTATTAGCCGATCGATTCATGAATCGGCTCCGCTGGGTACATACTTCATGGTGTCTTGTACCTACTTCATGGTGTCTTGTACCTTCTCCGTGTGTATGCCCCCCGAGCCGAATCCTTCAAGTGATTGAAGATATCGGCTTTTCAGCCAATTCAGGCTTGTCTCACAAATTACCATGTTAAAAACATGGCAACTAGTAAATGTGGTGAGACTGATTTTAGCCGATTGCTGGAGTCGGCTTCCCTTGCAGTTGTTGATCCAACTATTTGCTGGTAAATGTTGGCCATGGCTTATCCCCAGGACCAATTTTGATCTCTTCTAGTCCGTCAGCTGTTGTAAACTCATATCCCAGCTTCCTATCGCCTGCCAAATCATTGATGAACACCGGCAGAAGGTATGGTGAGGATGATTTTGGCCGATCGCTAGAATCGGCCTCCTTTCCCATTGCAATGTTTACTGAGAGTTTACAACTTCCTGGTACTCTGATATAGCTACGTGGCTTACTTGAGGTGAAATCCTTGCTTTTTATTTTTTGGGGCCGATCGCAGGGATCGGCCTCGCCACGTACGTCCGTAGACTCGGATCTTGCTACTCTGTCAGGCCAGTGGATAAGACCAGCCTCACCCCGTTTTTTGTAGCTTCGATGCGCTCACAGCCGTCCAGATTGATTCCAGAGAGCGGCTCTTGGTCGTTTGCTTCCCAGATGTTCATGGCGGCCAAAGAGATTTCGATCGAATCATCTGCATGAACAACCTCCACTTCATCTCCATCCCATTGTATGATGCACTGATGCATTGTGGATGGAATGCAACAGTTAGCATGGATCCAATCCCTTCCTAACAGACAACATAAGTGCTCTTGCTGTCGACGATGAAGAAGGACGTGGGGATGGTCTTTCGGCCGACAGTTAAGTCCACGTTCAGAACACCCTTGGCTTCTGACGGTTGGCCGTTGAAGTCGCTTAGCGTGACGTTGGTCTTGATCAGATCTTCAGTAGAACGTCCCAAACGTCGTAACATGGAGTACGGCATTATGTTGACTGCTGCTCCCGTGTCAACCAGCATCTTGCTAATAGGCTGCCCATTGATATAACCCTTTAGGTATAGGGCCTTGAGATGCCTGTAGCTCTTTTCTTTTGGCTTCTCGAAGATAACTGGTCGTGGACCGCAATCAAACTGCGCCACTGATACCTCTTCATCTCTCGGAGCACAAAACTCTGACGGGAGAACGAACACCATGTTTGTATCAGCCGATGTCCCTGCATCGGCTTTTGTCTGCTTGGGTCGCCACACTTTCTTTGGTGGGCGAGCCTCTGTCTCCGTTTGCTGAATTTTCACGGCCAGATCAGGCCGTGCCTTCCTCAACGTGTGCGGTACTGCGCCTCGGCTTCTTCCAAGTTCCTTAGCCGCTGCACTCTGCGCTTTTGGGAGTGGCTGAGCCCATCAGGACACCATCTTGGTCGGTGATATCTATCTTCTTCTGACTCGTCGAAGTCTTCATCTTGAGATGACTCAGCTCGTTTGTTCTGAGGTGGGAGAGGTCCTAGTCGCTCGAACACTGAAACTTCATTTGTTCCCCTCCTCTTCTGTTTGCATTCTGGGCAGTTCTCGATTGTAGGCAATCGGCTCATTCCTGAGTCCCAGCAATGTTTGAAGAAAGGACAGTTCCAGTGCCTATCCACGTCCTCTCGCTCTCTTGACCTCCCTCTAGCGTGACGCTCATACCCTTCGTGTCGACGGTATTTCCTGTTGTCTGCATCAGACCGACGATATCTATCATCATCCTCGTCGTAGTGCCGACGTCGGTCGTACTGCTGCTCATACTTGTTGAGGAGATGTGCGGAGAGTGGTCGTTGGTACCGGACGCTTATCACCTCTTTCTCGTTAAATACCGTCTGTCATGCTGGGGCCGGTCGCGTGGATCGGCCTCCTTCTTATCCTTGCCACGAGAGTGACTACTCTCTGGCTTATCACCTTCATAGCGATCCGCAAACCCTGCCATATTGATACCAAACGAGAAACCTGGCTCGCGTCCTATGCACTGGCTGAGATCGACCATGTTGACTTCCGGAAACGGCTGCGTGTCAACTCTCATGGCAAACTGACCGAATAGCAATCGGCCTTGCTCTATCGCCATCTGAATCTGTCCGCGAAGGACTTTGCAGTCGTTGGTGGCATGGGTGAACGTGTGATGCCATTTGCAGTATGGCTTGCCGTTCATCTCTTGTGGCGTGGGGATTTTGTGACCTTCGGATAACTTCAGCTGTTTCTCCTTCAGCAGCAATCAAAAAATCTGTTTTGCTCAAATCGAAGTCGAACCCCTTTGCAGGCCCTGGTTGTTTCACCCACTTGCAGGACACGGGTTTTGCCCCCCGAGTCCACTCAGCTACGGCGACCTCCCGATCTCCTTCAAAATCTTCATCTTCGTCTGTCTCGATCGGCGACGCTTGTATTTGTCCCGGTACAATTCTCGATGGCGCTGTTCATATGCAGTCAACTTCTGAACCATGTGTGTGAACTGTACTCTGCTTGGAAGGTCAGATCTTTGAGCGGCGCTGATAATCCTGCTACCGCCAGCTCGACTGTCTTCTCGCTAGGCGAACCGAATAACATCGGTTCCCGACGGTCCCGAACCTCTGGATGTACTCGATACCGTTTCTCCTCGTCTCGCGAACTTGGGTTAGATCGGCAAGGCTAGCTTCCGTGGCTTCTGAATGGTATTGCTCATGGAATTGCTCTTCTAGCTGCTTCCACGTCCGCACCGAGTCTGGTAGCAACGAGGTGTACCACCCAAAGGCTGGACCCGTGAGAGACTGCGAGAAGAACCTCACGCGTAGCTCATCCGAAGCTGAGACCATGCCCAACTGTGCCAAGTATCGGCTCACGTGCTCAATCGAGCTGGTTCCTTCTGATCCACTAAATTTTGTGAAGTCAGGGAGCCGATACTTAGGTGGCAGCGGGATCAGGTCGTAGTCGTTGGGATACGGCTTGGAATAGCCGATCATCCTCTTCTTCGGCAATATGCCGAACTTGTCTCTCATGATGGCGGTGATCTCATCCACCGTAGGAGCTGCGAAGCCGATCGTTCATGACTTGTACTGGTGGCATATTTAGTTAGCCACGCCTGTTTTTCAGCATCTGCTCCAGAACTGCTTCCTGCTCCAACGACTCCTCCTGCCGTGACAGTCCTTCCGGCTGTAACCTGGGTCATCCAGTTGTTGCAGTCCGGCACGTATGTGCACACGTATCCATGTGGAACTTCCTTGGGCGGCTCATACAGGAATTGGTAGTCGTCAGGATCACCTCCCACCTTGTAGTTGTGGAGCTGCAAACGTGTGTTGCAGTGGTGGCCTTGTGTAGAGCGGTACCTCCCCTTGGTGAGTTCCTAGAGCAGGACCTGACGGAGAGTACTTGTGCTTCGTGACTTCTTGCACCACATTGAGCGCGACACGCTCCAGAGTATTCACCAAGCTCTCAGCATGCCGATGAAGAGAGTGAGCAACGGCATAGTTGACTTCCTGTCGCAGGGCTCTGGTACGTTCGTCCGAAGGGAGAGATAGATCTAGTCCATCTAGCGCGCCTTCGGGTTGGAACCCTTTGAACTTGATCCCGTGCGAACGGGTTTTCTCGAAAGCGCCGATGAGCTCGGCTTCCAAGATTGCCTTGAGATCATCATATTTCTTCTTATGCTCAGGAGGCAGATCCTCATACTTGACTGGTTCTCCCGCAATCTGAGGTGCAGATGACGACATGGTTGTTGCGGAAGATTGTCCCGATGTCCCACCGGGCGTGCCAGAATGTGTTGCCTGCCAAAGCCCACCGGCGAGCAGTGGTTAAGCAACACGAAGAGCCGGGAGGCTTCCAAGGCGGCAGCGGGCCCTGGTCCCTCGACGTCGTCCCGCAAATGCTCCGGCACACGACCTGGCGGCTGCAAGGGCGTGCCACCTGACCTATACCTGGCCAGGAAGGTGTGGATTGCTTCGATTAGTTCCCTGCATGGCAGACACGTAAACATTAAATACGAGCCCTATCGGCTCTCAGGTTGCCCTGTGGATCGGCTCAAAGAGCCGATCGCCCCATGGTTCATGTTGGATTTTCAATGACATGGGGATCCTGCTTGATCACAACAAAGCTAAACCAATCTACGATAGTTTTCACCGTATGATCGGAACATCCTACGCGTAGTTGAGCCTAATAGATACGAAAGATAACGGAAAGCTAACCCTAAAAGAGGCCTAAAAACCAACATAACGTTAATTCCCGGAACATCCCTCTTAGGACTAGCAAACCATACCTAACGCACTACCGGATCGTTCAACCCGTTTGCAAGGCCTAACCATACGGATATTAAACTAATCCTTGATGAACAAGGAGCAACTATAACAGATCGGATCTACTAAGTAACGAACAAGCAAGATGCTGCCCTTACACCTAGATAGGTGTAAGGGCAGCTAGATGTTGAGGGACGCTAAGCAGATATATGCGAGAAAAGCATCTACGCAAGCCCCAAAACACCTATGGTAAATAGTGCTGCTCGCCATCAACAATGCTTCAGTACGAGCAACACAAGGTAAACGAATAAACGTTGTGCTGCCTAGATCGCAAGATGCGATCTAGGCAGCATGGTGCTTACCCGGGAGAAACCCTCGAAAGAAGGGGTGGCGATGCGCCTGATTTGTGTTTGTTGTGAACGTGATTGTCCTCCTTTTCCAATAACCCTAGATACATATTTATAGTCAAAGGGACTTTCTAATTTGGACGTGCACCTAACCGTGCACGAGTTAAACTCTATCTTTTAATCTAAACTACGATGCGATCTACTATATTACAGATACACGGGCAATTAAGCCCAAACTCTTCGTGCAAGGCCGCTTCAAAGATGCTCCACGTGTAATCTTCAAAGCCCATCTTCTCTTACGGCCCATCTCCTGATTTAGCCAAAATCCGGTGATAACAGCTACCTAGATCGCATCTTGCGATCTAGGCAGCACACGTTTATTCGTTTACCTTGTGTTGCTCGTGCTGAAGCGTTGTTGATGGCGAGTAGCACTATTTATCATAGGTGTTTTGGGGCTTGCATGGATGCTTTTCTTATACATGCTTGCTTAGCTATGCTGCCCCTCGATATCTAGCTGCCCTTATACCTACCTAGGTATAAGGGCAGCACCTTGCTTGCTCATTATTTAGTAGATCCAATCTGTTATAGTTGCTCCTTGATTCTTCAAGGATTGGTTTAATATCTGTATGGTTAGGCCTTGCAAACGGGTTGAACGATCCGGTAGTACGTAAGGTATGGTTTGTTAGTCCTAAGAGGGATGTTCCGGGAATTAACTTAACGTTGGTTCTTTTAGGGTTAGTTTTCCATTATCTTTCGTGTCTATTAGGCTCAACTACGCGTAGGATGTTCCGATCATGCGGTGAAAACCCTAAACTGTCGTAGATTAGATTAACTTTATATTGATCAAGCAGGAGCCTCATGTCATCGTTAACCCGACGTGAACCATGGGGCGATCGGCTCTTTGAGCCGATCCACAGGGCAACCTGAGAGCCGATCGGGCTCGTATTTAATGTTTACGTGTCTGCCATGCAGGAACTAATCGAAGCAATCTAACACCTTGACCAGGTATAGGTCAGGTGGCACGCCCTTGCAACCGCCAGGACGTGTGCCGAACATTTGCGGGACGACGTCGAGGGACCAGGGCCCCCTGCAGTCTTGGAAGCCTCCCGGCTCTTCGTGTTGCTTAACCACTGCTCGCCGGTGGGTTTTGGCAGGCAACACATTCTGGCACGCCCGGTGGGACCATCTTCCACAACAACCACGTCGACATCCGAGATGGCGGAAGAAAAAATCAAGTATGAAGATTTGCCTGCTGAGCACAAGAAGAAATATGATGATCTCAAGGCCATCTTCGAAGCCGATCTCATCAGCTCTTTCGAGAAGACCCGTTCGCACGGCATTAAGTTCAAAGGGTTCCAACCCGAAGGCGCGTTAGAGGGACTAGATCTATCTCTCCCTTCGGAGGAACGTACCAGAGCCCTGCGACAGGAAATTAACTATGCCGTTGCTCATTCTCTACATCGGCATTCTGAGAGCCCTGGTGAACACTTTGGAGCGTGTTGCGCTTCACGTGGTGCAAGAAATCATGAAGCATCAGTATTCTCCTTCAGGACCTGCTCTAGGAACTCACCAGGGAGAAATACCGCTCTACACTAGACCACCACTGTCATACACGGTTACAGCTCCACAGCAACAAGGTTCACCGCATACGTCGCTACAAGGTTGGAGGTGATCCGGCGATTATCAGTTCTGTGAGCGCCCAAGGAGATCCCGCATGGATACATGTGCACATACGTGCCGGACTGCAACAACTGGATGAGCCAGGTTACAGCAGGAGGGACTGCCACAGCCGGAGGGATTACCACAGCCGGAGGCAGTTCTGGAGCAGATGATGAGAAACAGGCGTGGCTAGCTAAATATGCCACCGGGACAAGTCATGAAAGCTCAACCTCCGCAGCTCCTACGGTGGATCAGATTACTGCAATCTTGAGACAGTTCGGTATCCTGCCGAAGAAGAGAATGATCGGCTATTCCAAGCCGTATCCCAACGAGTATGACCTAATCCCACTACCGCCTAAATATCGGCTCCCCGACTTCACAAAATTCAGTGGATCAGATATCTAGCTCAATTGAGCACGTGAGCCGATATTTGGCACAGTTGGGCATGGTCTCAGCTTCAGACCAGCTACGTGTGAGGTTCTTCTCACAATCTCTCACGGGTCCGGCCTTTGGGTGGTACACCTCGTTGCCACCGATTCGGTTCGGACGTGGAAGCAGCTGGAGGAACAATTCCACATACAATACCATTTAGAAGCTACTGAAGCTGGCATTGCCGATCTGACCCAGGTTCGGCAAAGGAGAGACGGTGTCTGAATACATCCCGCTTCAGGACCGTCAGGAACCAATGTTATTCGGTTCGTTTATCTGAGAAGGAAGCAGTCGAGCTGGCGATAGCAGGCCTGTCAGCGCCGCTCAAAGATGTGACCTTCCAAGCAGACTACAAAGATTGACATCGTATGAACAGCGCCACCCAGAATTGTACCAGGACAAGTTCAAGCGCGTCGCCCTGATCGAGATGGAAGAAGATGAAGATTCTGCAGGAGATCAGGAAGTCGCTGTAGCTGAATGGACTCGGGGGGCAAAGCCCGTGTCTTGCAAGTGGGTGAAACAACCAGGGCCTGCAAAAGGGTTTGACTTTGATTTAAGCAAAACGGAGCAAATTTTTGATTTGCTGCTGAAGGAAAAACAGCTGAAGTTACCCGAAGGCCACAAAATCCCCACGGTACAAGAGATGAACGGCAGGCCATACTGCAAATGGCATCACACGTTCACTCATGCCACCAATGACTGCAAAGTCTTGCGCGGACAGATTCAAATGGCGATAGAACAAGGCCGATTACTCTTCGGTCAGTTTGCCATGAGAGTTGATACGAATCCATTTCCGACGTCAACATGGTGGATCTCAGTCACTGCATAAGACGCGAGCCAGGTTTCTCTTTTGATATCAACATGGCAGGGCTTGCAGATCGCCATAGCAAGGATAAGCCAGAGAGCAGTCACTCCCGTGGCAAAGATAAAGAGGAGGCCGATCCACGCGACCGGCCCCAATATGATGACAGACGGTATTTGACTGAGGAAGAAGTGAGAAGCGTGCGGTATCAACGACCACTTTCCGCGCACCTCCTTAACAAATATGAGCAGCAGTATGACCGACGTCGGCGCTACGGCGTAGACGATGATAGATATCGTCGGTCCGATGCAGACAACAGGAAATACCGTCGATACGAAGGGTATGAGCGTCACGCTAGAGGGAGGTCAAGAGAGCAAGAGGACATGGATAAGCATTGGGACTGTCCTTTCTTCAAACACTGCTGGGACTCAGGAATGAGCCGATTGCCAACAATCGAGAACTGCCCAGAATGTAGACGGAAGAGGAAGGGAACAAATGAAGTTTCAGTGTTCAAGCGTCTAGGGCCTCTCCCACCTCAGAACAAACGAGCTGAGTCATCTCAAGATGAAGACTTCGAGGAGTCAGAGGAAGAAGATAGATATCACCGGCCAAGGTGGTGCCCTGATGGACTCAGCCACTCCCAAAAGCGCAGAGTGCAACGGCTACGGAACTTGGAGGAAGCCGAGGCGCAGTACCTGTACACGTTGAGGAAAGCACGGCCCGATTTGGCCGTGAAAATTCAGCAAACATTGGAGATGGAGACTCGCCCACCAAAGAAAGTGTGGCGACCCAAGCAGACAAAAGCCGATGCAGAGGCATCGGCTGATACAAACATGGTGTTCATCCTTCCGTCAGAGTTTTGTGCTCCAAGAGACGAGGAAGTGTCAGTGGCACAGTTTGATTGCGGCCCGCGGCCAGTCATCTTTGAGAAGCCACGAGAGAGGAGCTACAGGCACCTGAAAGCCCTATACTTGAAAGGTTATATCAACGGGCAGCCTATCAGCAAGATGCTGGTTGACACGGGAGCAGCAGTCAATATAATGTCGTACTCCATGTTGCGACGTTTGGGACGTTCCAATGAAGATCTGATCAAGACCAACGTCACACTAAGCGATTTCAACGGCCAAGCGTCAGAAGCCAAAGGTGTCCTGAACGTAGACTTAACTGTCGGCCGAAAAACCATCCCTACGTCGTTCTTCATCGTCGAGCAAAAGCACTTACGATGTCCTGCTAGGAAGGGATTGGATCCACGCTAACTGTTGCATTCCATCTACAATGCATCAGTGCATCATACAATGGGATGGAGATGAAGTGGAAGTTGTTCATGCAGATGATTCGATCGAGATCTCGCTAGCTGCCATGAACATCTGGGAGGCAAACGACCAAGAGCCGCTCTCTGGAATTAATCTGGATGGCTGTGAGCGCATCGAAGCTTCAAAAAACGGGGTGAGGCTGGTCTTATCCACTGGCCTGACAGAGTAGCAAGATCCAAGTCTATGGACGTGCGTGACAAGGCCGATCCCAGCGATCGGCCCCAAAAAATAAAAAGCAAGGATCTCACCTCAAGCATGTCACGTAGCCATAGCAGAGAAACAAGAAGTTGTAAACCCTCATTAAACATTGCAATGGAAAAGGAGGCCGATTCTAGCAATCGGCCAAAATTAGCCTCAACATGCCTTCTGCCTGTGTTCAGCATGGATTTAGCAGGTGATGGAAAGCTGGGGTATGGGTTTACATCAGCTGATGAACTAGAAGAGATTGACATTGGTCCTGGGGATAAGCCACGACCAACATTTATCAGCAAAAAGTTGGATCCACAGCTGAGGAGCCGATTGATAGCCCTGTTGAAAGAGTACCCAGATTGTTTCAATGGGATTATACAGGTGAAGTATAGACCTTTACTACACGATACAACTGCAAGGGAGGCCGATTCCAGCAATCGGCCAAAATCATTCTCACCACACTTGCTAGTCGCTGTGCTATTTAGCATGGTGAGTGGTGTGACAGGCTTATAGTTGGCTGGAAAGCCGATATCTTCAATCACTTGAAGGATTCGGCTCGGGGGGCATACACACAGAGAAGGTACGAGGCCACGAAGTATGTACCCAGGAGGAGCCGATTCATGAAATCGATCGGCTAATAAAAAAATCGAAAATAGAAAAATTTTAAGCACAGCCGATGCTCGGACATCGACTTAAGAATAAAAAGCCGATGCACAGCCATCGACTCTAGAATTACAGAGTTTGCCACTTGAGCAGGCAACGTCACGACTGGCCGGAGCTTCAACTGCAGCGTCACTGGGACGTGGGGCTGGATTTCTTCAAGGATGTTCTTCACCTCCTCATAGTTTTCGACCAATGTCTCAATGGGTGAAGAAAGCAGAGCTTTGAGGCGTTGGAGTTGGGCAGCGATGACGTTGGGACTTGGTTCATCACATGCTGTGGAGGGGCCGGCTCGATAGGTTCAGGGTCGAACGACAGCAAGCCTGAGAGATCACAACCCTGACAAACAACAAGAGCAGCATAAGCATGCAGATCAGGGTAAGGGCGAGCCCAACAAAGGGAGCATACCTCTCCTAGGACCATGGGAACAGCCGATGACGAAGCGATCGGCTGTGGCGTTTTTCCTGGGGTTTGGCCAAGGTGGCGACTTGGTCGATGTCACCTTTAGAGGTTGTTACGTCCAGAGCTGTGGAGGGCATCAGAACTTCATCAGCATCCCCACTGGAAGCTTCATCAGTCTGCAAGAAAAAGATGGTGAGCCGATCTGAGCAGCAAAGCACAATGCCGTCACCAAAGATGGTGCCCTGTTTTGATGGGAGCTGGAGGGGCAGCAGGTTCAGGGGCTGACCTTTTCTTGGAAGCCGATGGTGGCACATCTGGTTGGTTTTACGTGGTGATGTCTTCAGAAGTGCCCGAGCTTGAGCCTCGTCGGCTGGACTGCGTCTCCTCGCTGGTATTATCTTCAGTAGAGGTCTACAAGAGCAGGATTACTGAACTTAACATGCTACTAAAGCCTAGAAGGGTGTTTGCCCTTCAAAGTTTTCCTGGCAGCCACCTTTCTCACTGCTATTCTCGCCCTGACTGAGGCTCGGGGGGCAGCTGGCCCTGAAGATTCTTTGCTCTTGGGAGCCGATTTTGTTGGAATCGGCTGGCTCTGCATTACAACCTTTTCGAAAGGTGGTGAGTTCTTGCAGAAGAGAACCACCAGAGCTGGTGGGAGGAATTTGAAGAGGGAGCCATCATCATTGATAGGCTCTGGGCCATCTTGTTGCTGCGAAGAAACAGAGCATCACAAGGAAATTTGTGGGCAAGTGGTACCTGTTCTGCAGAAGTATCAGCTTCAGCATCAAGTTGTTTCAGCAACGGTCCTAGAGCTCTCCTGAAGGCATTAATTCAGGAGTTTTGCCGTTAAATCGAACATTACGCTCAGGTGTTTTGGAGTCCAAAATCTGGAATTCGCGCGGCTGTGGGTTGGACCTGTTCGATTGGAAATTTGGGGATAACTGAATTGACCTGTTTCGCAGTTTATCGGGAAGAACTGATGCGTTGCCATCGGCTCATTGAGCATTGACCAAGTTGACAATCGGCAAAGTCAGCATGAGGGGAAATCGGCTAAATTAGCATAAAGGAAATCGGCAAAATCAAAGGGAGTTCTTCATTAATAATGGGATTTCTTACATAGAAGAGCTGATTGCTCTCAAAAGGAAGAACTAGGGGATACATTGCCCCATCTACTACTACTGGTCCTATGCTAAGGATCCTATCTATGGGCCGTCGCTGCCCTCATCGTCGTCGTCGTCGCTGCTGTCGGCACTACTCCCGGCGGGCTCGTCGTCGCTGTGCGTGGCCGCCGGCAGGGGCCTCGTTGTCCTCATCCTCCTCGTCGCCGTCATCGCCGCTTCGGTTGCTGAGGTTTCCCGGCCAGGGGCAGAGGCGCTTGGCCGGCGGCTCGTCGGAGGAGGTGCCGTCCTCCTCCTCCTCTTCCTCCTCCTCCTCCTCGAAGGAGGTGAAGTCGTCCCAGGAGAAGCAATTGTCATCGCTCTCCTCCTCCGTTTCCCCGTCGGCGAGGAAGCGGAGGTCACTCTCCCCGTCGGTCGAGGACTTGTCGTCCTCAGACCAGACGGAGAAGTCGTGGCTGGCCTCGTCCCCGTCTTCTAGGGCGCGGCGAATGTGGTCTGCCATTGGGACCCACTCCGGCGTCGGCTCGCGGAGGGGGAGGATTGGACGGAAAGACCCGATGAAGCGGAGGAGGAAGAAGAAGAAGAAGACATGATGGCAGAGGAGGGTTTTTGGAGTGCTAATGCGAAGGGAACTGCAGGATGCGGCTAAATAAAAGGGGATATAGCGGAGATTTAATGCCTGCAGTTTTCGAGGATGTGGTGCCACAATGTCAAATTCAGAGAAGTTGAGAAGGCAAGGCATCATGATGAAGAATACTGCGACGGTTCTGCTCTGCCACGACATGACCCTCGAAGGAAAACAACAGAGTGGTTTTGGAATTATCATTGCCAAAACCAGGGGGCATGTGTTATCACCGGATTTTGGCCAAATCAGGAGATGGGCCGTAAGTGAAGATGGGCTTGAAGGATATACACGTGGAGCATCTTTGAAGCGGCCTTGCGCGAAGAGTTTGGGCTAGATTGCCTTGTGTGTAAATATAGTAGATTGCATCTTAGTTTAGAATTAAAAGATAGAGTTTAACCCGTGCACGGTTAGGTGCACGCCCGAATTAGAAAGTCCCTTGGACTATAAATATGTATCTAGGGTTATCGAAAAGGAGGACAATCACGTTCACAACAAACACAAATCAGGCGCATCGCCACCCCTTTCTTTCGAGGGTTTCTTCCGGTAAGCATCATGCTGCCTAGATCGCATCTTGCGATCTAGGCAGCACACGTTTATTCGTTTACCTTGTGTTGCTCGTGCTGAAGCGTTGTTGATGGCGAGTAGCACTATTTATCATAGGTGTTTTGGGGCTTGCATGGATGCTTTTCTTATACATGCTTGCTTAGCTATGCTGCCCCTCGATATCTAGCTGCCCTTATACCTACCTAGGTATAAGGGCAGCACCTTGCTTGCTCGTTATTTAGTAGATCCAATCTGTTATAGTTGCTCCTTGATTCTTCAAGGATTGGTTTAATATCTGTATGGTTAGGCCTTGCAAACGGGTTGAACGATCCGGTAGTACGTAAGGTATGGTTTGTTAGTCCTAAGAGGGATGTTCCGGGAATTAACTTAACGTTGGTTTTTAGGCCTCTTTTAGGGTTAGTTTTCCATTATCTTTCGTGTCTATTAGGCTCAACTACGCGTAGGATGTTCCGATCATGCGGTGAAAACCCTAAACTGTCGTAGATTAGATTAACTTTATATTGATCAAGCAGGAGCCCCATGTCATCGTTAACCCGACGTGAACCATGGGGCGATCGGCTCTTTGAGCCGATCCGCAGGGCAACCTGAGAGCCGATAGGGCTCGTATTTAATGTTTACGTGTCTGCCATGCAGGAAACTAATCGAAGCAATCGAACACCTTCCTGACCAGGTATAGGTCAGGTGGCACGCCCTTGCAACCGCCAGGACGTGTGCCGGAACATTTGCGGGACGACGTCGAGGGACCAGGGCCCCCTGCAGTCTTGGAAGCCTCCCGGCTCTTCGTGTTGCTTAACCACTGCTCGCCGGTGGGTTTTGGCAGGCAACAGCTACTGAAAGTTATTATGAGAGAGGGAAACATGGTTATATGCATCTTAATAATATTAAGTTTCCCCTCTTTATGTTGAGAATCTTGAAATTGCGCTTGTGTTGCTTTTCTATGTTTGCCACTTTGTTCTTCATGAATCTATTTGTGTACAAGATTCCTTTTCATAGGAAGTGGGTTAGGCTTAAATGTGTTTTGAATTTGCTTCTTGATGCTCTCTTTTGCTTCAAATTTTATTTCTCGCGAGAGTATCATTAAAATTGCTGAGCCCATCTTAATGGCTATAAAGAAAGAACTTCTTGGGAGATAACCCATGTGTTTATTTTACTACAGCACTTTTGTTTTATATTAGAGTCTTGGAAGTTGTTTAGTACTGTAGCAACCTATCCTTATCATTTTTTTGTGCCAAGTAAAGTCTCTATGTTAAAGTTGATGCTAGATTTGGATTACTGCGCAGAAACAGATTTGCTGTCTGTCACGAATTCGCGCAGAAGTCTCTGTAGGTAACTCAGAAAAATCTGCAAATTTACGTGTATGATCCTCAGATATGTACGCAACTTTCATTAGTTTTGAGTTTTTCCGTTTGAGCAAGTTAAGTGCCCCTGCCAGATTCATCTTTACGGACTGTTCTGTTTTTGACAGATTCTGCCTTTTATTTCGCATTGCCGCTTTTGCTATGTTGAATGGGTTTCTTTGTTCCATTAACTTTCAGAAGTTTTGTGCAATGTCCAGAAGTGTTAAGAATGATTGTGTCACCTCTGAACATGTGAATTTTTATTATGCACTAACCCTCTAATGAGCTTGCTTGAAGTTTGGTGTGGAGGAAGTTTTCAAGGGTCAATAGGAGAGGATGATATATGATCAAGAAGAGTGAAAATCCTAAGCTTGGGGATGCCCCCGTGGTTCATCCCTGCATATTTCAAGAAGACTCAAGCGTCTAACCTTGGGGATGCCCAAGGCATCCCCTTCTTCATCAACTTATCAGGTTTCTTCTAGTGAAACTATATTTTTATTCCGTCACATCTTATGTACTTTACTTGGAGCGTCTGTGTGCTTTTATTTTCGTTTTGTTATTTTCATTCTCTGAATAAGTTCATCCTTGTGTGGGAGAGAGACACGCTCCGCTTTTGCATTTGAACACTAGTGTTCTTCAATTTTGCTTTTAATGTTCAAGGGCGAAAGTTGATCGCTTCACTTGTTGCTATTTGGTTGGAATAAGAAAATGCTTCATATGGTCTTGAATAATTTGATACTTGGCAATTGTTTTGAGCTCTCATAAATCATGTTTAAGCTCTTGCATCATGTAGTTTAATCTAGTAGTGGAGAACTATCTGTAGAGCTTGTTGAAATTTGGTTTGCATGATTGGTCTCTCTAAGGTCTAGATATTTTATGGTAAAGTGTTTGAGCAACAAGGAAGACAATGTAGAGTCTTATAATGCTTGCAATATGTTCTTATGTAAGTTTTGCTGTACCGATTCATACTTGTGTTTGCTTCAAACAACCTTGCTAGCCTAAGCGTTGTACTGAGAGGGAATACTTCTCGTGCATCCAAAACCTTGAGCCAAAACCTATGCCATTTGTGCCCACCATATCTACCTACTATGTGGTATTTCCTGCCATTCCAAGTAAATACTTCATGTGCTACCTTTAAACAATTCAAAAGCTATTATCTCTTATTTGTGTCAATGTTTTATAGCTCATGAGGAAGTATGTGGTGTTTTATCTTTCGATCTTGTCATTTACTTCTGACAGACTTTCACAATGGACTAGTGGCTCATCCGCTTATCCAATAATTTTGCAAAAAGAGCTGGCAATGGGGTTCCCAGCCCCAATTAATTAACTTGCATTAATAATTCTCTTCACATGTTTTGCTCTGATCTATCAGTAAGCAACTTAAATTTGCAAATAGACACTCCTCCATGGTATGTGAATGTTGGAAGGCACCGAGGATTCGGTTAGCCATGGCTTGTGTAAGCAAAAGGTTGGGGGAGTGTCATCTAATAAATAAAACTAAAGTACATGTGTAAACAAAAGAGAAGAGGGATGATCTACCTTGCTGGTAGAGATAACGTCCTTCATGGGAGCCGCTCTTGAAAGTCTGGTTGATAAGGTAGTTAGAGTACCCATTACCATTCGTTGACAACAACAAACACCTCTCAAAACTTTACTTTTATGCTCTCTATATGATTTCAAAACTTGAAAAGCTCTAGCACATGATTTAATCCCCGCTTCCTCTGCGAAGGGCCTATCTTTTACTTTATTGTTGAGTCAGTTTACCCATTTCCTTCCACCTTAGAAGCAAACACTTGTGTCAACCGTGCATTGATTCTTACATACTTGCTTATTTGCATTCATCATATTACTCTATGTTGACCATTATCCATGAGATATGCATGTTGAAAGTTGAAAGCAACTGCTGAAACTTATATCTTCCTTTGTGTTGCTTCGAGGCCTTTACTTTGAATTTATTGCTTTATGAGTTAACTCTTATGCAAGACTTGTTGATGCTTGTCTTGAAAGTACTATTCATGAAAAGTTTTGCTATATGTCATCTATTTGTCAAACTATAGATCATTGCTTTGAATCACTCCATTCATGTCATATGCTTTACAATAATGTTGATCAAGATTATGATGGTAGCATGTCACCTCAGAAATTATTCTTGTTATCGTTTACCTACTCGAGGACGAGTAGGAACTAAGCTTGGGATTGATACATCTCCAACGTATCTATAATTTCTGATGTTCCATGCTTGTTTTATGACAATACCTACATGTTTTGTTCACACTTTATGATGTTTTGATGCGTTTTCCGGAACTAACCTATTGACAAGATGCCGAAGTGCCAGGTCCTGTTTTCTGCTGTTTTTGGTTTCAGAAATCCCAGTATGGAAATATTCTCGGAATCGGACGAAATCAACGCCCATCGTCCTATTTTCCCACGAAGCTTCCAAAACACCCGAGAGCCGCCAGAGGGGAGCCCTGGGGGCCCCACACACCAGGCTGGCGCGGCCAGGGGGTGGGCCGCGCCCCCTGTTGTCTGGTCGCCTCGTCAGCCCTCCGACTCCGCCTCTTCGCCTATTTAAGGGTCCCTGACCTAAACCTCGATACGAATAAGCCACGGTACGAGAAAAGTTCCAGAGCCGCCATCGCGAAGCCAAGATCTGGGGGACAGGAGTCTCTGTTCCGGCACGCTGCCGGACGGGAAGTGCCCCGAAGGCTTCTCCATCGACACCGCTGCCATCGCCACCGCCATCTTCATCACCGCTGCCGCTCCCATGAGGAGGGAGTAGTTCTCTATCGAGGCTCGGGGCTGTACCGGTAGCTATGTGGTTAATCTCTCTCTCTGTACTGCAATACAATGATCTCATGAGCTGCTTTACATGATTGAGATCCATATGATGAGCTTTGTATCGCTACTAGTTATGTGCTACTCATGTGATGTTATTAAAGTAGTCTATTCCTCCTGCATGGTGTAATGGTGATAGTGTGTGCATCGTGTGGTTCTTGTCGTAGATTATGATCATAATCTCTTGTAGGTTATGGAGTTGATTATCGCTATGATAGTATTGATGTGATCTATTCCCCTTTCATAGTGTAATGGTGACAGTGTGTATGCTATGTTAGTACTCGGTCTATTTTGCAAAGATCTATTATACTCTAAGGTTACTTAAATATGAATGCCGAATGTTGTGGCGCTTGTTAACTCCGGCTTGAGGGAGCTCTTGTAGCCCTACACAACGAATGGTGTTTGTCATCCAACAAAAGAGTGTATGTAGCACAAATGATAGAAGTTATTATTTATTATGTGATCAATGTTGAGAGTGTCCACTAGTGAAAGTATGATCCCTAGGCCTTGTTTCCAATACTGCAAACACCGCTTATTTACTGTTCTGTTGCATGTTTACTCGCTGACATATTTTATTCATATTGCTATTACACTCATATACATCCATACTACTTGTATTTCACTATCTCTTCGCGAACTAGTGCACCTATACATCTGACAAGTGTATTAGGTGTGTTGGAGACACAAGAGACTTCTTGTATCGTGATTGCAGGGTTGCTTGAGAGGGATATCTTTGACCTCTTCCTCCCCGAGTTCGATAAACCTTGGGTGATCCACTTAAGGGAAAACTTGCTGCTGTTCTACAAACCTCTGCTCTTGGAGGCCCAACACTGTCTACAGGAAAAGAAGCGTGAGTAGACATCTGGCAAGGGATTCGGTGAAGTTGATACAGCCGCTGCGCTGAGGTAGTCGGTGGCGAGGTCGGCGGTGAAGCAGATCCATCGGTGGCGAGGTCGGCGGTGAAGCCGTCGGTGGCGAGGTTGGCGGTGAAGCAGATCCGTCCGAGGGCGGCGGGGGAGCGGATCAGGTGGGTGGACAGCCAACACGATCAAGGCTACGCTGTGGAGGAGTATGCCGGCGGCGAAGCAGATCTAGTACTGTAGAGAGTCAGAGCTTTGGCGTGTGAGAGTATTTTTGAGCTAATGGGGCGAATGGTTGGTGGGTGGGTGTGGGCCTGTGGGGAGGGTTCGGGATCTAGGCAAGATATTTCATTGTTACCGAATGAGCCCTCCATGGTCGGTGGGTTGTAGCTTCCGGACCAGGGTTAAAAGGGTAAAACTGGTCACGGGATTTTCGAATGGATGTGGCGGGATGATTTGGCGCGCGGCCGAAATTTTCAGTTTCAAGCTACGAGCAGAACGACAAAAATAATGTTCTTCCCCAGGGAGCTCTCATTTCTTCCTCTTCTCTTTCTCTCTCGATTCTCTCCCACTCCCCGGCTCCTCTCCCCCTTCTCTCCGGCGGCCTCGCTGGCCGGAGACGAGGCCGACTTCTCTCTGTATATTGTACACCCTCCGAACTAAATTAATTGATTCAACTTTCCTTAGACGTGTATGTATCTAGAGAAAAACATGTGTGGATACATCCATATTTAGATAAGCAAAGTTGAGTCAGCTAATTTGGATCCGAGGGAGTTAGTGTTGTTGTAAGCTTAGATCCAATGTTTCCCATGAGCAGAATGGCGCAATGGAGTCGGGGATCTCGTCATCGGCTTCAGATCTGGCCTATGGTGAATCTGGCGGATCTTGCCGGCCAAACCCCGATCTGGTGCCATCAATGTGATGGCGCTAACGGTGAGGCTTGCTTTGGTCAGTGCTTCAGATCTGGCCAATGGGGAAGTCAAGCTGCTAAAGTTCACAAGCTCGGGGCATACGACGGCATCATCCGTCTTGCCCGTGCACATCTTGGCCTTTCAGCGGCCCTTCTCAGAGCCAATATGCCGTTGCTGAGGCCCTTCTTCTCCTTCGTCCTGGCGACTACCGGCGACACCGTCCCAAGTGGTGCGTCCCCGGCGACGGAGTTGCTGGAAAGGATGCGGAGCAGAGATCTGATGTGCGGTCGAGAAGGACTCGATTGATTTTCTTCTATATGTTTTGGGGTCCTTTTTGTAAAGTTGCAGGTTCTATTAGTTATTGTCTAGTACTTTTGGTCCTCTATGTAATTTTTTGGACTAGTTTCCATTGGCACTGATAAACTTGAATTTTGACAAGTTCACAGGGAAAAAAATTCCTTTGCACATATGGCCTATCATGTATAAACATTCTTGAGATTTAAACTATATGTAATGTGCCATGCATTAACCCTAAACCATATATATGTAACTAACCCTAGCTGATCAAACCCTACTTAATTAAAACAAATAACCCTAAACTATACGCATGCACTTTATGCGCAAAGGCGCGGGTGCCTCTAATAATGTGTGTGCGCACTCGATCGATGATCCCTAAACCTTATACAACCCTGAAACCCTAATCCCTAAACCCTAAACACCGTAAACACTAAACCCTATACCCTAAACCCTAACCCTAAACCTAAACCCTAATTAAACCCTATATATAGGCCAACGACACTTAATTGTGCATCAAGCAGGCCAGGGGTGCCTCGCGGTCCTCTAATTAAATTAAATGTGCCATGCATTAACCCTAAACCATATATATGTAACTAACCATAGCTAATCAGCCCTACTTAATGAAAACACATAACCCTAAACTATACTAGCTATAACCCGATCTAATAAAAACATGCTCTATATATAGCAGCTAGCTAGCAAACCGTAGATTAACACCAATTAATATATACATGGCCTATATCGATCATGTTGTATAACATATCCCTGAGATTCATTAATTAATTATATAATTATCGTGATAAATTAATTAACTTTAATTTTGACAAGTTCTCTCGAATGAAAACACATTTGATTAAGTTGCCTCATAATATATATATAATTAGTGTGCTTGCATGGCCTACCATGCATTCGTGCATATATTTTAATGTATATTTGAACATATTCTTGGGGATTTCAATCTCTCTCTCTCGATCGTCTATATATCGTTGGAAAAAACACACATATATATGCATGCAATTTATGCGTAAAGCGCGGTGCCTCTAATAATGTGTGTGCGCACTCGATCGATGATCCCTAAACCTTAAACAACCCTAAAACCTTAAATCCCTAATCCCTAATCCCTAAACCTAAACACCCTAAACACTAAACCCTAAACCCTAGACCCTAAACCCTAACCCTAACCCTAACCCTAACCCTAACCCTAAACCCTAGCTAACCCTAAACCCTAATTAAACCCTATGTATAGGCCAACGACACTTAATTGTGCATCGAGCAGGCCAGGGGTGTCCTGTAGACAGTGTTGGGCCTCCAAGTGCAGAGGTTTGTAGAACAGCAGCAAGTTTTCCCTTAAGTGGATCACCCAAGGTTTATCGAACTCAGGGAGGAAGAGGTCAAAGATATCCCTCTCATGCAACCCTGCAACCACAAAGCAAGAAGTCTCTTGTGTCCCCAACACACCAAATAGGTGCACTAGTTCGGCGAAGAGATAGTGAAATACAGTGGTATGAATAAATATGAGCAGTAGCAACGGTGCCAAAAATAGCTTTGGCGTGTAGTTGATGGTGGTAGTATTGCAGCAGTAGTAACACAGTAAAACAGAAACAAGCGTAGTAACTCAGTATTTAGGGACAAGGCCTAGGGATTACACTTTCACTAGTGGACACTCAACATTGATCACATAACAGAATAGATAAATGCATACTCTACACTTTTGTTGGATGATGAACACATTGCGTAGGATTACGAACCCTCAATGCCGGAGTTAACAAGCTCCACAATAATGCTCATGTTTAAGTAACCTTAAGTGTAAGATAGATCAAAAGACTAAACCAAGTACTAGCATAGCATGCACACTGTCACCTTCATGCATATGTAGGAGGAATAGATCACATCAATATTATCATAGCAATAGTTAACTTCGCAATCTACAAGAGATCATGATCATAGCATAAACCAAGTACTAACACGGTGCACACACTGTCACCTTTGCACACATGCAGGAGGAATAAAACTACTTTAATAACTTTGCTAGAGTAGCACATAGATAAATTGTGATACGATGCACATTGCAATCATAAAGAGATATAAATAAGCACTTCACTACGCTCTTCAACAGTGAATAAGTACTTCGTGAAATATAGCCTAAGAGACCCACACGGTGCACACACTGTCACCTTTACACACGTGGGACAAGGAGTCTCCGGAGATCACATAAGTAAAACCCACTTGACTAGCATAATGACATCTAGATTACAAGCATCATCATATGAATCTCAATCATGTAAGGCAGCTCATGAGATTATTGTATTGAACTACATAGGAGAGAGATGAACCACATAGCTACCGGTACAGCCCCGAGCCTCGATGGAGAACTACTCCTCCTCATGGGAGCAGCAGCGGTGATGAAGATGGCGGTGGAGATGGCAGCGGTGTCGATGGAGAAGCCCGGGGCACTCTCCCCGCTCCCAGGGTGCCGGAAGAGACTCCTGTCCCCCAGATCTTGGCTTCGCGAACGGCGGCTCTGGAACTTTTCTCGTATCGTGGCTTTCTCCGTAAGGGTTTTCGATGCAGGGACTTTATATAGGCGAAGAGGCGGCGCAGGAGGGTCGAGGGGGTGCCCACACCATAGGGTGGCGCGGGCCCAGCCCTGGCCACGCCACCATGTCATCTGGGGCCCACAGGCCCCCCTCTGGCGGCTCGGGTGTTCTGGATGCTTCCAGCAAAATAGGAACCTGGCGTTGATTTCGTCCAATTCCGAGAATATTTCGTTACTAGGATTTCTGAAACCAAAAACAGCAGAAAAGAACCGGCACTTCGGCATCTTGTTAATAGGTTAGTTCCTAAAATGCACGAATATGACATAAAGTGTGCATAAAACATGTAGGTATCATCAATAAAGTAGCATGGAACATAAGAAATTATCGATACGTTGGAGACGTATCAGCAGGCCAGGGGTGCCTCGCGGTCCTCTAATTAAATTAAATGTGCCATGCATTAACCCTAAACCATATATATGTAACTAACCCTAGCTAATCAACCCTACTTAATTAAAATACATAACCTTAAACTATACTAGCTAGCTATAACCCGATCTAATAAAAACATGCTCTATATATAGCAGCTAGCTAGCAAACCGTAGATTAACACCAATTAAAATATACATGGCCTATATCTATCATGTTGTATAACATATCCCTGACATTCATTAATTAATTATATAATTATCGTGATAAATTAATTAACTTGAATTTTGACAAGTTCTCTTGAATGAAAACACATTTGATTAAGTTGCCTCATAATATATATATAATTAGTGTGCATGCATGGCCTACAATGCATTCGTGCATATATTTTAATGTATATTTGAACATATTCTTGGGGATTTCAATCTCTCTCGATCATCTATATATCGTTGGTGGCCCAAAAAACACACATATATACGCATGCACTTTATGCGTAAAGGCGCGGGTGCCTCTAATAATTAATGTGTGTGCGCACTCGATCGATGATCCCTAAACCTTAAACAACCCCAAAACCCTAAATCCCTAATCCCTAATCCCTAAACCCTAAACACCCTAAACACTAAACCCTAAACCCTAGACCCTAAACCCTAACCCTAACCCTCTACCCTAGCTAACCCTAAACCCTAATTAAACCCTATGTATAGGCCAATGACACTTAATTGTGCATCGAGCAGCCCAGGGGTGCCTCGCGGTCCTCTAATTAAATTAAATGTGCCATGCATTAACCCTAAACCATATATATGTAACTAACCCTAGCTAATCAACCCTACTTAATTAAAACACATAACCCTAAACTATACTTGATATAACCCGATCTAATAAAAACATACTCTATATATAGCAGCTAGCTAGCAAACCGTAGATTAACACCAATTAAAATATACGTGGCCTATATCGATCATGTTGTATAACATATCCCTGAGATTCATTAATTAATTATATAATTATCGTGATAAATTAATTAACTTGAATTTTGACAAGTTCTCTCGAATGAAAACACATTTGATTAAGTTGTCTCATAATATATATATATAATTAGTGTGCATGCATGGCCTACAATGCATTCGTGCATATATTTTAACTAGCGGAGCGACCCGCGCATTTGCGCGGCTAGAGTAGTGATATGTTGCATACATAAGTAATATAGATTTTTCAATAAAGAAATAAAATTTGTGCACTCCTATTATTCTTTTATCAACATTTTAGTAACAATACTTGGCCAAGAGTACAAATTAGTAACAATACTAATCAATACTTGAAACTGTCTCTGTACCGATATATTTGAGTAATGCAAAGTTCAAGAAAAAAGTTTGAACACAAATTGTGTGAATGAAATATAAATTATACCATTGGCATATTTAAAAGACAATTCCAACGGTGTAATTTTTATGGTTACCTCCTTCAGATGGTGACAATACCACCCCAATTAGTTAATGTGATGAAAAATAAATCGGGTACAATTTGTTTTGAAATGTCAAACCAAAATAAATTTTCATTAATCCGTAGAATCTACAACAATTGTTATTATAGCAAAGGAAACACGTTGAGTTATAAGCAGAATCTGCATAACATGATGAATTCTCCGCTGAATCTGTATGAGAAACATTAGAAATTTGGTGACCTGTACATTGTGAACATCAAGTCTGACACAAAGATAAAGTTCAGCAATAATATGAAACCTATTGAGGAATGCCGCCATTCATCACACGTCGCACCCAATACAGTTAAACCTATATCTACTGCATGCTGCTTGCTAGCTAATTCAACAAAAAAGCAGTATCTAATTTAGATAGTAGATCACTGAGCACAAGGAGATGCAAAACAGCACGACGATCCTCCACAGGCACCGGCTCGTGCCTGCTGCCTGCTGGTTGTGCCTGATATTGCGCGCTGTCTGCTGCTTGTGCCTGCTGTTGGAGAACGTCCCTGGCTGCTAGTGCCTATTCAATGCGCCAGTTCCAGTTCAGGCCGCCACCTTGCTCGACTCAGGCGAATAATTCCGCGAACTCCGTATTACCCTGAGGGAGTATGTAAATTTAAATTTAGGGAAATTTCAACACCAAGGAATCAAGTTATGGAACACACATAGCTATATAAACAGACCATATTAATATGCAAGGATATACCAGAAAGCATAGTGCAAGTTGCAAACTTCCTTAACTTTCTGAAAACTGCTATATTTGCAACGTGTGTAGCTGAGCACATCCCTTGCTCCCTAGCTAGCTTATTCTTCTCACGTACAAAACCAATTTTAAAAACAATGTTAAGTTAGTGCTGGTGATTAGCATCCACTATTTCAGAAAAAAATGTGTTAGCGTGCCGAGTGAAAGTAAAGTATAATTCTTATGCTACAGAGTTAATGAAATATACATTCTAGATTCCTTTGAAATTCATATGGCATGGGCTATTGCGTAAGAAATTTGGAGGATCGGGTACTGTGTCATGTTTTCGCCTTTTTGTGTCTTCGCTCATTGCGCTTTTCCAGCAACATCAACACTTCTGAAAATTTCCTATTCTTATGCTACCTTTTGGGTAAAGAAATATGAATCTTAGATTCCTTTGAACTTCATATGATATTGTTTATTAGTCTGTAGAATTTTTGATAAAAACAAACATGGGTACTATCTCTTGTTTTCAACTCTTTCTGTATACACTTCATGCGCTTTTGACATCTAAGCTGCACTTCTGAAAAAAATGGTCCATGTAGAATCTAGGAATACATGGTCCTTGTGAAACTGGATTCTCGCCAGGCGGCCTCTCCGGGATTCATGGATTCTTAAGATCTCAATAGATTTGTTAACCCAAGCACATTATAAATTCAATTATTCACATCGAATAGGTGAATAATTGAATGGCTAGCTATAATCCAAAATAAGAAAGCAAGAGAAATCATATATATATGGCTAAACGGATCACTCTCTGACTCTATCCGGACATGGCATCCTTGCTTACATATCCAACCGACCCTGATCCTACATGGATGATAAAAAATAGAGATCCGTGGTGCAAAGATTAATACATACGGTGTGTCTATCAACCGTACCTGTGAATCTGAGATTGCTGCATGGGGGCGTGAAGGCTAGGAGAGCATCGGAGGCGGCGCTGAATCGTGACTCCGGAAGAGAGCTGTCTTGATGGATTCCTTCGTGGACTTCACACATCATATCTTGTTGCTAGATTGGTACCGCCGTAGCCGGAACGGAGTCGCCGAATACCTTTATAGTAGATTAGGGGTTAATCAGCTTCCATGCCGCGAGATTCGTTGTTCCCTCGAGCTAGATTCATTGGCGCGAGATTTTTACTGTCAGCTGATCGGAGATCTCAGACCAACACGACGCGAGATTGTTGTTCCACCGGAGCTAGCTTCATCGGCGTGCATTGTCATCTCGTTCTCATTAGAGATCTCCTCTCGGTATCCACACGGCGCAAGATTGCTATTTCATCTAGCTTTGCCAGATCATCATCGTCGTCTCGAGCTCATCAGAGACCACCGCGATCAGCCATCGACATATACTAATCATCCTTGGTGCACAACTTCCAGGCTGAAATCGCCGAACAACACCAACATCGGCTTATTTGGGGCAAAGAGATAAAGCTATATTTGCGATCAGCCGTCCAGATATACTAATCATGCGTGGTGCACAACTTCCAGGCTGAAATCGTGGAACAACACCAACCGCGGCTTATATGGAGCAAAGAGATAAGACTATTTTTACGTACAGATGAGAGTTTCTGCTGAGAGAAATACGGATCCGATCAGTGCATTTACGTGTTGGATTCCATATTGCCCACGGCGTAATCTTTTTTTTTTAGCAAACCACGTGCATGCCTTTGACGTGGGATCCACATCTCAACCATTGGGATTTTATGACTTTGCTTTGCTAAATCTCCACCGTTGGTTGTCTTGTGTCTTAATTATATAATAGATGTATATTTGAACATGTATATTCTTGGGGATTTCAATCTCTCTCTCTCTCGATCATCTATATATCGTTGGTGGCCCAAAAAACACACATATATACGCATGCACTTTGCGCGTAAAGGTGCCTCTAATAATGTGTGTGCGCACTCGATCGATGATCCCTAAACCTTAAACAACCCCTAAAACCTTAAATCCCTAATCCCTAATCCCTAAACCCTAAACACCCTAAACACTAAACCCTAAACCCTAGACCCTAAACTCTAACCCTAACCCTAACCCTAACCCTAACCCTAACCCTAACCCTAAACCCTAGCTAACCCTAAACCCTAATTAAACCCTATGTATAGGCCAACAACACTTAATTGTGCATCGAGCAGGCCAGGGGTGCCTCGGTCCTCTAATTAAATTAAATGTGCCATGCATTAACCCTAAACCATATATATGTAACTAACCCTAGCTAATCAACCCTACTTAATTAAAACACATAACCCTAAACTATACTAGCTAGCTATAACCCGATCTAATAAAAACATGCTCTATATATAGCAGCTAGCTAGCAAACCGTAGATTAACACCAATTAAAATATACATGGCCTATATCGATCATGTTGTATAACATATCCCTCAGATTAATTAATTAATTAATTATCGTGATAAATTAATTAACTTGAATTTTGACAAGTTCTCTCGAATGAAAACACATTTGATTAAGTTACCTCATAATTCATATATAATTAGTGTGCATGCATGGCCTACCATGCATTTGTGCATATATTTTAATGTATATTTGAACATATTCTTGGGGATTTCAATCTCTCTCTCTCGATCATCTATATATCGTTGGTGGCCAAAAACACACATATATACGCATGCACTTTATGCGTAAAGGCGCGGGTGCCTCTAATAATGTGTGTGCGCACTCGATCGATGATCCCTAAACCTTAAACAACCCTAAAACCCTAAATTAATTATCGATCTCCCTGTGATACATTAATTAATTATATATATAATTATCGATGATAAATTAATTAACTTGAATTTTGACAAGTTCTCTCGTATGAAAACACATTTGATCAAGTTGCCTCATAATATATATATATATAATTAGTGTGCATGCATGGCCTACCATGCATTCGTGCATATATTTTAATATATATTTGAACATATTCTAGGGGATTTCAATCTCTCTCTCTCGATCATCTATATATCGTTGTTGGTGGAAAAAAACACACATATATACGCATGCACTTTATGCGCAAAGGTGCCTCTAATAATGTGTGCGCACTCGATCGATGATCCCTAAACCTTAAACAACCCTAAAACTCCCTAAACCCTAAACACCCTAAACACTAAACCCTAGACCCTAAACACCCTAAACACTAAACCCTAAACCCTAGACCCTAAACACCATAAACACTAAACCCTAAACCCTAAACACCCTAAACACTAATTAAACCCTAAACCCTAGACCCTAAACACCCTAAACACTAGACCCTAAACCCTAGACCCTAAACACCCTAAACACTAAACCCTAGACCCTAAACACTGAACCCTAAATGTACCCTAGACCCTAGCTAAACACACTAAACACTAAACCCTAAACCATGAACCCTAGCTAACCCTAAACCCTTATTAAGCCCTATATATAGGCCAACGACACTTAATTGTGCATCAAGCAGACCAGGGGTGCCTCGCGGTCCTCTGGTTAAATTAAATGTGCCATGCATTAACCCTAAACCATATATATATAACTAACCCTAGCTAATCAAACCCTAGTTAATTAAAACACATAACCCTAAACTATACTAGCTAGCTATAACCCGATCTAATAAAAACATGCTCTATATATAGCAGCTAGCTAGCAAACGGTAGATTAACACCAATTAATATATACATGGCCTATATCGATCATATGTTGTATAACATCTCCCTGAGATTCATTAATTAATTATATAATTATCGATGATAAATTAATTAACTTGAATTTTGACAAGTTCTCTCGAATGAAAACACATTTGATTAAGTTTCCTCATAATATATATAATTAGTGTGCATGCATGGCCTACCATGCATGCATTCGTGCATATATTTTAATATATATTTGAACATATTCTTGGGGATTTCAATCTCTCTCTCGATCATCTATATATCGTTGGTGGCCAAAAAACACACACATATACGCATGCACTTTATGCGCAAAGGCACGTGTGCCTCTAATAATGTGTGTGTGCGCACTCGATCGATGATCCCTAAACCTTCAACCCTAAATAAACCCTAATCCCTAAACCCTAAACACCATAAACATTAAACCCTAAACCCTAGACCCTAAACCCTAACCTCCTAACCCTAAACCCTAACCCTAATTAAACCCTATATATAGGCCAATGACACTTAATTGTGCATCAAGCAGGCCAGGGGTGTCTCGCGGTCCTCTACCTCTCTCTCTGTCTCTCTCTCGTTAATTGGTGGCCAAAAACACACACATGCACTTTGTGCGCAAAGGCATGCGCCTCTAATAATGTGTGCGCAGTCGATCGATCTAGTTTTGATTAATCATAGCACACAAATAAAGAAGTTGTATTTGAATCCACACAACCTAATCTAAAACACATAACCCCTAACATGGCCTAATTAATTAACCCCTTCTCTCTACCTAATTAGTGGAAATTGCACAAAATCAAAAGGGGTCCCTCACTAATTATGCATATCTGCTAGATTGTGATAAACTTTTGCCACATATATATTTGGTGGATGGGTGCATCTTGGCATGTAAAACAATTAGTGTTTGCAAATGGCGTTGTCAAAATTTATGTACAAATGATTTCTTTCCATCCAAAGTGCATAAAATGGGATTTTTAATGAAGAAAGTACAAATAAAACAGCTCAACATGCTTCCACACCCCAATTTTCACACGAAGTAGAGCATATTTAAAGGATAATTCCAGAGTTTTACTATTTTTCAAGCAACTTTGCTAATTTTCCCCCACTCACATGAATTTATGTCGATTTAACGAAAATATGGCGAATTTAAACTACATGGGCGGGATAGTTTGAATTGTGCGCGCGGCAAAGGGAACCGCCTATTCCTCAACCTTGTGCATGGAAAATTACACACGCAACTCCATTAAACGCCACCTACCAACCTTAATTATCACCCCAGCGGCCCGGCCGCATGACCCCCACCCACCCCTACACAACTTATCCCCGTCCGTGCGAAGAGCTTCCCCTCCCCGTCCCGTCCGTGCGAAGAAGAAGCTTCCCCTCCCCGTCGTTCTTCTCGAGACGCACCGGCGGTCAAGTTGATCCACGGTAGGGCTGCTATCTCTAGCTCAATCATGTATCGGGCAAGACGGCCTAACGATTTATATTTTCTTGATGCTGCTAAAAAAATTCGTCAGTATGCTCGAACTAATTGGCACTTTATAGTTTTCCGCTCGATTTGTCATCGATCAATTTGTTCATTTGCGTGGGCATATAGAGTCAGTTCTGCACTCGATCCGTTAATTTGCTGAAATGCCATGGCAGAGTTTTGTACACGATCTGTTTGCTAAAATGTCGATGGGCATTTTTTGTTTTGTACTCGACATGATTGCTGAAATGCATAATCATGTAGTATAGTTTTGTACTCGATGGATATACATTTCCTACTTCGCCTTAAATTAATCACCAACCACTGTATCTCATAATTAAACAGATGGACAGAACTTGGATACTGCATGGACACTTATGTTCCCCTTCATATATAAATGGTGTTCAACCCTTTATGGGGTTTATTAGAGCTCATGAAGGTCACAACCTGGACGTGTATTGCCCGCGCTGCACATGTATGAATGGTGAGAAGAGGCCTCACCCTGTAGTGGCAGATCATTTACACATTTTTGGGATGGACCGCACATATGTTAGGCGGGTTTAGCATGGTGAACCATATAATGATCCTTTAGCAGGAGAAGCAGATCTTGCTCACACTGTATGTGTGCTGGCATATGTAGTTAATTATTTATATTGATGCTGCCGCTGTTTCAATCAATAGTTTGCATTGCTGTGCAAGGTTCTGTACTCAAATTTAACTTGTTGCAGATGGATGGACGGGAAGGAGAGAAAAAGCGCTTGCTTCAGGAAACGGGTTTCAGCTCTGGGACATGTGCTGTGCCAGATGAGAAGGTAAATATGTAAAACGACATTTGTTCAGGTTGCATCCCTTAGATGTTTGTCTAATCGATTGATGTACTAATTGCAGAAGCATAGTGTGGGGACCCCGGACTAGCTGTCCGAAATACCCTGTTATGTATACAGTTCACGTTCCCATGATCAGTGTGCCGTGAACACATAACCAAACTGATATCAAATTACATCATCCTTTACAAAACGGAATAAGAAAATTACAATAAGGTCACATGACCCATCTTTACAAGATAGCCTCGAATGGCCTAATCTAATCATCAGAGTAGCAGAATCACTTCAGCAGCGTAGAGCCCAAGTCATCTGCCTTAACCCTACAGGCAACTGACTGGGAAGACGTTCCTAGCTCGCATAGACGTCGTCAACTCCTTCTTCATCTGTCGAAGTCCTCCAGGTCTGGCCAAGTAAATAGCCAGGGACAAAGCCGTGAGTACATTTGAATTGTACTCGTAAACCATCAAGAAGGTGATAAAAATTATAACTAAGAAAAGAGAGAGGAAGAATAGTTTCTCTGGTGGATATAGCATGTGAAAGAGAATCGTTTCTCTTGTGGATATAGCATGTGAAAGAGAATCAGTTTCTCTTGTGGATATAGCATCCCACATCACAGTTGAAGGGGGCACTAAGAAAGTCCTATGACATCTCTATATCTTTGTTAAAGAAGAGGTAGCATACCGCCATCTCAATTGATGGGGATACTAGGGAAGTCCTATGACATCTCTATATCTTTGTTAAAGAAGAGTTCCTCTACATGAAACACTAGGAAGGGTCACCCACTTTTGTTTCATTTTCCTCGACCATCTCCACATGGTCGGCACAACATCTTTTCCGTACCCTTCCAACACACATTTCCTTTGGAAATCATTTTCAAAACCAAAACTCGACACAGCTTGGTAACGGCCATCCCAACCGTCCATGACCGCGGACGCGGCTATTCGAATAGTTTTGACTCTGCAGAGTTTGCACACTTTCACCACAACTATCCGAATACCTATCGTGTGGGCATCATCCCCGCATAACGACATATGCCACGACGGATACCCGGACATAACCTTTCGCCCATTCGACTTAGCATGAGGTCCTACCCTATGGAGTATGTACCTCCCCGGCACCATGGCAGCTCACCTCCTCTTGAGCGTGGCTCCACCGCCAAGCCAGGAGACCCATAGTGTCTTCCGGACGGGTCAGCCCCGAAGGCCTCCCGTTATACTATTGTCCCAACCATGACAACCCGGACTCGGGGGTAACCGTACCCTTGTATAGTTGTGCGGTGCCTCATGCTAAGAAGGACAAACGTCAAGTTAAGCCCCGTGCCCACGTTGGAGTAGCTATGGTTGCGCTGTTTAGTTGTTCCGGGCGAATACAAAGAACCATGTGTCGTTTTTCTCAAAAACCCAAGTCACACACACTTTCCTCTTTCCAACCATCTTTGTCAAGATCCTTTCCTTTCATAAACCATACGCTTGGGTAAGATTGCCTCACCCAAGGTTTTCATAAACATTTACAACAAGGTAAACCTTGAGGGGTTCCCAACCTAAAGTTTCATGAGTTGAACTAATACAACACTATGGCCGAGATGAGGGTCATCACGCCATTGAGGGTATGAAAAAGAGGTATTGGAGTGGATCATACTTGCTTGAGCTAAGAATGTATTATGACAACACAAGAGGAAATATACTTTCAGATTTGTGATGCTAATTATACAACTTAGATAGTGGAGTATCACTATCCAACATACTTTCCCATAGGGTACAAAGGCATATTCCTCTCAAGTTGAGAATATACCAAGATCATGACATTGATACCTCTATACAAAAAAAGGGGTGGGTGTGGTGTAAGTTATTATCCCGAGAAGAGGCATGCTCAAGTGAGCATACAAGCTAACCAAGTGGAATAGCATGGCCATAATACCATACACCCAACCAATTACCAAGACCTTGACAAGATAAAACTACTAGAGGTACCATGCTTGCATCCAAGCATAGATGACAACAATATGGAGATCATCACACATAGAACCAAGATGCTATTGATAGCACAAGATGACATCCAAAGAGACATCATATCAGAGATCAAAAGATGGCTTGCCTTGGCTTATTTGTCCCTGGACTTCTTCAACTTCATCAATATAAGAATCCCGTCAATATAAATAAAATCCTTGTCCGAACCACTTCTTCTTCTTCTCCGGAATTGTTCGCATCTATCGCCGGAAAATATACAAAGAACACAATCAAAACATTGCACCAATCATAACAAGCATGCAACAATCAACAATCAAAAGCTAACCACTCTACTAAGGCTAACATATAAAGGACTTATGGTCACTACAAAACATCTTTAAAAGAAAACCAATTTAACTTACTTAACATAGGCATGAGAGCATCACAAATTAACAATTGCCTCTCTTGTTATTACCATGGCATAAACTAATTATTCCCTAGTAGATATCACCACAAAGAAGACAAGTGAATTTGTTTGGCATCAAAAGCATTCATATTTTATTTTCAAACATTTTTGGAAAAGTAGGAAATCATTCTTCCTATTTTATTTGGCCTACATAACACCACCCAAAAATAGGAGGTTAACCAAATACCACACCATTTGATTATTCAAGCAAAACAATAACACTAAGGTTAAGTTGCAGAGGTTTGTTTTTTTTCAAGAACAAAACATAGGTTGATCATTTTTAAGAAAAAGAGGTGGTCAAAGATTTTAAATAAATAAAAGTTTTGTGTTCAACAATTCATGTGACACACACATATTACTAACAGAAACAAAAATGCATGAAAAGAGACTAGCAATATTTTTCATATATGGCCAGTACTAAAACAAGACTAACCCAATTGGATTCACTCAAAAATATTAATCCAACAAATTTAGGAATTACAAATACTAAACAATAACCAGTGAACATGTTTAATTCACTAAAAATCGTACAAAAATCCTAAAAATATGGGACCCGCGGCATTTAAAGGTATAGAAATTTATGAACTAATGCACTTGGTTTCACTCGATTTGGGTTAGCAAAACTCTAGATATACTCAAAACAGTGCCACTGGTTTCTACAGCAAATATCAAATTTTCAAACATTTAAAACGGGCGGGAGTTCTCTGGGCCGTGCGGGGTGGCAGTATTGGGCCGGCCCAGGAGGGGTTTCCAGGTGAGGGAGGTGAGGAAAAAAGAAAAAAGAAGGGAGGAGGGACCCAGGCGGGCCAGGCCTGCATGGCCTACGTGGCCATGCAGCGCTCGCACGGGATTTCCTCCCTCGCGACGCACGCAGGTAACTGCGGCGGACGGAGATCGGGAGCGGCGCTCCAGGGGCTCACCTGGCGACGAGGAGGGGTCGGCGGAGGCTGTGCTGGGGCGCGGCGATGTAGGTCTGCGCGCGGACAGGCTCAGCGGCGTCACCCTCGGCCTCGGCAGCTGCTCCCGGCGGTGACCTCTTCGCAGATGTCCACGGCCATGGGGACGGCGGCGAGCTCCGGCGGTCCTGGACGAAGTGGAAAGGCTTGTTAGGATCAGCAAAGGGCGGGAATCAAAGGGAAACAGAGAGGGAGAGACGGAAGCGTCGCTGGCGTCCGTGACCGTGCCCGTCACCCACACGGTGACCACGGCAGGGTGGCTTCCTCCGGCAAGCAGCGAGGAAGGGAGAGCGCTGCGGCGCTTTGGTGAGGATCAGGGAGTGGGAAGGAGGTGGTGTGAGGCAAAGGAGAGGCAGGGAGCGGCTCGTGCCCTTTTATAGACGAGGTCGGGTTCATGGTGGACATGGCGCATACGGAGTGGTGACCACGTCCAAGACGGCTCGGGCGAGGCTTCTGTGGGGCAGCACTGGCCTCGGGAGCAAGCAACTAGGGAAGAGGGATGCCAGGCCTTCATCATGGCACAGCCTCGGGCGCTGGTGCGTTCGTTTTCTTCATGACCAAGACGTGGTGACCACTAGGTTGGCATGGTAGGGCAGAGGTGCTGGAGGCATTGGGGCACGAGGGGAAAGCATCAAGGGGCTCCAGGAATCCCGGGCTAGGTGCTGGACAAGGTTAGAGGTGCCAGGGTGCAGGTCTAGGACGTTTGGGTCAAGGCCTATGCCACTCAATGGCATTGGGAAGGGGAAAGGGAGAAGCTAGGCTAGCTAGGGAAGCTCCAATGATGGCCTGGGGTGTGTGAGGGCTGGCTGGTCGTTGGCTTTGAGTGGAGGGAGGAGAGGTAGACTTGCAAGCAAGGATCTCTCCAAGATCTTGCCACAAGCATGCCCAAACTTGGCATGATTGCACCGGGGTCTTCCCTCTCCTTCTCTTTCCAACGTGGTAAGGAAGTAATGCAGGTGGTGCAGGTCTTGGTTGTCCATTAGAGAAGCAAGATGGGAGAGAAGAGTGGAGAGGGACAATAGTTAGCACTTTGTCAAGCACACAAGTCATGGCCGGCTCATCACTTGTGTCAAGTTGGGATGGTCATGCACATTGTCTAAAGGTACTATGGAAATATTCTAGGTGATGTTACTAATGATGGCAAGGGTAGGGATAAGTTTGATCAAGGTAGAAGGAAGTGGAGAGTTGAAATATGTGATATTCAAATATGGATAAAGAGAGAGAAGAGGAGGTGTGAGCATGATCACATGCAATAATGCATAAGCATTATTAGGTGTCAATAAAGAGGTATAGTTGGGACTCAAAGGTTATTTTGTAAAAATGGCTCAACAAATAAGGTTGGGATCTCTCCTATGGCTATGGCAATTTTTGAAATGAAAATAAATTTGAAAATATTGAGAGAAACTAGGTGGAGTATAGGAGTTCAAAACTTTCCACTTACTTTATAAAGCAAGGTAGATTTTCTTATGTTTAAAAACAAACAAGAAATGGTATAAGTACCATATCATGCATTTTGTTAGAAAACAAAACAAGGAGAATTATTATAAAGCAAATATTTTTGGGAGGAGATAAGGTGATATGACATACCACACACATTTCCTATTTTGTTTGAGAAAATAAAATTGAAAAGCTTTGCTAAAACTAGAATTAGTTTTGTAGTGAAAATTAGAGAAGAATCTTAAATATGATTTTTGGCAAATAAAATATTTTGGGAGAAGTGACCTCAAGGGTAGAGGGTGGCTACATAATGTAGCTACAATCTTCACTCTTGGTTTTGTGAAGGTTTAAAATTGGATTAACATAAAAACAAGAGGTAAAAGAGGAAGAAGTGATCTAGTGCTGAAATAGTGGATAGGGTAGAAGATCAAGTGAATATAAGATTTGTAGAGGTACATTGGGACATGCAAGACGTGGAAGTTGTAGAGGGTGTTGCATAGATGAGATCCATGCATTGAGGTTACCAATAACATGTGTGGGTGCTTAGAGGTCAACTGCCAAAGTTGGAACATTTTAAGCCTGCCAAAACAGATTGTTGACTTGGCTTCAAAACTACCAAGGAAAAGTGGGTAAATGGGTGATCTGATCCAAGGCAAAGACATGGTTGAGGATTCCACATGACAAGGTAGGTCTAGGACCAGATTCATTGCCTTGGATGGCAAGGGGTAGCTTAATCCAGGGGCTCCAAAATGGGACCTGATAACAGTTTTAGGACTTAGCCAAATTTGTGATGCCTTAGGGGTTTTGACTAGGGTATAAGAGAGGGATGTATTAAGGGGTATATGATCCCAAGTTTTGAATTCAAGGATGATTTTACCACTAGAGGTGTTGTTCTTTGAGGTAGCTCAAGACAAAAATCAATAATCAAATCAAGACAATTCATCTACCAGCAGATCAAGGCAATTCATCAAAACAAACAGATCAAGGAAATTCATCTTAATTAGTCTATAGAAAAAGTTTTTGTTCCCCCTAATTTTTGCACTTTGGATATTAAACATGTTTGCAAAAGTTGGGGTGTTACAGATTTTCCACCCTTAAAATAATCTCGTCCCGAGATTACTAAGTGTAGAACTAGAGGGGTTGTAAAGTTCAACTAAAGTTAGACTCCATTCTTCTATAGATGCGCCATTGTTGAGAAGGTCGTTGCTTCGTCTTCTGGGGGACACGGTAGATTCCAGCCGATGGCGAGCTTCATGAAGAGGTGACTACTCCATGTAGGTGTTAGACCTGAAACTTCTAAGCGATCCTAGCGGGGGTTCAAGATTAGTGCACTCCAGCGGTGCTTTAGCAGGGTTGAAAACCTTTTATAGTTAACTTTAAATTTTAGTGGAAGACGAAGTCTTCCACCCTTAAAATTCATTCCAAGGGGGTTTAAAAACTCTAAGCTTCGGCCACGGGTCTTGTCGGTTCTTTCGAAGAAGTGATCTTTCCCTCGTCTTGAGTTGAAGCATCTTCAGGGAGCGAGGTGCAGTCCACAGCTTCAAGGGGAGTTAGTGCATCCCAAGTTTCCAACGGTGTTTTTAGAAAGGTTTAAAATTTTAGGGTCAGCTCCAATTTTTAGTGGAAGACGAAGTCTTCCACCCTTAAGATTTTTCATCGGGGGCTTCAGAAAAACTCTGAACTTCTGCCTTGTGGCTCTGTCTGGGGCTTCTGAAGAAGTCGTCGATCTTCCGTAATCAGTTGAAGGATCTTCATGGGCGATGTGTAGTCCACGACTTCAAGAGGCACTCACGGTGTTTACTAAACCATAGGATGCACGGTAAGTTAGTAAATTGATGACACGCCTGGTTGGTCTCCATGTGAAGCAGCAACAACGGTTGTCAGAGACGGTATTCAGCTTGAGGTTCAGTGCTGACTTATCCCTGTTAAGAAGTGAGCGGGTAAACTACACCTAATCTTGAGTCTTGAGGTATCTTCATGAGCTTCACTTGATGAGGACCAGATGAACCACATGATGTAGCTTGGCTTTGACGCTATTGTTCTCTCATTTAGCTAGACGGTGTGTTAGTGGGTGGTTTTCAAAAAGATATCCTCGAGGTTAGCGCGATTATACTCCAGGGTTAGACCAAGTTAGTATGTCTTTTCGCAGAGGTGCACTCACTCTTGAAGGTAGGGGTTTCTGCTTTCTTGATGGAGTGGAGATGCTTCAGTTGATCTTGAAAGTAGTTATCGAAGATAGGGGTCTGGTTTAGTTTTTCCGACGGTTGAAAACAACTGTTAACAAGGCTAACTTCTCCAAAAACTAGCAGTTAGCATTTTAACGGCGAGGTAGATGAGGGTGAAAACATCTTAGGGAGGTTTCCTACGTTGGGTTATCATACTAAGAGTGTTTTTCAGACCGAACAACCAAGACATTCATATACACAACAAACAGATAAAAACACTCAAGGCAGCACACCAGGGAACTACAAGCAATCATCACACCAAACAAGGCACTCTAAGCATCTAGGGATGCCTAATACGTGGGGGTAGCTCAATCAAAGCGATTGAGTTTGTCCTATCCATCCTATAGGTTTGGGGTTGGTCACCTATGTTGGCGCCTTCATTATTCTGTCGTTGTCTTCAACTGGTATTATTGGAGCAGTCGGTGGTGAAGAAGATCTGAAATTGAGTTATTGACACTGAGTGGGAGGCGGGAATTGCGTAGAACTTCTAGTCTCAACATCCCGGGGGAAGTGAGGTCTTCGGAGGGTAGTTGTTGATGTACTCCCAAAGTCGACAACTTCTTGTAGCTGGCCTAAAAATTGCTAGTCAAGAACTGATGACTTGATCCCAGACGACTGCAAAAAGGTGCAAGTCCACGGAGGAACAAGGTCAGCTCATCGACAAACTTTGGTGACAACCAAAGACATGATCTTAATATCCATTTATGTGCACGACTAAGTCGGCATTTAATCTTCAATAGCGGTTGTTGGAGATACGTGAGTCTTCCTGAGGGATTGATCCATCTTTGAGGTCGAGTCTCCGGTCTGAGTTGGGGACATCGTCCAATATGTAGGTTTGAAGTGGATGCGACAATAGAGTAAGAATTTTCAACCATTTTAAGTAAAGCGGAGGGATAAGAATTTAGAAGTTTTGAAGAAACAAGAAGAGTAGAAGCTATGCTTCCGACTAAGGAAAGAATTTGTTTCGTAAATAGTTCTTCCCAAGTACTTGTTTCGCTAACTAACGTCCATGCTAACTAAGGTCTCCTACAGTCAGGATGGCTCTGATACCAGCTCTGTGGGGACCCCGGACTAGCTGTCCGAAATACCATGTTATGTATACAGTTCACGTTCCCATGATCAGTGTGTCGTGAACACATAACCAAACTGATATCAAATTACATCATCCTTTACAAAACGGAATAAGAAAATTACAATAAGGTCACATGACCCATCTTTACAAGATAGCCTCGAATGGCCTAATCTAATCATCAGAGTAGCAGAATCACTTCAGCAGCGTAGAGCCCAAGTCATCTGCCTTAACCCTACAGGCAACTGACTGGGAAGACGTTCCTAGCTCGCATAGACGTCGTCAACTCCTTCTTCATATGTCGAAGTCCTCCAGGTCTGGCCAAGTAAATAGCCAGGGACAAAGCCGTGAGTACATTTGAATTGTACTCGCAAACCATCAAGAAGGTGATAACAATTATAACTAAAGAAAACAAGAGAGGAAGAATAGTTTCTCTGGTGGATATAGCATGTGAAAGAGAATCAGTTTCTCTTGTGGATATAGCATGTGAAAGAGAATCAGTTTCTCTTGTGGATATAGCATCCCACATCACAGTTGAAGGGGACACTAAGAAAGTCCTATGACATCTCTATATCTTTGTTAAATAAGAGGTAGCATACCGCCATCTCAATTGATGGGGATACTAGGGAAGTCCTATGACATCTCTATATCTTTGTTAAAGAAGAGTTCCTCTACATGAAACACTAGGAAGGGTCACCCACTTTTGTTTCATTTTCCTCGACCATCTCCACATGGTCGGCACAACATCTTTCCCGTACCCTTCCGGTACTTCCAACACACATTTCCTTTGGAAATTATTTAAAAAAAAAAACCAAAACTCGACACAGCTTGGTAACGGCCATCCCAACCGTCCATGACCGCGGACGCGGCTATTCGAATAGTTTTGACTCTGCAGAGTTTGCACACTTTCACCACAACTATCCGGATACCTATCGTGTGGGCATCATCCCCGCATAACGACATATGCCACGACGGATACCCGGACATAACCTTTCGCCCATTTGACTTAGCATGAGGTCCTACCCTATGGAGTATGTACCTCCCCGGCACCGTGGCAGCTCACCTCCTCTTGAGCGTGGCTCCACCGCCAAGCCAGGAGACCCATAGTGTCTTCCGGACGGGTCAGCCCCGAAGGCCTCCCGTTATACTATTGTCCCAACCATGACAACCCGGACTCGGGGGTAACCGTACCCTTGTATAGTTGTGTGGTGCCTCATGCTAAGAAGAACAAACGTCAAGTTAAGCCCCGTGCCCACGTTGGAGTAGCTATGGTTGCGCTGTTTAGTTGTTCCGGGCGAATACAAAGAACCATGTGTCGTTTTTCTCAAAAACCCAAGTCACACACACTTTCCTCTTTCCAACCATCTTTGTCAAGATCCTTTCCTTTCATAAACCATACGCTTGGGTAAGATTGCCTCACCCAAGGTTTTCATAAACATTTACAACAAGGTAAACCTTGAGGGGTTCCCAACCTAAAGTTTCATGAGTTGAACTAATACAACACTATGGCCGAGATGAGGGTCATCACGCCATTGAGGGTATGAAAAAGAGGTATTGGAGTGGATCATACTTGCTTGAGCTAAGCATGTATTATGACAACACAAGAGGAAATATACTTTCAGATTTGTGATGCTAATTATACAACTTAGATAGTGGAGTATCACTATCCAACATACTTTCCCATAGGGTACAAAGGCATATTCCTCTCAAGTTGAGAATATACCAAGATCATGACATTGATACCTCTATACTACAAAAGGGGGTGGGTGTGGTGTAAGTTATTATCCCGAGAAGAGGCATGCTCAAGTGAGCATACAAGCTAACCAAGTGGAATAGCATGGCCATAATACCATACACCCAACCAATTACCAAGACCTTGACAAGATAAAACTACTAGAGGTACCATGCTTGCATCCAAGCATAGATGACAACAATATGGAGATCATCACACATAGAACCAAGATGCTATTGATAGCACAAGATGACATCCAAAGAGACATCATATCAGAGATCAAAAGATGGCTTGCCTTGGCTTAATTGTCCCTGGACTTCTTCAACTTCATCAATATAAGAATCATGTCAATATAAATAAAATCCTTGTCCGAACCACTTCTTCTTCTTCTCCGGAAATGTTCGCATCTATCGCCGGAAAATATACAAAGAACACAATCAACACATTGCACCAATCATAACAAGCATGCAACAATCAACAATCAAAAGCTAACCACTCTACTAAGGCTAACATATAAAGGACTTATGGTCACTACAAAACATCTTTAAAAGAAAACCAATTTAACTTACTTAACATAGGCATGAGAGCATCACAAATTAACAATTGCCTCTCTTGTTATTACCATGGCATAAACTAATTATTCCCTAGTAGATATCACCACAAAGAAGACAAGTGAATTTGTTTGGCATCAAAAGCATTCATATTTTATTTTCAAACATTTTTGGAAAAGTAGGAAATCTTTCTTCCTATTTTATTTGGACTACATAACACTACCCAAAAATAGGAGGTTAACCAAATACCACACCATTTGATTATTCAAGCAAAACAATAACACTAAGGTTAAGTTGCAGAGGTTTTGTTTTTCAAGAACAAAACATAGGTTGATCATTTTTAAGAAAAAGAGGTGGTCAAAGATTTTAAATAAATAAAAGTTTTGTGTTCAACAATTCATGTGACACACACATATTACTAACAGAAACAAAAATGCATGAAAAGAGACTAGCAATATTTTTCATATATGGACAGTACTAAAACAAGACTAACCCAATTGGATTCACTCAAAAATATTAATCCAACAAATTTAGGAATTACAAATACTAAACAATAACCAGTGAACATGTTTAATTCACTAAAAATCGTACAAAAATCCTAAAAATGTGGGACCAGCGGCATTTGAAAGGTATAGAAATTTATGAACTAATGCACTTGGTTTCACTCGATTTGGGTTAGTAAAACTCTAGATATACTCAAAACAGTGCCACTGGTTTCTACAGCAAATATCAAATTTTCAAACATTTAAAACGGGCGGGAGTTCTCTGGGCCGTGCGGGGTGGCAGTATTTGGCCGGCCCAGGAGGGGTTTCCAGGTGAGGGAGGTGAGGAAAAAAGAAAAAGAAGGGAGGAGGGACCCAGGCGGGCCAGGCCTGCATGGCCTACGTGGCCATGCATCGCTCGCACGGGATTTCCTCCCTCGCGACGCACGCAGGTAACTGCGGCGGACGGAGATCGGGAGCGGCGCTCCAGGGGCTCACCTGGCGACGAGGAGGGGTCGGCGGAGGCTGTGCTGGGGCGCGGCGATGTAGGGCTGCCCGCGGACAGGCTCAGCGGCGTCACCCTCGGCCTCGGCAGCTGCTCCCAGCGGCGACCTCTTCGCAGATGTCCACGGCCATGGGGACGGCGGCGAGCTCCGGCGGTCCTGGATGAAGTGGAAAGGCTTGTTAGGATCAGCAAAGGGCGGGAATCAAAGGGAAACAGAGAGGGAGAGACGGAAGCGTCGCTGGCGTCCGTGACCGTGCCCGTCACCCACACGGTGTCCACGGCGGGGTGGCTTCCTCCGGCGAGCAGCGAGGAAGGGAGAGCACTGCGGCGCTTTGGTGTGGATCAGGGAGTGGGAAGGAGGTGGTGTGAAGCAAAGGAGAGGCAGGGAGCGGCTCGTGCCCTTTTATAGACGAGGTCGGGTTCATGGTGGACATGGCGCATACGGAGTGGTGACCACGTCCAAGACGGCCCGGGCGAGGCTTCTGTGGGCAGCACTGTCCTCGGGAGCAAGCAACTAGGGAAGAGGGATGCCAGGCCTTCATCATGGCGCAGCCTCGGGCGCTGGTGCGTTCGTTTTCTTCTTGACCAAGACGTGGTGACCACCAGGTTGGCATGGTCGGGCAGAGGTGCTGGAGGCATTGGGGCACGAGGGGAAAGCATCAAGGGGCTCCAGGAATCCAGGGCTAGGTGTTGGACAAGGTTAGAGGTGCCAGGGTGCAGGTCTAGGACGTTTGGGTCAAGGCCTATGCCACTCAATGGCATTGGGAAGGGGAAAGGGAGAAGCTAGGCTAGCTAGGGAAGCTCCAATGATGGCCTGGGGTGTGTGAGGGCTGGCTGGTCGTTGGCTTTGAGTGGAGGGAGGAGAGGTAGTCTTGCAAGGAAGGATCTCTCCAAGATCTTGCCACAAGCATGCCCAAACTTGGCATGATTGCACCGGGGTCTTCCATCTCCTTCTCTTTCCAACGTGGTAAGGAAGTAATGCAGGTGGTGCAGGTCTTGGTTGTCCATTAGAGAAGCAAGATGGGAGAGAAGAGTGGAGAGGGACAATAGTTAGCACTTTGTCAAGCACACAAGTCATGGCCGGCTCATCACTTGTGTCCAAGGATGGTCATGCACATTGTCTAAAGGTACTATGGAAATATTCTAGGTGATGTTACTAATGATGGCAAGGGTAGGGATAAGTTTGATCAAGGTAGAAGGAAGTGGAGAGTTGAAATATGTGATATTCAAATATGGATAAAGAGAGAGAAGAGGAGGTGTGGGCATGATCACATGCAATAATGCATAAGCATTATTAGGTGTCAATAAAGAGGTATAGTTGGGACTCAAAGGTTATTTTGTAAAAATGGCTCAACAAATAAGGTTGGGATCTCTCCTATGGCTATGGCAATTTTTGAAATGAAAATAAATTTGAAAATATTGAGAGAAACTAGGTGGAGTATAGGAGTTCAAAACTTTCCACTTACTTTATAAAGCAAGGTAGATTTTCTTATGTTTAAAAACAAACAAGAAATGGTATAAGTACCATATCATGCATTTTGTTAGAAAACAAAACAAGGAGAATTATTATAAAGCAAATATTTTTGGGAGGAGATAAGGTGATATGACATACCACACACATTTCCTATTTTGTTTGAGAAAATAAAATTGAAAAGCTTTGCTAAAACTAGAATTAGTTTTGTAGTGAAAATTAGAGAAGAATCTTAAATATGATTTTTGGCAAATAAAATATTTTGGGAGAAGTGACCTCAAGGGTAGAGGGTGGCTACATAATGTAGCTACAATCTTCACTCTTGGTTTTGTGAAGGTTTAAAATTGGATTAAAATAAAAACAAGAGGTAAAAGAGGAAGAAGTGATCTAGTGCTGAAATAGTGGATAGGGTAGAAGATCAAGTGAATATAAGAATTGTAGAGGTACATTGGGACATGCAAGACGTGGAAGTTGTAGAGGGTGTTGCATAGATGAGATCCATGCATTGAGGCTACCAATAACATGTTGTGGGTGCTTAGAGGTCAACTGCCAAAGTTGGAACATTTTAAGCCTGCCAAAACAGATTGTTGACTTGGCTTCAAAACCAACAAGGATAAGTGGGTAAATGGGTGATCTGATCCAAGGCAAAGACATGGTTGAGGAGTCCACATGACAAGGTAGGTCTAGGACCAGATTCATTGCCTTGGATGGCAAGGGGTAGCTTAATCCAGGGGCTCCAAAATGGGACCTGATAACAGTTTTAGGACTTAGCCAAATTTGTGATGCCTTAGGGGTTTTGACTAGGGTATAAGAGAGGGATGTATTAAGGGGTATATGATCCCAAGTTTTGAATTCAAGGATGATTTTACCACTAGAGGTGTTGTTCTTTGAGGTAGCTCAAGACAAAAATCAATAATCAAATCAAGACAATTCATCTACCAGCAGATCAAGGCAATTCATCAAAACAAACAGATCAAGGAAATTCATCTTAATTAGTCTATAGAAAAAGTTTTTGTTCCCCCTAATTTTTGCACTTTGGATATTAAACATGTTTGCAAAAGTTGGGGTGTTACACATAGAGTTGAAGAGGTCTCTCAGTTTGATGGGAGATTTGAAGATGAATCTCAGTTTGATGCACCTGTGGATGGTACTGATGACGAGCCTTACATAGACGAAGGTCCTGCACCTGAGATTATCCAGCCTACAGAAGGAGGCCGTGGACCGAGTACACAGATTTGCGTTGAAGTGGATGCACGCCCGGAGATCATCAGGGGCGTCCGGGTAGTCTCAAGACCACCCAGCCCTGATGCACCTGTGGATGGTACTGATGATGAGCCTCTCATAGACGAAGGTCCTGCACCTGAGATTATCCAGCCTACAGGAGGCCGTGGACCGAGTACACAGCTTTGCGTTGAAGAGGATGCACACCCGGAGATCATCAGGGGCGTCCCGGTAGTCTCAGGACCACCCAGCCCTGATGCAAAATGTTGAGCTACTTTATGATTCGTACTCTTATGTTCTGGTGATGTAGTATGTTATGATTTGTACGCCTTTGGCGCTAGATTAAGCATTCAGTGGATGATCGCGTTGCAAAATTCGACACCCACACAATCAGTTCATCGTATGAGTAGTAGCACAATTACTTCTACAGCGATTCCTGCCAGCGCATTAGTTGGTAGCATGAAACACTTTTAGGTACTCCCCTCTGATTCATATTAATTGACTCAATTCTGTCTAGATATGGATGTATCTAGATGCATTTGTTAACTAGACTAACAAACTTGAGTCAGTTAATATGAATCCGTGTAAACCGCCCAAGTCCTCGAGCAGCTAGTTTATTGACTCTGGACTCCAAGCCTCTCGCGGCAAGCCATCGACGAAGCTTTGACCAGATCTTGGCCCGCAATTTTTTTGTGTGGCGAATAGCAAAGCTTTGACCAGTTCCTCTCGGGATACAGCACGCCGGTGAGCTTGCACGGTTGCCATGAGCACTTTCCGGCAGAACTTCCTCTTCAGCGCCCTCAAGCCGCTGCTGCGAGACAGCACGCAGTGCCTCGGTGGACATTCTGGATCTCAGGGCGGGGGGTCCGCATCGTCCGGGAACGATCTCCAGCGGGTTAACGAGGACATGCATGGCGGCCAGGGGATTTGTTTTTTTTTGGTTTGAGCTTGGGATTTGGGGTTTTTTCGGATAGGGGAGGAGGAACCGAGGAAGAGGAAGGAACAGCCGCGTGCTTGGCGCGTGGCGGTGTGCTTGAATTTTGAATTTTTGTGAAATGTTTCATTTCCCCGCTACAATTCGGGGGTTTCTTGACGCGCCAATGCGTCCCGTCGGGCAGCTTCAAGTGAATTTGGGGTGCCACACTATGGGCCCTAGTTTCAGTGAGACATGTAATGACTAGTCACATCAGTAAGTTCACTGTGTAATAAAATATGTTACCCCTCCCCTTTATGTAGCACCCCTTCTCTCCCGATCGAGTGCCGATTGCCGACGGATGCAAGCCGCTAGCTCGATCCCCTCCTTTCGCCTCCACCGTCCAGGCATCCAGCTTGGAGGGGCAAGCTGCATCTAGACCAAGCGGATTAGGTAGGACTAGTAATGTTCTTTCCTTTCTCGAGATCGGTTCTTTTTTCCTCTCCTCGATATCTTGCGCATCTCTTTCCTATTCTGGGCAAAGGGGTGTCTTTCTGGTCACCCTCGAGCTGGGAGTGATTGATGGGGGTGGGGGCGGGGGCTACCTTTGCTTGGATTGGGGTGTTCTTCCTTTATTTGTCGACATTTGCAACCTTTGTAGTTTTTGCTGATCCTCACTGTATCTTTTGTCAGCTTGTACAGGAAAGGTAAGACCTCGGCGGTGGGGGCAATGGAGCGTAAGGCCACCAGCCCCGCGAAGCAGGTACTCCGTTTGCTTATCCACTCTTTACCTTTTAAGTGTCTCTCTGCATCCTCAATCTGTTCCTGTTCTGGAATATGCTTAAAGTAGCACATGTCTTCAGCTGTTTGTGCGTAAAGCCTCTATGACACCATGCTCTATATTCTCTGTATCAGGTTGGTACCTCCAGGTTCCGTGCTGAGGCTATGGGGAACGAGAATAGCGCCCCACCTGCTGCAGGAGCATGGCCCGATCTGCAGCACAAGAAGCAAAATGCCACTGCCGAGCTGGGCAGGGACCGCCCAGGGGTAATTTTTTTTAACCAACTTACCATGATGTAGTCTGAATCTGATACTCCCTCAGATCCAAATTAATTGACTCAACTATCTGTAGATACGGATGTATCTAGATGTGTTTTAGCTCTAGATACTACTGCCTCCATCCCAAAGCTTTGGGCTTATATTATTTTTAGAAAGTCAAACTATACCATGTTTGACTAAGCTTTTACCAAAAATTAGTAACATGCAAAATACAAAATTAATATCATTAAATAGATAATAAAATATATTTTCCTACGGTATCTACACAGTATTATATTTGTTGATAGAATGTTCTAAAATTTTGGTCAAACTTTGCTTGTTTTGATTTCTAAAAAATAAATAAGGCTTAAGCTTTTGGATGGTGGTAGTACATTCATATCTAGACAAAGCTGAGTTAACTAGTTTTTTTGTCTGTCCATAGCTAGTGTTCATGCTGCAAAAGGCTAAGAGCATCCACTATATGCATCAGTCTATCTCATACAGTAATTCAATATCACTGCTGAGGTCTGCCTTTTGTTTTGCTATTCATATGCAGACTGAAACTTTAGGGCCTTTACTCAAAAGGAAGATCAAAACTGCGGCTGATCAGGCTGCCAGTATGTTGATGCCGCCCCATCTTCTAAATGCCTCTACAAGCACAAGGCCATGCGCCAGCTGGGTGGTGATCTTTTAATGAATATGGTATATTTTCTTAATCCACAAAACATGCCTTGATTTTTCTCTGTTTATTGTCGGTTTTTTCTATGCTTGCCAAAAGTTTACAACAACAACAACAACCAAGCCTTTCAGTCCCAAACAAGTTGGGGTAGGCTAGAGTTGAAACCCATAAGATCTCGAAGCCAAAAGTTTAGAAACACCAAATTCGTTTGCTTACAATCATCATACAGTAATGTTCATCTACTCCAGTTCCCCTAACCCAACAAAAAATGATGTTAATTACGATTTTTAGATTAAAAGAGCACCATTAGGCGCTGTTAATTACAACTTTGAGATTAAAATATCATTTGCAATTGTTAATTACAATTTTGAGACAAATGGTTAGTTTAACCTCGATCTCTTCTGCTCTCCATTTTTCCCAACCGAACAAAAATGTAACCATTCCATTCCTCTGAAATGGAACCATTCCATTCCATTCCACGCTGTTTCAGAACCGAACACACCCTTGCATTGTTGTGAACTGTTGTCCATACACGGCCATACCCTTCCACTTACATCCAGCACTATATGCATCAGTCTGTCTCAGAGTCATTCAATATCACTGCTGAGATCTGTTCCCATTCTTATGCAGGCTGAAACTGCTGCGCCTTTACTCAAGTGGATGCAAAATGAGGCTAATGAGGCTGCTGTGAGGACGATGGTGCCGACACCATCTTCCGAAAACCTCTACAAGCACGAGGCCATGGGCCAGCTGGGTGGTGACCTTTTAATGAATCTGGTATATTTTCTTAATCCACATACATGATTTCATTATTATCTGTTTAATTACTGTTGGCTTTGTCTAATGCTTACCAAAAGTTCAGAAACACTGTGTTTGCTTACAATCATCATACACTAATTTTTCACTTTTCAGTCTGTCTCATCCAGTATATAAACTGTTGATTTCCATTGGCTTCTTTTGTAATCATTTGCATTGTTGTCAACTGTTCTCTATGCACAACCCTATTCTTCCACTTACACCCCGCACTATTTGCATCAGTCTATCTCATAGATTTATTAAATATCAATGATGAGTTCTGTTGCTATTCATATGCAGGATGAAACTTCTATGCCTCTACTCAAATGGATAAAAAATGATCCTGATGAGGCTGCTGTGAAGACGATGGTGCCGCCACCATCTTCTGAAAACCTCCTCAAGCACAAGGCCACGGGCCAGCTGGGTGGTACCCTTTTCAGTAAGCAGGTATATTTTCTTAATCCTCATACATGATTTGATTTTTGTCTGTTTATTGCCGGCTTTGTCTAATGCTTACCAATAGTTCAGAAACACACACACCTATTCTTCCACTTACATCCAGCACTATATGCATCAGTGTCTCATAGATTCATTTTATATATCACTGCTGATGTCTGTTGCTCTTCAATTTTCATATGCAGACTGAAACTGCTAAGCCTTCATTGGTCAAAAGGATTGCAACTGCTGCTGATGAGGCATCTGCAGAGGCTGCCACCAAGTTACTGTCAGCCCCACCTTCTGGATGCTTATATAAGCTCAAGTCCAAGGACCAGCCGGGCCGTAACCATCCAAGGGTTCGGGTATATTTTCTTAAGCCACATATACATGCCATGATTTATGTCTGATATTATCACCGGCTCTGTCTAATGCTTTTTGGAATTCGGAAACACCAAATTAGCATGCTTATATTCATCATACACTAATTTTTCACTGTTCAGTTTGTAACATAGTGTTATGCACTCGCTTGTCAACATTTGCATTGCTCTGAACTATGCACTTTACACAACCTAATTCTTCCACTTACATTCAGCGCTACGCACCAGTAGTACCTCCCATGTTTCCTTCACCATCCCGATGCCGAGCTTGCGGGAATATGGCGGGCCCATGTACATACCCCGCATATAACACCTCCTATGGCTCTATCTACCTTTCTAGTAGCTCCTTCACAGAGTTACATGTATGTATTCTCAGTGGTTTAGCATGAATTGGCATATAGTAAAGTCTTGTTTTTAGTCTTCCTGCTTCTTACATTTGTATCAATTTTCACATGCAGACTGTACCTTGTGAACTTCGTCCAATGATTAACCAGATGTGTCCGCATGAAGGGTCTTTCACTATGCATGGCAATGGCAAATTGATGAACACCTACACGGTCTATGAGGTGTATGTCTACAAGACGCAGGCCATCACATATTTGTATGGACATGATTGGAGAAAGTTTGCTTTTGACTACGGTCTGAAGAAGGGCGACGAGCTGAGGATCAGAAACTCAAACGGGCAGATATACGTAACTGCTTACAGAGTTGGAGACACTTCCAAATATATAATATGTAACTTTTTTCTACTCATATCTTTTGATAACTGCATTCTGAGCAGTTGTTCTAAACCATTCCCTCTGTTCTAGCTTGCTGGGTTTAACATGATCAAAGCTGCAGATCCCCTGATGGAACAGGAGCGGATATCACAAAGGGCAACCACACAGCACCTGCACCGGCTTCCCACTCTCCGCATCAGCACCGGTCCCTGTACCAGCTCCGTTTACTGCATCTACCCAGCAGTCCCCTACATCAGCATTGGTTCCTGTAGAGGCCCCATATACTACACCTGCCCAGCAGGCTCCTGCATCAGCACTGGTTCCTCTAGCTGCACCGTTTACTGCACCTGCCCAATAGTCTCCTGCATCAGCACCGGTTCCTCTAGAGGCACCGTTTATTGCACCTGCCCAGCAGTCTCCTATCGCACCAGCTCGTGTACCAGCCCAGGCTCCTGCACCTGCCCCAGCCAGATCACCGAGGTCTCAGCTCATTGCTGTGGCCACCCGTGTGGTGACCAGGACGCATCTGAAGGCTATGTTCGTGAGTATATGACAGCATAACTGCTCTTATCTTGATGTCTTCTCTGCTCAAAGTCTCACATGGTTCAGTGCATTGGTGCCATTGACTAATTTTTGGTGGTATCTCTTGCTTTGAATCAGAAATTGCCTAAAAGTATCTCCAAGGATCTCAATGCTGGCCGAAGGGGCAAGATATCCCTCGTCATGGAGAGTGAAGGTCTCACCGTGGAGGGACGGTACTCCGTCAGTCCCACAGATGGCCGCTTGGCTGTTACTTCCAGGTGGAAAAAGTTCATTGACGGTGCCAAACTTCGCATTGGATCAAAGTTGAAGGTCAAGATCTTTCGATGCCGCTGTGACATGCTGGTCATAAAGTTCGCGGTTGTCTAGTTCTGTTGTCCCATGAGCCCTTAGCAAATGCATTTGTAGTTATACTTATATAAGGTTATCTTATCTGAACTGCTAATTAATTGTATGGGTGGTAAAACTCTGGCAAGCTTTTGCTCTTAGCAAGTATGTATGTATGATCAGCTATTATGATAACTAATGTTTGTGTTCATCTTAATTTGCATTTCCGTTTTAGAAAAAACTTAATTTCTATTTTGGCTGACCTGTTAGAGAACTATCAGATTGAACCCACAACATGATTCAAATAGATTCATTACACCGAGCCACATGTCTTGACCTTGCTATACACTACTTCCATTAATCAGTGCAAGAAGGCTTACCTGAGCTGCCTGAACCATGGCAGATTCGAATCCACCTTATCTATCTAGAAATACAACCTTTGCAGAAAGAGGATTTGCAGTATGGGGAGGCTGACATTGGGGACCCATGAGCCAGCAGCGTCGTCAACGTTTTAAAGGTGGCAGGAGATCGAAAGAAAAAATAAGCCAAAAATCAGTTGGTAAACAAATTCAAGAAAAGAAACATTTACCTTTCTGAGAGGATGACATGCGGGACCCATGAGGCAGCAGCATCCTCAACTATTTCAAGGCGGCAGGGGATCAAAAAAAAAAGGAAATAGCCAGAAATTAATTAGGGTCAAAAATAAATCCATCAAAGGAAACTTTAATTGTTCATAGAGGATGACATGTGGGACCGACTTGCCAGCTGCGTCGTCATCGTTTCAAAGGGGGCAGGGGATCAAAGAAAAAGGAAAATAGCCAGAAATTAGGGGAAAAAAATAAATCCAACAAAGGAAACTTTTATTGTTCATAGAGGATGACATGCGGGACCCATGAGCCAGCAGCTTCCTCAACGTTTCAAAGTCGGCATGAGATTGAAAGAAAAAGGCAAGTGACATAATATCAGGAGCCAAAAATAATCCAAGAAAAGAAACTTTATTGTACATAGAGGATGACATGCGGGTCCCATTTTGTAGCAGCGGTCTCAACGCTTCCAAGGCGGCACAGGACCGAAAGAAAAATGAAGTAGCCAGAAATCAGGGTGTGAAAAAATCAAAGAAAAGAAAGATTTCAATTGGGCTGTATCTGGACATCTGGGCCTTCGAACTATCCTGCTGGGCCTTTTGACTCGTACAATTTCAGCCCACTCCAAAACAGGAAAGGTCGGATTTTTCTCAAAAAAAACAGGAAAGTCCTATGCTTCACAAAAACAAAAAACAAGGAGATTCAACATATAAGTTTGTTTATGTAGATATAAAGATTTAATTTATCCGTTTGCAATAGCTCAGAGCGAAATACAACGTTTATTGTCTGCAAAATAAAATATCACATGTTTCTTGTACGGGGAGGCTGACATCGGGGACCCATGAGCCAGCAGCGTCGTCAACGTTTCAAAGGCGGCAGGGGATCGAAAATAAAAAAAAGCCAAAAATCAGTTGGTAAAAAAATACAAGAAAAGAAAACATTTATCGTTCTGAGAGGATGACATGCGGGACCCATGAGGCAGCAGCATCCTCAACGTTTCAAAGTCGGCATGAGATCGAAAGAAAAAGCCAAGTGACATAATATCAGGAGCCAAAAATAATCCAAGAAAAGAAAATTTATTGTACATAGAGGATGACATGCGGGTCCCATTTTGTAGCAGCGGTCTCAACGTTTCCAAGGCGGCACAGGACCAAAAGAAAAATGAGGCAGCAGCATTCTCAACAATTCCAAGGCGGCAGGGGATCAAAAGAAAAAAAGGAAATAGCCAGAAATTAATTAGGGGTCAAAAATAAATCCACCAAAGGAAACTTTTATTGTTCATAGAGGATGACATGTGGGACCGACCTGCCAACATCGTCCTCATCGTTTCAAAGGGGGCAGGGGATCAAAAGAAAAAGGCAAATAGCCAGAAATTAGGGGTCAAAAATAACTCCAAGAAAGGAAACTTTTATTGTTCGTAGAGGATGACATGCGGGACCCATGAGCCAGCAGCTTACTCAACGTTTCAAAGGCGGCATGAGATCGAAAGAAAAAGGCAAGTGACCAAATATCGGGAGCCAAAAATAATCCAAGATTTATTGTACATAGAGGATGACATGTGGGTCCCATTTTGCAGCAGCGGTCTCAATGTTTGTAATGCGGCTTGAGATCAAAAGAAAAAGAAAGTAGCTAGTAATTAGGGGGTGAAAAAATCCAAGAAAAGAAAGTTGATGGACATAGAGGATGACATGCGGGTCCCTTGAGCCAACAGCTTACTCAATGTTTCAAAGGGGGCAGGGGATCAAAAGAAAAAGGCAAGCCAAAAATCAGAGGGTGAAAAAAATCCAACAAAGGAAACTTTTATAGCACATAGAGGATGACATGCGGGTCCCATGAGCCAGCAGGTTCCTCAACGTTTCAAACGTGGCATGAGATCGAAAGAAAAGGCAAGTGACCAAATATGAGGTGCCAAAAATCCAAGAAAAGAAAGTTGATTGCTCATAGAGGATGACATGCGGGTCCCATTTAGCAGCAGCGGTCTCACCGTTTGAGAGGCGGCAGGGGATCGAAAGAAAAGGCAAGTGACCAAATATCAGGAGCCAAAAATAATTCAAGAAAAGAAAGTTTTATAGTCCATAGAGGATGACATGCGGGTCCCATTTAGCAGCAGCGGTATCACCGTTTGAGAGGCGGCAGGGGATCGAAAGAAAAAGGCAAGTGACCAAATATGAGGTGCCAAAAAATCCAAGAAAGGAAAGTTTTATAGTACATAGAGGATGACATGCGGGTCCCATTTAGCAGCAGCGGTATCACCATTTGAGAGGCGGCAGGGGATCGAAAGAAAAAGGCAAGTGACCAAATATGAGGTGCCAAAAAAACTCCAAGAAAAGAAAGTTGATTGCTCATAGAGGATGACATGCGGGTCCCATTTAGCTGCATCGGTCTCAACGTTTCCAAGGCGGCAAGGGATCAAAAGAAAAAGGAAGTAGCCAGAAATCAGGGGGTCAAAAAAATCCAAGAAAAGAAAGAAATTTGGTTCATAGAGGATGACAAGTGGGACCCATGATCCTGCATCGTAAACGGCTCGATCGGAGAGCGTTGAACGAGATGGCGCGATCGAGAAAAAAAACAATGCTAGAGAGGCTGCCATCTGGGCCCTACATCCCTGGGCGGTGCGGATTTGCGTTGACTCGGCCGGCGAACCCGAGAATTCGCGATGCACCACGTCCCGGGCCACCATACGCGACGTTTTGGCCGCTTTCGTCGGGCTAGGTGGCCTCAAAAACGAGAAAACAAAGTTTTGACATGAACCACTGATACGTCTCCGACGTATCGATAATTTCTTATGTTCCATGCTACATTATTGATGATATCTACATGTTTTATACACATTATATGTCGTATTTACGCATTTTCCGGCACTAACCTATTAACAAGATGCCGAAGAGCCAGTTGTTGTTTTCTGCTGTTTTTGGTTTCAGAAATCCTAGTAAGGAAATATTCTAATTGGACGAAATCAACGCCCAGGGTCCTATTTTTGCACGAAGCTTCCAGAAGACCGAGGGGAAAGGAAGTGGGGCCACGAGGCGCCGCCACACTAGGGCGGCGCGGCCAGCCCTGGCCGCGCGGCCCTAGCGTTTGGGGCCCTCGTGTGGCCCCCCGCGTTGCCCTTCCGCCTACTTAAAGGCTTCGTCGCGAAACCCTCTGTACCGAGAGCCACGATACGGAAAACATTACTGAGAGGCCGCCGCCGCCAATCCCATCTCGGAGGATTCAGGAGATCGCCTCCGGCACCCTGCGGAGAGGGGAATCATCTCCCGGAGGACTCTTCATCGCCATGATCGCCTCCGGAGTGATGAGTGAGTAGTTCACCCCTGGACTATGGGTCCATAGCAGTAGCTAGATGGTCGTCTTCTCCTAATTGTGCTTCATTGTTGGATCTTGTGAGCTGCCTAACATGATCAAGATCATCTATCTGTAATACTATATGTTGTGTTTGTCGGGATCCGATGGATAGAGAATACTATGTTATGGTGATTATCAATATATTACCTATGTGTTGTTTATGATCTTGCATGCTCTCCGTTATTAGTAGAGGCTCGCCAAGTTTTTGCTCTTAACTCCAAGAGGGAGTATTTATGCTCGATCGTGGGTTCATTCCTCCATTAAATCTGGGACAGTGACAGAAAGTTCTAAGGTTGTGGATGTGTTGTTGCCACTAGGGATAAAACATTGATGCTATGTCTAAGGATGTAGTTGTTGATTACATTACGCACCATACTTAATGCAATTGTCTGTTGCTTGCAACTTAATACTGGAAGGGGTTCGGATGATAACCTGAAGGTGGACTTTTAGGCATAGATGCATGCTGGATGGCGGTCTATGTACTTTGTCGTAATGCCCTGATTAAATCTCACTATATTTATCATATCATGTATGTGCATTGTTATGCCCTTTCTATTTGTCAATTGACTGTAATTTGTTCACCCAACATGCTTTAATCTTATGGGAGAGACACCTCTAGTGAACTGTGGACCCCGGTCCTATTCGTGACATCGCATACAATCTACTGCAATTGTTCTTTACTGTTTTCTTTGCAAACAATCATCTTCCACACATTACGGTTAATCTTTTGTTACAGCAAGCCGGTGAGATTGACAACCTCACTGTTTCGTTGGGGCAAAGTACTTTGGTTGTGTTGTGCAGGTTCCACGTTGGCGCCGGAATCCCTGGTGTTGCGCCGCATCACATTTCGCCACCATCAACCTTCAACGTGCTTCTTGGCTCCTCCTGGTTCGATTAAACCTTGGTTTCTTTCTGAGGGAAAACTTGCCACTGTGCGCATCATACCTTCCTCTTGGGGTTCCCAACGGACGTGTACATCTACGCGCATCAAGCACGTTTTCTGGCGCCGTTGCCGGGGAGATCAAGACACGCTGCAAGGGGAGTCTCCACTTCCAATCTCTTTACTTTGTTTTTGTCTTGCTTTATTTTATTTACTACTTTGTTTGCTGCACCTAAACAAAACACACAAAAATTAGTTGCTAGTTTTACTTTATTTACTGTCTTGTTCTCTATATCAAAAACACAAAAAAATTAGTTACTTGCATTTACTTTATCTAGTTTGCTTTATTTACTGCTAAAATGAATACCCCTGAAAATACTAAGTTGTGTGACTTCACAAACACAAATAATAATGATTTCCTATGCACACCTATTGCTCCACCTGCTACTACAGCAGAATTCTTTGAAATTAAACCTGCTTTACTGAACCTTGTTATGAGAGAGCAATTTTCTGGTGTTAGTTCTGATGATGCTGCTGCCCATCTTAATAATTTTGTTGAACTTTGTGAAATGCAAAAGTATAAGGATGTAGATGGTGATATTATTAAATTGAAATTGTTTCCTTTCTCATTAAGAGGAAGAGCTAAATATTGGTTGCTATCTTTGCCTAAGAATAGTATTGATTCATGGACTAAATGTAAGGATGCTTTTATTGGTAGATATTATCCTCCCGCTAAAATTATATCTTTGAGAAGTAGCATAATGAATTTTAAGCAATTAGATACTGAACATGTTGCTCAAGCATGGGAGAGAATGAAATCTTTGGTAAAGAATTGCCCAACCCATGGACTGACTACTTGGATGATCATCCAAACCTTCTATGCAGGACTAAATTTTTCTTCGCGGAATTTATTGGATTCAGCTGCTAGAGGTACCTTTATGTCCATCACTTTGGGGGTGGCTACAAAGCTTCTTGATGATATGATGATAAATTACTCTGAATGGCACACGGAAAGAGCTCCACAAGGTAAGAAGGTAAATTTTGTTGAAGAAACCTCTTCCTTGAGTGATAAGATTGATGTGATTATGTCTATGCTTGTGAATGGTAGATCTAATGTTGATCCAAATAATGTTCCTTTAGCTTCATTGGTTGCTCAAGAAGAAAATGTTGATGTGAATTTCATTAAAAATAATAATTTCAACAACAATGCTTATAGGAACAACTCTGGTAATAACTATAGGCCATATCCTGCTAGTGGTAATGATTATGGTAATTCTTATGGTAGATATGAGGAAAAGATGCTAGAAATTGAAAGATCCACTAAAAACTTTATGCAATCACAATATGAGCAAAATCAATTGTTTACTAAAACTATGAATGAACAATCTACCTTGTTGAAAAATATAGGAAATCAACTTGAAAACTTGAATAGGGAGATTTCTGGTCTGCAAACTAAAATTTCAAATGCTGAAACCCGAATCTCATACATGTCCGCATCACAATCCTCTTTAATTAATAAAATGGCTGCTAAACCTGAGGATATTGATAATAAGATTACTACTACAACAAATGCCATCCAAGTTAGAATTAATGAGAATATAAGATTAATGGCTGAATTGCGTGCTAGGTGGGATAGAGAAGAAAATGAAAAACTAGCTAAAGAGAATAATGTAGCTAAAGTTTGGACTATTACCACCACTAGTAATGATAATGACTCACATGTTGCTGCACCTCCTACTATCAATGGTAAAATAATTGGTGTTGGCAATGTTTCTACTGAAATTTTTTCCAACCTTGGGGACAATGATCCCATTGCTGTAGCTCATAATGATTTAGATTTTGATGATTGCCACATCTCTGAAGTTATAAAGTTCTTACAAAAACTTGCTAGAAGTCCCAATGCTAGTGCTATAAATTTAGCCTTTACAAAACACATTACAAATGCTCTCATTAAAGCTCGGGAAGATGAAACTTCTATTCCTAGAAAGTTAGAAGATGGTTGGGAGCCCATCATTAAAATGAAATTCAATGACTTTGAATGTAATGCTTTATGTGATCTTGGTGCAACTATTTCTGTTATGCCTAAAAAGATTTATGATATGCTTGACTTGCCACCATTGAAGAATTGTTATTTGGATGTTAATCTTGCCGATAATGTTAAAAAGAAACCTTTTGGGAGGATTGATAATGTGCGCATTACGGTTAACAATAACCTTGTCCCCGTTGATTTTGTTGTCTTGGATATCGAATGCAATGCATCTTGTCCTATTGTGTTGGGAAGACCTTTTCTTCGAACCGTTGGTGTTGTTATTGATATGAAGGAAGGTAATATTAGATATCAATTTCCTCTCAAGAAAGGTATGGAACACTTCCCTAGAAAGAGAATGAAGTTGCCTTTTGATTCTATTATTAGAACAAGTTATGATATTGATGCTTCTACTCTTGATTTTTGATTTAGCTGAAAGGCGTTAAAGAAAAGCACTTCTTGGGAGATAACCCATGTGTTTATTTTACTACAGCAATTTTTGTTTTGTTGAGTCTTGAAGTTGTTTACTACTGTAGCAACCTCTCCTTATCATTTTTTGTGCCAAGTCAAGTTTCTATGCTAAAGTTGGTGTTATATTTGGGATCGCTGCGCAGAAACAGCATTGCTGTCTTTCACAAATTCTGGCATAAGTCTCTGAAAAAAATTCTCAAAAATCTGCAAAATTACGAGCATGATCCTCAGATATGTACGCAACTTTTATTAGTTTTGAGTTTTCCATTTGAGCAAGTCTAGTGCCCTTTCAGGTTCGTCTTTACGGACTGTTCTGTTTTTGACAGATTCTGCCTTTTATTTTGCATTGCCGTATTTGCTATGTTGGATGAATTTCTTTGATCCATTATTGTCCAGTAGCTTTGTGCAATGTCCAGAAGTGTTAAGAATGATTGTGTCACCTCTGAATATGTGAATTTTTAATTGTGCACTAACCCTCTAATGAGTTTGCTTGAAGTTTGGTGTGAAGGAAGTTTTCAAGGGTCAAGAGAGGAGTATGATATACTATGATCAAGAGGAGTGAAAGCTGGGGATGCCCCGTGGTTCATCCTTGCATATTTTAAGAAGACTCAAGCGTCTAAGCCCAAGGCATCCCCTTCTTCATCGACAACATCATCAGGTTCCTCCCCTGGAACTATATTTTTATTCAGTCACATCTTATGTACTTTGCTTGGAGCGTCGGTTTGTTTTATTTTTTTTTGTTTGAATAAAATGGATCCTAGCATTCACTGTATGGGAGAGAGACACGCTCCGCTGTTGCATATGGACAAATATGTCCTTAGGCTTTACTCATAATGTTCAAGGCGAAGGTTGAAATTTCTTCGTTAAATTGTTATATGGTTGGAATTGGGAAATGCTACATGTAGTAATTCTAAAATGTCGTGGATAATGTGATACTTGGCAATTGTTGTGCTCATGTTTAAGCTCTTGCATCATATACTTTGCACCCATTAATGAAGAAATACATAGAGCTTGCTAAAATTTGGTTTGCATATTTGGTCTCTCTAAGGTCTAGATAATTTCTAGTATTGAGTTTTGAACAACAAGGAAGACGGTGTAGAGTCTTATAATGTTTACAATATGTCTTTTATGTGAGTTTTGCTGCACCGGTTCATTCTTGAGTTTGCTTCAAATAACCTTGCTAGCCTAAACCTTGTATCGAGAGGGAATACTTCTCATGCATCCAAAATCCTTGAGCCAACCACTATGCCTTTCGTGTCCACCATACCTACCTACTACATGGTATTTCTCCGCCATTCCAAAGTAAATTGCTTGAGTGCTACCTTTAAAATTCCATCATTCGCCTTTGCAATATATAGCTCATGGGACAAAATAGCCTTAAAAACTATTGTGGTATTGAATATGTACTTATGCACTTTATCTCTTATTAAGTTGCTTGTTGTGCGATAACCATGCTTCTGGGGACGCCATCAACTCTTTGTTGAATATCATGTGAGTTGCTATGCATGTCCGTCTTGTCTGAAGTAAGAGAGATCTACCACCTTAATGGTTAGAGCATGCATATTGTTAGAGAAGAACATTGGGCCGCTAACTAAAGCCATGAATCATGGTGGAAGTTTCAGTTTTGGACATATATCCTCAATCTCATATGAGAACACTAATTGTTGCCACATGCTTATGCATTAAAGAGGAGTCCATTATCTGTTGTCCATGTTGTCCCGATATGGATGTCTAAGTTGAGAATAATCAAAAGCGAGAAATCCAAAATGCGAGCTTTCTCCTTAGACCTTTGTACAGGCGGCATGGAGGTACCCCTTTGTGACACTTGGTTAAAACATGTGTATTGCGATGATCCGGTAGTCCAAGCTAATTAGGACAAGGTGCGGGCACTATTAGTATACTATGCATGAGGCTTGCAACTTGTAAGATATAATTTACATAATACATATGCTTTATTACTACCGTTGACAAAATTGTTTCATGTTTTCAAAATAAAAGCTCTAGCACAAATATAGCAATCGATGCTTTCCTCTTTGAAGGACCTTTCTTTTACTTTTATTGTTGAGTCAGTTTACCTATCTCTCTCCACCTTAAGAAGCAAACACTTGTGTGAACTATGCATTGATTCCTACATACTTGCATATTGCACTTGTTATATTACTTTACATTGACACTATCCATGAGATATACATGTTATAAGTTGAAAGCAACCACTGAAACTTAATCTTCCTTTGTGTTGCTTCAATACCTCTACTTTGATTTATTGCTTTATGAGTTAACTCTTATGCAAGACTTATTGATGCTTGTCTTGAAGTACTATTCATGAAAAGTCTTTGCCTTATGATTCATTTGTTTACTCATGTCATTACCATTGTTTTGATCGCTGCATTCATTACATATGTTTACAATAGTATGATCAAGGTTATGATGGCATGTCACTCCAGAAATTATCCTTGTTATTGTTTACCTGCTCGGGACGAGCAGAACTAAGCTTGGGGATGCTGATACGTCTCCGACGTATCGATAATTTCTTATGTTCCATGCTACATTATTGATGATATCTACATGTTTTATACACATTATATGTCGTATTTACGCATTTTCCGCACTAACCTATTAACAAGATGCCGAAGAGCCAGTTTGTTTTCTGCTGTTTTTGGTTTCAGAAATCCTAGTAAGGAAATATTCTGAATTGGACGAAATCAACGCCGGTCCTATTTTTGCACGAAGACCGAGGGGAAAGGAAGTGGGCCACGAGGCGCCGCCACACTAGGGCGGCGCGGCCTGGGCCCTGGCCGCGCGGCCCTAGCGTGTGGGGCCCTCGTGTGGCCCCCCGCGTTGCCCTTCCGCCTACTTAAAGTCTTCGTCGTGAAACCCTCTGTACCGAGGGCCACGATACGGAAAACATTACTGAGAGGCCGCCGCCGCCAATCCCATCTCGGGATTCAGGAGATCGCCTCCGGCACCCTGCCGGAGAGGGGAATCATCTCCCGGAGGACTCTTCATCGCCATGATCGCCTCCGGAGTGATGAGTGAGTAGTTCACCCCTGGACTATGGGTCCATAGCAGTAGCTAGATGGTCGTCTTCTCCTAATTGTGCTTCATTGTTGGATCTTGTGAGCTGCCTAACATGATCAAGATCATCTATCTGTAATACTATATGTTGTGTTTGTCGGGATCCGATGGATAGAGAATACTATGTTATGGTGATTATCAATCTATTACCTATGTGTTGTTTATGATCTTGCATGCTCTCCGTTATTAGTAGAGGCTCTGGCCAAGTTTTTGCTCTTAACTCCAAGAGGGAATATTTATGCTCGATAGTGGGTTCATGCCTCCATTAAATCTGGGACAGTGACAGAAAGTTCTAAGGTTGTGGATGTGCTGTTGCCACTAGGGATAAAACATTGATGCTATGTCTAAGGATGTAGTTGTTGATTACATTACGCACCATACTTAATGCAATTGTCTGTTGCAACTTAATACTGGAAGGGGTTTGGATGATAACCTGAAGGTGGACTTTTTAGGCATAGATGCATGCCGGATGGCGGTCTATGTACTTTGTCGTAATGCCTGATTAAATCTCACTATATTTATCATATCATGTATGTGCATTGTTATGCCCTTTCTATTTGTCAATTGCCCGACTGTAATTTGTTCACCCAACATGCTTTAATCTTATGGGAGAGACCTCTAGTGAACTGTGGACCCCGGTCCTATTCTTTACATCGCATACAATCTACTGCAATTGTTCTTTACTGTTTTCTTTGCAAACAATCATCTTTCACACAATACGGTTAATCTTTTGTTACAGCCGGTGAGATTGACAACCTCACTGTTTCGTTGGGGCAAAGTACTTTGGTTGTGTTGTGCAGGTTCCACGTTGGCGCCGGAATCCCTGGTGTTGCGCCGCATCACATTTCGCCACCATCAACCTTCAACGTGCTTCTTGGCTCCTCCTGGTTCGATTAAACCTTGGTTTCTTTCTGAGGGAAAACTTGCCACTGTGCGCATCATACCTTCCTCTTGGGGTTCCCAACGGACGTGTACATCTACGCGCATCAACCACGGAGGGACCAAAAATCGTCGGCCATGGTGCACCAGCAACCACGGCGCGACTTCAACTTCGTCGGCCATGGCAACTTTTCTTGAAGTGAAATTTATAGCACTAGCATTAGGACTTCTAGCAAGTTTTTGTAAGAACTTAATAACTTCTGAGATATGACAATCATCAAAATCTAAACCATTATGATCTACAACATTCTGAAAAATTTCAGCACTATTATCACAAATAGTTTCAGCAGTTTCAGGCAATTTTACACGCTTTGTACTAGGAGTAGAAACATTGCCAACACCAATTATTTTACCATTGATAGTAGGAGGTTTAGCAACATGTGAAGAATCAACATTACTAGTGGTGGTAATAGTCCAAACTTTAGCTACATTATTCTCTTTAGCAAGTTTTTCTTTTTCTTCTCTATCCCACCTAGCATGCAATTCAGCCAACATTCTAATATTATCATTGATTTGAACTTGGATGGCATTTCTTTTAGCAAACTTAGTATTTTTAACTTCATCAGGCATAACTTTCAGTTTTAAAAGATCAACATCAAGAGCAAGACTATCAACCTTAGAAGCAAGAACATCAATTTTACCAAGCTTTTCCTCAACAGTTTTATTAAAAGCAGTTTGTGTACTAATAAATTCTTTAAGCATGACTTCAAGACCAGAGGGTACACTCTTATTATTGTTGTAAGCATTACCATAGGAATTACCATAACCACTACCATTATTAGAAGGATATGGCCTATAGTTGTTGTTACCATAATTATTCCTATAAGCATTGTTGTTGAAATTATTATTTTTAATGAAATTCACATCAACATGCTCTTCTTGAGCAACCAATGAAGCTAAAGGAACATTATTAGGATCAACATGAGATCTATCATTAACAAGCATAGACATAATAACATCAATCTTATCACTCAAAGAAGAGGTTTCTTCAACAGAATTTACCTTCTTACCTTGAGGAGTTCTTTCAGTATGCCACTCAGAGTAATTGATCATCATATCATCAAGAAGCTTTGTTGCGGGTCCCAAAGTGATGGACATAAAAGTACCTCCAGCAGCTGAATCCAATAGGTTCCTCGAGGAAAAATTCAATCCTGCATAAAAGGTTTGGATGATCATCCAAGTAGTTAGTCCATGGGTAGGTCAATTCTTTACCAAAGATTTCATTCTCTCCCATGCTTGAGCAACATGTTCATTATCTAATTGCTTAAAATTCATAATGCTACTTCTCAAAGATATAATCTTAGCAGGAGTAATATTTACTAATAATAGCATCTTTACATTTAGTCCATGAATCGATACTATTCGTAGGCAAAGACAACAACCAATCTTTAGATCTTCCTCTTAAGGAGAAAGGAAACAATTTCAGTTTTATAATATCACCATCTATATCCTTATACTTTTGCATTTCACAAAGTTCAACAAAATTATTAAGATGGGCAGCAGCATCATCATTACTAACACCAGAAAATTGCTCTCTCATAACAAGATTCAGTAAAGCAGGTTTAATTTCATAAAATTCTGCTGTAGTAGCAGGTGGAGCAATAGGAGTACTTATAAAATCATTATTATTTGTGCTAGTGAAATCACACAACTTAGTATTTTCAGGAGTATTCATTGTAGCAGTAATAAAAGTAAACTAAGCAAACAGAATAAAGTAAATACAAGTAACTAGTTTTTTTGTGTTTTTGATATAGAGAAAGCAAGACAGAAAATAAAGTAAAGTAAAGCAACTAATTTTTGTGTGTTTTTGATATAAAGCAAACAAGACAGAAAATAAAATAAAGTAAAGCAAGACAATAAATAAAGTAAAGAGATTGGATGTGAGAGACTCCCCTTGCAGCGTGTCTTGATCTCGGCAACGCGAGAAATTTAGCTGTTGCCGTGGGAGGCAATTCTCTGTGGTGTAACTTTTCTTCAATTCCCCGGCAACGGCGCCAGAAATTTAGCTTGATAACGCGTGAAGCACACGTCCGTTGGGAACCCCAAGTGGAAGGTGTGATGCGTATAGCAGCAAGTTTCCCTCAGTATGAAACCAAGGTTTATCGAACCAGTAGGAGATGAAGGCCACGTGAAGGTTGTTGGTGAAGGAGTGTAGTGCGGCGCAACACCAGGGATTCCGGTGCCAACGTGGAACCTGCACAACACAATCAAAATACTTTGCCCCAACGTAACAGTGAGGTTGTCAATCTCACCGGCTTGCTGAAAACAAAGGATTAAACGTATAGTGTGGAGAATGATGTTTGTTTGCAAAGAACAACAGAGAACAGAGATTGCAGTAGATTGTATTTCAGATGTAAAAGAAAGGACCGGGGTCCACAGTTCACTAGTGGTGTCTCTCCAATAAGATAAATAGCATGATGGGTGAAAAAATTACAGGTGGCAATTGACAAATAAAGATTCATATACATATCATGATGATCACTATGAGATTTAATCAGGGCATTACGACAAAGAACATAGACCGCCATCTAGCATTCATCTATGCCTAAAAAGTCCACCTTCGGGTTAGCATCCGCACCCCTTCCAGTATTAAGTTGCAAACAACAGACAATTGCATTAAGTATGGTGCGTGCTGGCGTGTAGTCGACACGTCCGTTGGGAACCCCAAGAGGAAGGTGTGATGCGCACACAGTAAGTTTTCCCTCGAACACCACGGTTATCGAACCAGAGGAGCCAAGAAGCACGTAAAGGTTGTTGGTGGAGGAATGTAGTGCAGCAACACCAGTGAAACCGGCGCCAACGTGGAACCTGCACAACACAATCAAAGTACTTTGCCCCAACGTAACAGTGAGGTTGTCAATCTCACCAGCTTGCTGAAAACAAAGGATTAAGCGTATTGAGTGGAAGATGGTGTTTGTTTGCAAAGAACAGTAAGAACAGTAGAATGTATTCAGATGTAAAAGAATGGACCGGGGTCCACAGTTCACTAGTGGTGTCTCTCCAATAAGATAACTAACATGCTGGGTGAACAAATTACAGGTGGGCAATTGACAAATCAAGATTCAATACATATCAACGATGATTACTATGTGATTTAATCAGGGCATTACGACAAAGTACATAGACCGCTATCCAGCATGCATCTATGCCTAAATAATCCACCTTCGGGTTATCATCCGAACCCCTCCAGTATTAAGTTGTAAACAACAGATAATTGCATTAAGTATGGTGCGTAATGTAATCAACACAAATATCCTTAGACAAAGCATCAATGTTTTATCCCTAGTAGCAACAGCACATCCACAACCTTAGAACTTTCTGTCACTGTCCCAGATTAAATGGAGGCATGAACCCACTATCGAGCATAATTACTCCCTCTTGGAGTTACAAGTATCAACTTGGCCAGAGCCTCTACTAGCAACGGAGAGCATGCAAGAACATAAACAACACATATATGATAGATTGATAATAAACTTAACATAGTATTCTAGATTCATCGGATCCCGCCAAACACAACATGTAGCATTACAAATAGATGATCTTGATCATGTTAGGCAGCTCACAAGATCTATAACAATGATAGCACAAGCGGAGAAGACAACCATCTAGCTACTGCTATGGACCCATAGTCCAAGGATGAACTACTCACGCATCAGTCCGGAGGCGGGCATGATGATGTAGAGCCCTCCGGTGATGATTCCCCTCTCAGGGTGCCGGAGGCGATCTCCTGAATCCCCCGAGATGGGATTCGCGGCGGCGGCGTCTCTGGAACTTTTTCCGTATCATGGCTCTCGGTACTAGGGTTTTCGCGACGGAGAGTTTAAGTAGGCGGAAGGGTAGGTCAGGGGGCGACGCGAGGGGCCCAGACCACAGGGCCGCGCGGCCAGGGCCTGGGCCGCGCCCCCTGTTGTCTGGCCGCCTCGTGGCCCCACTTCGTTATCCCTCCGGTCTTCTGGAAGCTTCGTGGAAAAATAGGACCCTGGGCGTTGATTTCGTCCAATTTCGAGAATATTTCCTTACTAGGATTTCTGAAACCAAAAACAGCAGAAAACAGCAACTAGCGCTTCGGCATCTTGTTAATAGGTTAGTGCGGAAAATGTATAATAATGTTGTAAAGTATGTATAAAACATTCAAGTATTGTCATAAAAGTAGCATGGAACATAAGAAATTATAGATACGTTTGAGACGTATCAAGCATCCCCAAGCTTAGTTCCTACTCGTCCTCGAGTAGGTAAACGATAACACAAATAATTTCTGAAGTGACATGCTACCAACATAATCTTGATCAACATTATTGTAAAGCATATGAGATGAATGGAGTGATCTGAACAAAAGATTGCTAACAAAGATAATGACTAAACAAATGAATCATATAGCAAAACTTTTCATGAATAGTACTTTCAAGACAAGTATCAATAAGACTTGCATAAGAGCTAACTCATAAGCAATAAATTCTAAGTAGAATGCATTGAAGCAACACAAAGGATGATTAAGTTTCAGCAATTGCTTTCAACTTGTAACATATATATCTCATGGATATTTGTCAACATAGAGTAATATAACAAGTGCAATAAGTAAACATGTAAGAATCAATGCACAAAGTTAACACAAGTGTTTGCTTCTAAGATAGAAAGAAGTGGGTAGACTGACTCAACATAAAGTAAAAGAATGGCCCTTCGCAGAGGGAAGCATGGATTAGTATTTTTGTGCTAGAGCTTTTGTTTTGAAAACATAGAAACAATTTTGTCAACGGTAGTAATAATTCATATGTGCTATGCATAATACTTCCTACAAGTTGCAAGTCTCATGCATAGAGTACTAATAGTGCTCGCACCTTGTCCTAATCAGCTCGGATAACACGGATTATCATCGCATAACATATGTTTCAAGAGATAAGTCCAATTTACCCCCCTAAACTCGTCTCAAAGTTCAGATTACAACCCTCAACTTTACTTTGGTTCAATCTTCAACCCTGAATTATATAAACCGTTCGGAATTGGACCTTCTACCCTTTTTTGACATGTTTTGAACCGGTTTTTCTCGCCAGTTAGCGGTTTTTCTTCCTATATACTGTGCCAACTCATCAACATACAACATACACGGTACAAGAAAAACCAGCTTAATACAATGCAAGGGGTGATTCTGAACCGTTTTTAGAATTCAGGGTTGAAAGTTGAACCAAAATAAAGTTGAGGGTTGTAAGCTGAACTTTGAGACAAGTTTAGGGGGGTAAATTGGACTTCTCTCATGTTTCAACCAAGTGTCACAAAGGGGTACCTCTATGCCGCCTGTACAAATGTCTAAGGAGAAAGCACACATTGGATTTCTCGCTTTTGATTATTCTCAACTTAGACATCCATACCGGGACAACATAGACAACAGATAATGGACTCCTCTTTTAATGCTTAAGCATTCAACAACAGTTAATATTCTCATAAGAGATTGAGATTGTATGTCCAAACTGAAACTTCCACCATGATACATGGCTTTAGTTAGCTGCCCAATGTTCTTCTCTAACATATGCATACTCAAACCATTTGATCATGAAATCGCACTTACTTCAGACAAGACGAACATGCATAGCATCTCACATGATATCCAACAAAGGTAAAAAGTTGATGGCGTCCCCAGAAACATGGTTACCGCTCAACAAGCAACTTATAAGAATTAAGACACATAACTACATATTCATCATCACAATAGTTTTTAAGCTATTTGTCCCATGAGATATATATTGCAAAGATAAAGGAATGAAATTTTAAAGGTAGCACTCAAGTAATTTACTTTGGAATGGCAGAAAAATACCACATAGTAGGTAGATATGGTGGACACAAATGACATGGGTTTTGGCTCAAGGTGTTTGGATGCACGAGAAGCATTTCCTCTCAGTACAAGGTTTGGGCTAGCAAGGTTGTTTGAAGCAAACACAAGTATGAACAGGTACAGCAAAACTTACACAAGAACATATTGCAAGCATTATAAGGCTCTACACTGTCTTCCTTGTTGTTCAAACACTTTACCCGAAAATATCTAGACTTAGAGAGACCAATCATGCAAACCAAATTAAACAAGCTCTACGGTAGTTCTTCATTAATAGATTAAACTACATGATGCAAGAGCTTAAACATGATCTATGAGAGCTCAAACAATTGCCAAGTTATTCCAAACCATATGCAGCATTTTCTGATTCCAACCAAATAGCAATTTAACGAAACAATTTCAGCCTTCGTCATGAACATTAAAGCACAATTAAGAACACAAGTGTTCCATATGAAAAAGCGGAGCGTAATATCTCCAATATAAGAATGGTGGGATCCAACTTTATTCAAACCAAAACTAAAATAAAAGCAAACCGACGCTCCAAGTAAAGAACATAAGATGTGATGGAATAAAAATATAGTTTCACTAGAAATGACCTGATAATGTTGTCGATGAAGAAGGGGATGCCTTGGGCATCCCCAAGCTTAGAGAGTCTTCTTAAAATATGCAGGGATGAACCACCGGGGCATCCCCAAGCTTAGACCTTTCACTCTTCTTGATCATAGTATATCATCCTCTTCTCTTGACCCTTGAAAACTTCCTCCACACCAAACTTCAAGCAAACTCATTAGAGGGTTAGTGCATAATTACAAATTCACATATTCAGAGGTGACACAATCATTCTTAACACTTCTGGACATTGCACAAAGCTTCTGAAAGTTAATGGAACAAAGAAACTCATTCAACATAGCAAAAGCGGCAATGCGAAATAAAAGGCAGAATCTGTCAAAAACAGAACAGTCCGTAAAGACGAATCTGGCAGGGGCACTTAACTTGCTAAAATGGAAAAACTCAAAACTAATGAAAGTTGCATACATATATGAGGATCACGCTCGTAAATTTGCAGATTTTTTGATTTTTCTACAGGGAAATCTGTACGAATTTGTGACAGATAGCAATGCTGTTTCTGCGCAGCGATCCAAATCTAGCATCAACTTTAGCATAGAAACTTTACTTGGCACAAAAACATGATAAGAAGAGGTTGCTACAGTAGTAAACAACTTCCAAGACTCAACAATACAGTAAATAAAATAAAACATGGGTTATCTCCCAAGAAGTGCTTTTCTTTAACGCCTTTCAGCTAGGCGCAGAAAGTGCAAATCAAGTAACATCAAAAGAAGAAGCATCAACATCATAGCTTGTTCTAATAATAGAATCAAAAGGCAACTTCATTCTCTTTCTAGGAAAGTGTTCCATACCTTTCTTGAGAGGAAATTGATATTTAATATTACCTTCCCTCATATCAATAACAGCACAAACGGTTCGAACAAAAGGTCTACCCAACACAATAGGACAAGATGCATTGCATTCAATATCCAAGACAACAAAATCAATGGGGACAAGGTTATTGTTAACCGTAATGTGAACATTATCAATCCTCCCCAAAGGTTTCTTTTTAACATTATCAGCGAGATTAACATCCAAATAACAATTCTTCAATGGTGGCAAGTCAAGCATATCATAAATTTTCTTAGGCATAAAAGAAATACTTGCACCAAGATCACATAAATCATTACATTCAAAGTCATTGAATTTCATTTTAATTATGGGCTCCCAACCATCTTCTAACTTCCTCGGAATAGAAGCTTCAAGTTTTAATTTTTCTTCTCTAGCTTTAATGAGAGCATTTGTAATATGTTTTGTAAAGGCTAAATATATAGCACTAGCATTGGGACTTCTAGCAAGTTTTTGTAAGAACTTTATAACTTCAGTAATATGACAATCATCAAAATCTAAACCATTATGTTTTACAGCAATGGAATCATTGTCACCAATATTTTGAAAAATTTTAGCAGTTTTATCACAAGCAGTTTCAGCAGTTTCAGGCAATTTTGCGCGCTTTGTACTAGGAGTAGAAACATTGCCAACACCAATTATTTTACCATTGATAGTAGGAGGTGTAGCAACATGTGAAGAATCAACATTACTAGTGGTGGTAATAGTCCATACTTTAGCTACATTATTTTCTTTAGCAAGTTTTTCTTTTTCTTCTCTATCCCACCTAGCATGCAATTCAGCCAACATTCTAATATTATCATTAATTCAAACTTGGATGGCATTTGTTTTAGCAAACCTAGCATCTTTAACTTCCTCAGGCATAACTTTCAATTTTAAAAGATCAACATCAAGAGCAAGACTATCAACCTTAGAAGCAAGAACATCAATTTTACCAAACTTTTCTTCAACAGTTTTATTGAAAGCAGTTTGTGTACTAATAAATTCTTTAAGCATGACTTCAAGACCAGAGGGTACACTCTTATTATTGTTGTAAGAATTACCATAAGAATTACCATAACCACTACCATTATTAGAAGGATATGGCCTATAGTTGTTGTTACCATAATTATTCCTATAAGCATTGTTGTTGAAATTGTTGCTTTTAATGAAATTCACATCAACATTTTCTTCTTGAGCAACCAATGAAGCTAAAGGAACATTATTAGGATCAATATGAGATCTACCATTTACAAGCATAGACATAATAGTATCAATCTTATCACCCAAAGAAGAGGTTTCTTCGACAGAATTTACCTTCTTACCTTGAGGAGTTCTTTCAGTGTGCCATTCAGAGTAATTGATCATCATATCATCAAGTAGTTTAGTTGCGGCGCCCAAGGTGATGGACATAAAAGTACCTCCAGCAGCTGAATCCAATAGGTTCCTCGAGGAAAAATTCAATCCTGCATAAAAGGTTTGGATGATCATCCAAGTAGTCAGTCCATGGGTTGGGCAATTCTTTACCAAAGATTTCATTCTCTCCCATGCTTGAGCAACATGTTCATTATCAAATTGTTTAAAGTTCATAATGCTACTTCTCAAAGATATAATCTTAGCAGGAGGATAATATTTACTAATAAAAGCATCTTTACATTTAGTCCATGAATCAATACTATTTTTAGGCAAAGAAAGCAACCAATCTTTAGCTCTTCCTCTTAATGAGAAAGGAAACAACTTCAGTTTTATAATATCACCATCTATATCCTTATACTTTTGCATTTCACAAAGTTCAACAAAATTATTAAGATGGGCAGCAGCATCATCAGTACTAACACCAGAAAATTGCTCTCTCATAACAAGATTCAGTAAAGCAGGTTTAATTTCATAGAATTCTGCTGTAGTAGCAGGTGGAGCAATAGGAGTACATATAAAATCATTATTATTTGTGCTAGTGAAATCACACAACTTAGTATTTTCAGGAGTACCCATTATAACAGTAATAAAGTAAACTAAGCAAAGAGAATAAAGACAAGTAACTAATTTTTTTGTGTTTTGATATAGAACAAGTAAACAAGACAGAAAGTAAAGTAACTAATGTTTTGTGTTTTTAATATGAAGCAAACAAGACAGTAAATAAAATAAAGTAAAGCAAGACAAAAACAAAGTAAAGAGATTGGATGTGGAGACTCCCCTTGCAGCGTGTCTTGATCTCCCCGGCAACGGCGCCAGAAAAAGTCTTTGTCGTGGGAGGCAATTCCCTGTGGTGTAACTTTTCTTCAGTTCCCCGGCAACGGCGCCAGAAAAATTCTTGCTGGCGTGTAGTCGACACGTCCGTTGGGAACCCCAAGAGGAAGGTGTGATGCGCACAGCAGTAAGTTTCCCTCAGTAAGAAACCAAGGTTATCGAACCGTAGGAGCCAAGAAGCACGTAAAGGTTGTTGGTGGAGGAATGTAGTGCGGCGCACCAGTGAAACCGGCGCCAACGTGGAACCTGCACAACATAATCAAAGTACTTTGCCCCAACGTAACAGTGAGGTTGTCAATCTCACCGGCTTGCTGAAAACAATGGATTAAGCGTATCGAGTGGAAGATGGTGTTTGTTTGCAAAGAACAGTAAGAACAGTAGAATGTATTCAGATGTAAAAGAATGGACCGGGGTCCACAGTTCACTAGTGGTGTCTCTCCAATAAGATAACAAACATGCTGGGTGAACAAATTACAGGTGGGCAATTGACAAATCAAGATTCAATACATATCAACGATGATTACTATGTGATTTAATCAGGGCATTACGACAAAGTACATAGACCGCTATCCAGCATGCATCTATGCCTAAATAATCCACCTTCGGGTTATCATCCGAACCCCCTCCAGTATTAAGTTGTAAACAACAGATAATTGCATTAAGTATGGTGCGTAATGTAATCAACACAAATATCCTTAGACAAAGCATCAATGTTTTATCCCTAGTAGCAACAGCACATCCACAACCTTAGAACTTTCTCACTGTCCCAGTTAAATGGAGGCATGAACCCACTATCGAGCATAATTACTCCCTCTTGGAGTTACAAGTATCAACTTGGCCAGAGCCTCTACTAGCAACGGAGAGCATGCAAGAACATAAAAAACACATATATGATAGATTGATAATCAACTTAACATAGTATTCTAGATTCATCGGATCCCGCCAAACACAACATGTAGCATTACAAATAGATGATCTTGATCATGTTAGGCAGCTCACAAGATCTATAACAATGATAGCACAAGGGAGAAGACAACCATCTAGCTACTGCTATGGACCCATAGTCCAAGGATGAACTACTCACGCATCAATCCGGAGGCGGGCATGATGATGTAGAGCCCCTCCGGTAATGATTCCCCTCTCCAGGTGCCGGAGGCGATCTCCCGAATCCCCCGAGATGGGATTCGCGGCGGCGCGTCTTTGGAAGGTTTTCCGTATCGTGGCTCTCGGTAGAGGGGGTTCGCGACGAAGGCTATATGTAGGCGGAAGGGTAGGTCGGGGCGACGCGAGGCCCGGACCAGGGGCCGCGCGGCAGGGCCTGGGCCGCGCCGCCCTGTTGTCTGGCAGCCTCGTGGCACCACTTTGTTATCCCTCCGGTCTTCTGGATCTTCGTGGAAAATAGGACCCTAGGCGTTGATTTCGTCCAATTCCGAGAATATTTAATTACTAGGATTTCTGAAACCTAAAACAGCAGAAAACAGCAACTGGCGCTTCGGCATCTTGTTAATAGGTTAGTGCCGGAAAATGTATAATAATGTTATAAAGTTTGTATAAAACATTCAAGTATTGTCATAAAAGTAGCATGGAACATAAGAAATTATAGATACGTTTGAGACGTATCAGTGCGTAATGTAATCAACACAAATATCCTTAGACAAAGCATTGATGTTTTATCCCTAGTGGCAACAACACATCCACAACCTTAGAACTTTCTGTCACTGTCCCAGATTCAATGGAGGCATGAACCCACTATCGAGCATAAATACTCCCTCTTGGAGTTACAAGTATCAACTTGGCCAGAGCCTCTACTAGCAACGAGAGCATGCAAGAACATAAACAACACATATATGATAGATCAATAATCAACTTGACATAGTATTCCATATTCATCGGATCCCACCAAACACAACATGTAGCATTACAAATAGATGATCTTGATCATGTTAGGCAGCTCACAAGATCTAAACATGATAGCACAAGAGGAGAAGACAACCATCTAGCTACTGCTATGGACCCATAGTCCAAGGATGAACTACTCACGCATCGTCCGAGGCGGGCATGATGATGTAGAGCCCTCCGGTGATGATTCCCCTCTCCGGGGTGCCGAGGCGATCTCTGAATCCCCGAGATGGGATTGGCGGCGGCAGCGTCTGGAACTTTTTCCGTATCGTGGCTCTCGGTACTAGGGTTTTCGCGACGGAGAGTTTAAGTAGGCGGAAGCGCAGGGGGGCACCCGAGGGGCCCACCCCATAGGGTGGCGCGGGCCCCTCCTTGGCCGCGCCGCCCTATGGTGGAGGCTCCTCGTGGCCCCACTTCGTATCCTCTTCGGTCTTCTGGAAACTCCGTGGAAAAATAAGACCGTGGGCTTTTGTTTCGTCCAATTCCGAGAATATTTCCTGTAGGATTTCGAAACCAAAAACAGGAGGCTGGCGTTTCGGCATCTTGTTAATATGTTAGTGCCGGAAAATTCATCAAAACATCATAAAGTGTGAACAAAACATGTAGGTATTGTCATAAAACTAGCATGGAACATAAGAAATTATAGATACGTTGGAGACGTATCATCTCCCCCCACTTGAAAAAGAGTCGTCCTCGACGATAGCTCTTCATGAACTTGTATAGGAGGTAGATGACAACCACGCTTGAATGTCCCGTCACTTGTCAAGAGCCCTATCAATATCACAAGAGAAGCAAGAGAACACTCAAAGCGTAGTCAATGTTCCACGGGATTAGCAAGGGGCCTTATGTAGAAGGAGGTCACCTTATCGTAATGTCGGTGTGCTCTCATGGAGAGGTCTTGTGTAGTAGATGTGTGGGGTTGAACCCATTCGTTGACGCTCATCCACAAGTCACTTGTACCTTCACACAACAAAGACCAAGCAAAGTATGTGTGTGCGTGATAGAGGAGCATATCATCAATGACATGTACATTCATGTTCACAACACCGTTAGCACAACACAAATATATCAACAAGAATGCATATGCAAGCACTGGTGGAGCGCCTTGGAGGCGAAACTGGGCTGTGACCCCCCCTTCCAAAATCGGCGCATGTATTTTTCTAAGCTTATTCCTCATTGACAAGTGCAGTCAAGCACAACGAACCACGGAGAAGTATTTCTGGGCTCTCTCTCATCCCGCATTTACTTTGCCCAACTCTGCGCATTCATGATTGTTGGTTGTGCGATGGGATAATGGGAGCTGCTGTGGGGTACAGTGCTCAAATCCATATCGCTGATGGGCTGTTGGCAGTACCTATCTTTTTACCTTGGGGCTTTGGACATCGACTGATTTTATATGTTGTTTCTTGCTGGCCATCGGTGGATAGATATTCTTTTTGTTACAAATAGAACCAGAAGCCTATTGTCATGCCAATTCCTATATTAATCGGTTTCAAAAAAAAATCCTATGTTAATCAAGAAATCACTGCTGACCATATCGATGAATCTTGGCCAATTTTGTTTCCTTACTTACTTGCTAAGTCTATTCCTGTGTAATTGAAGAAATTACATGCATTTCAAGATTGAAAGTTATATCTTGTTGGTATGAATAAAACTTGAGATTGCAGCAAAATTTGGGTGCATAGTTCCATTTTTTTTTTGAAAAAGCTCAGTTTTGCCCCCGCTATACTTTTGGTCACGCTCCGCCACTGTATGCAAGGTCAATGTGTAAGAACTCCATTTCAACATCTTCCGAATGTGGAAACACAAAAACTCCAAATTGTGAGACGACCATAGTGTCTATCTCATGTAGAAACTCATTTTCATTGTTGCTCTCAAGGCATCGGAAAGAGAAATTGTTCAACATCCTTGAAGCAACAAGTGGAGAATTTGGCCAAAACGCATGAGGTAGAGTGTTCAAAATAGCATCAACATGTGTGCACACAAACCATTGGAAAGAGAAATTGGTCCTCATATTTGGTGCAACACACAACATATCATCCAAAAAGTTCACCAAGGAAACATTTGCACAACCGTGCGTGCCAACAAACCAAATGAAAGAGAAATTGTTCAACTTGTTTGAGGCAACACCAACGGTAAGAATCACATCATCATGCTTGCAAAAGAACCATGAGAAAGAGAAATTATTCGGCATGTTCAATGCAAAGCATGGGAAAGGTATTAGAGCCGGGTTCGATCTTGTACTCACTTGTATTATGCTCTCAAGAGCTCTCTTTGTCAACTCGTGCTCAATCGAGGTTGACATTGGCATTCTTGTACCTACACACACAATAGGTAAAGCAAAGAACGTGTGTGCATGGTATATGAACACATCATCCATCATGATGGTCCATTTCTTTTGCACATCACCATTAGCGTTAAGCAAAGCATCATAATAGATATGGTGAATATGCGGGGTAAACACATGAACATGCTCATCATGGATATAGGCAAAGTCTCCAAAATTTGAGAGAGCTATGGGGGCAATCTCATTTACAAGCATATTAACATCATTGCAAACCAAGCATTGGAAAGAGCAAGTATTCAACATTTTGGTTGCATTAATGGGAGAGTATTGCAAGCATCTAGAGCAAAACATGTTCAACATTGTATCATTGTTGTCGACAAACCTAGGGAAAGAGCAATTGTTCGACAAGGTTGTCACAACACAAGCATCATCATCATCATTGCAAGCAACACATGGGAAAGAGAAATTGTTCAACAAGTTGCATGCAATGGGAGTTATATTGAAACACTCATAGCATGGCATGATCATATTGTCACAAGCAAGCATATCCACATGATCAACAATGTTATCAAGCAAAGCATCACATGGAGGAATGAACGAAGCATATGACATAGCAATTGTATCATCAAGATCATGCATGCACTCATAAGTCATCATGTCCACTAGTGGGATCATGGCATCATCAACACCTATGTTGTTACCTTTGTAGTCCCGCTCATATGAGGTAGGTGTTGTGGAAGTGGTAGGCTCCAAGTGGCTTCCATGTTCATCTTCAAGAAAGCATGGTGTGATAGCATCATCTTCATGCACCATGTACATCGTCTCCATGATCGGCGTCTCGTCATCCATGGAACCTAATGAGACATAAGAGAGCACACTAGAGGTAGAGGGTAAGTTGTTAGAATTCGAAATGGCCTCACATGACCTATCAACTACCACTCTCATCTCACTCGGTGTATCCCTCATGCTCTCGAAGTGTATGCACTCAAGCTCACATATAGTGGATGCACTCATCTCACATATAGTGGAGTCGCTCATCTCACATATAGTGGAGTCGCTCATCTCACATATAGTGGAGTCCCTCATCTCCATGGCAATGACGTCGTCGATGTCCGAGCAACCTATCAAAGAGGAAGACAACACAAGAGGAGTAGAGGTTAATGTGTTAGAAATCAAAGCGTCCTCACTCAACTCATGTGGTGTGTCACTCTTGCTCTCAAGGTGTTTGAAGTAGGATTTGCACTCGGCTTTGTCTTGGAGGGTCATTGTGGCTTCTCGAGCATCTAGCTCGGCAAAGTAGGCTCTCATCTCGGCTTGTTCTTGTGGTGTCATTTTGGGTGGCTCTCACTAGGAAGGGTGTATGTATGGTGGAAAGAGAACTACCAAAAGGTCAAAACTCACAACAAAATCGAGAAAATGGTTCAAGTTAGAGAATAACCGATATGTACTCACACACACACTCAAAGCACACGCAAAAGGCTAAGAACTCTATATGGTGGTAGGTGCGGGAGTGGATAGCAAACGAAAAGAACCAAAGAAAATGTCTATTGTCAAATGTGGGTAAGATCCAAAGTCAAATGTCAAAAGCGGTGATCTATGTCAAGGAAACACGGAAACACACACAAGGAAGAACAATGGGGTTAGCGCGACCAAGGAAGTGAGCAAGTAACAAGATGGTCCTAACGAAGACTATTAGCTCGTTGTCACGCCAACACAAGAGAGACCGTAGCTTGGTTGCATATGAGAGAAGCAACTAGATTTGCACAAGATGTCACTCTTCTCTTTTCTCTCTTAGTGCGTACAAGCTTTGCACTCCTTTGTATCGGTGGACACACACTCTTTTCTTTTTTTTTCTTTTTTTTTCCTTTTTCACTTTTTTTCTATGCTTAGAAGCTTTATTTTTATCTATGTCACACTTTTTCTTCTTTTGTGTATCTTTCTCACCAAGCTTGCTTCGGAGCTTTGCTCAACACAACACACACATACCCTCTCACGGTCGTGACACTTGTGCAATGCTTCGCAACACTCGGAAAGCCACTCTCAATAGGATAGGTACGCAAAGAAAGAAACGAGGCTACAGGGGGTGGGGCAAGTTATACCTATTGATGTTAGGCGGTGTCAAGCACACGAACTTGCGATGATCGAAGTGGTGTCGATGATGATGTCAAAGTTGCGCCGGAATCCGGGGTGCCAAAGGTGTCGTCGCGGTGTTGTTGTAGGCGCAGAGGTGAACTATGTGGAGTATTTGGAGATTGTTGTTAAAATTTGGAGTCAAACGGGTTCCGAAAAATTGTCAAGATTTGGGACAAAAAGGTGTATCAAAATTGGATCAAAAAGAATAGCATAGGCGGAAGTTCCGGGCTACATCCGGTCTTAGTTCCGGAAATTCGCGAAACCTGTCCAGGTGCTTACTGCATGTGAAAAACACGTTTTCGGAACAAGAGCTGAAGTTGGGAGGATGTTCCGGCCGACCGGATGTTCCGGAGCTGGGAACCGGAAGTTCTGGTTTGAGATTTTATTCTGCATCGATCTGGACAAAAATTTGGGAAAGGAGCGGCACGGGCTGGAGCTGATTTGCGCGAGGATTTGCTGATTCGAAACTTGCGTGCTTGGCAGCGGAGATGGCCTGAGGTCGAGCGGAAATGGGGACGCGCGCGGGAATTGAGCGGAAGCTGGTGTGTGGCGCGTGCTTGCTTGGGCGCGGGGCAGGTTGGCCGAGCAGGCGTGAGCAGCTGCTGGCGGCGATTGGGCGGAAAGCGGAAGCGAGCGGAGGAGCTTGGCCGTTCGTGTTGTGGGCCTAGGGCGCGGGCCTGCTGCTGATGCGAGCGGCGGCGTGGGGTGGCGCACGCGCGGGGGTTGTGGTTGCGTGGTGCGAGGCGAGCGGCGGCGGTAGCAGCGTTGGGCCAGAGTGGGGCGTGCGCGCTGGTGGGGCGAGCGAGGCGGAGGCCAGTGGGGCTGGGCGGGATCGAGGCGGGCGCGCTGCTGGACATCGTGCGTGTGCGCTCGGGGCTGGGTGGGCCAGGCGAAACGGCGGCGTGGTAGGGATGTGGTGGAGCGGCGGTTGCTGCTGCTATGGTGCGGGTACGGAGCTGGATGCGCGAGGAGGTAGATGGTGGCCTCGTTGACCAAAGAAAACGGGGAAAACGACCCAGCGGAAGTACCGGTTACAGCGTCCGGTAGTACCGAAAACTGCAGATTTTTCGGATGTGAGATCCAGGCGATGAACTGCACGAACACGGGGCGAAAAATGGAGCAGAAATGGATGGATTTCGAGGGGCAAACGATGGAATTGGCCGGTGAAAATTGGAGGGATGATAGATCAACACCAAAGAAAAAAGATCTGTGGACCAAAACCACAAAAAAACCCAACAAATTCTCAGATCCAAATTCGAGCTATTTTTTGGGACAAAATTTTTTGGGAAATTTTTGGGCGAAATTGGTGAAATTGGAGGGTCAAATTCGTGGCAACCTGGCTCTGATACCATATGATGCGGGCTGAGCCCGTGTGGGTTGCCCGATCTCACGAATTGACCCGGGTGAGTGTGATTGTGGAGGGGGATTCGCGGGGAGGTGGATGAACGCGAAGAACACGATACAAACACACGCACACAACACAGATCGGTTATCCTCGTTGGCCCGAACCACCAACCGATAGAATTGCAAGACAAAGACCAAAGGTAGAATCTCTTGCAAAAGATCGACAAATCCAAATAGAATTCCCAAAGAGTAAAAGACCAACTAAGAATAGAGTTGCAAAGCAAGAGATTCTCAATTGATGGAATTACTAGAATGGAAAAAGATCCGGATAAGGAGGGATACAATAGATGGGTAATCTAAGGTGGGGGTTTCCCAAATCCACAAAGGGATAATAGAGGCATAAGCCAATTCATCTAAACATCATCTCCCTCATGAAGGTGGGGGTAGGTGCCTATTTATAGGTAGGGGGCCGAAGGGGTAAGTTACAAGCCTAAGTGGGCTGAGATCTGGCTGAGGTTCGACAGGGTGGAAGTTCCGGCGGCTCCTGGGGGCGGAAGTTCCGGCCATCAGGGGCGGAAGATCCGGCCGCAGCTCTTCTGTGCGAGCATCTTCAGTCTTGATAGTATCTGGGCGGAAGTTCCGGCGGTGGCGGGCGGAAGTTCCGGCCTGGAGCGTCCAGCGCTTCTCCCTCCTTATCTTCCATGCTTCCGTGACATCGGCCTTGCGTCCTCGGGTCTCCATGGCATCCTCTCTTCCCTCTGTACTTGTCGTCGAGTTCCTATCATCCAGATATGACGGAGTATGAAGTAGCATATCGTTCCACATGGGCGATTGTAGACACGCGTAAAGGAGAAGATTCACCTTTGCGTGTCGTCTTGGCGATGAAGCATATGATGCGGTGAAGACCGAAGGTCGGGCTGCATCAGGTTTAATATGGCGAGTAGGCAATGGACGAAATAACATAATATGGAGAGATAGATGGATTACTCATGAAAGTTACTGCAAAGTTCTTACTCTAAGGAGGAACTCGCGAGATTGCGTTTTGTTTCTGAACTGCTAGATGAGCTTAGAGTTGGAAGGCAATAAGTGCGGTCAACATTTGGCCCTGTTGATGCTATTTGATTTTTAAGATTAAGCCCTTAAGGAGATCCACCGAAGACATTATCATTCTCGGTACGTAGCGCATACAAGCTAGCGCTAAATGATTTACCGGAGCAACAGAGCTTTACTGGATCAAGTGCCCACCCGCATGGTGATGATTCTTGCTGGTCAAGAATTGGAAATCTAAAGTGCCTCCAAAAGTGCACACGTTTGCCTGGAAAGTTGCTTCAAAGGCTTTGGCTACGGAGGACAATAAGCTAAGGAGAAACATGCGTGTGACTGGCATCTGCAATATATGTGGCATGGAAAAGGAGGATACAGTCCATGTTTTGTATCGATGCCCCCAATATTTTAGCCTATGACGTAAAATGAGAGAAGTTTGGAACTTTCCTACAAACGAAGATATGCAGTTTGATTCCCCAAATTGGTTTCGATCTTTATTTTCCTCTATTCCGGTTAATATGGTTGAGGCTACACTTTTGGTTAGTTGGAGAGCCTGGTATAATTGCAATGAGATTACACATGATAAACCTTTACCACATGTGAAGTCATCGAGGAGATTTCTATGTTGCTACTCAAAAATCTTGAAGGGCTCCGAGGAGACCACAGAAGCAATCCTCAAGGGGAAAGGTGTTGTGGTCGCTACTGTGGCAGAGGTGGAGTTCCATCGACCACCTAAACCCCCTGACAAGGTTTGGTCGAAACCACCTATAGGTTGGGTTAAATTATCCATCGACGGCTCGAAGCTAATGAGGGAACAACAAGTTGTGGCATGGTTCTGAGAGATGAAGATGAGAATATCATTTTTTCGGCATGTTGACTTCTGCTGAGTTGTGTGGACGCTCTGGGAGCTGAGCTACTGGCTTGTCGAGAAAGGTTTAGAAATGTCTATTGCTCGAAGCCATATGTCAATCATAGTTGAATCCGACTGCACACGAGTCATCTCGGCTGCTTTGAAGAGAACATTAGATTGATCTTTGTATCTAAATATCATCTCTGATATTAAGTTGTTAGCGAGTATTGAAAGAGTTTGCGAGTTTGTAAAAGTAGACCGTTCGGAAGTTAGGGCTAGTCACTGTCTCGCAAATTTTGCGAGGACAGAGCATAATACTTATGTTTGGCTTGGTTCAGGACCTGATGTGGCTATTCAGGAATTTGAACATGAGCTAGTTTGTATTGTGATAACCCCAATTTCTTAATGAAGATCTATTTTACCTGCCAAAAAAAGTTCTAACTGCATTTTGAAGTTTCCGCAATCAAGAATGTGTGGAACTTCGACAGTTAAGATCAGACTCGTAAACGAGAGAGATAGACCAAATTGTCTGTGTTTCCAACTAACATTTATCTAGCTAAGCTAACATTTTTTAAAGAGAGGTAAAAGATTTACCGCCATTCATTAATAAAGGACAAGAGTCATGACATAAGAGTAACTGAAACATCAGTAATACAAAACCAAATTTTTCGCGCCGGCTTTAACCCAAAGCTTAGCCTCACTCTTGCTGATCTGAAGAAGAATAGTTGGCCGGGCGGACTTCCTGCTGAAAACCCCCGCATTGTGCTCTTTCCAAACCATCCAACTAACAAACATGGTCATGGAGGACATTGCCTTACGGTTCGTGGTGGCCAAGAAGTACATCCAAGACCACCAAAATTTTAAAGAAAGATCCGTCGTCCACTCATTGTTCCTAATAGAAGGGAGCCCAAGCCAATCTTTAATCATCCCCCAAAGTCTCTTTGTATAGCAGCAATGCGAGAAGAGATGTGCCGTTGTCTCCTGGATTTACTTGCATAACGGATAAAGTCCGTAGTTATTCCATCCTCTTTTGTCATGCTGATCCGGTGTCGATAGCCTATTTGGGATTGCCATCCTTGCCAAGAATTTAATCTTAGGCGGCGCCCAAGCTTCTACACGTCTTGTTCATGGTCGTCGTAGTGGCCCCGAAGAATTGGGCATATAAGCCAAAGTTGTGAAGTACTCTCCAGTAGCCGCGAGGTTCCAAGAGATTGTGTTCTTGGTTTCTTCATGAAGGGAAATGTCGTTGAGGAGAACCCAAAGCCGGATATGTTCATGTATGTGAGCAATAGTCAACGATATGTTTATCTTGATCTTTGAAATCCAAGCATTATTATGCAAGGCTTGATTTACACTCTATTTCGGCTTCTTTCTATTGAGCAAACAAATTAACATTTTCTAGTAAGAATGGACTTGAGGCGCTCGAGCTTGAGGTCCTCCCGGAACTGCCGGATGAACCGCTCGGCCCTCGCGTTCACCTCCGCCTTCTCTTCGATCTCTGCAAACGCTCGCCGTTCGACGATACCCGGCACCTTCCACTTCCTCGGCCTTTCCAACGTAGCGGCGGCTGCAGTTGGCGTTGCCATCTCCTCCTGTGTGTCTGGCTCTTCCTTCCCGTTTACTGGCGTCGAGAACGAAGGGAGATGCGCGCTGCCAGATCGTGGTTGCCGCCGCTGCCGCCGGTGCGAAATTTGGGAGAAGGGAAATTTTGGAAGGGGGCTAATGGAGAGGGTAACCGAAGAGGGAGGTTACCCCTACCTTCAACGCCGCTAGGATTTCGGCTTCTCCCGCCATGCCGAGGCGAAGCTCCCGTGCGAATGGTGTTGTCGATTTTCGTCTCGCCAGGGGCTGACCCTGGAGAAACCGTCAAACTGGGCGTTCCTCCAGGACTTGTTTCAGAAATATTTTAAAACCCGTGCTATGCAAGGACGCGAGTGCGTCCAGGAAACCAAATGACCCGAAAAATGCTGGACCGATGTGAGCCATGAAGGGCCGGCCAGGCTACTAAAGGCGCCCCAAGCAACGGAGCGGAAGGAAAGCACAGTGACTCAGTGAGCATGAGGCCGGATCCCAAAATTGCGTATCTTTCCAAATCGTTTCGCTTATGGGAAACAACCCCAAACAGCAGGGCTTTTTTTTCTTTTTCATTTGTAGAAGGGTGAAAACTGTACAAGCTCACAAAAAATGTGAGAGGGCAAAGAACCAAAAAGATTTACAGCATTTGACCTGTAACAACTACAGCAACTTCGTCTCTAATCTGCGCAGCAAGCGCAAATGGCGTTGCAAGTTTTTCCTTTAAAGAATCTGCGGCCACGCTCTTTCCATAAGTGCCTTTTGGGGGAAGCATTGATCTAGCTAAGCAAAGAAATCAACATTTTCTCGCAAGAATGGAGTTAAGGCGCTCGAGCTTGAGATCCTCCCGGAACTGCCGGATGAACCGGTCGGCCCGCGCGTTCACCTCCGCCTTCTCTTCGATTTCTGCAAACGCCAGCCGTTCGACGATACCCGGCACCTTCCACTTCCTCGGCCTTTCCAACGTAGCAACGCCCTTGGCGGCGGCCGGTGTTGACATCTCCTCCCATGTCTTGGGCTCTTCCTTACCGTTTCCTGACGTCGACGCCGCTGCTGCTGCTGCTGCTGCAACAGGCGCGCTCGGTGTCGGTCGAGCTATGGTAGCCGTCACGCTTTCTACCGCCGGTAGTACGGCTGGCTCCGGCTCCACTTCGCTCGCCGCCTGCCTCATCTCATGTCCCGCTTCTTCTTGAGGCGCGTCGTAGCACCCTTGCACGTGGTGGAGCTGCGACGCCGGCGGCGTGATGCTGTCGTACTCGTCTGAGGTGTAGTTGAAGGAGAATATGGTCGACATGGATCGAAGGCGCTCCATAACCATGGACGACGCGCTCCGGGTGAGCCTCTTGCGCCTGGTCGACAGTGTTGCATCGCCGCCGCCACGCCGCCAGGACAACACGGCCACGACGCAGACGATGGCGTTGAAGAAGAGGAAGCACGCCCCAGAGCTGAGCCACGCTGACAGCGGCCAGCACCACCAAGACTCCGCCGCCATCGAGCGAATCTTGAGTACCTTCTTGGTCTTGAAGGCTTTAGAACAAGATGCTAGATTCTGCTGGTTGGTGTTGACGGCAAAGACAGGTTGTGCGGACTGAGGAGTGAGAAGTGAACTAGTATGGTGTATATATGTACACTAGCCGTCTAGGCCGTGTACAGCGACAGCATCTTCGACCTTGTTGCTGCTGCCCATAAGGCTAGTCATAGTGCATAGTATCATATACTAGTATCATGCATATGATACTTGTCTATGATACTATCTCTATAGTGGGTGGTATTATAGAGTAGTATCATAAACTTGTAAATTTATTATTTTGTAGAATCCCAATGTAAATCTATGTACAAGATCAACTTGGCATTTACTTTTCTCGTAACGTGCGCTATGATACAGTATCTACTTAGACTACCCACAATGGGAGTATCATAGCTAGTATCATGCATCACATGCATGCAAAAAGCTGATGTGTCACGTCAATAAATGAAGAAAGAGATGGTAGTAGTATCATAGGTAGATACTGTATCATAGCACGTAGAACTAGAAAAATTAATGTCAAATCAATCTTGTACACACTTTTGCATTGAGATTCTACAAATCACTAAATATAATTAACCTATGATACTACTACATGATATTATGCATTGTGAAGATAGTATCACACACTAGTACCATATGCATGATACTACTATATGATACTCCCCATTGTGACTAGTCTTATGTTACTCTAATCCTATCTCTCCTCCTTAATTGCATGCCACATCATCATTCTTGTGGGCCTACACTAGTGGAAAAAGGGCTAACTGTGGCGCACCGAATCTTGATTCTGTGGCGCATATGGCCGTCGCCACAGTTGCCACGCGACTAGTATTAGAATTCTGTGGCGCAGCAGCGGGTGCGCCACAGAAGTTTGGAATTCTGTGGCGCACGCTGTTCAGTGCGCCACAGAATCTTAGACTTCTGTGGCGCACCATTGATAGTGCGCCACAGAATTTGGCGCCAGATTTTGTGGCGCACTACCTCTCCATGCGCCACAGAATATTTATAAGTTTTTGTGGCGCACTGCCAGTTCATGCGCCACAGAATGTTAATTTTTGGATTTTCGAATTTTTTCCATTTCTGCAGTATATAGTGGTATTGCACAGGAAATATACAGATATATACAAGAAATACATAGCACATTCCAGAAATAACAGAATTACTCACAAATGACACACAAATGACATGATACACACAAGTCTTCATCATTACATCATTTAGATCCAAATTACACAAGTAGAAATGTGTTTGATCGTCGCATACACATACATGTGTGTTCATCTCGTCTCATATGCACATGCATCGTCACCGGCCACCTAGACTAAAGTAAAGTAGAGTACAACCGCGGTGGCGGTGAGTAAGAGGGGGACCAAGAACTTCAGCCGGTTCTTCTTCTTGCCCACGTGTGCCCTCCACTGTGCTACCGCCTCCTCTCTAGTCGCGTATCCCTTGTAGCTGTTCCCGCTGAACTTGTGCACCTGTTCGAGACAGTCCTGCCACTCCTCGTAGACACCTGGAACCCGACCCTTGTACACAACGTACGTCGGCATCTCTATTGACAAGGGCATATTAGTATATCATATTAGTACATCATGCATATATATATATGTTGATAAATATTAGACCAAAGTATATAGTAAAGTTGAGCACGGCAACAATAAGTTTGCGACACGCACACACAAGACGACGTCCACCGATACACATAAACCGATGAACATAGTACTTAGAGTTTAATTACGACCCACACAAAAGACCACGTCCATCGATATATATACAAACTAACCGATGAAGATAGCTAGTTTATCACACACTAAGTCAAGGCTCGCAGGGCTCCGGGAACGGCTTGTACAGATCTTTTGTAATCCACGTCCTCGTGTCACCCTGCGCTTTGAGGCGTTGCTCGATGTCCCTCTTGCATAACGCTCTACCCTGGTGCAAGGGCCCTCCCCCTGTGGTGACGTCTTGAGTGATGATATGTGATAACTTGACCCTGGTATCCTGGAAGTCTTCTCTGAGGTCATCATCGTTGATCCGCGCCAACTTTTCGGCCCATCCTCGGAGAGCAGATGGTAAACGCAAGTTCTGGCTATCCCGGACAAACCCTTTTAGGTGATGCATGACATAGAAGGCGTCCAGAGTGCTGTTTTCCGGCTGCTTGACACAGGGGAACTCGAACACGTGCTTGAACTTGTGTTTACCATCATCCCTGAAACATTCCGCCTTTTCTTTGAAGGCGCCTCCCTTTTTGAAGTAGCCCTCGAGAGCATCATCTAGCACACCCCTTATTCTGGCGTAGTTCTTCTTTTTCGCACTCCCCGAGTCGAAATAGGTGGCAAGAGAAAACTTCGGGGCAATGGAGATGAGTACGCAGTGCGTGTCTCTGCGCAACACAAATTTGGATCGAGGTTGGAAATGAGCAATGGAAAAGAAATTTATTACAGGGCTAGCGGATGTGTACTTACTCGGGAAAGTAAGCCAAGAGGATGTTGTCCTTCCTCTTGTTGTCCAAGAAGCACTTCTGTAGGTACAACGAAGCCCGTACCCGCACCGCTGATAAGTTCAACTGGCTTTCACGCATGTAGTAAGGATCCGCTATCGCGACGTCCGGGATACTCTCTCTCTTGATCTTCATCGCCAGATTGAGCGCGAATAGGCGGACCAAGTTATAGTCCAGCCTTCTCGCGTGGAATAGCTTGAAGATGTCCTCGTACGCTATAAAGAATATATCCGCGGGGACATCAGTGACGAAGCCCACATCTCTTGGCACCCTGACCGTGAAGACCGGGTAATTTGGATCTTTGTCCTTAAGAAGGATACTCTCTAGGACCAGGATACTGTCCTGCAGAGGCAGCATAGCTCCGGAAGCAAGGTGTAGCAGCTCCGGACCCAGTATTGGTTTGCCAGCTTCATGCATTCTGGTCAAGCCATCCTTGCTGGGAGGTACCATGGAGTCCCGATGACGGATCGTCGGAGGTGGCTGGCTCGCAGACTTCTCCTTGTTCTTACTAGGTCTTTTACGGGGCTTCTTCGGAGCAACGGGCCCCGACGCTTCAAACTGCTCGTTGACCTTGTTGATCAGCGTATTGGGGCTGAAGATGTTTGCGGCGGTTGGCTCTTGTGTATCGGCTGCCGGAGGCGTCTCTTGAGAGAAGCCGCGGAACACCAGGCGCTGTTTGGTTGCCTTGGGTGGGCCAGCTGGTTCGTCGCGAACGCGGTATGCTTCTTCATCCGCGCCCGCCATGTACAAATCATCTATGTCGGCGCCGGTGTTGAGGTAGGCATCGACGTCTACCGGCCCATCATCATCGATGTCATCTTCATTGGGTGATGGGATGGGCGATAGCGGTGCAGCGGCCTTGCCTTTAGGCTCCGCCGGTGGCGGTTGAGGCAGAGACTCTCCCAGCAGTTTCTTGTGGCGGCTTGTTGTGGCGGTGACGACGGGAGGAGCTGCCCTCCGAGCAGGCGGCCGGACGATCGGCTGCCGGATGATCGAGGAGGCGCCGGTGGAGCGACCCCCAAGACGGATCTGGGTCTTTGGCCATACCATGGTATAGCCATGGCAGTTCTCAAGCGTCAGGTGCTCGTCGGCTCCCTCGGGCTGTATTGGGGGGTCCATGTCTTCGCACCCCGGCAACACCCGACCCAAAGTGACCTTCAGGACGTTGGCGTCCATAGCCACGGTGTGCAACGTGGTGCTCTTCGGTTGTATGATCATTCCCGTGGCAACATCCTTCAACTCGCCGCCGGGCGCGCAGTGAAGGAGCACGCAAGGAGTGTCCTGAGTAATGTTGGGCATCATTAATTAGATAGCCGGGTATCAAAACGCATGAAGGAGATGGCATGGAATAACTAATTAGTTAAGTACCTTGGTGATGGCGTTGAGCTGTGATACGTCTCCAACGTATCGATAATTTCTTATGTTCCATGCTACTTTATTGATGATACCTACATGTTTTATGCACATTATATGTCATATTTATGCATTTTCTGGAACTAACCTATTAACAAGATGCCGAAGAGCCAGTTGCTGTTTTCTGCTGTTTTTGGTTTCAGAAATCCTAGTAAAGAAATATTCTCGGAATTGGACGAAACTTTCGCCCAGGGTCCTATTTTTGCACGAAGCTTCAGAAGACCGAAGACCTAACGAAGTGGGGCCACGAGGCAGCCAGGGGGTGGCCGGCGCGGCCTAGGTCTTGGCCGCGCGGCCCTGCCCCTGGGCCCCTCGTGTGGCCCTCGCGTTGACCTTCCGCCTACTTAAAGCTCCGTCGCGAAACCCCAGTACCGAGAGCCACGATACGGAAAACCTTACAGAGACGCCGCCGCCGCGAATCCCATCTCGGGGGATTCAGGAGATCGCCTCCGGCACCCTGCCGGAGAGGGGATTCATCTCCCGGAGGACTCTTCATCGCCATGATCGCCTCCGGAGTGATGAGTGAGTAGTTCACCCCTGGACCATGGGTCCATAGCAGTAGCTAGATGGTCGTCTTCTCCTTGTTGTGCTTCATTGTTGGATCTTGTGAGCTGCCTAACATGATCAAGATCATCTATATGTAATTCTATATGTTGTGTTTGTCGGGATCCGATGGATAGAGAGTACTATGATTATGGTGATTATCAATCTATTGTTCATGTGTTGTTTATGATCTTGCATGCTCTCCGTTATTAGTAGAGGCTCTGGCCAAGTTTTTACTCTTAACTCCAAGAGGGAGTAATTATGCTCGATAGTGGGTTCATGCCTTCATTGATACCTGGGACAGTGACAGAAAGTTCTAAGGTTGTGATGTGCTGTTGCCACTAGGGATAAAACATTGATGCTATGTCTAAGGATGTAGTTGTTGATTACATTACGCACAATACTTAATGCAATTGTCTGTTGCTTTGCAACTTAATACTGGGGTTCGGACGATAACCTGAAGGTGGACTTTTTAGGCATAGATGCAGTTGGATGGCGGTCTATGTTCTTTGTCGTAATGCCCGGATTAAATCTCACTATATTTATCATGTCATGTATATGCATTATTATGCCTTTCTCTATTTGTCAATTGCCCGACTGTAATTTGTTCACCCAACATGCTTTTATCTTATGGGAGAGACACCTCTAGTGAACTGTGGACCCCGGTCCTATTCTTTCCATAGCATACAATCTACTTGTTTTACTGTTTTCTTTGCAAACATCTTCCACTCGATACGTTTAATCCTTTGTTACAGCAAGCCGGTGAGATTGACAACCTCACTGTTTCGTTGGGGCAAAGTACTTTGGTTGTGTTGTGCAGGTTCCTAGTTGGCGCCGGAATCCCTGGTGTTGCGCCGCATCACATTTCGCGACCATCAACCTTCAACGTGCTTCTTGGCTCCTACTGGTTCGATTAAACCTTGGTTTCATACTGAGGGAAAACTTGCCTGTGCGCATCATACCTTCCTCTTGGGGTTCCCAACGGACGTGTACATCTACGCGCATCAAGCACTTTTTCTGGCGCCGTTGCGGGGAGATCAAGACACGCTGCAAGGGGAGTCTCCACTTCTCAATCTCTTTACTTTGTTTTTGTCTTGCTTTATTTTATTCACTACTTTGTTTGCTGCACTAAATCAAAACACAAAAAAATTAGTTGCTAGTTTTACTTTATTTGCTATCTTGCTCTCTATATCAAAAACACAAAAAAATTAGTTACTCGCATTTACTTTATCTAGTTTGCTTTATTTACTGTTGCTAAAATGGCCAACCCTGAAAATACTAAGTTGTGTGACTTCACAAATGCAAATAATAATGATTTCCTATGCACACCTATTGCTCCACCTGCTACTACAGCAGAATTCTTTGAAATTAAACCTGCTTTACTAAATCTAGTCATGAGAGAACAATTTTCTGGTGCTAGTTCTGATGATGCTGCTGCCCATCTCAATAATTTTGTTGAACTTTGTGAAATGCAAAAGTATAAAGATGTAGATGGTGATATTATTAAATTGAAAGTGTTTCCTTTCTCATTAAGAGGAAGAGCTAAAGATTGGTTGCTATCTTTGCCTAAGAATAGTATTGATTCATGGACTAAATGCAAGGATGCTTTTATTGGTAGATATTATCCTCCCGCTAAAATTATTTCTTTGAGAAGTAGCATAATGAATTTTAAACAATTAGATACTGAACATGTTGCTCAAGCTTGGGAGAGAATGAAAACTTTGGTAAAGAATTGCCCAACCCATGGACTGACTACTTGGATGATCATCCAAACCTTCTATGCAGGACTAAATTTTTCTTCGCGGAATTTATTGGATTCAGCTGCTGGAGGTACCTTTATGTCCATCACATTGGGGGCGGCTACAAAACTTCTTGATGATATGATGATAAATTACTCTGAATGGCACACGGAAAGAGCTCCACAAGGTAAGAAGGTAAATTCTGTTGAAGAAACCTCTTCCTTGAGTGATAAGATTGATGTGATTATGTCTATGCTTGTGAATGGTAGATCTAATGTTGATCCAAATAATGTTCCTTTAGCTTCATTGGTTGCTCAAGAAGAAAATGTTGATGTGAATTTCATTAAAAATAATAATTTCAACAACAATGCTTATAGGAACAACTCTGGTAATAACTATAGGCCATATCCTTCTGCTAATGGTAATGGTTATGGTAATTCTTATGGGAATTCTTACAACAATAATAGAAGTGTACCCTCTGGTCTTGAAGCCATGCTTAAAGAATTTATTAGTACACAAACTGCTTTTAACAAATCTGTTGAGGAAAAGCTTGATAAAATTGATACTATCGCTTCTAGAGTTGATAGGCTTGCCTCCGATGTTAATCTTTTAAAGTTGAAAGTTATGCCTAATAATGATCTTGATAATAAGATTACTACTACAGCAAATGCCATCCAAGTTAGAATTAATGAGAATATAAGATTAATGGCTGAGTTGCGTGCTAGGTGGGATAGAGAAGAAAATGAAAAACTAGCTAAAGAGAATAATGTAGCTAAAGTTTGGACTATTACCACCACTAGTAATGCTAATTCTTCACATGTTGCTGCACCTCCTACTATCAATGGTAAAATAATTGGTGTTGGCAATGTTTCTACTCCTAGTGCAAAGCGTACAAAGCTGCCTGAAATTGCTAAAACTGCTGAAACTGCTTGTGATAAAACTGCTGAAATTTTTTCCAACCTTGGGAATAATGATCCCATTGCTGTAGCTCATAATGATTTAGATTTTGATGATTGCCACATCTCTTAAGTTATAAAGTTCTTACAAAAACTTGCTAAAAGTCCTAATGCTAGTGCTATAAATTTAGCCTTTACAAAACATATTACAAATGCTCTCATAAAAGCTAGAGAAGAGAAACTAAAACTTGAAACTTCTATTCCTAGAAAGTTAGAAGATGGTTGGGAGCCCATCATTAAAATGAAATTCAATGACTTTGAATGTAATGCCTTATGTGATCTTGGTGCAAGTATTTCTGTTATGCCTAAAAAGATTTATGATATGCTTGACTTGCCACCATTAAAGAATTGTTATTTGGATGTTAATCTCGCCGATAATGTTAAAAAGAAACCTTTGGGGAGGATTGATAATGTGCATATTACGGTTAACAATAACCTTGTCCCCGTTGATTTTGTTGTCTTGGATATCGAATGCAATGCATCTTGTCCAATTGTGTTGGGAAGACCTTTTCTTCGAACCGTTGGTGCTGTTATTGATATGAGGGAAGGTAATATTAAATATCAATTTCCTCTCAAGAAAGGTATGGAACACTTCCCTAGAAAGAGAATGAAGTTGCCTTTTGATTCTATTATTAGAACAAGCTATGATGTTGATGCTTCTACTCTCGATGATACTTGATTTGCACTTTCTGCGCCTAGCTGAAAGGCGTTAAAAGCGCTTATGGGAGACAACCCATGTTTTTACCTACAGCAATTTTTTGTTTTGTTGAGTCTTGGAAGTTGTTTACTACTGTAGCAACCTCTCCTTATCATGTTTTTGTGCCAAGTAAAATTTCTATGTCAAAGTTGATGTTATATTTGGGATCGCTGCACAGAAACAGCATTGCTGTCTGTCACGAATCTGGGCATAATTCCCTGTAGAAAATTCGAAAAAATCTGCCAATTTACGAGCGTGATCCTCAGATATGTACGCAACTTTCATTAGTTTTGAGTTTTTCCATTTGAGCAAGTCTGGTGCCATTTATAAATTCGTCTTTACGGACTGTTCTGTTTTTGACAGATTCTGCCTTTTATTTCGCATTGCCTCTTTTGCTATGTTGGATTTATTTCTTTGATCCATTAATGTCCAGTAGCATTATGCAATGTCCAGAAGTGAAAATAATGATTGTGTCACCTCTGAATGAGTGAATTATTAATGATGCACTAACCCTCTAATGAGTTTGCTTGAAGTTTGGTGTGAAGGAAGTTTTCAAGGGTCAAGAGAGGAGAATGATATACTAAGATCAAGAGGAGTGAAAGCTCTAAGCTTGGGGATGCCCCCGTGGTTCATCCCTGCATATTTTAAGAAGACTCAAGCGTCTAAGCTTGGGGATGCCCAAGGCATCCCCTTCTTCATCGACAACATCATCAGGTTCCTCCCCTGAAACTATATTTTTATTCAGTCACATCTGGTGTTCTTTACTTGGAGCGTCGGTTTGTTTTCATTTTTGTTTTTGTTTGAATAAGATGGATCCTAGCATTCACTTTGTGGGAGAGAGACACGCTCCGCTGTTGCATATGGACACATGTGTCCTTAGGCTTTACTCATAATGTTCAAGGCGAAGTTTCTTCTTCGTTAATTTGTTATATGGTTGGAATTGGAAAATGCTACATGTAGTAATTCTAAAAATGTCTTGGATAATGTGATACTTGGCAATTGTTGTGCTCATGTTTAAGCTCTTGCATCATATGCTTTGCACCCATTAATGAAGAAATACATAGAGCTTGCTAAAATTTGATTTGCATATTTGGTTTCTCTAAGGTCTAGATAATATCTAGTATTGAGTTTTGAACAACAAGGAAGACAGTGTAGAGTCTTATAATGTTTACAATATGTCTTTTATGTGAGTCTTGCTGCACTTGTTCATCCTTGAGTTTGCTTCAAATAACCTTGCTAGCCTAAACCTTGTATCGAGAGGGAATACTTCTCATGCATCCAAAATCCTTGAGCCAACCACTATGCCATTTGTGTCCACCATACCTACCTACTACATGGTATTTACCCGCCATTCCAAAGTAAATTGCTTGAGTGCTACCTTTAAAATTCCATCATTCACCTTTGCAATATATAGCTCATGGGACAAAATAGCCTTAAAAACTATCGTAGTATTGAATATGTACTTATGCACTTTATATTTTATTAAGTTGCTTGTTGTGCGATAACCATGTTTCTGGGGAACGCCATCAACTATTGTTGAATATCATGTGAGTTGCTATGCATGTCCGTCTTGTCTGAAGGTCTATCATTTTAGTGGTTGGAGCATGCAAAATTGTTAGAGAAGAACATTGGGCCGCTAACTAAAGCCATGAACCATGGTGGAAGTTTCAGTTTTGGACATATATCCTCAATCTCATATGAGAATAATAACTTTGCTACATGCTTATGCATTTAAGAGGAGTCCATTATCTGTTGTCCATGTTGTCCCGGTATGGATGTCTAAGTTGAGAATAATCAAAAGCGAGAAATCCGAAATGCGAGCATTCTCCTTGGACCTTTGTACAGGCGGCATGGAGGTACCCCTTTGTGACACTTGGTTGAAACATGGCATGCAAAGATCCGGTAGTCCAAGTTAAGTAGGACGAGGTGCGGGCACTATTAGTATACTATGCGTGAGGCTTGCAACTTGTAAGATATAATTTTCATAACTCATATGCTTTATTACTACCGTTGACAAAATTGTTTCATGTTTTCAAAATAAAAGCTCTAGCACAAATACAGCAATCGATGCTTTCCTCTTTGAAGGACCATTCTTTTACTTTTATTGTTGAGTCAGTTTACCTATCTCCTTCCACCTTAAGAAGCAAACACTTGTGTGAACTGTGCATTGATTCCTACATACTTGCATATTGCACTTGTTATATTACTTTATGTTGACAATATCCATGAGATATACATGTTACAAGTTGAAAGCAACCGCTGAAACTTAATCTTCTTATGTGTTGCTTCAACACCTTTACTTTGATTTATTGCTGAGTTAACTCTTATGCAAGACTTATTGATGCTTGTCTTGAAGTACTATTCATGAAAAGTCTTTGCTATATGATTCAGTTGTTTACTCATGTCATTACCTTTGCTTTGATCGCTGCATTCATTACATATGTTTACAAATAGTATGATCAAGATTATGATGGCATGTCACTTCAGAAATTATCTTTGTTATCGTTTTACCTGCTCGGGACGAGCAGAACTAAGCAGGGATGCTGATACGTCTCCAACGTATCGATAATTTCTTATGTTCCATGCTACTTTATTGATGATACCTACATGTTTTATGCACATTATATGTCATATTTATGCATTTTCTGGAACTAACCTATTAACAAGATGCCAAGAGCCATTCCTGTTTTCTGCTTTTTGGTTTCAGAAATCCTAGTAAAGAAATATTCTCGGAATTGGACGAAACTTTCGCCCGTGGTCCTATTTTTGCACGAAGCTTCTAAGACCGAAGACCTAACGAAGTGGGGCCACGAGGCAGCGGGGTGGCCGGCGCGGCCTAGGTCTTGGCGCGCGGCCCTGCCCCCTGGGCCCCTCGTGTGGCCCCTCGCGTTGACCTTCCGCCTACTTAAAGCTCCCGTCGCGAAACCCCGGTGCGAGAGCCACGATACGGAAAACCTTACAGAGCCGCCGCCGCGTCCCATCTCGGGGATTCGGAGATCGCCTCCGGCACCACGGAGAGGAGATTCATCTCCCGGAGGACTCTTCATCGCCATGATCGCCTCCGGAGTGATGAGTGAGTAGTTCACCCCTGGACCATGGGTCCATAGCAGTAGCTAGATGGTCGTCTTCTCCTTGTTGTGCTTCATTGTTGGATCTTGTGAGCTGCCTAACATGATCAAGATCATCTATATGTAATTCTATATGTTGTGTTTGTCGGGATCCGATGGATAGAGAGTACTATGATTATGGTGATTATCAATCTATTGTTCATGTGTTGTTTATGATCTTGCATGCTCTCCGTTATTAGTAGAGGCTCTGGCCAAGTTTTTACTCTTAACTCCAAGAGGGAGTAATTATGCTCGATAGTGGGTTCATGCCTTCATTGATACCTGGGACAGTGACAGAAAGTTCTAAGGTTGTGATGTGCTGTTGCCACTAGGGATAAAACATTGATGCTATGTCTAAGGATGTAGTTGTTACATTACGCACAATACTTAATGCAATTGTCTGTTGCTTTGCAACTTAATACTGGAGGGGGTTCGGACGATAACCTGAAGGTGGACTTTTTAGGCATAGATGCAGTTGGATGGCGGTCTATGTTCTTTGTCGTAATGCCCGGATTAAATCTCACTATATTTATCATGTCATGTATATGCATTATTATGCCTTTCTCTATTTGTCAATTGCCCGACTGTAATTTGTTCACCCAACATGCTTTTATCTTATGGGAGAGACACCTCTAGTGAACTGTGGACCCCGGTCCTATTCTTTCCATAGCATACAATCTACTTGTTTTACTGTTTTCTTTGCAAACATCTTCCACTCGATACGTTTAATCCTTTGTTACAGCAAGCCGGTGAGATTGACAACCTCACTGTTTCGTTGGGGCAAAGTACTTGGTTGTGTTGTGCAGGTTCCTAGTTGGCGCCGGAATCGCAGTGTTGCAGCATCACATTTAGTGACCTCAAGTCAATGTTGGGCTCATTGGTTCGATTAACCTTGGTTTCAAAACGCATGAAGGAGATGGCATGGAATAACTAATTAGTTAAGTACCTTGGTGATGGCGTTGAGCTGTGCTAATGTGGAGACAGTGGCGGCCGGCCTATCAATCTTCGGGGGCTCGGGTGCATTATGAAGCACCGCCGCCGCCGGCTGCGCCTTGGTAGCCTCGGCAGGATCAGCGGGGGGCACCGGTTCATCCAACTCCATCGGCTGCCCCGCGGCGATGGTGGGCGGCGGGGTAACCAGATCCGGAGATGGCGACGCGTTGAAGATCGAGTTGCTGGCCCCGGCGCTAGGCACTTTTATCGACCCCACCTGACCGGCCGCATTCCACGCAGCTATCCCCTCGATGACCTGAGGGGGCAGGAAATCGCGGAGCTTCTTCTCGAAAAGCTTGTCCACCTCATCTTTGTCCATCGAGTTTGCCTGTTTTTCCTCGAGCATGGAGACCTTCTTCCTCAGCTCTTCCACCTCGGCTTTATCCTCTTCTGACATCGCGCTCCTCCTTCTCTTCTTGCTGTTTTCCTCTTTGTAGTACTCGCGAAACTTCATGCTTGTACCAAAGCCGCAGACACGTCCAGCCGACGTCGGCGGCTTGGATACTGGCCTCTCCTTGAGGATATTCAACGCCCTGTTGAAAGGCGTGTCCCACGGCTCCGTCGAGCCCTGGGACGACGATTCGGCCTCGGGGAGATCGGCCTTCGCCAACTGCTCGTTCTGCAGACAAGGATAGGGTGAACACATTTAGGGCATTGCATTCACGTCATATATGTAATATGTGCAGCAATGGACCGCGCGAGTAAATTCCCTTACCAGCTTTTCCTCGAACTTCCTCACGTCCTTATGCTCGGTAACGAATTCCATTGTATTCCTGTCCAGAGTGTAGCGGGCCCGGACAAAGTACCTCACCTGCAGGTCCGTAATTTTCAACCATGGGTTCGGTTTCCCAGCACGTGCAAGTTCTTCGTCCTCCTTTTCCCAAATGGGAATCTTTCCTCTATAACCGCCGCTTCCAAGGTGATGTGCTCCTAAGTTGAGCTCATGCATTTGTCTACCCCACTCCGTCCATGCTTTCGCATCGTCGCTATCCAGCCGCTCCTTGAATATCTGGAACTCTGCTTCATCGAGCATCGGCTCACCCTTCTTAATACTCTCAAAGCTTTCACCTTTGTCGATCTTGGCCTTCACCCGGCTTTTCCAGCTGCTCAGGGCGTTGCTCATCTTCGTGATGGCCAATTTATTCACCGGGTTGGATCTTTCCAAGTTATTGTATGGCGCCGGGAACTTGTACCGTCGGTGAAGCTTCCGAAGGCAGAGCTCGACCAAATGCTCATTGCCTTCACCTCGGATTTTCACCGTGTTGATCGACATGCTTTCCCGGACAATGCACCCGAGTTGCATGCCGTACCCAGCGGCAACAGCCTCCGGCTCCTGTGGTTGCCCACTTTCGGAGACCAATGTGATCTCGCTGGTGGTGTTGGCGAGCACCGTCGGCTTCCGATCCTTCCGCGGCTTCTTCTTCTTCTTAGCAGCCGGGTTGCCGCTGCCGTCAGCCTCCCCGACGCCGTCACCCCCCGTGTGGTCGCCGCCGTCGGTGGTGGGTTCATACTCCTCCTCCTCCCCAGCTTCAGTCATCTGACGGTCAGCTCCGACTTCCTCCGCCGCCAAGTCCACCTCCTCCTCCTCTTGTCGCTGGGAGGGGCCGAATTCCCAGAACTCGACGTTCGCCGCTCTGGCTTCCTCTTCGAGGGTCATGGCGGCCTTAGAAGTGCCGGCCACGTTGTCGTCGGCCGACATATTTGCAATTTCTATAAAGAAGAGGATGAAATCTATTAGTACAATTGTCGGCCGGAAAATTCGGCATGACCTTTGCTAATTTTTGGACATAGGAGCCCCATTTCTCAACCGAAACGGAAGTGAATCAACGTTTCGGGAGAAATGGGCAGCTCATTTGAAGTCCCTGCAACATATAAACACCACAAATACACAGCACAGTACCCACAACATATACACATCACAGTACCCATCAGGTCCATCAGCAGTACACAACACAATATTTTTATTACCATGCATATACACAGCCTCCTACTCCCCTGGATACAATAGATATAAAAATAGCCAGCAACACAGCATGGATACCACCATGCATACCACCTGCAAGTCCATATCATCAGCAGCACCACATACCAGCAAGCAACAGAAGTACTTACCAACAGCATACAACACCACCACATATATAGAGCACCAACAGTATGCATTAATTCATTTGACAGCAACAATAGCCAGTAACTCTGGTAGCCATTACAATTAAGGAACAATTAAGCAATAATTCTCTGGTAGCAATGGTTCTCTGGTATCCAACATATATAGCCAGTAACTATGCATCCATTACAATGTAGCAATGAGAAAAAACTATGCATCCTACTCAATTAAGCATATATAGCCAGTAACATATCTATAATATCTATAAAGTTGATCCCCACTATGTGCATTTAATGTTTGCAAGCTGCCTCCACAATGAGCCACATCACCTAAAATAATTGGAGCCATTTGATTAAATTTGGACGCACTAGATTTTCTACAAGATCATGGTCAGACCACCTTTTATTAGCTTGCCGTGCGCAGCTGATCACTCCAAGAAACCAAACAACGACAGGGCCTTTTTCTCTCCCCCACTATCACAGCATTGATGACCCACTTCCACTTCTTTGTTTTCAATCCAGGTTAACTGCTGCAGTTCTCTCCTCAGCCACCGGTTTTATCACAGATCGATCAAGTCCCTTTCTATCCTCCCAGATCTCTCCTCCACCATTTATCTCCTTCATATAATCATATTCTCCTCTTGCCACTGCCGGCATGTCATTTGGGTCACGCGTCAAATTTCCAACATGCTCTCAGCTGGGCGTACATTGGGATTGATATATAATGACTTAAGCTGTCCTTGCTTGCAGGTGTAGCTATGTGTTTCCACATACATGGAGTGCCCGCCGGCCGGCCGGCCGCCAGGTCTAACTTAGCATCAAGACCATATTGGACATAATTAGTCAAACGCCGGGTTGATGCATAGATGGTCTGATCGATCTCTCAGGTCTGTACATCCATGCACTGTTGATATACTCCAATTTTGCGTGTTTCCCTTTCTCCAAAGATTTTGCTGACTAAGGATGATTTCTTCCAAAAGATGTTTGAGGATTGTATCCAAATATTTTATTATGCAATGTGTAAATATAGTTTCAAGTGGTCAATTCTTTTTTGCGAAATAGGGATTTTGGGTGGTATGGATGAGCGCTACAATCTATTGCGACCGTACATGTTTAAGAAGCTGAGTGCCAGACCATATGCAAGATTTTTTTCAGCAAACTTCATGATGGAGGCTACTCTTGCTTGCAGGTAAGTAATCATTGTATTATGCAATTTTCTTTACATAACTACCGTGATTTGTCTTGATATTCAAATCAAGTTGGCAGATAAGTAATCACAATATTATGCAATTTTCTTTACATAACTACCGTGATTTGTCATGATATTCAAATCAAGTTTCATCATTTATCAAGAAACATGCATCATTACTTATATGCACATATATTCAGATATATATGTAGGCGTTCATTGCATAATAAAACTACTCACCTTTCGTATTTCTACGACACTCCTTACAGTTAATTAAACTTTGCTTCGTAATAGGCCTTGGCTGTGTGAGTTTTGGTATGCTATGAGGAATTTTGACTCTTCATCTACGGAAATTTGAAAAAAATTTGCTCATATTCATCATGTCACCAATAGTGATTGCATATCTAACTTTATATTTCTGTTCATCAGTGTTGTTATAAATCTTTTGGTCCGTCAAATTCCTACTTTCTAATATGTTTGCAATTGTCTTAATTTACAGGATTCTAACCTAATGCTCAAAGAAATGTAAGATTCTACATTATCCACCTTAGTCATTTTATTACTTTGATCTATATTGTACTCATATATCGTTATACAATTTTTTTTCTTGACATTGCAAGTCTTTATTGTATAATACAGATGTGTTTCCATCAATCTTACATAGTATTTTAATCTCGCAAAACATATTTTTATTAAATGCTTAATATTTAGCTTATCATTAGATTGTTACCTCAAATAAAAATTAAATATCAATATCTAAATGCCTCTACGTGTTTCCGCAGCAACGCGCGGGGAATCACCTAGTATAGCCAGTAACTATGCTAGCTTTTCTGTTCATCTAGTTTCTAGAATATCCAGTAACTTTATATAGCCAGTAACTATGCTAGCTTTTCTAGAATGCTCATTGCCTCCAACAGTATGAAAATAAAATATACAATGCTTGATTCTCAACTTTATAATGCACCCAAAAAAAGAATGTGTGTACTGTAGCATATCAGAAATACTGTAGCCTATCAGAAAATGGCTAGAAATTTTGTTTGCTCATATTATTTGCTCATTTTATAATTCAGTTTGCAACAGCCAAGCAACAGCTGCAGTCCTGGTTATAGTTCACTGTAAAATGCATGGTTTGTCAACACCAATGCACTATAGATTCAGTTCTAATTTTAATAAGAAGAAACAAAGAGCAAATTAGGTAAACAATTGTACCAAATTACTGCCTTCTTGCTTCAAGAACTACTGCCACTACTCCCCTGGATCAATTCTCTTTAGTTATTTTATTTTTGTGAATCTCCCTGTTAGGTAAACAATTATACAATTATACACATCTCTGGTTATTTTTAAATGTCATCTCAGCACACTTCTCTGATTATTTTTAAATCTCTGGTTAGTGTGTGTACTTGCTTATTTTGAACCTGTTTTCAGCCAAGTATGAGAAAAAACCATTGATTTACTCATTGCTTGCTTGCTTGCTTAGATACTGGTTAGTAATTGAGAAAAAACCAAGTATGAGAAAAAACCATTGCTTGCTTGATTTACTCATTGCTTGCTTGCTTGTTACTCATTGAGAAAAAACCAAGTATGAGAAAAAACCATTCATAAAATAAGCAAAGGCACTTCTCTGGTTAGTAACTGTAGCATTTTAGATAGTTAGAACTGTAGCATATCCATTTGTAGCATATCAAAATACTGTAGCACACCAAGAGATTACATCAACCAGGGTATCACTAATTGCTTATATAGGAGATTCAAACATTGCCAGAGTATTAACCAGAGAATTCAAACATTGCCAGATTACTGCTAGCAGCTGTTATCATTTTTTATGATGCAGTGCCTATTCACTAATTAACACTCAAACAAAAATAAAACAAGCTAGCTACTGCCACTTCTGTCTGCTACTGCCTGCTACTGCATGCCACTACTGCCACTACTGCCTGCTTGCTTCAAGAACTAGATAGGAGTGACACTAAACCAACAGTATCCAAATGGCTAGCTCATTTTATTTGCTCATTTTAACAGCTTATAGGATGACTAACAGTAGTAATTCTTCTCTGACTAAATTAACCAGGGCATTTTATTTTGTAGTATTGATTATTTAAGAATAACATTGATAAACCAATATAACCAGTAAGCATCCAAAATACAAAGCTGTATCCATCTGAACATTCTAAATGCTGAATAGCTCTAGTATACAAGTATAACCAGTAAGCAAATAGAACCAAAATACAAAGATAACTAGTATAACCAGTACTATTCATGAATGTTGTTAGCTATCTTTCTTCAGTTTTAATTTATTCAGAACTTACTCAAATTTACTCTTTGTAGCAGAGTAGCAGAGCCCCTATTCAAATTTCTTATCATACAAAGATAATTTCACTAATTAACACTCAAACAAAAATAAAACAGCATGCCCATGTTAAATCCTGGACTTGGTGTCTGAAAAATTATTATGACAATGCAGCAGAGATGCACATCATGCATACACAGCAAGCAAAAATTTAAATTCACCAACAGTATGCCCATGTTAAATCCTGGACTTGGGCCATGTTAAATGAAAATCTATTATACAGTCTGCAAAGATGGAATAATCCAACATGAATTTAAATTCACCAACAGCAAGCGAAAATTTAAATACACAGCAAGCAATCCTCCCCACCCAATCAAGAAGACACTAGAATTGGTGTAGTGCTAACCCTAGAATTCCAGGGATGGCCGACGGTGAGGACGGGCGGAGAAAGGAGGGGGCGGAGAAGGGAGGAGGTCGGTGAGGGGGCAAAGAAGGTACCTCTGGTCGGCGATGGTCGGCAAGGCGGAGAAGGGAGGGTGTAGGGCGGCGCTGGTCGGCGATGGTCCGGCCTGGGCGCGGTCCTCCTGGTCCTGGTCCTAGGCGGCGGGCGGCGGCGAGGGATCCTCCTGGGCGGCGCTCCTCCGTGTCCTGGGCGGCGCTCCTCCGAGTCCTGGGCGGCGGCGAGGCGAGCACAGAGCGGAGAGCGGCGAGGCGAGCAGGCGAGCGCGGCGTGTTGGGGAAGAAGAAGGTTGGGGAAGAAGAAAGGGGCCGGGCGAACCGCTCGAGATATGGCTAAGTCGAAATTGCGCACCAAACCCAGCATGCGCCACAGAATCTTGAAATCTGTGGCGCATGCTGGGTTTGGTGCGCCAGAATTTCTGACTTAGACATATAGTAACCGGCCGTGTGGGTTGTGGAATATGCCTAAGTGTGAAATTCTGCACCAAACCCGACATGCGCCACAGAATTTCAAGATTCTGGCACATGTTGAGTTTGGTGCGCCACAGAATTGCCACACTTAGGCATACTTTTAAATTCCTGCATCATATATTAGCTAGTGTTTTATGAATTTTTAAAGGTATTTCCTTTAATACATTCCTAGTGTATTATTCCAAGAAATAAATGAAGGTTCAATTATGCAAGTTAATTTATATAGATAATTCAAAAAAGTACATATATGGATGCTTGTGTCATACACACACATATACACACTTGTGTTTTTGCCAAAGTACATAGTACACAAAAAAAGCCACAATTGAACTTCTCGGTTCCGATCGGTGGCTAGCTAGCGTTTCTTGACAATGTTCTTGCCCTTCTTCATCGCGGTTGTTGAATACTTTAGCCCGGCCACCTTGAGATTTCTTCTTGTGTACGGGCAACCTTTAGCCGGTAGGGTGGTCTTCCTTCTTACTTTTGAATAAGTAGTAGGCTTGTCGAAGTACTTGTCAAATTCCTCTTCGATCTTCGGATCGCCGTTCTTGTCGATGTCTTGCTTGTCGGCTTCTCCTTCCATTCCGATGATGCTCCTCTTGCCCCTCCTCACGACCACACGGCTGGGCTTTGACGGGTCGGTAATGAAGAAGCATTGGTCAACTTGGGTAGCGAGCACCCACGGCTCATTTTTCGCGGAGGGGGTCTTCGATTTGGCATCGGGTATAACCATGGTGGTGAAATATAGTCCATCTTTTTCGACGCTCTTGGCCCATCTCACACGGAACATCGGTATCGTCACTCCAACGTAGTCGAGTTCCCAAATCTCCTCGATCCTTCCGTAGAATCTTTCCTTGACATCAGTCTTGTCATCGGTGTAGGATAGCATAGTTACTCCTGAGTTTTGATATTCGCTATTCTTGTCCTTTTCCTCGGTGTAGAATCTATAGCCGTTGATGTCGTACGACTGATAGGTCCTTACGTTGTGCCCGGGTCCCTGCGACAGGGAGAATATGAGTTTCTGCTCTTCAGTAGAAGGCATCGGTGCGGGACTTTCCAGTAGCCTTTTCTTGAACCACCCCGTGAAGTTGGAGTTGTGCTCTTTCGTAACGTCCCCTGTTTTCCTCGGCCGTCCTAGGTCGATGAACTTCTGCTCGATTAAGCTTTTGTGCTTATCCACCCAAGGGCTGACCAATTCTATGTGTTGTAGCGCGACTCGGTGTGCCCTGTCAAAGTCGGCGTGTCGACCAGCGATGCCGACATGCATTGCGCGGTAGCCCTCGCGGTGACCAAACCCTGCTAGCCTGCCGACGTGCTTCCTGGTGGGCAGACCGACATCCTCGTTCTCGGTGCTTAGGTAGTTCTGGCAGAAGGAGATGCACTCGTAGGTAAGAAAGCCCTTGGCTATGCTTCCATCTGGACGGGCCCTGTTGCGAACGAATCCTTTGATGACACCGTTCAACCTTTCGAATGGCATCATGTTGTGCAGGAATGTCGGCCCGAGGTGGATGATGTCATCCACTACATGGACAAGCAGATGCACCATGATGTCGAAGAACGCTGGCGGGAAGTAAATCTCGAGCTCGCATAGTATCTCGACGATCTCTTCTTGTAGCCTGTTGAGCTGCTTAACGCCGATGGACTTCCTAGAGATGACGTCGAAGAAGTTGCAGAGGCCAAACAGCGTCTCGCGGACGTGGTCGTCCATTATCCCTCGCATCGCAACGGGAAGTATCTGTGTCATCAGCACGTGACAGTCGTGAGACTTCATCCCGCTAAACCTCTTCTTCGCTACGTCCAGATATCTGCTTATCTTCCCCGAGTAACCGTGAGGAACTTTTACTCCTAGGAGGCACTCGAAAAACCTCTCGAGCTCCTCCTCGCTCAGAGTGAAGCAGGCAGGTTTAAGCACCACCACCTCATTCTTCTTAGCCCTTTTGTGGTGACCCTGAGTCGTTTCCGTCTGTTCATCATCATCATCACTATCGGTGGGGTACTGAAGTTCTTTCTTGAGGCCAAGCAATTTCAGGTCGGTTCTTGCTTTCGGGCCATCCTTGGTCCTCTCCGGCATGTTCATCAGAGTGCCAAGTAGGCTCTCGGTAACGTTTTTCGTGATGTGCATGACATCGAGGCTATGGGGCGTGTGGAGGACCTTCCAGTACGGCAGGTCCCAGAAAACAGACCTCGCTTTCCATACTCCCAGCAGCGGCGATTCCCGCGGTCGCTTCTTTCCCGGCGCGGGGCACTCTTCCCAATTTTCCAAAAGCTCGGATATTTCTTCGCCGCTCCTCGGTCGTGGGGCTCTTCCGAGCTCCTCTTCGCCGTTGAACAGATCCTTGCGTTTTCTCCACGGGTGATCGAAGCGAAGCCACATTCGAGTCCCTTGGAACACAGTTTTACAAGACCCGGGAGGCTTCGGCAGCTGCAGATGCGGGGTCTTATCCATGCACTTGACACATCCCTTGAATCCGTGGTTCACCTGGCACGATACATATGCGTAACCAGGATAGTCCTGCACTGTCGTTAGCAATGCGGCTCTGAGAGGGAAATAATCTCTTTTGTACGCGTCCCAAGTACGGGCCGGCGTCTGCCACAGCGTGGCTAACTCCTCTTTCAACAGACCGAGATACAGATGCATGTCCACGCCCGGTTGTTTTGGCCCCTGAATAAGAATACTCATGTGTACGTACCGCTGCTTTGTGCACAGCCAGGGGGGAGGTTGTATGGCCATACAAACACGGGCCAGGTGCTATGCGTGCTACTCTGGTTTCCAAAGGGATTGAGTCCGTCGGTGCTCATGCCCAGACGAATGTTCCTCGGTTCGCTCCCGAACTCATCTGCGAACTCAATGTCCAACGCATTCCACTGGCTAGCGTCTGCAGGGTGTGTCAGGATCTTGCCCTTCTCCGGATCATCTGCGGGCTTCTCCCTTTCCGCGTGCCATTGCATGAGCTTTGCTTCCTTAGGATCTACGAAATACCGCTGCAGACGGGGAGTGATAGGAAAGTACCAGACAACTTTCAGAGGAACTTTCTTGTTCCCTCTCTTGTACCGTCCTTGGCCGCACACCGGACATGTGGTTCTATCCTTGTACTCATTCCGAAAAAGTGCACAATCATTGATGCATGCGTGGTACTTTACGTGCGGTAGGTCGAGTGGGCAAACTACTTTCTTGGCCTCGTCGATACTTGTCGGCAATGTGTTGTCCTTGGGAAGACGAGCATGCCAGGATTTCATGTTATCGCTGAAGCTGCTGTCGGTCCATTTGTGTTCCGCCTTCATCTCCAGACACTCGAGCGTTACACTCAAGCGTGTATCCTCGGGCCGGCACCCTGGATACAATGGAGTCATCCCGTCTACCTCCATTTGCGCCAGCTTGGCTTCAGGTTTGGCGTTGCCCGTGTCCTTCAGGAGAAGCTCTTGAACATGAGGGTCCCGCAGGGCCGACGTTAGCGGCGTCTGCTTCCTCTCGGCATCTCCACCACCATCTCCTCCGGCATCATCATCTCCTTCATCGGCCTCTCCTTCCTCATGATGAACACCATGTTCGGGAGACTCTTCGTCTTCTCGCCCGATGTCGGCCTCTTCTTCATGACCAACATTTGCCGCCGGCTCCTCGTCGAAGCCGAGCATGAAACCGCGCCTGAGCAGGTGTTCCTCCAGTTGTCCAGAATCAGGGTCGATCCACTGCCGGAGTCCGCATTTTCGACACGGACATCTTATCAGGGTCATGTTGTTCCTAACCATGTCGGCCTTCGCGTTCACCTTGTATCTAACCACTTGTCCTTCCCTCATATGGACGACCATGGTTGACTGCATCATACATATATAGAGCAAAAGAGAGTTAATTAGAACCACACACACCACCCATAAACACACATGCATGCATGATCGCCGGAAAATTTCGACATGACCTATCCTAAAAGTGGGACATATGGCTAGTGCAAGAATTTGCCGAAATGGAAATGAATCAACATTTCGGCAAACATCCATGCACCACACGCCGGCACAAACCAACAACACAAATAAGCTTCTTCGCAAGCAAACATTCAACCACAACACAAAGCTCAACACATATAAACATCATCTTCTCGCCACCGCAAACCGTCCGGGAGCGCGATAATAATCTTCACCTACAAAACATCCATACACACAAAACATGCATCCAATAGTACTCAACCTCTCACAAATCTACCAACATCATGGTGGAGCAAGAGGATGGGGTGGTGGAGACAAAACAATGGACCATGCAAGAGGGAAAGTGGAGGAGGAGGGAAAGAGAATTGTGGTTTTTAGTACCCCTCTACAAGTTGGTGTGGCTTCCCCTCACAAATATGCCCACAAAATAGGCTTAGAGCTATCAACAATGGAGAAAAGTATGACCAAAATGGAGTGGGAGAGAGGAGGAACACGAGCTGGTTGGAGAAGACAAGAATGGAAAGGGTGGTGGGTGGAAGAAAGAGGGGGAAAGCTGCCTCCAAAAGTGAGATCTACTATTCACTTTCTGTGGCGCATATGCTGATATGCGCCACAGAAACATGAACTTCTGTGGCGCATAACAGCTCATGCGCCACAGAATCATGGTGGCGTGAGCCGGGGGGTGGTCCCCGCAGGAAATTCTGTGGCGCATGGACCAACGTGCGCCACAGAAACTTAACTTTCTGTGGCGCACGCTGGACCATGCGCCACAGAATTTCCTTCGGCCATGCGCAGTGGTGGACCCAGCGTGGGTCCCACAACTTTTTATAGCGCAGTTTTGTGGTGCGCCACAGAAATATTTTTGTGGCGCATGACCTGTTTGGTGCGCCACAGAGGTGATTTCCACCTATAATGATTTTCCTACTAGTGCTAGTATGCATGATACTACCTATGATACTAGCACTATGGCCAGCCTAAAGTATAACGAAAGAAGAAAAGCTGAGTGGGAACACACGTATCCTCGATACAGGTGAAAGCTGCATCTCATCTATGCGCGTACAAAAGCTTGGTGGTTGTTAAGCATGTGTTATTCATGCAAGTGGGACGATTATTATACGCTAATTCGTCCGCTTGTTTCACCCAGCAACCTGCAAGAACATCCTCCCCAAGATTAACTATGGTTGAACTTAGCGTGTTCATCAGGCCTGCTCAGCACATGGGCATGCATGGTTAACCGTAATTAATTGACTGTCTATGCTAGCCCCGTTCCTCGTAGTCGTATTTGCTTTAACTGGAAGTTCAACTTAACAGTCTCCACGACATACCGGTATATAAAACAATGTTCTGGAAACTTTTGATGACATTTGCCAATGATGTTTGTATTGCTGGAATTTGTGGGCATTTGGCCTTTGGCCCATGGCCCATTATCAAATTCTGAAACTCACATGGCCCATATCATAAATCAGTGGCAGCACTAGTGGGGGCTAAAGTTTAGTCCCACATTGCTAGTTGGGAGAGAGTTGGAGTGGTATATAAGGTGGGCTGTTCTAGTCCTAGTAAGTGAGTGAGAAGAGAGAGAGCCCTCGCGCACTCCTCCTCCTCCGCCGCCCGCCTCGCCTCGTCACGACACGTCACGTCCCGACGTGCCGCGGGTTGCGGGAATCTCGATATAAGCGCGGACGAGAACCCTAGCCTGTACGTGCCACATATGCGACTACCTGTTTCCAGTTCATTGCGCCGCCGCCTTCGTCTTCCTCATCCCGTCCGTCGGCGTGCACCGACTGCCGGGACAGTAGGCCTCCGGAACCCTGCCTCTCGTGAACCTGTACGGGTGAGGGGCAATCAGGTTTTTGGGGAGCGCTCCGGCGCGACTACTGGCAGCACGACGACGAGTTCCTCCACACCGACAACTTCTTCCCGGATCTCAGCAACTTCTTCGGCAACCTCAACATGGGCGACAACGACGCTGCTGCGAAGTATGTGATCTTGTCGTTTCTCTTTCAGTCTCTGTTAGAGTTTCTTCTTCTAGTTACTGTGGTAGATGCGATCGGTTTATCTTGTTTAGATGTGATCTGTTCATCTATCTTACTAGTCTACATGATTAGTCTATTTGTTATTTCCATAGTCATGATTTATCAATTACTTGTACGGATTACTTCATATGGATATTTGCTTATATATTCAACAATCCAAAAACCTGATTATAGGCAAATCAATTCAAGCAGCATTGCTGCCGCTACTCGACCTCCCTCCTTTGATGGTATGCATTACAAGAGGTGGCGCACAAAGGCAGTTCTATGGTTTACAAACCTAGGCTGTTTTAGCGCCACAGATGCTAGACCTGAGGGGCCTCTCTCTGCAGAGGAGCAGGAAAAGTTTGAGAAGGTCGACGCCATGTTTAAGGCGGCCTTGTTCAGCATTCTTGGGGACAACATTGTTGACCCGTACATGGCTTTCGACCATGGTAAAGATGCGTGGGATGCGCTCGAGGCCAAATTTGGGGTCTCGGACGCTGGCACTGAACTGTATGTCATGGAGCAATACTATGACTACAGGATGACTGATGAGCGCTCCGTGGTCGAGCAGGCTCATGAGATTCAGTCACTTGCCAAAGAACTCGAGCAGTTTAAGTGTACCTTACCGGACAAATTTGTGGCCGGTGGCATTATTGCCAAGCTTCCTCCTTCGTGGAGGAACTTTGCTACTTCTCTGAAACATAAGAGACAAGAGTTTTCCGTTTCGGATCTCATTGGCTCGCTTCATGTGGAAGAGAAGGCGAGAGCAAAGGACACACGCGCTCGTAGTTTTGAGGGAGGTTCCAGTGCCAATGTGGTACAGAAGAAGAACTTCCAATCTCACAAGTCTAAGAATAAGAACAATGGAAAAGGCAAGTTTGACGAGAAGAACAAAGCCTCCAACTCAACCAACTTCAAAAGGAAGACTCCTTATAAGAAGAAAGGGAACTGCCATGTTTGTGGCGCTCCTGGACATTGGGCTCCTGATTGCCCAGAACGTCATGATCGGCGTGGGAACAGCGGCAAGTCCGCAAATGTTGTTATTGGTGTGGATACTGAGATGAAGGACGTTGGGTACGGTATTTCTCCTACTGTCCTTTCAGTATGTAATTCTCCTGATTGGTGGATAGACACCGGAGCCAATACACATGTATGTTCTGATGTCTCTATGTTTTCTTCTTATCAGGTCGCAAGGACTTCCTCCGTGCTGATGGGAAACGGCTCACGTGCTTCTGTTCGTGGTGTTGGTACGGTGGATCTGAAGTTTACTTCGGGAAAGACCATCCAGCTGAAGAATGTGCAGCACGTTCCCTCCATTAATAAGAATCTCGTTAGCGGATCGCTTTTATGTCGAGATGGTTTTAAGTTGGTTTTTGAGTCCAATAAAGTTGTAATTTCCAAGTGTGGACAATTTGTTGGAAAGGGTTATGTATGCGGAGGCTTGTTCCGCTTATCTTTGTCAGACTTATGTACTCAAATTATTAATCATGTTTGCAATGATAGTGAGTCCGATATTTGGCATTCACGACTTTGTCATATTAATTTTGGGTGCATGACGCGGCTAGCGAATATGAATATAATTCCGAAATTTGCTATTGTCAAGAAATCCAAGTGCCAAGTATGTGTGCAAGCTAAGCAACCACGTAAGTCTCACAAGACTGCGGAGGCAAGAGACTTGGCACCGCTGGAGCTTATACATTCGGATCTTTGTGAAATGAATGGTGAATTGACAAAAGGAGGGAAAAGATACTTCATGACTTTAATTGATGACTCTACTCGATATTGTTATGTGTACCTCCTGAAATCTAAAGATGAAGCTCTTAATTACTTCAAAATCTTTAAAGCTGAAGCAGAAAACCAACTTGATCGAAAGATCAAGCGGCTAAGGTCTGATCGTGGTGGAGAGTATTTTTCCAACGAGTTTGATTCTTTTTGTGCGGAACATGGTATTATCCATGAGAGGACGCCTCCCTACTCACCTCAGTCAAATGGGGTGGCCGAAAGAAAGAACCGTACTCTAACTGATTTGGTTAACGCCATGTTAGATACATCGGGTCTATCCAAGGCATGGTGGGGGGAGGCGATATTGACTGCATGTCATGTCCTAAACCGTGTCCCCACAAAGAACAAAACCATTACTCCTTTTGAGGAATGGGAAAGGAAAAGGTTGAAACTCTCTTACCTACGAACTTGGGGTTGTATGGCGAAAGTAAATGTGCCGATACCCAAGAAGCGCAAGCTTGGACCAAAGACCGTGGATTGTGTTCTTCTGGGATATGCATTTCATAGCATTGGCTACAGATTTTTGATAGTAAAATCTGAGGTATCCGACATGCATGTTGGTACAATTATGGAGTCGAATGATGCGACTTTCTTTGAGGACATCTTTCCTATGAAAGAAACTTCTAGCTCATCAACTCAGGAGATGCCCAGTTCATCTACTCAGGAATTATTTCCTGAACCTACCATGGCTATAGAACACTTTGAAAATCCTGTGGAGGATGACAATGAAGCTCCCAAAAGGAGCAAGAGACAGAGGACTGCAAAGTCCTTTGGACATGATTTCATTGTGTACCTCGTGGATGACACTCCCACTTCTATTTCAGAAGCCTATGCATCTCTGGATGCTGACTACTGGAAGGAAGCTGTCCGTAGCGAGATGGATTCCATCTTAGCTAATGGAACTTGGGAGGTGACTGATCGTCCTTATGGGTGCAAACCTGTAGGATGCAAGTGGGTGTTCAAGAAAAAGCTTAGGCCTGATGGTACTATTGAAAAGTACAAGGCACGTCTTGTGGCCAAGGGTTATACCCAGAAAGAAGGTGAAGATTTCTTTGATACATACTCACCTGTTGCCAGATTGACCACCATTCGAGTGCTACTATCCTTGGCTGCCTCACATGGTCTTCTCGTTCATCAAATGGATGTTAAGACTGCTTTCCTAAATGGAGAGCTTGAAGAGGAAATTTATATGGAGCAGCCTGATGGATTTGTAGTAGATGGTCAAGAAGGAAAGGTGTGTAAACTACTGAAGTCTTTGTATGGGCTTAAGCAAGCGCCTAAGCAGTGGCATGAGAAGTTTGAAAGAACTTTAACCGCTGAAGGCTTTGTTGTAAACGAAGCTGACAAGTGTGTATACTATCGCCATGGTGGGGGCGAGGGAGTTATTCTTTGTCTCTATGTCGATGACATATTGATATTTGGGACCAGCCTTAATGTGATTAAGGAGGTCAAGGAGTTCCTATCTCGTTGTTTTGAGATGAAGGACTTGGGAGTAGCTGATGTGATCTTAAACATCAAGTTGCTTAAGGATGACGATGGTGGGATTACATTGCTTCAGTCCCACTATGTGGAAAAGATCCTGAGTCGCTTCGGGTATAGCGACTGTAAATCTTCTCCAACGCCTTATGATCCTAGTGTGATTATTCGTAAGAATAAAAGAATTGCTAGAGATCAATTGCGATATTCGCAGATTATTGGCTCGCTTATGTATTTAGCCAGCGCCACGAGGCCTGACATCTCCTTTGCTGTAAGTAAACTCAGCCGTTTTGTGTCTAGACCTGGAGATGTTCATTGGCATGCTCTTGAGAGAGTTTTGCGCTATCTAAAAGGCACTGCGAGCTATGGCATTCACTATACTGGGTATCCAAGGGTACTTGAGGGTTATAGTGATGCAAATTGGATATCTGATGCTGATGAGACTAAGGCCACAAGTGGTTATTTGTTTACACTTGGAGGTGGCGCTGTTTCCTGGAAGTCTTGCAAGCAGACCATCATTACGAGGTCAACTATGGAAGCAGAACTCACAGCATTAGACACAGCCACTGTTGAAGCAGAGTGGCTTCGTGAGCTCTTGATGGACTTACCTGTGGTTGAGAAACCAATACCCGCTATTCCTATGAACTGTGATAATCAAACTGTGATCGTCAAAGTAAACAGTTCTAAGGATAATATGAAGTCATCAAGGCATGTGAAGAGGAGACTGAAAACTGTCAGAAAAATGAGAAACTCCGGAGTTATAGCGTTGGATTATATCCATACGTCTAGAAACCTGGCAGACCCCTTCACAAAGGGACTATCACGAAATGTGATAGAAAATGCATCGAGGGAGATGGGTATGAGACCCACACTATGAGTTGTCCACGGTGGTAACCCACTCTATGTGATCGGAGATCCCGTGAATTAGAGCTGGGAGACAAGCTGTTGGTCAGCTGAGAGGAGAGTATATATCCCTATAGCAATTTTACCACTCCGTAAGATGCAATACTCTCCTAATCTGCATGGCAGGTTGATAATTATCTTAATGTGTTCTAAGTGGCTTATTTTAGCAGAGATGTTGTCCTGCAGAACATCTTTTGAAGAACACACCTATATGAGTCCGATTGTTAAACGTCGCAATCTATGAGAGTTGGGTGCTCTCTAGTAAACTCATGAAAGGCCCTGGAGTATGACGTATAAGCTTCTATTCTTGTAGACAGTGTTGGGCCTCCAAGAGCAGAGGTTTGTAGAACAGCAGCAAGTTTCCCTTAAGTGGATCACCCAAGGTTTATCGAACTCGGGGAGGAAGAGGTCAAAGATATCCCTCTAATGCAACCCGCAACCACAAAGCAAGAAGTTTCTTGTGTCCCCAACACACCTAATAGGTGCACTAGTTCGGCGAAGAGATAGTGAAATACAAGTGGTATGAATATATATGAGCGTAGTACGGCGTAAAAATAGCTTCCTGGCGTGCGTTGATGGTAGTAATATTGCGGGAAGTAAACAAAGTAGTAACGCAGCAGTAGTAACTCAAGTAAAACAGAAACAAGCACGATAGCGTATTTAGGAACAAGGCCTAGGGAATAGACTTTCACTAGTGGACACTCTCAACATTGATCACATAACGAATAGATAAATGCATACTCTACACTCTCTTGTTGGATGATGAACACATTGCGTAGGATTACACGAACCCTCAATGCCGGAGTTAACAAGCTCCACAATTAAATGTTCATATTTAAATAACCTTAGAGTGCATGAAAGATCGACACGACTAAACCAAGTACTAACATAGCATGCACACACCTTCACGCCATGTAGGAGGAATAGATCACATCAATACCATCATAGCAATAGTTAACTTCATAATCTACAAGAGATCATAATCATAGCCTACGCCAAGTACTAACACGAGTGCACACACTGTCACCATTACACCGTGTAGGAGGAATAAAACTACTTTAATAACATCACTAGAGTAGCACATAGATAAATTGTGATACAAAACACATTGCAATCATAAAGAGATATAAATAAGCACTTCACTACGCCATTCATAACAGTGAATAAGTATTCTGTGAAATATAGCCTAAGAGACCCACACGGTGCACACACTGTCACCTTTACACACGTGGGACAAGGAGTCTCCGGAGATCACATAAGTAAAACTCACTTGACTAGCATAATGAAATCTAGATTACAAGCATCATCATATGAATCTCAATCATGTAAGGCAGCTCATGAGATTATTGTATTGAAGTACATAGAGAGAGATGAACCACATAGCTACCGGTACAGCCCCGAGCCTCAATGGAGAACTACTCCCTCCTCATGGGAGCAGCAGCGGTGATGAAGATGGCGGTGGAGATGGCAGCGGTGTCGATGGAGAAGCCTTCCGGGGCACTTCCGCTCCGGCAGGTGCCGGAACAGAGACTCCTGTCCCCCAGATCTTGGCTTCGCGATGGCGGCGGCTCGGAAGGTTTCGTGGGTTTCGTCCTCCGTAATAGGGTTTTCGCGACGGAGGCTTTAAATAGGCGGAAGGGCAGCCTCGGAGGGGGCTGGGGCCACCACACCATAGGGCGGCGCGGCCCCCCTCGGCCGCGGGTGTGGTGTGGGGCCCCGGGCTTCCTCTGGCGGCTCTCGGTGTTCTGGATGGTTCCGGAAAAATAGGAACGTGGGCGTTGATTTCGTCCGATTCCGAGAATATTTCGTTACTAGGATTTTTGAAACCAAAAACAGCAGAACAGGAACTGGCACTTCGGCATCTTGTTAATAGGTTAGTTCCAGAAAATGCACGAATATGACATAAAGTGTGCATAAAACATGTAGGTATCATCAATAAAGTAGCATGGAACATAAGAAATTATCGATACGTCGGAGACGTATCAGCATCCCCAAGCTTAGTTCTGCTCGTCCCGAGCAGGTAAAACGATAACAAAGATAATTTCTGAAGTGACATGCCATCATAACCTTGATCATACTATTTGTAAACATATGTAATGAATGCAGCGATCAAAACAATGGTAATGACATGAGTAAACAAATGAATCATAAAGCAAAGACTTTTCATGAATAGTACTTCAAGACAAGCATCAATAAGTCTTGCATAAGAGTTAACTCATAAAGCAATAAATCAAAGTAAAGGTATTGAAGCAACACAAAGGAAGATTAAGTTTCAGCGGTTGCTTTCAACTTATAACATGTATATCTCATGGATAGTGTCAACATAGAGTAATATAACAAATGCAATAAGCAAGTATGTAGGAATCAATCCACAGTTCACACAAGTGTTTGCTTCTTAAGGTGGAGAGAGATAGGTAAACTGACTCAACATAAAAGTAAAAGAAAGATCCTTCAAAGAGGAAAGCATCGATTGCTGTATTTGTGCTAGAGCTTTTATTTTGAAAACATAAAGAGAGCATAAAAATAAAGTTTTGAGAGGTGTTTGTTGTTGTCAACGAATGGTAGCGGGTACTCTAACCCCCTTGCCAGACAAACCTTCAAAGAGCGGCTCCCATTTTATTTTATTTTTGGGTGGCACTCCTTCCAACCTTTCTTTCACAAACCATGGCTAACCGAATCCTCGGGTGCCTGCCAACAATATCATACCATGAAGGAGTGCCTTTTTATTTTAGTTTTATTTAGATGACACTCCTCCCCACCTTTGCTTTCTCAAGCCATGGCTAACCGAATCCTTCGGGTGCCGTCCAACAATCACATACCATGGAGGAGTGTCTATTTTTGTTAATTAATTTGGGACTGGGAATCCCATTGCCAGCTCTTTTTGCAAAATTATTGGAAAAGCGGATGAAGCCACTAGTCCATTGGTGAAAGTTGCCCAACAAGATTGAAAGATAAACACCACATACTTCCTCATGAGCTATAAAACATTGACACAAATCAGAGGTGACAAATTTTGAATGGTTTAAAGGTAGCACTCAAGCAATTTACTTTGGAATGGCGGAGAAATACCATGTAGTAGGTAGGTATGGTGGACACAAATGGCATGAATATTGGCTCAAGTATTTGGATGCATGAGAAGTATTCCCTCTCGATACAAGGTTTAGGCTAGCAAGGTTATTTGAAACAAACACAAGTATGAAGCGGTGCAGCAAAACTCACATAAAAGACATATTGTAAACATTATAAGACTCTACACCGTCTTCCTTGTTGTTCAAACTCTTTACTAGAAATTATCTAGACCTTAGAGAGACCAATTATGCAAACCAAATTTTAGCAAGCTCTATGTATTCCTTCATTAATAGGTGCAACGTATATGATGCAAGAGCTTAAACATGAGCACAACAATTGCCAAGTATCACATTATCCAAGACATTTTACCAATTACTACATGTAACATTTTCCAATTCCAACCATATAACAATATAACGAAGAGGAAACTTCGCCATGAACATTATGAGTAAAGCCTAAGGACATATTTGTCCATATTCAACAGCGGAGCGTGTCTCTCTCCCACAAAGTGAATGCTAGGATCCATTTTATTCAAACAAAAACAAAAACAAACGCTCCAAGTAAAGAACACAAGATGTGACTGAATAAAAATATAGTTTCAGGGGAGGAACCTGATGATGTTGTCGATGAAGAAGGGAATGCCTTGGGCATCCCCAAGCTTAGACACTTGAGTATTCTTAAAATATGCAGGGATGAACCACGGGGGCATCCCCAAGCTTAGAGCTTTCACTCCTCTTGATCATAGTATATCATACTCCTCTCTTGACCCTTGAAAACTTCCTTCACACCAAACTTCAAGCAAACTCATTAGAGGGTTAGTGCATAATCAAAAATTCACATGTTCAGAGGTGACACAATCATTCTTAACACTTCTGGACATTGCACATAACTTCTGAAAGTTAATGGAACAAAGAAACTCATTCAACTTAACAAAAGCGGCAATGCGAAATAAAAGGCAGAATCTGTCAAAAACAGAACAGTCCGTAAAGACGAATTTTAAAATGGCACCAGACTTGCTCAAACGGAAAAACTCAAAACTAATGAAAGTTGCGTACATATCTGAGGATCACGCTCGTAAATTGGCAGATTTTTTCGAATTTTCTACAGAGACTTGTGCCCAGATTCGTGACAGACAGCAATGCTGTTTCTGCGCAGCGATCCCAAATATAACATCAACTTTAACATAGAAACTTTACTTGGCACAAAAACATGATAAGGAGAGGTTGCTACAGTAGTAAACAACTTCCAAGACTCAACAAAACAAAAATTGCTGTAGTAAAATAAACACATGGGTTATCTCCCAAGAAGTTTTTTCTTTATAGCCATTAAGATGGGCTCAGCAGTTTTAATGATGCACTCGCAAGAAATAGTAGTTGAAGCAAAAGAGCATCAAGAGGCAAATTCAAAACACATTTAAGTCTAACATGCTTCCTATGCATAGGAATCTTGTAAATAAACAAGTTCAAGAAGCATAATGCAACAAGCATAGAAAGATAAAACAAGTGTAGCTTAAAAAATTTCAGCACATAGAGAGGCATTTTAGTAACATGAAAATTTCTATAACCATATTTTCCTCTCTCATAATAACTTTCAGTAGCATCATGAGCAAACTCAACAATATAACTATCACATAAAGCATTCTTATCATGAGTCTCATGCATAAAATAATTACTACTCCCAACATAAGCATAATCAATTTTATTAGTTGTAGTGGGAGCAAATTCAACAAAGTAGCTATCATTATTATTCTCATCATCAAATATAGGAGGCAAAGTATCATCAAAGTAAATTTTCTCCTCAATGCTTGGGGGACTAAAAATATCATGCTCATCAAAGCCAGCTTCCCCAAGCTTAGAATTTTCCATAGCATTAGCAACAATAGTGTTCAAAGCATTCATATTAATATGTTCCATGGGTTTTTTAATTTTCGCATCAAACCATCCATGTCTTAAATCAGGAAATAGAATAAGAAGCTCATTGTTGTCCATTATGCCTAACTAGTGTAAACAAGAAACCAAATGTCGCAATTGCAGAGTCTAAAGGAAATAGCTTCGAGTACTTACAACGGCGCCGGAAAATAGCTTAGTAGCCGAGATCCGGAGTGTGAGTACCTTTTACCTTTCCTCCCCGGCAACGGCGCCAGAAAAGTGCTTGATGTCTACGGGTGCTTCTATTCTTGTAGACAGTGTTGGGCCTCCAAGAGCAGAGGTTTGTAGAACAGCAGCAAGTTTCCCTTAAGTGGATCACCCAAGGTTTATCGAACTCAGGGAGGAAGAGGTCAAAGATATCCCTCTCATGCAACCCTGCAACCACAAAGCAAGAAGTCTCTTGTGTCCCCAACACACCTAATAGGTGCACTAGTTCGGCGAAGAGATAGTGAAATACAAGTGGTATGAATATATATGAGCAGTAGTATGGCGCCAGAAAATAGCTCCCTGGCGTGCAGTTGATGGTAGTAATATTGCGGGAAGTAAACAAGCAGTAAGCAGCAGTAGTAACTAAAACAGTAAACAAGCAGCGATAGCAGTATTTAGGAACAAGGCCTAGGGAATAGACTTTCACTAGTGGACACTCTCAACATTGATCACATAACAGAATAGATAAATGCATACTCTACACTCTCTTGTTGGATGATGAACACATTGCGTAGGATTACACGAACCCTCAATGCCGGAGTTAACAAGCTCCACAATTAAATGTTCATATTTAAATAACCTTAGAGTGCATGAAAGATCGACACGACTAAACCAAGTACTAACATAGCATGCACACTGTCACCTTCACGCCATGTAGGAGGAATAGATCACATCAATACCATCATAGCAATAGTTAACTTCATAATCTACAAGAGATCATAATCATAGCCTACGCCAAGTACTAACACGATGCACACACTGTCACCATTACACCGTGTAGGAGGAATAAAACTACTTTAATAACATCACTAGAGTAGCACATAGATAAATTGTGATACAAAACACATTGCAATCATAAAGAGATATAAATAAGCACTTCACTACGCCATTCATAACAGTGAATAAGTATTCTGTGAAATATAGCCTAAGAGACCCACACGGTGCACACACTGTCACCTTTACACACGTGGGACAAGGAGTCTCCGGAGATCACATAAGTAAAACTCACTTGACTAGCATAATGACATCTAGATTACAAGCATCATCATATGAATCTCAATCATGTAAGGCAGCTCATGAGATTATTGTATTGAAGTACATAGAGAGAGATGAACCACATAGCTACCGGTACAGCCCCGAGCCTCAATGGAGAACTACTCCCTCCTCATGGGAGCAGCAGCGGTGATGAAGATGGCGTGGAGATGGCAGCGGTGTCGATGGAGAAGCCTTCCGGGGCACTTCCCCGCCCGGCAGGGTGCCGGAACAGAGACTCCTGTCCCCAGATCTTGGCTTCGCGATGGCGGCGGCTCTGGAAGGTTTCGTGGGTTTCGTCCTCCGTAATAGGGTTTTCGCAACGGAGGCTTTAAATAGGCGGAAGGGCAGCCTCGGAGGGGCCTGGGGCCACCACACCATAGGGCGGCGCGGCCCCCCCTCTGGCCGCGCTAGGGTGTGGTGTGGGGCCCCCAGGGCTTCCTCGGCGGCTCTCGGTGTTCGGATGGTTCCGGGAAAAATAGGAACCGGGCGTTGATTTCGTCCGATTCCGAGAATATTTCATTACTAGGATTTCTGAAACCAAAAACAGCAGAAAACAGGAACTGGCACTTCGGCATCTTGTTAATAGGTTAGTTCCAAAATGCACGAATATGACATAAAGTGTGCATAAAACATGTAGGTATCATCAATAAAGTAGCATGGAACATAAGAAATTATCGATACGTCGGAGACGTATCACGTATAAGCTCCAAACCGCGAGGAAGCCTCGCGGCAGCCTAGTATCGGTCTAGGCTTTGTATGAAGCTAGTGCGCAGAAAACTTGTAGTTCAAGGCATAGTCCACTATCCAAGTTGCAATCTAGTGTAATATGAAGCTTTAAGTGGAAGTTCAACTTAACAGTCTCCACGACATACCGGTATATAAAACAATGTTCTGGAAACTTATTGATGAGATGTGCCAATGAGAGTTTGTGGGGGATTGCTGGAATTTGTGGGCATTTGGCCTTTGGCCCATGGCCCATTATCAAATTCTGAAACTCACATGGCCCATATCATAAATCAGTGGCAGCACTAGTGGGGGCTAAAGTTTAGTCCCACATTGCTAGTTGGGAGAGAGTTGGAGTGGTATATAAGGTGGGCTGTTCTAGTCCTAGTAAGTGAGTGAGAAGAGAGAGAGCCCTCGCGCACTCCTCCTCCTCCGCCCGCCCGCCTCGCCTCGCCACGCCTCGTCACGACACGTCACGACGCGCCGCAGGTTGCGGGAATCTCGCCGAGCCGAGCTTATCTTTTTGCTGTTTGGGAAATTAATTGTGTAATCAATCACAATTATGAGCTATTAACGGACACGTTAACTCAGCCGTTTTCGTTCCGATTTTTCTGGATCGTGAACTCGTACGTGGGCTGCGTCCCTGATACGTCCATTTTGCATCACTATTTTATATCATAATTTGTTGTTATTCATTGATGTATTTCATATTTAGAGATGATACTTATGTTATTTCATCTATTTTGCATGTTTCGTGATCATTGGAGAATTATTCACCGGAGTCAGGATTCTGCTGGAAAAAGCACCGTCAGGACACCATATTTCTGAAGATCAACAATTGACGGAATTTATACGGAAAATCCTATTTTTCCAGAAGACGAAGGGAGCCAAAAGGAGGAGCCGGGAGGAGCCACCATGGGCCCCCCCATAGGCCGGCGCGGGCCCAGGCCTGGCCGCGCCGCCTTGTGGGGAGGGGGCCCACAGCCCCCTCTGGCCGCCTCTCCTTCGCGTACTTCTTCGTCCCGAAAACCTAAGCCCGGAGAGTTACGGAGAATTGACAGAGCCGCCTCTGCGGGGCGGAGAAACACCAGAGAGAAAAGAGCTCTCCGGCGGGCAGGAATCCGCCGGGGAAATTCCCTCCCGGGGGAAATCGACGCCATCGCCATCGTCATCGAGCTGGACATCATCTCCATCATCATCATCATCATCATCATCTCCACCATCTACACCGCCATCTCCACCGCTGCATCTCGTCACCGCTGTAACGATTTGGGTTGGATCTTGATTGTTTGATAGGGGAAACTCTCCCGGTGTTGATTACTACTTGTTATTGATGCTATTGAGTGAAACCATTGAACCAAGGTTTATGTTCAGATTGTTATTCATCATCATATCACCTCTGATCATGTTCCATATGATGTCTCGTGAGTAGTTCGTTTAGTTCTTGAGGACATGGGTGAAGTCTAAATGTTAGTAGTGAATTATTGTTGAGTAGTATTCAATGTTATGATATTTAAGTTGTGGTGTTACTCTTCTAGTGGTGTCATGTGAACGTCGACTACATGATACTTCACCTTTATGGGCCTAGGGGAGTGCATCTTGTATTCGTTTGCTAATTGTGGGGTTGCCGGAGTGACAGCAACCTAAACCCCCGTTAGTATATCGGTGCAGGAGGGATAGCAGGATCTCAGAGTTTAAGGCTGTGGTTAGATTTATCTTAATTACTTTCTTGTATTTGCGGATGCTTGCAAGGGGTATAATCACAAGTATGTATTAGTCCTAGGAAGGGCGGTGCATTAGCATAGGTTCACCCACACAACACTTATCAAAACAATGAAGATTAATCAGCCGTATGAAGCGAAAGCACTAGACTAAAATCCCCGTGTGTCCTCAAGAAAGTTTGGTCATTATAAGTAAACAAACCGGCTTGTCCTTTGTGCTAAAAGGATTGGGCCACTCGCTGCAATTATTTCTCTCGCATTTTATTTACTTGTACTTTATTTATCTGCTATATCAAAACCCCCTGAATACTTGTCTGTGAGCATTTACAGTGAATCCTTCATCGAAACTGCTTGTCAACACCTTCTGCTCCTCGTTGGGTTCGACACTCTTATTTATCGAAAGTACTACGATACACCCCCTATACTTATGGGTCATCAAGACTATTTTCTGGCGCCGTTGCCGGGGAGTGAAGCGCTATTGGTAAGTGGAATTGGTAAGGAAACTTTTACTGTACGTGCTGATTTTGTTTCTGCTTGCTACTATAAGTCATTATGGAGAGATCCTCCCTTGAATTTCTATTTGGAAAATCTACTACTACTGCAACGGTAGTGGATGAGGCGCCAGGTGAGGAAGTGATACCATATAAAATACCTATGAAAATTATTGAACGTGTTGTGGATAACCGCTATGAAGGGGATGGAACTGTGTATCCTGGAGATCATTTATTGTTTTTACATGAATTATGCGGGTTATTCAAATGTGCAGGTATTTCAATGGATGAAGTTAGGAAGAAATTATTTGTTATGTCGCTATCTGGTAAAGCGGCGCATTGGTATAAACTGCTGAAGGATGGGCGTTCTCTTGATTGGAAGGATATTGTGCCTGTATTTTACTCTAAATTCTATCCTCCAAGTGAAATTCACAAAGACCGCAACCGTATATATAATTTCTGGCCTCATGATGGAGAAAGTATTGCCCAAGCGTGGGGGAGATTGAAGTCTTTAATGCTCAAATGCCCCATTCATGAGCTTCCTGGTAATATTATTATTGATAATTTCTATGCAAGATTGTCTTTTCAAGATAAAACCTTGCTGGATACTTCTTGTTCTGGATCATTCACGCGCAATAAAGAAGAGTTTAAATGGGACCTTCTTGATCGAATCCAAGAAAATACTGAAGGATGGGAGAACGACAAAGGTAGAGTGTCAGGTATAAATTATAATTATGAATGCATTGAAACTTTTATGGATACCGATGAATATCGTAATATGAGTGCTACATATGGTCTTGACTCTCAAGTTGTTGCAAATATTTATAAAGCCTTTGCCTCTCATTTTGAATTTCCTAGGAAGAATTTTGATAAGTATCATGAACCATATAAAGATAAAGTTGATTCACCTAAAGGTAAATGTATTGAAATTAAAACTGTTGATCATGTTCTTCCTGAAGCTTATATTGAAAAAACTCCTTTCCCTGCTAAAATGAAGGAGTATTCTGTTATAACTAGTGTAGTTAATAAAAGTGCAAAGAAACCCATAGAACCTGAAGAACAAATAAAAGTTGAACCTGCTGTTGCAATAGTTAAAGATCTTGTTACTGAAAATGTGGAAGATGGTCATATTATTTTTTGTGAAGATGCTTCTAATATTGTTTCGCATCCTAATAAGTCTATGAAAGCCAGTGTTCCTGTTCTCTCTGTTCGAATTGGTGATCATTGTTATTATGGTTTATGCGACATTGGTGCAAGTATTAGTGCCATTCCTTATGAGCTCTACACGGAAATTATGCATGAAATTGGTTCTTGTGAACTTGAAGATATTGATGTGGTTATTCGGCTAGCTAATAGAGAAACTATCTCTCCCATTGGTATTGTTCGAGATGTTGAAGTTCTATGTGGTAAGATTAAATATCCTGCTGACTTTTTGGTACTTGGTTCTGCTGCTAGTAAGTTTTGTCCTATTATTTTTGGTAGACCTTTTCTAAATACATGTGGAGCTATTATAGATTGCAAGAAAGAGAAAATTGTTACTAAATTTGCTGGTGAATCTTATGAGTTTAACTTCTCTAAATTTGCCAAAACTCCTTATAAAGCTGATTTGCCTAATGAAGATTTTAGAGTTGAACAATGTGCATCTATTGCTCTTGCTCCTAGTAATCCTTTGCAGCAACATTTGGAAAATAGTGAGAGTGAAGTTTTTAGGGAAGAAAGGGATGAGCTTGATGAAATTTTCCTTCGTCAACCTATTCTTAAACATGACTTACCGGTTGAAGATTTAGGTGTAACACCACCACCAAAGGAAGATCCTGTATTTGATTTGAAACCATTACCTGATAATCTTAAGTATGCTTATATTGATGAGAAGAAAACATATCCTGTTATTATTAGTGCTAAGCTTTCAGATATTGAGGAAGAAAGGTTATTGGAAATATTGAAGAAGCACCGAGGAGCTATTGGCTATACTCTTGATGATTTGAAGGGGATTTCTCCCGCTATTTGCCAACATGCTATTAATATAGAAGATGGTGCAAAACCTGTTGTTGAACATCAGCGTCGTCTAATTCCCAAGATGAAGGATGTGGTAAGAAATGAGGTATTAAAACTCCTTGAAGCAGGTATTATATATCCTATTGCTGATAGTAGATGGGTTAGTCCTGTGCATTGTGTTCCTAAGAAAGGAGGTATAACTGTTGTGCCTAATGATAATGATGAGCTTATTCCTCAAAGAGTAGTTGTAGGGTATAGAATGTGCATTGATTTTAGAAAAGTTAATAAAGTTACTAAGAAGGATCATTACCCTTTACCTTTTATTGATCAAATGTTAGAAAGGTTATCTAAAAATACTCATTTCTGTTTTCTTGATGGATATTCTGGGTTTTCACAAATTGCTGTTAAAGCTAAAGATCAAGAGAAAACCACTTTCACTTGTCCTTATGGAACTTATGCTTATAGGCGTATGCCTTTTGGTTTGTGTAATGCTCCTGCTACTTTTCAAAGATGCATGTCTGCTATTTTTCATGGCTTTTGTGAAAAGATTGTTGAGGTATTCATGGATGATTTTTCTGTCTATGGGAATTCATTTGATAATTGCTTGCGAAACCTTGATAAAGTTTTGCAGAGATGTGAAGAAACTAACCTTGTTCTTAATTGGGAGAAATGTCACTTTATGGTTAATGAAGGAATTGTATTGGGACATAAAATTTCTGAAAGAGGTATTGAAGTTGATAGAGCTAAAGTTGAAGCAATTGAGAAGATGCCCTATCCTAGGGATGTTAAAGGTATTCGTAGTATTCTTGGTCATGCTGGTTTTTATAGGAGGTTTATTAAAGATTTCTCTAAAATTTCAAAGCCTCTTACTAATCTTCTTCAAAAAGATGTACCTTTTGTTTTTGATGATGATTGTAAGGAAGCTTTTGAAACTCTAAAGAAAGCCTTAACAACTGCTCCTATAGTTGAACCTCCTGATTGGAACTTACCTTTTGAAATTATGTGTGATGCTAGTGATTTTGCTGTAGGCGCTGTTCTTGGACAGCGAGTAGATAAAAAATTAAATGTTATTCATTATGCTAGTAAGACTCTTGATGCTGCTGATACGTCTCCAACGTATCGATAATTTCTTATGTTCCATGCTACTTTATTGATGATATCTACATGTTTTATACACATTATATGTCGTATTTACGCATTTTGGAACTAACCTATTAACAAGATGCCGAAGAGCCGTTGCTGTTTTCTGCTGTTTTTGGTTTCAGAAATCCTAGTAAGGAAATATTCTCGGAATTGGACGAAATCTTCGCCCGGTCCTATTTTTGCACGAAGCTTCCAGAAGACCGAAGAGATAACGAAGTGGGGCCACGAGGCAGCCAGGGGCTAGGGCGGCGCGGCCAGGCCCTGGCCGCGCCGGCCTGCCCGGGCCCCTCGTGTGGCCTCCCGCGTTGCCCTTCCGCCTACTTAAAGTCTCCGTCGCGAAACCCCAGTACCGAGAGCCACGATACGGAAAACCTTCTAGAGACGCCGCCGCCGCGAATCCCATCTCGGGGATTCAGGAGATCGCCTCCGGCACCCTGCCGGAGAGGGGATTCATCTCCCGGAGGACTCTTCATCGCCATGATCGCCTCCGGAGTGATGAGTGAGTAGTTCACCCCTGGACCATGGGTCCATAGCAGTAGCTAGATGGTCGTCTTCTCCTTGTTGTGCTTCATTGTTGGATCTTGTGAGCTGCCTAACATGATCAAGATCATCTATATGTAATTCTATATGTTGTGTTTGTCGGGATCCGATGGATAGAGAGTACTATGATTATGGTGATTATCAATCTATTGTTTATGTGTTGTTTATGATCTTGCATGCTCTCCGTTATTAGTAGAGGCTCTGGCCAAGTTTGTACTCTTAACTCCAAGAGGGAGTATTTATGCTCGATAGTGGGTTCATGCCTTCATTGACACCTGGGACAGTGACAGAAAGTTCTAAGGTTGTGATGTGTTGTTGCCACTAGGGACAAAACATTGATTCTATGTCTAAGGATGTAGTTGTCGATTACATTACGCACCATACTTAATGCAATTGTCTGTTGCTTAGCAACTTAATACTGAATGGGGTTCGGATGATAACCTGAAGGTGGACTTTTTAGGCATAGATGCAGTTGGATGGCGGTCTATGTACTTTGTCGTAATGCCCAATTAAATCTCACTATATTTATCATATCATGTATATGCATTGTTATGCCTTTCTCTATTTGTCAATTGCCCGACTGTAATTTGTTCACCCAACATGCTTTTATCTTATGGGAGAGACACCTCTAGTGAACTGTGGACCCCGGTCCTATTCTTTACATAGCATACAATCTATTGTGTTTTACTGTTTTCTTTGCAAACATCTTCCACTCGATACGTTTAATCCTTTGTTACAGCAAGCTGGTGAGATTGACAACCTCACTGTTTCGTTGGGGCAAAGTACTTTGGTTTTGTTGTGCAGATTCCACGTTGGCGCCGGAATCCCTGTTGTTGCGCCGCATCACATTTCGCCACCATCAACCTTCAACGTGCTTCTTGGCTCCTACTGGTTCGATTAAACCTTGGTTTCTTTCTGAGGGAAAACTTGCTACTGTGCGCATCATACCTTCCTCTTGGGGTTCCCAACGAACGTGTGAGTTGCCATCAAGCTCTTTTTCTGGCGCCGTTGCCGGGGAGATCAAGACACGCTGCAAGGGGAGTCTCCACTTCTCAATCTCTTTACTTTGTTTTTGTCTTGCTTTATTTTATTTACTACTTTGTTTGCTGCACCTAAACAAAAACACAAAAAAAATTAGTTACTTGTCTTTACTTTATTTACCTAGTTTACTTTATTGCTACTAAAATGAGTAATCCTGAAGTTGAAGTTCGTTCTTTTAAGCAACAAGGGGGAGAAAGTTTTAAAGATGCTTGGTATAGAATTAGTAATGCTCATCATAGGTGCATTAAGAAACACTCCACCACTATCCTTCTTAGGAACTTTTATGTTGGTTTATCTAGTTGGAATAGGTATGTTCTTGATACTCTTTCGGGAGGCAATTTCCTAGGTACTCCCGCTTTAGAAGCTAGTTGCATCATTGAGAGTCTAGTTGGAATACCACCTGTTAATGAAGTTAAAATTGAAATCTCTCTTGAAGATGTTATGAAAAAATTGGAAACCATAGAGAAAAATTTTCCAAGTGTTGAAACTAAATTGGGAATGTTATTTGACAAAACTTATGAACTTGATAAATCCTTAGGAGGAATTGATGAAAAAATTAGTGTCCTAGGAACTTGTGTTGTCCATGATAATCAAACCAATAGGATTGATGAACTTGAAAAAGCTATGGGAACCTTGGGTTCAACCTTTTCTTCTCTCAAGTATAATGAGAAAGCTTATGTGGGTAAAGAGCAAAAATTCATGTACGCCTCTAAAGTGCCTAAACAAAAGAATTACTATAGGCCTAAAATTGCTAAAACCCCTAGCACCACCATAGAAAATTTAGATAATGGAGCACCTAAAGTACCCTCTGCAACAAGTTGTGTTTGCATGAAAAATAATAATGTTGATGCTTCTACTCTCGATGTTACTTGATTTGCACTTTCTGCGCCTAGCTGAAAGGCGTTAAAGAAAAGCGCTTATGGGAGACAACCCATGTTTTTAATACAGCAATTTTTTGTTTTGTTGAGTCTTGGAAGTTGTTTACTACTGTAGCAACCTCTCCTTATCATGTTTTTGTGCCAAGTAAAGTTTCTATGTTAAAGTTGATGTTATATTTGGGATCGCTGCGCAGAAACAGCATTGCTGTCTGTCACGAATCTGGGCACAGTCCTCTGTAGAAAATTCGAAAAAATCTGCCAATTTACGAGCGTGATCTTCAGATATGTACGCAACTTTCATTAGTTTTGAGTTTTTCCATTTGAGCAAGTCTGGTGCCAGCTTTAAATTCGTCTTTACGGACTGTTCTGTTTTTGACAGATTCTGTCTTTTATTTCGCATTGCCTCTTTTGCTATGTTGGATTCATTTCTTTGATCCATTAATGTCCAGTAGCTTTATGCAATGTCCAGAAGTGTAAAGAATGATTGTGTCACCTCTGAATGTGTGAATTATTAATTGTGCACTAACCCTCTAATGAGTTTGCTTGAAGTTTGGTGTGAAGGAAGTTTTCAAGGGTCAAGAGAGGAGAATGATATACTATGATCAAGAGGAGTGAAAGCTCTAAGCTTGGGGATGCCCCCGTGGTTCACCCCTGCATATTCTAAGAAGACTCAAGCGTCTAAGCTTGGGGATGCCCAAGGCATCCCCTTCTTCATCGACAACATCATCAGGTTCCTCCCCTGAAACTATATTTTTATTCAGTCACATCTTGTGTTCTTTACTTGGAGCATCGGTTTGTTTTTGTTTTTGTTTTTGTTTGAATAAGATGGATCCTAGCATTCACTTTGTGGGAGAGAGACACGCTCCGCTGTTGCATATGGACACATGTGTCCTTAGGCTTTACTCATAATGTTCAAGGCGAAGTTTCTTCTTCGTTAAATTGTTATATGGTTGGAATTGGAAAATGCTACATGTAGTAATTATAAAATGTCTTGGATAATGTGATACTTGGCAATTGTTGTGCTCATGTTTAATCTCTTGCATCATATGCTTTGCACCCATTAATGAAGAAATACATAGAGCTTGCTAAAATTTGATTTGCATATTTGGTCTCTCTAAGGTCTAGATAATATCTAGTATTGAGTTTTGAACAACAAGGAAGACGGTGTAGAGTCTTATAATGTTTACAATATGTCTTTTATGTGAGTTTTGCTGCACCTGTTCATCCTTGAGTTTGCTTCAAATAACCTTGCTAGCCTAAACCTTGTATCGAGAGGGAATACTTCTCATGCATCCAAAATCCTTGAGCCAACTACTATGCCATTTGTGTCCATCATAACTACCTACTACATGGTATTTCTCCGCCATTCCAAAGTAAATTGCTTGAGTGCTACCTTTAAAATTTCATCATTCACCTTTGCAATATATAGCTCATGGGACAAAATAGCCTTAAAAACTATCGTAGTATTGAATATGTACTTATGCACTTTATCTTTTATTAAGTTGCTTGTTGTGCGATAACCATGCTTCTGGGGAACGCCATCAACTATTGTTGAATATCATGTGAGTTGCTATGCATGTCCGTCTTGTCTGAAGGATCTATCATTTTAGTGGTTGGAGCATGCAAAATTGTTAGAGAAGAACATTGGGCCGCTAACTAAAGCCATGAATCATGGTTGAAGTTTCAGTTTTGGACATATATCCTCAATATCATATGAGAATAATAATCATTGCTACATGCTTATGCATTTAAGAGGAGTCCATTATCTGTTGTCCATGTTGTCCCGGTATGGATGTCTAAGTTGAGAATAATCAAAAGCGAGAAATCCAAAATGCGAGCATTCTCCTTAGACCTTTGTACAGGTGGCATGGAGGTACCCCTTTGTGACACTTGGTTGAAACATGGCATGCAAAGATCCGGTAGTCCAAGCTAAGTAGGACGAGGTGCGGGCACTATTAGTATACTATGCATGAGGCTTGCAACTTGTAAGATATAATTTACATAACTCATATGCTTTATTACTACCGTTGACAAAATTGTTTCATGTTTTCAAAATAAAAGCTCTAGCACAAATACAGCAATCGATGCTTTCCTCTTGAAGGACCTTTCTTTTACTTTTATTGTTGAGTCAGTTTACCTATCTCCCTCCACCTTAAGAAGCAAACACTTGTGTGAACTGTACATTGATTCCTACATACTTGCATATTGCACTTGTTATATTACTTTATGTTGACAATATCCATGAGATATACATGTTATAAGTTGAAAGCAACCGCTAAAACTTAATCTTCCTATGTGTTGCTTCAACACCTTTACTTTAATTTATTGCTTTATGAGTTAACTCTTATGCAAGACTTATTGATGCTTGTCTTGAAGTACTATTCATGAAAAGTCTTTGTTATATGATTCATTTGTTTACTCATGTCATTACCTTTGTTTTGATCGCTGCATTCATTACATATGTTTACAAATAGTATGATCAAGATGATGATGGCATGTCACTTCAGAAATTATCTTTGTTATCGTTTTACCTGCTCGGGACGAGCAGAACTAAGCTTGGGGATGCTGATACGTCTCCAACGTATCGATAATTTCTTATGTTCCATGCTACTTTATTGATGATACCTACATGTTTTATGCACATTATATGTCATATTTATGCATTTTCGGAACTAACCTATTAACAAGATGCCGAAGAGCCAGTTGCTGTTTTCTGTTTTTGGTTTCAGAAATCCTAGTAAGGAAATATTCTAATTGGACGAAATCTTCGCCCAGGGTCCTATTTTTGCACGAAGCTTCCAGAAGACCGAAGAGATAACGAAGTGGGGCCACGAGGCAGCCAGGGGCTAGGGCGGCGCGGCCCAGGCCTTGGCCGCGCCGGCCTGCCCCCTGGGCCCCTCGTGTGGCCCCCCGCGTTGCCCTTTCGCCTACTTAAAGTCTCCGTCGCGAAACCCCCAGTACCGAGAGCCACGATACGGAAAACCTTCCAGAGACGCGCCGCCGAATCCCATCTCGGGGATTCAGGAGATCGCCTCCGGCCCTGCGGAGAGGGGATTCATCTCCCGGAGGACTCTTCATCGCCATGATCGCCTCCGGAGTGATGAGTGAGTAGTTCACCCCTGGACCATGGGTCCATAGCAGTAGCTAGATGGTCGTCTTCTCCTTGTTGTGCTTCATTGTTGGATCTTGTGAGCTGCCTAACATGATCAAGATCATCTATATGTAATTCTATATGTTGTGTTTGTCGGGATCCGATGGATAGAGAGTACTATGATTATGGTGATTATCAATCTATTGTTTATGTGTTGTTTATGATCTTGCATGCTCTCCGTTATTAGTAGAGGCTCTGGCCAAGTTTGTACTCTTAACTCCAAGAGGGAGTATTTATGCTCGATAGTGGGTTCATGCCTTCATTGACACCTGGGACAGTGACAGAAAGTTCTAAGGTTGTGATGTGCTGTTGCCACTAGGGATAAAACATTGATTCTATGTCTAAGGATGTAGTTGTCGATTACATTACGCACCATACTTAATGCAATTGTCTGTTGCTTAGCAACTTAATACTGAATGGGGTTCGGATGATAACCTGAAGGTGGACTTTTTAGGCATAGATGCAGTTGGATGGCGGTCTATGTACTTTGTCGTAATGCCCAATTAAATCTCACTATATTTATCATATCATGTATATGCATTGTTATGCCTTTCTCTATTTGTCAATTGCCCGACTGTAATTTGTTCACCCAACATGCTTTTATCTTATGGGAGAGACACCTCTAGTGAACTGTGGACCCCGGTCCTATTCTTTACATAGCATACAATCTACTGCAATTGTGTTTTACCGTTTTCTTTGCAAACATCTTCCACTCGATACGTTTAATCCTTTGTTACAGCAAGCCGGTGAGATTGACAACCTCACATTTCGTTGGGGCAAAGTACTTTGGTTTTGTTGTGCAGATTCCACGTTGGCGGAATCCCTGTTGTTGCGCCGCATCACATTTCGCCACCATCAACCTTCAACGTGCTTCTTGGCGCCTACTGGTTCGATTAAACCTTGGTTTCTTTCTGAGGGAAAAACTTGCTATCATACCTTCCTCTCAAAGAAATTATGCTACAACTGAGAAAGAATTATTAGCCGTAGTTTTTGCGTGTGACAAGTTTAGACCCTATATTGTTGATTCAAAAGTCACAATTCATACTGATCATGCTGCAATTAGGTACCTTATGGAAAAGAAAGATGCTAAGCCAAGGCTTATTAGATGGGTGCTTCTTTTGCAAGAATTTGATTTACATATTGTAGATAGGAAAGGTGCTGATAATCCTGTTGCTGATAATTTGTCTAGATTGGAAAATATTACTTATGATCCTGTTCCTGTTAATGATAGTTTTCCAAATGAACAATTGGCTGTAATAAAGGTGAGCTCGCGAGAGAGCCCTTGGTATGTTGATTATGCTAACTTTATTGTTTCGAAGTATTTGCCTCCAACCTTTTCAGCTCAGCAAAGGAGGAAATTCTTTTATGATTTGAGGCATTATTTTTGGGATGACCCACACTTATATAAAGAAGGAGTGGATGGTATTATGCGAAGATGTGTCCCAGAATATGAACAACAAGAGATATTGAGTAAATGCCATGGGAGTGTTTATGGAGGACATCACGCCGGAGATAGAACCGCACAAAAGGTTCTACAATCAGGTTTTTATTGGCCAACACTTTTCAAGGATGCAAGGAAATTTATCTTATCTTGTGATGAATGTCAAAGAGTTGGTAATATCTCTAGACGCAATGAAATGCCTATGAATTATACTCTTGTTATTGAACCATTTGATTGTTGGGGATTCGACTTCATGGGTCCTTTCCCTTCTTCAGAAGGTAACACTCATATACTTGTCGCTGTTGATTATGTTACTAAATGGGTAGAAGCTATACCTACAAAGAGTGCTGATGGTGAGACCTCTATAAAAATGCTTGTAGATGTTATATTTCCTAGATTTGGAGTACCTAGATATATTATGACTGATGGAGGTTCTCATTTTATTCATGGTGGTTTTAGAAAAACTCTTGCCAAGTATGGTATTAATCATAGAATTGCTTCAGCTTATCATCCTCAAACTAGTGGGCAAGTAGAATTATCAAATAGATAAATTAAAGCTATCTTGGGAAAGACTGTTAATAAATCTAGAAAGAATTGGGCTAGTAAGTTAAAGGAAGCACTGTGGGCTTATAGAACTGCTTATAAAAATCCTATGGGAATGTCTCCTTATAAAATGGTTTATGGAAAAGCTTGTCATTTACCTTTAGAACTAGAGCACAAAGCTTATTGGGCTGTAAGAGAACTTAATAAAGATTTTAAACTTGCCGGTAAGAAGAGGTTGCTACAATTGAGTTCTTTAGATGAATGGAGAAATGAAGCTTATGAAAATGCTAAACTTTTTAAGGAGAAAGTTAAGAAATGGCATGATAGAAGAATTATTAAAAGAGAATTTAATGTTGGAGATAAAGTTCTATTGTATCGGTCTCGTCTCAGATTTTTTGCAGGGAAATTACTCTCAAAATGGGAAGGACCATATGTTATTGAGGAGGTATACCGTTCAGGAGCAATAAAAATTAGCTCTTTGGAAGGTAACGCCACACAAGTAGTGAATGGACAAAGACTCAAGCATTATATTTCTGGAGATTCTTATAATGAAGATATTGATATTATTCAAGTGATAACTCCGGAAGCTTTCATCAAAGATCAAATTGACAGTTCTGCAGAGTCCGTTTTGATCTAGAAGCACCATGGTCTCCAACAACAAGGACAAGGGACCTTTGGAGGAAGATATTCAAGACCCTGAATTGGAGGAAGAAGTCGAGAGCGAGGATGAGGAAGAAGCGGAGGAAACTCCGCGAGAACACCCGCGTGCCACCATTGCAAGCATTGGCGTGATATCAAATCCGTCCAACACCAAGAGAAGTGCACGGATCGCTACCGGAGGAGGAGTTCCACGTCGTTACTTGGCTCCAAGGACATCTTCTCCGGGCAATTACCGCCCTTTCCGCAACCTAATCTACGATCGTCAAACTGAAAGGACCCCCAAGGTAGTGTTGCCAAGTGGTTGGGATATAGATCGTTCTAACACCTGAAGCTGAAGGGTGGGGAAACAACTCTAAGAGCTGGGACTCGCCATCTGACATGCTTATGAGCCGCGTTGAGCACAACTCGGAGCTGATTCGCAACCTCACCTATGAGATTGAGGATTTAAAGGAACTTGTTAAGAAGCTTGTCGAGAAGAATCCACCATCATCGCCGCCGAAGGAGTAATTCATCATCGGTATTGGCATCCCCTTGGTTTGTTCCAAGCTTGGGGAGTGCCGCGGTATCACATCATCACTATCTTTACCTTTTACTATCAAGTAGTGTCATATCATGAGTAGGGAAGTTATCATATGGAATAGTTTGCAATGTGGAAGTATCTCTCTTAGTTGGTTATCTATGTATCCGTTGGTGTGAGTTATCGTTATGGAATATTAATAAGAAGTCTTATCATTTACTTTTTGCACACCTTATTTTAGTTTGCAATCTCCATTATATGATTACTCTTGACATTAGTATTGATATCACTTTGGGAGCATCAAGTAAATCTATTTGGTTTTGGCAAACTTAGCATTGGTCAATAGCAACAACATCTTGATGTTTAAATAGAAGAGGGAAATACATGTAGATATATTACTCTATTATCTTTATGCTAATGAGTTAGTATTCTGAAGTTAAAATTGCTTGTGCTTATGAGAAAGATGCATGATTGTTTCTATCACATGTATATTTGTTTGTTTCCCTCAACCTTTATGCTTGCTATCAAACCTTGCTAGCCAAAAACCTGTATTGAGAGGGAATGCTTCTCATACATCCATAACCTTAGACCAAACCCATGCCATTTGTGTCCACCATAACTACCTACTATGTGGTATTTTGCGCCACTCCAAGTAAATACTTCATGTGCTACCTTTAAATAATTCAAACTATATTATCTTTATTTGTGTCAATGTTTTATAGCTCATGAGGAAGCATGTGGTGTTTTATCTTTCAATCTTGTTGGGCGAACTTTCACCAATGGACTAGTGGCACATCCGCTTATCCAATAATTTTGCAATAAGAGCTGGCAACGGGGTTCCCAGCCCCAATTAATAACTTTTATTAATAATTCTCTTCACATGTTTTGCCCTGATTTATCAGTAAGCAACTTAATTTTGCAATAGACACTCCTCCATGGTATGTGAATGTTGGAGGCACCCGAGGATTCGGTTAGCCATGGATTGAGAAAGCCAAGGTTGCGGGGAGTGTCATTCATAATAAAACTAAAATACATGTGTAAACAAAAGAGAAGGGGGATGATCTACCTTGCTGGTAGAGATGCCGTCCCTCATGGGAGCCGCTCTTGGAAGGTTCGTTTGGCAAGGGGGTTAGAGTGCCCGCTACCATTCGTTGACAACAACAAACACCGCTCAAAATCTTACTTTTATGCTCTTTACATGATTTCAAAACTTGAAAAGCTCTAGCACATGATTTAATCCCTGCTTCCCTCTGCGAAGGGCCTATCTTTTACTTTTATGTTGAGTCAGTAAACCTATTTCCCTCTATCTTAAGCAAGCAATTGAGTTGTTGTGAACCAACCATTTATGCTATGATTTAGTTAATCATGTCTTTTATGCTTTCTTGTTTAGTACAGATTTTATCTGAATGAATATGACTTTGAAAGCTATCAATGATTATGAGGAGATTGTTATGATTGAGAATGAAAGCCCTGCTATATAAATTCTAATATGAAAGCTTTGTTTAGAAGATAAGTGCAATCCGTTAGTAGTTCTCTGACCAAGAACAAAGTTTGCCATAACCAATTATGATTTTCTATGCACCTTTATTTGTGATTTCTCTTTACTTATTTCAAGATTGAGTTATATGAAGAGAATGTTTACTAGAATATCTTGTGTGAATCAATATGATGCTTCTTGTCCGTATTTTATTTATCGACTTTTCACTCCATAAACATGTGGTCTTGTTTATTGAGCTCAGTTTCGCTTGGGGACAAGCGAGGTCTAAGCTTGGGGGAGTTGATACGTCCATTTTGCATCACTATTTTATATCATAATTTGCTGTTATTCATTGATATATTTCATATTTAGAGATGATACTTATGTTATTTCATCTATTTTGCATGTTTCGTGATCATTGGAGAATTATTCACCGGAGTCAGGATTCTGCTGGAAAAAGCACCGTCAGGACACCATATTTCTGAAGATCAACAATTGACGGAATTTATACGGAAAATCCTATTTTTCCAGAAGACGAAGGGAGCCAAAAGGAGGAGCCGGGAGGAGCCACCATGGGCCCCCCATAGGCCGGCGCGGGCCCGGCCTGGCCGCGCCGCCTTGTGGGGAGGGGCCCACAGCCCCCGGCCGCCTCTCCTTCGCGTACTTCTTCGTCCCGAAACCTAAGCCCTGGAGAGTTACGGAGAATTGACAGAGCCGCCTCCGGAGAAACACCAGAGAGAAAAGAGCTCTCCGGCGGGCAGGAATCCGTCGGGGAAATTCCCTCCCGGAGGGGGAAATCGACGCCATCGCCATCGTCATCGAGCTGGACATCATCTCCATCATCATCATCATCATCATCATCTCCACCATCTACACCGCCATCTCCACCGCTGCATCTCGTCACCGCTGTAACGATTTGGGTTGGATCTTGATTGTTTGATAGGGGAAACTCTCCCGGTGTTGATTACTACTTGTTATTGATGCTATTGAGTGAAACCATTGAACCAAGGTTTATGTTCAGATTGTTATTCATCATCATATCACCTCTGATCATGTTCCATATGATGTCTCGTGAGTAGTTCGTTTAGTTCTTGAGGACATGGGTGAAGTCTAAATGTTAGTAGTGAATTATTGTTGAGTAGTATTCAATGTTATGATATTTAAGTTGTGGTGTTACTCTTCTAGTGGTGTCATGTGAACGTCGACTACATGATACTTCACCTTTATGGGCCTAGGGGAGTGCATCTTGTATTCGTTTGCTAATTGTGGGGTTGCCGGAGTGACAGCAACCTAAACCCCCGTTAGTATATCGGTGCAGGAGGGATAGCAGGATCTCAGAGTTTAAGGCTGTGGTTAGATTTATCTTAATTACTTTCTTGTATTTGCGGATGCTTGCAAGGGGTATAATCACAAGTATGTATTAGTCCTAGGAAGGGCGGTGCATTAGCATAGGTTAACCCACACAACACTTATCAAAACAATGAAGATTAATCAGCCGTATGAAGCGAAAGCACTAGACTAAAATCCCCGTGTGTCCTCAAGAACGTTTGGTCATTATAAGTAAACAAACCGGCTTGTCCTTTGTGCTAAAAGGATTGGGCCACTCGCTGCAATTATTTCTCTCGCATTTTATTTACTTGTACTTTATTTATCTGCTATATCAAAACCTCCTGAATACTTGTCTGTGAGCATTTACAGTGAATCCTTCATCGAAACTGCTTGTCAACACCTTCTGCTCCTCGTTGGGTTCGACACTCTTATTTATCGAAAGTACTACGATACACCCCCTATACTTGTGGGTCATCAGTCCCACGACCTTCCCGAGCCGCACTATATAAGCGCGGACGAGAACCCTAGCCTGTACGTGCCACATATGCGACTACCTGTTTCCAGTTCATTGCGCCGCCGCCTTCGTCTTCCTCATCCCGTCCGTCGGCGTGCACCGACTGCCGGGACAGTAGGCCTCCGGAACCCTGCCTCTCGTGAACCTGTACGGGTGAGGGGCAATCAGGTTTTTGGGGAGCGCTCCGGCGCGACTACTGGCAGCACGACGTCGTCTTCGGACGACGAGTTCCTCCACACCGACAACTTCTTCCCGGATCTCAGCAACTTCTTTGGCAACCTCAACATGGGCGACAACGACGCTGCTGCGAAGTATGTGATCTTGTCGTTTCTCTTTCAGTCTCTGTTAGAGTTTCTTCTTCTAGTTACTGTGGTAGATGCGATCGGTTTATCTTGTTTAGATGTGATTTGTTCATCTATCTTACTAGTCTACATGATTAGTCTATTCGTTATTTCCATAGTCATGATTTATCAATTACTTGTACGGATTATTTCATATAGATATTTGCTTATATCTTCAACAATATATCCAGCAGTTGGAAATGGTCACGTGATATTTTTGAAGGGCTTTTGAATGTTTTTGAGACAAAGCTAGCCTGCCAGTAGGGGTGGGCAAAACTCAAACCGTTCAAAACCGTGGAAACCGGCTAACGAGGAGCTAGTTCATTTTGCTTCACAATATAAATCGGGGCTTCAATTCTAGTTAACAAAATATGAAGTAGCTGAAATCGGCTAAATCAGTCAAACTGTTTTCCTCACGAGCGACTTTTTTTTAGATAAAAGGCACAGCGTGCCCGACTTTAAATTAATAAAGCCCCAGAGTTCACACATAAGGTAAAACATGTTGAGGCATACAGCTCAGCCAAAAGTACGACCTAAAGGAAGAAAGGGGTCTACTTCCCCAAAACAAGCCGAAACCAGAAGAAAGATAAAGCAATGAGATGAACAAAGGGCGGAAGACCGGCGCTCTGCCTCAGCCAATAGCCACGACTGCCGCGTGCATCTGCTTGAGTGCGCTTGCCACCCCTTTTAGGCTTGGACGGTCCTGCGGCTTCGCCAGAAGAGACCATAGTTGTACAAAGGGCATGATTTTGAAAATAATGTCAGCAGGGTGATTAATAAGTTTGGATTCCAAAGTTAACTTGTTTCTAGTGAGCTAGAGAACCCAACATTGCGCCACAAACAGGGTCCAAACTATCCTACGGAATCTGCCAGAGAAGTTTGAGATGATAGCGAAGAACTGTGGAAAGTTGGCCGGGTGGTGAAGGGCGCTCCACGCAAACTTCGCCAGCGAGCATTAGAAAAAGATATGACTGGCGTTCTCAACAGCACCACAAAGCGCACAACATCCCGTCCCTGGACCGTGGCGCGCCGCCACATTGGCGCTAGAAGGAAGACGATCGAGAATAAGCTGCCAAGGGAAGATTCTAGTCTTGAGCGGCACCCGCGCCGCCCAAACATCCTTGAAGTGTGCCAAGGTTGCGCCCTGAGCAAGCTTGGCATACATAGAGCTAACCGTGTAGGAACCATAAGGGTCCAAGGTCCAAACAACCCTGTCGTTTCCGTCTACCAACCTAGTACTGTCAATAACCTACTACCCTCATGAGCGACTTTGGAGGTGCACCAAAAGACCTCACCCACAAAGTCACCAAAAGAACTCCTTCCCGCTGCGAGAGGAGGCCGTCCGACGGCGCGGTAAGGTTTTTTACGTTTTCTTTTCTTTTTCACTAGTACTAGGTATCTTCCTCATGTCCTCCGCACTGATGGTCACCGCTGGCTGCAACCGATATGTACACCGGCTAGGGGCTGGTGGCTCCTCTATTCCGCGGGGAACAGTTACGTGCGGAGACGCCATCTTCGGAGGGTTTCAAGTCCTAGGTGGCTTCGATGCTGCCAGTGGTTATCCTCATCGATAAGTCTCTTGTCGTCAGGCGTTTGGCATGTTGGCAAAGTTCCAGATCTTCTCATGTCGGCAGACATTTGGCACGCTCGCCAAGTTCTATATCCTCGTCGACACCCGCACCAGCGTTGAACAATGATAAGGGTTTCCACTCCACATGCACCATCTCTTTTAGGTCAAAGTGTCAAACAAAACTCGAAGGAGGTTCTAGTCAGGAGCAACGCGATGATCATGGCAAGGGTGCGGAACAACAGTAGGATCTTCAACGGGATGACACTAGTTGCTTCAATAAAAATGACATTCTTCCTCTCGATGTTGTCTGCTCATATATCGAGGCAGATGTTATCCGTCCTCCCCAAAAAATGAACATATTGTTCAGTGTGAGAAGGTTCTCTTCAATTTTTCCGACACCTCTCCAAACCAGACCCAACAGCCCCCATCAAAGGAATCATTGCTAACTACTCTGAACACATTCCAAAACGTGTCCATGGACAAACAGCCAGCCAACCCAGGAACCCAAGAGGACAAGGGCGTCCAAAGAAAAGTGATTACAAGCAGAAGGGTGGTGCCATGAACCAGCCGATTCTGAAGATTCCATGGATTTAGTGTTCCTCCGGATCTAACATATCAGATGGTCAATATAGGCCGTACCATTCAAGCGGTGAATCCATCCTACCACCGAGTATGATGGAAGGCCTAGATTTGGAAATGAAGATTCTGCATGACAACATTCTCAAGAGGGAGAATGATCTACTGAAGGCAATGTTAAAGAAACGAGCATACCCAGTTTGGACGATGCTATTGTTAAAAGGTTATAACTTGTCGCGGATGGGCACATGCAAAAGGGACGTTTTGAGAATTTGCAATCTCGGTTATGTAAACACCTGATGCTATGGGGAGATAGTTTGCAATCTCAAAGTGCAAGGGGAGTGTTAATTAAGGAAATTGAACGGGCTATTCCTGCTTACGTGGTGGGGGTTTTTAAACTGCATTTTTTTGTGTGTGACGAGCTTACAAAGTTAATCCGTGATTTTTGGTGGGGTGTTGAAAGAGGGAGATGAAGACACATTGGGTGAACTGGAATAAATTGATCCGTTCTAAATTGCAGGGCGACACAGGGTTTTGTGATATGAGGTTATTCAACCAAGCTTTGCTGGCCCGTCAGGCTTGACGTCTTAACACATTCCCGGAAAGATTATGTGCACGTGTACTGAAGACCCGGTATTATCCTAACGGTGATATTTTTTTTTTTCGAAATGGAGATTAAAACTCCGGCTTCTGCATCATGATGATGCACACGGCCTTTTATTAATAAGTTACGAGTACAAAGTTTAAAACATCTCACACAGCACCGAGGATTGATACAAAAATCAACTAGCGAAAAACAGAAAACAAAATATGACTACACTTCATCGTAGCCGCCTATTATGCCGCCAACCAGCCTGGCACAAGATATCCTGAGCGACCATCGGAGCCGTGTGATTGATAGATAGAAACCCATCCCCTTCTTGGTCTGCAATCTCGTATGGCCTTGAGTTATTAAAATGGTTTTGATGCGGGCTGAGATCGTGTGGGTTGCCCGATCTGACGAATTGACCCGGGTGAGTGTGATTGCGGAGGGGGATTCGCGGGGATGTGGATGAACGCGAAGAACACGATACAAACACACGCACACAACACATATCGGTTATCCTCATTGGCCCGAACCACCAACCGATAGAATTGCAAGACAAAGACCAAAGATAGAATCACTTGCAGAAGATCGACAAATCCAAATAGAATTCCCAAAGAGTAAAAGACCAACTAAGAATAGAGTTGCAAAGCAAGAGATTCTCAATTGATGGAATTACTAGAATGGAAAAAGATCCGGATAAGGAGGGATACAATAGATGGGTAATCTAAGGTGGGGGTTTCCCAAATCCACAAAGGGATAATAGAGGCATAAGCCAATTCATCTAAACATCATCTCTCCCTCATGAAGGTGGGGGTAGGTGCCTATTTATAGGTAGGGGGCCGAAGGGGTAAGTTACAAGCCAAAGTGGGCTGAGATCTGGCTGAGGTTCGACGGGGCGGAAGTTCCGGCTCCTGGGCGGAAGTTCCGTCCGGGCGAAAGTTCCGGCCATCAGGGGCGGAAGATCCGGCTGCAGCTCTTCTGTGCGAGCATCTTCGGTCTTGACAGTATCTGGGCGGAAGTTCCGGCGGTGGCAGGCGGAAGTTCCGGCCTGAAGCTTCCAGCGCTTCTTCCTCCTTCTCTTCCATGCTTCCGTGACATCGGCCTTGCGTCCTCGGGTCTCCATGGCATCCTCTCTTCCCTCCGTACTTGTCGTCGAGTTCCTATCATCAAGATATGACGGAGTATGAAGTAGCATATCGTTCCACATGGGCGATTGTAGACACGCGTAAAGGAGAAGATTCACCTTTGCGTGTCGTCTTGGCGATGAAGCATATGATGCGGTGAAGACCGAAGGTCGGGCTGCATCATCTCCCCCCACTTGAAAAAGAGTCGTCCTCGACGATAGCTCTTCATGAACTTGTATAGGAGGTAGATGACAACCACGCTTGAATGTCCCATCACTTGTCAAGAGCCCTATCAATAGCACAAGAGAAGCAAGAGAACACTCAAAGCGTAGTCAATGTTCCACGGGATTAGCAAGGGGCCTTATGTAGAAGGAGGTCACCTTATCGTAATGTCGGTGTGCTCTCATGGAGAGGTCTTGTGTAGTAGATGTGTGGGGTTGAACCCATTCGTTGACGCTCATCCACAAGTCACTTGTACCTTCACACAACAAAGACCAAGCAAAGTATGTGTGTGCGTGATAGAGGAGCATATCATCAATGACATGTCCATTCATGTTCACAACACCGTTAGCACAACACAAATATATCAACAAGAATGCATATGCAAGGTCAATGTGTAAGAACTCCATTTCAACATCTTCCAAATGTGGAAACACAAAAACTCCAAATTGTGAGACGACCATGGTGTCCATCTCATGTAGAAACTCATTTTCATTGTTGCTCTCAAGGCATCGGAAAGAGAAATTGTTCAACATCCTTGAAGCAACAAGTGGAGAATTTGGCCAAAACGCATGAGGTAGAGTGTTCAAAATAGCATCAACATGTGTGCACACAAACCATTGGAAAGAGAAATTGGTCCTCATATTTGGTGCAACACACAACATATCATCCAAAAAGTTCACCAAGGAAACATTTGCACAACCGTGCGTGCCAACAAACCAAATGAAAGAGAAATTGGTCAACTTGTTTGAGGCAACACCAACGGTAAGAATCACATCATCATGCTTGCAAAAGAACCATGAGAAAGAGAAATTGTTCGGCATGTTCAATGCAAAGCATGGGAAAGGTATTAGAGCCGGGTTCGATCTTGTACTCACTTGTATTATGCTCTCAAGAGCTCTCTTTGTCAACTCGTGCTCAATCGAGGTTGACATTGGCATTCTTGTACCTACACACACAATAGGTAAAGCAAAGAACGTGTGTGCATGGTATATGAACACATCATCCATCATGATGGTCCATTTCTTTTGCACATCACCATTAGCGTTAAGCAAAGCATCATAATAGATATGGTGAATATGCGGGGTAAACACATGAACATGCTCATCATGGATATAGGCAAAGTCTCCAAAATTTGAGAGAGCTATGGGGGCAATCTCATTTACAAGCATATTAACATCATTGCAAACCAAGCATTGGAAAGAGCAAGTATTCAACATTTTGGTTGCATTAATGGGAGAGTATTGCAAGCATCTAGAGCAAAACATGTTCAACATTGTAGCATTATTGTCGACAAACCTAGGGAAAGAGAAATTGTTCGGCAAGGTTGTCACAACACAAGCATCATCATCAACATTGCAAGCAACAGATGAGAAAGAGAAATTGTTGAACAAGTTGCATGCAATGGGAGTTATATTGAAACACTCATAGCATGGCATGATCATATTGTCACAAGCAAGCATATCCACATGATCAACAATGTTATCAAGCAAAGCATCACATGGAGGAATGAACGAAGCATATGACATAGCAATTGTATCATCAAGATCATGCATGCACTCATAAGTCATCATGTCCACTAGTGGGATCATGGCATCATCAACACCTATGTTGTTACCTTTGTAGTCCCGCTCATATGAGGTAGGTGTTGTGGAAGTGGTAGGCTCCAAGTGGCTTCCATGTTCATCTTCAAGAAAGCATGGTGTGATAGCATCATCTTCATGCACCATGTACATCGGCGTCTCGTCATCCATGGAACCTAATGAGACATAAGAGAGCACACTAGAGGTAGAGGGTAAGTTGTTAGAATTCAAAATGGCCTCACATGACCTATCAACTACCACTCTCATCTCACTCGGTGTATCCCTCATGCTCTCGAAGTGTATGCACTCAAGCTCACATATAGTGGATGCACTCATCACACATATAGTGAAGTCGCTCATCTCACATATAGTGCAGTCGCTCATCTCACATATAGTGGAGTCCCTCATCTCACTACTAGGAAAAGGCCTAGCCGTAAGAATGGTGTCAGTGGCGCACACCTATACTGGTGCGCAACTACTAACTAGCAGTGGCGCACCAAAAAGTGGTGCTCCATTGATACAAACATAGCAGTGGCGCACTGCTTTTGAGGTGCGCACCACTAAAGGTCGTCCAGATCACACCCCTCACCCAAAATTAGCAGTGGCGCACCCCTTAGTGGTGCGCCATTGCTATCTCACATATTTAAGATAGAAGTGGCGCACATGTTTATAGTGCTCCACTGGTATTTGTTAGTTATGGCGCACCCCTACTAATGCGCCACCGCCCTCCGAAATAATTTTGCTGCATAAGCACATGCCCCACCCAAGCTACCCACCACGTACCCCAACCAACGAACCAACCTTATCTCTCTCCCCCCAAACTTATCTCCTCACCACCGCACCCACCCCTCTCTCTCTCTCCCAATCTTCTCACCACCGCACCCACCACTCCCAGTCTTATCTCCCAAGGTCTCAACGGCGCGATGGGCGACCACGACGGCGTCGTGCCCCACCAAAGCCGATGCCTGCGAGGCGAGCCATATGAGCGTGGCGGTGGCGGCGTCGTCGATGGCCGAGGGGAGGCGGTGCTCACAGCCGAGGCGACCACGGCGATGCCGTCCCTTTGCCACGCCTGCGTCCTGGCGCAGCCTGCGCCGCGCCGTGTCGCGCCGCCCGCCCCCTGGTACTCTCCCCCACCGCTCCCTGGTCTTCTCCCCCGCCGCCATCCCCTTATCTGGTGCTCACATGGCCGACGCTGGCTTCCTGCAGGCGCCGTGCTCGATGGCGCCGCTTGCGCTCGTCGCCGCTGCCCACTGGTCGGTGGTGGTGGTGTGCGCGGCGGTGGGGACGGCGGTCGTGCGGTCCCGACGCCAGCAGAAGAGCGCGGCGGAGCTTCTGGGCGCCACCAAGGCGGAGCGCTGCTGGAGAGCATGTCCGACGGGCTCGTTGCCTCGATTGAGCGCGGACTGCTGAGAAGCATCTCCGACGCGCTCGTCGCCCACGGCCACGACCCTGATGAGGAGCATCTCCGAGAATGGAGGACTGCGCCGGGAGCTTCTAAGCCATCAAGTGGGGCGCACGCGCTAAAGTCCGGCGTCACACACGCGCTAGTCCGGCCCTCTGGATGACCCCGCAGGCGGACAAGCCGTCGTCGCACGCGTGGTCCAGATCGACGACGAGCGCCGGCGTGGACCAGATCGACGACGAGCGCCGGCGTGGACCAGATCAAGGACGAACGCCGGCGTGGACTTGATTGCTTTTTGAAACTTTTTTTAGGGTCCTAGCTGCAAATTTGGTTGTATCTCCTATTTGTAATAAAACTTATTTATTCACAAAGCAGGGGCATTTTTTAGTTTTTGGTCCACGGCCTGCCACAACCAGACCCTACCAGGCCCATGTGGCTTTTTTTTATTTTTAATTTGTGTATGGAGCAGTGGCGCACCCTATCATCCTATAGTGTCGCACCTTTTTTCTCTAGTAGTGGCGCACATAGGGCATAACAGTGCCGCACCTTATTTCTCTAGGAGTGGCGCATCCTTTTGCTTACTAGTGGAGCACCTACTAGTGCGCCACTGCTGTATAACTTAGTAGTGGCGCACCACTAGTGCGTCACTACTAAAAGTTAGTAGTGGTGTGATATTAGTGGCGCACCACTAGTGCGCCACTGATAAGCAAAACAGGTGCGCCACTGATAAGCTGTTTTCTAGTAGTGTCTCCATGGCAATGACGTCGTCGATGTTCGAGCAACCTATCAAAGAGGAAGACAACACAAGAGGAGTAGAGGTTAATGTGTTAGAAATCAAAGCGTCCTCACTCAACTCATGTGGTGTGTCACTCTTGCTCTCAAGGTGTTTGAAGTAGGATTTGCACTCGGCTTTGTCTTGGAGGGTCATTGTGGCTTCTCGAGCATCTAGCTCGGCAAAGTAGGCTCTCATCTCGGCTTGTTCTTGTGGTGTCATTTTGGGTGGCTCTCACTAGGAAGGTTGTATGTATGGTGGAAAGAGAACTACCAAAAGGTCAAAACTCACAACAAAATGGAGAAAATGGTTCAAGTTAGAGAATAACCGATATGTACTCACACACACACTCAAAGCACACACAAAAGGCTAAGAACTCTATATGGTGGTAGGTGCGGGAGTGGATAGCAAACGAAAAGAACCAAAGAAAATGTCTATTGTCAAATGTGGGTAAGATCCAAAGTCAAATATCAAAAGTGGTGATCTATGTCAACGAAACATGGAAACACACTCAAGGAAGAACAATGGGGTTAGCGTGACCAAGGAAGTGAGCAAGTAATCAGATGGTCCTAATGAATACTATTAGCTCGTTGTCACGCCAACACAAGAGAGACCGTAGCTTGATTGCATATGAGAGAAGCAACTAGATTTGCACAAGATGTCACTCTTCTCTTTTCTCTCTTAGTGCGTACAAGCTTTGCACTCCTTTGTATCGGTGGACACACACTCTTTTCTTTCTTTTTTTTTTTTTTTTTTCTTTTTTTCACTTTTTTTTCTATGCTTAGAAGCTTTATTTTTATCTATGTCACACTTTTTCTTCTTTTGTATCTTTCTCACCGAGCTTGCTTCGGAGCTTTGCTCAACACAACGCACACACACCCTCTCACGGTCGTGACACTTGTGCAATGCTTTGCAACACTCGGAAAGCCACTCTCAATAGGATAGGTACACAAAGAAAGAAACGAGGCTACAAGGGGTGGGGCAAGTTATACCTATTGATGTTAGGCGGTGTCGAGCACACGAACTTGCGATGATCGAAGTGGTGTTGATGATGATGTCGAAATTGCGCCGGAATCCGGGGTGCCAAAGGTGTCGTCGCGGTGTTGGTGTAGGCGTGGAAGCGGAATAGACAACCAATGCACTCCAAATCGAAAACCGGACAAATTAAGTCAATGCCCGAAAAGTTGGATCAAAACGAGCGGTCAAAAGTTGGGTTCCAAAAATTGTCAAAAATTAGAGGTAAACTATGTGGAGTATTTGGAAATTGTTGTTAAAATTTGGAATCAAACGGGCTCCGAAAAGTTGTCAAGATTTGGGACAAAAAGGTGTATCAAAATTGGATCAAAAAGAATAGCACAGGCGGAAGTTCCGGGCTACATCCGGTCTTAATTCTGGAAATTCGCGAAACCTGTCCAGGGGCTTACTACATATGAAAAACACGTTTTCGGAACAAGAGCTGAAGTTGGCGGATGTTCCGGCCGACCGGATGTTCCGGAGCTGGGAACAGGAAGTTCCGGTTTGGGATTTTATTCTGCATCGATCTGGACAAAAATTTGGGAAAGGAGCGGCACGGGCTGGAGCTGATTTGCGCGAGGATTTGCTGATTCGAAACTTGCGTGCTTGGCAGCGGAGATGGCCTGAGGTCGAGCGGAAATGGGGACGCGCGCGGGAATTGAGCGGAAGCTGGTGTGTGGCGCGTGCTTGCTTGGGCGCGGGGCAGGTTGGCCGAGCAGGCGTGAGCAGCTGCTGGCGGCAATTGGGCGGAAAGCGGAAGCGAGGGGAAGAGCTTGGCGATTCGTGCTGTAGGCCTGGGACGCGGGCCTGCTGCTGATGCGAGCGGCGGCGTGGGGTGGCGCACGCGCGGGGGCTGTGGTTGCGTGGTGCGAGGCGAGCGGTGGCGGTACCAGCGTTGGGCCAGAGTGGGACGTGCGCGCTGGTGGGCCGAGCGAGGCCGAGGCCAGTGGGGCTGGGCGGGATCGAGGCGGGCGCGCTGCTGGACATCGTGCGTGTGCGCTCGGGGCTAGGTGGGCCAGGCGAAACGGCGGCGTGGTAGGGATGTGGTGGAGCGGCGGTTGCTGCTGCTATGGTGCGGGTACGGAGCTGGATGCGCGAGGAGGTAGATGGTGGCCTCGTTGACCAAAGAAAACGGGGAAAACGACCCAACGGAAGTACCGGTTACAGCGGCCGATAGTACCGAAAACTGCAGATTTTTCGGATCTGAGATCCAGGCGATAAACTGCACGAACACGGGACGAAAAATGGAGCAGAAATAGATGGATTTCGAGGGGCAAACGATGGAATTGGCGGTGAAAATTGGAGGGATGATAGATCAACACCAAAAACAAAAGATCTGTGGACCAAAACCACAAAAAACGCAACAAATTCTCAGATCCAAATTCGAGCTATTTTTTGGGAAATTTTTGGGCGAAATTGGTGAAATTGGAGGGTCAAATTCGTGGCAACCTGGCTCGGATACCATATGTTGCGGGCTGAGCCCGTGTGGGTTGTCCGATCTCACGAATTGACCCGGGTGAGTGTGATTGCGGAGGGGGATTCGCGGGGAGGTGGATGAACGCGAACAAACACACGCACACAACACAGATCGGTTATCCTCGTTGGCCCGAACCACCAACCGATAGAATTGCAAGACAAAGACCAAAGGTAGAATCTCTTGCAAAAGATCGACAAATCCAAATAGAATTCCCAAAGAGTAAAAGATCAACTAAGAATAGAGTTGCAAAGCAAGAGATTCTCAATTGATGGAATTACTAGAATGGAAAAAGATCCGGATAAGGAGGGATACAATAGATGGGTAATCTAAGGTGGGGGTTTCCCAAATCCACAAAGGGATAATAGAGGCATAAGCCAATTCATCTAAACATCATCTCTCCCTCATGAAGGTGGGGGTAGGTGCCTATTTATAGGTAGGGGGCCGAAGGGGTAAGTTACAAGCCAAAGTGGGCTGAGATCTGGCTGAGATTCGACAGGGCAGAAGTTTCGGCTCCTGGGGGCGGAAGTTCCGTCCGGGCGGAAGTTCCGACCATCAGGGGCGGAAGATCCGGCCGCAGCTCTTCTGTGCGAGCATCTTCGGTCTTGATAGTATATGGGCGGAAGTTCCGGCCTGGAGCGTCCAGCGCTTCTTCCTCCTTCTCTTCCATGCTTCCGTGACATCGACCTTGCATCCTCGGATCTCCATGGCATCCTCTCTTCCCTCCGTACTTGTCGTCGAGTTCCTATCATCCAGATATGACGGATTATGAAGTAGCATATCGTTCCACATGGGCGATTGTAGACACGCGTAAAGGAGAAGATTCACCTTTGCGTGTCGTCTTGGCGATGAAGCATATGATGCGGTGAAGACCGAAGGTCGGGCTGCATCAGGTTTAATATGGCGAGTAGGCAATGGACGGAATAACACAATATGGACAGATAGCTGGATTACTCGTGAAAGTTACTTCAAAGTTCTTACTCTAAGGAGGAACTCGCGAGATTGTGTTTTGTTTCTGAACTGCTAGATGAGCTTAGAGTTGTAAGGAAATAAGTGCGGTCAACATTTGGCCCTGTTGATGCTGATTTGATTTTTACGATTAAGCCCTTAAGGAGATCCACCGAAGACATTATCATTCTCTGTACGTAGCGCATACAAGCTAGCGCTAAATGATTTACCGGAGCAACAGAGCTTTACTGGATCAAGTGCCCACCCGCATGGTGATGATCCTTGCTGGTCAAGAATTGGAAATCTAAAGTGCCTCCAAAAGTGCGCACGTTTGCCTGGAAAGTTGCTTCAAAGGCTTTGGCTATGAAGGGCAATAAGCTAAGGAGAAACATGCGTGTGACTGGCATCTGCAATATATGTGGCATGGAAAAGGAGGATATAGTCCATGTTTTGTATCGATGCCCCCATGATTTTAGCCTATGACATAAAATGAGAGAAGTTTGGAACTTTCCTACAGACGAAGATATGCAGTTTGATTCCCCAAATTGGTTTCGAGCTTTATTTTCCTCTATTCCGGTTAATATGGTTGAGGCTACACTTTTGGTTAGTTGGAGAGCCTGGTATAATTGCAATGAGATTACACATGATAAACCTTTACCACATGTGAAGTCATCGAGGAGATTTCTATGTTGCTACTCAAAAATCTTGAAGGGCTCCGAGGAGACCACAGAAGCAATCCTCAAGGGGAAAGGTGTTGTGGTCGCTACTGTGGAAGAGGTGGAGTTCCATCGACCACCTAAACCCCGTGACAAAGTTTGGTCGAAACCACCTATAGGTTGGGTTAAATTATCCATCGACGGCTCCTTCGAAGCTAATGAGGGAACAACAAGTTGTGGCATGGTTCTGAGAGATGAAGATGAGAATATCATGTTTTCGGCTTGTTGACTTCTGCTGAGTTGTGTGGACGCTTGATGTCTACTCACGTTTCTTATCCTGTAGACAGTGTTGGGCCTCCAAGAGCAGAGGTTTGTAGAACAGCAGCAAGTTTTCCCTTAAGTGGATCACCCAAGGTTTATCGAAATCAGGGAGGAAGAGGTCAAAGATATCCCTCTCAAGCAACCCTGCAATCACGATACAAGAAGTCTCTTGTGTCCCCAACACACCTAATACACTTGTCAGATGCATAGGTGCACTAGTTCGGCGAAGAGATAGTGAAATACAAGTAGTATGGATGTATATGAGTGGTAATAGTAATCTGAATAAAATATGGCAGCGAGTAAACATGCAGTAGAACAGTAAGTAAGCGGTGTTTGCAGTATTGGAAACAAGGCCTAGGGATCATACTTTCACTAGTGGACACTCTCAACATTGATCGCATAATAAATTATAACTTCTCTCATTTGTGCTACATACACTCTTTTGTTGGATGACAAACACCATTCATTGTGTAGGGCTACAAGAGCTCCCTCAAGCCGGAGTTAACAAGCGCCACAACATTCGGCATTCATATTTAAGTAACCTTAGAGCATAATAGATCTTTGCAATTTAAACCGAGTACTAACATAGCATACACACTGTCACCATTACACTATGAAAGGGGGAATAAATCACATCAATACTATCATAGCGATAATTAACTCCATAACCTACAAGAGATTATGATCATAACCTACGACAAGAACCACACGATGCACACATTGTCACCATTACACCATGCAGGAGGAATAGACTACTTTAATAACATCACATGAGTAGCACATAGACTAGTAGCGATACAAAGCTCATCATATAGATCTCAATCATGCAAACAATTCATGAGATCATTGTATTGGAGTACAGAGAGAGAGATTAACCACATAGCTACCGGTACAGCCCTTAGCCTCGAAGGAGAACTACTCCCTCCTCATCATGGGAGCAGCAGCGTTGATGAAGATGGCGGTGAAGATGGCGGTGGTGTCGATGGAGAAGCCTTCCGGGGGCACTTCCCCGTCCCGGCAGCGTGCCGGAACAGAGACTCCTGTCCCCCAGATCTTGGCTTCGCGATGGCGGCGGCTGAAGGTTTCTCGTACCGTGGCTTATTCGTATCGAAGATTTAGGTCAGGGGCTTCTTATAGCGAAGAGGCGGAGTCGGAAGGGCTACGGGGGGCCCACACAGTAGGCCGGCGCCCCTCTGGCCGCGCCGCCTTATTGTGTGGGGCCCCTGTGGCCCCCTCTGGTTCCTCTCGGGTGTTCTGGAAGCTTCGTGGAATTCTAAGATGCTGGGCGTTGATTTCGTCCAATTCTGAGAATATTTCCTTACTAGGATTTCTGAAACCAAAAACAGCAGAAAACTGCACTTCGGCATCTTGTCAATAGGTTAGTTCCGGAAAATGCATCAAAACGATATAAAGTGTGAACAAAACATGTAGGTATTGTCATAAAACAAGCATGGAACATCAGAAATTATAGATACGTTGGAGACGTATCAGCATCCCCAATCTTAGTTCCTACTCGCCCTCGAGTAGGTAAACGATAACACAAATAATTTCTAAAGTGACATGCTACCATCATAATCTTGATCAACATTATTGTAAAGTATATGACATGAATGAAGTGATTCAAAGCAATGATCTATAGCTTGCTAACAAATAGATAACATATAGCAAAACTTTTCATGAATAGTACTTTCAAGACAAGCATCAATAAGACTTGCATAAGAGCTAACTCATAAGCAATAAATTCTTAGTAAAAAGCTTTGAAACAACACAAAGGAAGATATAAGTTTCAGCGGTTGCTTTCAACTTCAACATGTATATCTCATGGATAGTTGTCAACACAAAGTAATATAACAAGTGCAATAGGTAAACATGTAAGAATCAATGCACACATTCTACACAAGTGTTTGCTTCTAAGATAGAAAGAAGTAGGTAAACTGACTCAACAATAAAGTAAAAGAATGACCCTTCGCAGAGGGAAGCATTGATTGCTATATTTGTGCTAGAGCTTTTATTTTGAAAACATAAAGAGAGCATAAAAAGTAAAGTTTTGAGCGGTGTTTGTTGTTGTCAATGAATGGTAGTGGGCACTCTAACCCCCTTGCCAACAGACTTTCAAAGAGCGGCTCCCATGAAATTTTATTTTTGGGTGGCACTCCTTCCAACCTTGCTTGCACAAACCATGGCTAACTGCCAACAATCTCATACCATGAAGTAGTGCATTTTTATTTTAGTTTTATTTAGATGACACTCCTCCCCACCTTTGCTTTCTCAAGCCATGGCTAACCGAATCCTCGGGTGCCGACCAACAATCACATACCATGGAGGAGTGTCTATTTGTAAATTTATGAAAGTTAATTAATTCGGGGCTGGGAACCCCATTGCCAGCTCTTTTTGCAAAATTATTGGACAAGCGGATGAAGCCGCTAGTCCATTGGTGAAAGTTGCCCAACAAGATTGAAAGATAAACTCCACATACTTCCTCATGAGCTATAAAACATTGACACAAATAAGAGATAATAACTTTTGAATTGTTTAAAGATAGCACTCAAGCAATTTACTTGGAATGGCAGAGAAATACCTTGTGGTAGGTAGGTATGGTGGACACATTTGGCATAGTTTTTGGCTCAAGGATTTGGATGCACGAGAAGAATCCCTCTCAATACAAGGCTAGGCTAGCAAGGTTGTTTGAAGCAAACTCAAGTATAAAACGGTGCAGCAAGACTCACATATGAACATATTGTAAGCATTATAAGACTTTACATCGTCTCCTTGTTGTTCAAACACCTTAACCAGAAAATATCTAGACTTAGAGAGACCAATCATGCAAACCAAATTTTAACAAGCTCTATGTAGTTCTTCATTAATAGGTGCAAAGTATATGATGCAAGAGCTTAAACATGATCTATATGAGCACAACAATTGCCAAGTATCAAATTATTCAAGACATTATACCATTTACCACATGAAGCATTTCCTGTTTCCAACCATATAACAATGAACGAAGCAGTTTTCAACCTTCGCCATGAACATTAAAAGTAAAGCTAAGAACACATGTGTTCATATGCAACAGCGTGTCTCTCTCCCACAGAAGCATGAATTTATTCAAAGAATGCAAATAACAAAACGAAAATAAAAGCACACAGACGCTCCAAGTACATAAGATGTGACCGAATAAAAATATAGTTTCAATAGAAGAAACCTGATAAGCTTAGACGCTTGAGTCTTCTTGAAATATGCAGGGATGAACCACGGGGGCATCCCCAAGCTTAGGATTTTCACTCTTCTTGATCATATATCATCCTCCTCTCTTGACCCTTGAAAACTTCCTTCACACCAAACTTAGAGCAAACTCATTAGAGGGTTAGTGCATAATCAAAATTCACATGTTCAGAGGTGACACAATCATTCTTAACACTTCTGGACATTGCACAAAGCTTCTGAAAGTTAATGGAACAAAGAAACTCATTCAACATAGCAAAAGCGGCAATGCAAAATAAAAGGCAGAATCTGTCAAAAACAGAACAGTCCGTAAAGATGAATTTTGCAGGGGCACTTAACTTGCTCAGATTAAAAAACTCAAAACAAATGAAAGTTGCGCACATATCTGAGGATCCGGCACGTAAATTTGCAGATTTTTTTGACTCTCCTACAGAGAGATCTACGCGAATTCGTGACAGACAGCAATGCTGTTTCTATGCAGTAATCCAAATCTAGCATCAACTTTACCATAGAGACTTTACTTGGCACAAAAACATGATAAGGAGAGGTTGCTACAGTAGTAAACAACTTTCAAGACTCAACAATACAGTAGCAAAATAAACACATGGGTTATCTCCCAAGAAGTTCTTTCTTTATAGCCATTAAGATGGGCTCAGCAATTTTAATGATACTCTCGCAAGAAATAAGATTTGAAGCAAAAGAGAACATCAAGAACCAAATTCAAAACACATTTAAGCCTAAGCCACTTCCTATGAAAATGAATCTTGTACACAAATAAATTCATGAAGAACAAAGTGGTAAGCATAGAAAAGCAACACAAGCGCAATTTCAAGATTCTCAACATAAAGAGGGGAAACTTAATATTATTAAGATGCATATAACCATGTTTCCCTCTCTCATAATAACTTTCAGTAGCATCATGAACAAACTCAACAACATAACTATCACATAAAGCATTCTTGCCATGAGCCACATGCATAAAATTATTACTCTCCACATAAGCATAATCAATTTTATTAGTTGTAGTGGGAGCAAATTCAACAAAGTAGCTATCATTATTATTCTCATCAAGTGTAGGAGGCATAGTATAATCATAATAAAATTTACTCTCCATAGTAGGCGGCACCAAAATACCACTATCATTATAATCATCATAAATAGGAGGCAAAGTATCATCAAAGAAAATTTTCTCCTCAATGCTTGGGGGACTAAAAATGTCATGCTCATCAAAACCAGCTTCCCCAAGCTTAGAATTTTCCATATCATTAGCAACAATGGTGTTCAAAGCGTTCATACTAATATCATTGCTACTAGCATGCAAATAAGATTCCATAGGTTTTTTAATTTTCGCAGCAAACAATCCATGTCTTAACTCAGGAAATAGAATAAGAAGCTCACTGTTGCTTTCCATTATGCCTAACTAGTGTAAACAAGAAACCAAAAGATGCAATTGCAGGATCTAAAGGAAATAGCTTCGAGCACTTACAACGGCAACAGAAAATAACTTAGTTACCTGGGACCGGAGTATGAGTGCCTTTACCTTTCCTCCCCGGCAACGGCGCCAGAAAATAGCTTGATGTCTACTCACGCTTTTCTGTAGACAGTGTTGGGCCTCCAAGAGCAGAGGTTTGTAGAACAGCAGCAAGTTTTCCCTTAAGTGGATCACCCAAGGTTTATCGAACTCAGGGAGGAAGAGGTCAAAGATATCCCTCTCAAGCAACCCTGCAATCACGATACAAGAAGTCTCTTGTGTCCCCAACACACCTAATACACTTGTCAGATGTATAGGTGCACTAGTTCGGCGAAGAGATAGTGAAATACAAGTAGTATGGATGTATATGAGTGGTAATAGTAATCTGAATAAAATATGGCAGCGAGTAAACATGCAACAGAACAGTAAGTAAGCGGTGTTTGCAGTATTGGAAACAAGGCCTAGGGATCATACTTTCACTAGTGGACACTCTCAACATTGATCGCATAATAAATTATAACTTCTCTCATTTGTGCTACATACACTCTTTTGTTGGATGACAAACACCATTCATTGTGTAGGGCTACAAGAGCTCCCTCAAGCCGGAGTTAACAAGCGCCACAACATTCGGCATTCATATTTAAGTAACCTTAGAGCATAATAGATCTTTGCAATTTAAACCGAGTACTAACATAGCATATACACTGTCACCATTACACTATGAAAGGGGGAATAAATCACATCAATACTATCATAGCGATAATTAACTCCATAACCTACAAGAGATTATGATCATAACCTACGACAAGAACCACACGATGCACACACTGTCACCATTACACCATGCAGGAGGAATAGACTACTTTAATAACATCACATGAGTAGCACATAGACTAGTAGCGATACAAAGCTCATCATATAGATCTCAATCATGCAAACAATTCATGAGATCATTGTATTGAAGTACAGAGAGAGAGATTAACCACATAGCTACCGGTACAGCCCTTAGCCTCGAAGGAGAACTACTCCCTCCTCATCATGGGAGCAGCAGCGTTGATGAAGATGGCGGTGAAGAAGGCGGTGGTGTCGATGGAGAAGCCTTCCGGGGGCACTTCCCCGTCCCGGCGGCGTGCGGAACAAAGACTCCTGTCCCAGATCTTGGCTTCGCGATGGCGGCGGCTGGAAGGTTTCTCGTACCGTGGCTTATTCGTATCGAAGATTTAGGTCGTGGGGCTTCTTATAGGCGAAGAGGCGGAGTCGGAAGGGCTATAGGGGCCCACACAGGCCGGCGCCCCCTCTGGCCGCCGCCTTATTGTGTGGGGCCCTGTGGCCCCCTCTGGTTCCTCTCGGGTGTTCCGAAGCTTCGTGGAATTCTAAGATGCTGGGCGTTGATTTCGTCCAATTCCAAGAATATTTCCTTACTAGGATTTCTGAAACTAAAAACAGCAGAAAACAGGAACTGGCACTTCAGCATCTCGTCAATAGGTTAGTTCCGGAAAATGCATCAAAACGATATAAAGTGTGAACAAAACATGTAGGAATTGTCATAAAACAAGCATGGAACATCAGAAATTATAGATACGTTGGAGACGTATCAACGCTCTGGGAGCTGAGCTACTGGCTTGTCGAGAAGATTTAGAAATGTCTATTGCCCGAAGCCATATGCCAATCATAGTTGAATCCGACTACACACGAGTCATCTCGGCTCCTTTGAAGAGATCATTGGATTGATCTTTGTATCTAAATATCATCTCTGACATTAAGTTGTTAGCGAGTATTGAAAGAGTTTGCGAGTTTGTAAAAGTAGACCGTTCGGAAGTTAGGGCTAATCACTGTCTCGCAAATTTTGCGAGGACAGAGCATAATACTTATGTTTTGCTTGGTTCAGGACCTGATGTGGCTATTCAGGAATTTGAACATGAGCTAGTTTGTATTGTGATAACCCCAATTTCTTAATGAAGATCTATTTTACCTGCCAAAAAAAAGTTCTACCTGCATTTTGAAGTTTCCGCAATCAAGAATGTGTGGAACTTCGACAGTTAAGATCAGACTCGTAAACGAGAGAGATAGACCAAATTGTCTGTGTTTCCAACTAGCATTGATCTAGCTAAGCTAACATTTTTTAAAGAGAGGCAAAAAATTTACCGTCATTCATTAATAAAGGACAAGAGTCATGACATAAGAGTAACTGAAACATATAACAGTAATACAAAACCAAATGTTTCACGCCGGCTTTAACCCAAAGCTTAGCCTCACTCTTGCTGATTTGAAGAAGAATAGTTGGCCGGGCGGACTTCCTGCTGAAAACCCCCGCATTGTGCTCTTTCCAAACCGTCCAACTAACAAACATGGTCATGGAGGATATTGCCTTACGGTTCGTGGTGGCCAAGAAGTACATCCAAGACCACCAAAATTTTAAAGAGAGATCCGTCGTCCACTCATTGTTCCTAATAGAAGGGAGCCCAAGCCAATCTTTAATCATCCCTCAAAGTCTCTTTGTATAGCGGCAATGCGAGAAGAGGTGTGCCGTTGTCTCCTGGATTTACTTGCATAACGGATAAAGTCCGTAGTTATTCCATCCTCTTTTGTCATGCTGATCCGGTGTCGATAGCCTATTTGGGATTGCCATCCTTGCCAAGAATTTAATCTTAAGCGGCGCCCAAGCTTCTACACGTCTTGTTCATGGTCGTCGTAGTGGCCCCGAAAAATTGGGCATATAAGCCAAAGTTGTCAAGTACTCTCCAGTAGCCGCGAGGTTCCAAGAGATTGTGTTCTTGGTTTCTTCATGGAGGGAAATGTCGTTGAGGAGAACCCAAAGCCGGATGTGTTAATCAACGACATCGCGAAACTCCAACACGTCGATTCGGCAGACACCGTCCCCCCGTGTTGCACCCAGGCGATACCGGGGGCTCCCCGCCGCCGCCCCAAACCCTCCCCACCGGCCTCCCCCCTCGTCGCCGCTGCCGCCGGCTGCTTGCCGCGGCGGCGGCGGGCCCTGCTACCAAAGGTGGCATGGGCTTCTTCCGTCGTCTGGTGGCGCAGGTGGAGGGCTGATGCGACTGGGACGTCGTCGGCCAGCTAGCCGGCGCATGGATGCAGGGGCGGCGGCCCCGGGGGCGGTGGCGGTCTTCGCGCCGGTGCTGCATCGGCGGAGGTCGGGCGGTGGCCGGCTGCGTGTCTCGCGGCGGTGGATTTTGATCTGGGGCTCCCCAGATCCGTTTTGGGGGCGGGCTCGCCCGCCGGCCCCCTCGGCGTGGCTGCTGCGATGGCGCGGCCGAGGCTGGATCTGGGCCTGGGAGGGCCCGATCTGGGCCTGGGATGGGCTGGCGCTCGCCCGTGCCGGCATGTCGGGGCGGCGGCCCCGGGGACACGGTGGTGGAGGGTTTGGGGCGGCCGGCTTCGCCTCGGCACGGAGGTTGCGTGGAGGACGACGGATCGGGGTGTCTCGGCGCGGCGGTCGCGTGGAGGCTACTCCCAGCTTCATCGGTGTCCCGGTGGCCGTGGTGGGCCACTGCGTCCTGTTGTGGCTTCCGACGCAGCGTGAGGTGCTGTTGCCGGGGCTGCACGAGGTGGAAGGCGGCGCGGCGGCGCTTGCAGTGGCGGTAGGTCGGGGGGCGGCCATGGAGGTGTGTGGTGCTGTCGTGGTTGCTGGCCCTGGTTGCGGTGGTGGGCAGCGGCGGGCGGAAGCGCCTTGAAGTTGGCTGGCGCTCAGTCGGCCACCTTCGGTGGCCTGCTGGGTAGGATGTGATGGCTTCGGGTTTGGTGAACTCTGGGCGAAAGCCTAGTTCGACCTCGGTCGGTACCGGCGACGTCGGCGTCCTAGGACGTCATTCCCCTCCCTGGAGGCGTCGTCGTGGAGCCCCTTCACCTCTTGAGTCATCGCGGCCTCGGACCCTCCAGGTGAAAACCCAAGCTTCGGTCCTTTCCGAGCGGGCATCGGCGGCGGTAGTTCCGCCGCTTCCTCCTTGGAGGCGATGTCTTGGAGGCCCGGTCCTTCGCTTTGTCAGCGGTGGCTTCTATGGCTCTGTTGCTCCGTTGTTGGCCAGGCGGGTGCGCGACCTCGGGGTCGGTGTGGAGGCCGGAGCGGCGGCTCCGGATTTCTTCTGCGTTCGAGGTGCCGCCTTTGGTCACTTGGGTGGCAGAGGCGTCGACACGGCTGGTGCGTGGCCTTGGGGCTGGCGTGGAAGCCGGAGCGGTGGCTCCGGAGATCGCTTGCGATGTGGGGTGTTCACCCTGTTCACTTGGGTGACAGCGTTGACGGCTCGTTTGGTACGCGGCCTCGGGGCCGGTGAGGTGTGTTGTGTTGTGGGGTGTCGCCTAGTCCGTCGCCTCGTTGATTTCGCAGCCTCGGGGCTGGAGAGTGTGTTGCTGATGTATCGGTTTTCGGCCAGTTTTCCTTATAAACTAGTCAATTTTCCTCTTAATGAATAGGCAGAGCTCCTGCCGGTTGCTCCAAAAAGAGCCGGATGTGTTCATGTATGTGAGCAATAGTCAACGATATGTTTATCTTGATCTTTGAAATCCAAGCATTATTATGCAAGGCTTGATTTACACTCTATTTCGGCTTCTTTCTATTGAGCAAACAAATTAACATTTTCTAGTAAGAATGGACTTGAGGCGCTCGAGCTTGAGGTCCTCCCGGAACTGCCGGATGAACCGCTCGGCCCTCGCGTTCACCTCCGCCTTCTCTTCGATCTCTGCAAACGCTCGCCGTTCGACGATACCCGGCACCTTCCACTTCCTCGGCCTTTCCAACGTAGCGGCGGCTGCAGTTGGCGTTGCCATCTCCTCCTGTGTCTCTGGCTCTTCCTTCCCGTTTACTGGCGTCGACGTCGCTGCACATACTTCCGCTGCTGATGCACTAGACCCGCTCGGTAGTTTCGATCGAGCCATGGTCGTCGTCATGCTTTCGGCCACCGCTACGTCTTGCTCCGGCTCCTCCTCGCTTGCCGCCTGACTCATCTCCTCTCCACTTTCTTCTTGAGACGCGCAGTAGTACCCTTGTACGTGGTGAAGGTGCGACGCCGGCGGCGTGATGCTGTCGTCGTACTCGTCTGAGGTGTAGTTGAAGGGGAAGATAGCCGACATGGATCGGAGGCGCTCCATGACCATGGACGACGCGCTCCGGGTGAGCCTCTTGCGCCTGGCCGACAGTGTTGCATCGCCGCCGCCACGCCCCCAGGACAACACGGCCACGACGCAGACGATGGCGTTGAAGAAGAGGAAGCACGCCATGCCAGAGCTGAGCCACGCTGACAGCGGCCAGCACCACCAAGACTCCGCCGCCATCGAGCGAATCTTGAGTACCTTCTCGGTCCTGAAGGCTTCAGAACAAGATGCTAGATTCTGCTGGTTGGTGTTGACGGCAAAGATAGGTGGTGAGGACTGAGGAGTGAACTGTGGTGTATATGTACACTAGCCGTCTAGGCCGTGTAGAGTGACAGCTTCTTCGACCTTGCTGCTGTTGCCCATAAAGTATAACGAAAGAAGAAAAAGCTAAGTGGGAATGGAATACACGTATCCTCGATACAGGTGAAAGCTGCATCCCATCTATGCGCGCACAAAAACTTTGTGGTTGTTAAGCATGTGTTGTTCATGCAAGTTAAGAGATTATTAAACGCTAATTCGTCCGCTTGTTTCACCCAGCAACCTGCGAGAACATTCCCCCCCAGGATAAACTATGGTTGAACTTAGCGTGTTCATTAGGCCTCCTCTGCACATGGGCATGCATATGCATGGTTAACATCGCCGCCTGGTCATTGTCTTAATTAATTTACTGCCTAAAGCTTGCATCGTTGCCCGTAGTAATATTTGTCAATAGGTATCGGTTTGACGTGCTTTCTCCGTCTACACCTGTTTCCTGGACTTTTTAGTGGTGTTCATCCCGCAGCTAGAAATAATCAACCCTCGAGGGCGTGGTACCCACAACCCACGAGATATCAAACCATACTTAATTTTCGAAAATTTTGTCAATCTATTAATAATCATCAATAGCACTACAAACATACTAAAAGGTAATAAAAATTATAAGTAGGTAATTGGACCGCCTAGCGACGACTACAGACACTGACACGAGCTAAAGGCGCGCTGCATCCTTGCTCCTCCATCAACGGAGTCAGGCAAAGCTTGTCGAAGTAGAGCTTGTTGTAGTTCATAAACGGGAAGTCGTCGTGCTAAGGCCCTAAATGACCAGCGCACCAGAGCAGCAACCGCGCCAATGTAATGATCCCTCTTTTCAAAGGATCTCATGAGCACTCTTTATTAAAAACAAAAAAAAAACAAATAAATAAAACTAAACATTAAACTAAATAAGAACTAGATAGGAAAACTTATTGAACATGGGTTGCCTCCCGTGAAGCGCTTCTAGTTAAGGTCAATTAGCTTGACCAAGATGGTGATCATTTAAGAGTTGGAAATGGAAGACCCACTCCAAAATAATTAGCTTTCAAAGTAATGATCCCATCATCATCATTTTTGGCCTTCTTCTTTCTAGGGAAGTGTACTACAAAAGGATCTTTGGATGGTAGTCTAATTCTCACATTCCCTTCATGCAAATTGATCAGGGCTTTACTAGTTCTAAGAAATGGCATTCCTAGCATTATAGGAGCTATAGGATCTTCAGACATGTCTGCAATAATAAGATCAGTATACGTTGAATCAGCTAAGTGTAGTCTTAACTCAGTTGTTCTAAATGGCTCTATTCCTAAGTTATGAAATAAGGTCTTTGGAATTGTGGAGACGCTTGCACCATGATCACAAAGTGCAGCCACCTCGTTTGTTCCAAAATAAATTTTAATAGTAGGCTCAAATATATCATCAAGTTTAGCTAGATGTTTTTCACCTAGCTTCTTAATATTGTTGTTCTAAATCATGGACTTTGCATGCTACCTCATGAATAAATTGACGGTACCTTTCACCAGTACTTCATCGACTCCGAGGTGTCTTACCGTGACCATTTTTATGAGGTCTTCTACGGAGTACTCAGGTGTTGGAGCATTGTTATAGTCCAGTTCTTCAAGTGCTTCTCCATTTCTTTCAATCCTCATCATCTTGAGGTCTTCAACGGGGTTTGGTTTTGGTTTACCTGCAAATCTTGCAAGTATAATAGTTTGGCTTTCAGCTATCTTCCCCAGTTGTGTCTCAACGGTCTTCGTCCTTTCCTGTAGAATTTGAACATCATTCTTAAGATAAACAGTTTGGTTAGATAAATTCCCTAACATAGTGCTATGATTTTCAGTGAGCTTTGTAAGGGCACTATTTTGTTCAGCTTGAGCATGCATAAAATTCTTGAAAGTACTTTCAATTGAAGTATTACCATTGCTTGCTCCATTACCGTTGGTGAAGTTATTATTTGGAACTCCTGCATTATTATTATATTGTCTAGGAAAATTAGAGTCATAGTTTTGACTCTTCCATGCAGGGTTACAAGGATTTCTTGCTATGAAGTCTACTTCCTCAACATTAGATTGGTGATGGCATTAACTTGGGTAGTTTCGGTCCGCCAAATGTCGTGGTATCGTCATGACATATGCCATAGGGTGGCTAATCGAAGTGGTTCCTTGTGGTCTCACGGCGGTATCCGGATGCGGGTATGGGCACGAGCGACACGGCGACGTACCCAGGTTCGAGGCCCTCCGATGGAGGTAACACCTCTACTCCTGCTATGAGTGTATATGATAGTGACACAGTACAATGGTGCTCCTTGAGCTGTATATCCGGCTGCTCCTGGGAGGCTAAGGTAGACGAAGGTCTCTCTCACAGGGCAGCGCTAAGACTAGTGAAATGAGAAGTGATCGATCGTCCCCCGCACGAGGGGGTAGCCCGGCTTATATAGGCACCGGTACTTTACATATAAGTCCCTATAGTCTAGTGGCCAGCTCGGCCGGCTCCGGCTCCCGCTCCTTCCCGAGGCGCTGACATCAGGGAGCCGTTGAGCGTAGTGGCACGTCCCATCCGCCTGCTCAGGTCAGCGGCATGGCGAGGTGGTGTCGTTGTCGCCATCATGCTCTGTAGCGCGTACGGTCCGACGTACGCCATGATGGCCTGTCCGGCGCGTGGCACTGCTGCTCTACAGTGCCCCGTACTTTACGGGAGATGAGGTCAGCGTGGACCTTTGAACCCGGCTCACCTACCCGGTTCCTTCCAGTGCAAGACTCGCCAGCCTCGAGTCGGTCTGAGGTACAAACCCCAGTCGGATATGGCTTGTAGAAGCCGGCCCAGCTACAGCGTTGAAGGCCGCAGCCAGGCCTACCAGGACTTAGAGCCAGCCGGCTCCCGAGGCAGCCGGCCACGGCTCCAGCCGGCTGCTCCTCAGCCGGCCTTTGCCGCGAGCCGGCCGTCCTCAAGCCGGCCGCTCCGCGTCCATTGCCCTACCCGGGGTCTTCCCCCCGACATTAGCCCCCGAAGCTGGCAAGGTCCTGCGTTAAGAAGGACCTAGGCAGGTTTCCCTGGCTTTTGTATATCTCTCGCTTGCACCTGGCGGCTCCTGGAGGGGCTAGCTGAGAATTTTCATTCAGCCGGCTGCGCCCTCGTCCGGCTCGCCTCGTCCGGCTTCCTCCAGCCGGACGCCTTTTTTGCTCCTGTTGTTTCCACTTTTTCTTAAGTGCTGATGATGCTTCCGGCTTGTTGCCAGAATTTGGGGCCGGGTTGATTTTATCGTCCGGCTCCGGCTTGGGCGCACCGGCGTCTCCGCCGCCTCGAGTCCTGCGCCCGACTTGACCGTTCTGACGGCTTGGTCAGCGTGGCCGTTTCGTATAGTCACATCGCTGTCTCCTCCGGATCCGGTGCGGTCGTGAGGAAGTGGCGCGGCGGTTTCTGGTAACCGCAGCGGTCGTGGGGGCAGTTATGGCCGCAGTAAATCCCGACGTGGCCCACGATCGCCACGTGGCCACGCAACCGGCGCGCCGGGCGGCTATAAATGCCCCCGGTGCGGTACGAGGCGAGCTTCTTCTTCTTCCTCGCTCTCGCACGCTCTTCTCTCTCACTCCAACCGAGCGCTCTTCGCACGCCGTCGCTTCTTCTCCGGCGACCTCCTGGCGAACTCCGGCGATCCTACGCGGCCGGAACTCTCCGCCGTTCGGCAGCCGCTCGCGCGCCAAGCCGGCGCCACGGGGCCCCGCGGCTCGACGCTGCGCTCGTCGCCACCGCGCTCTCCTCCGGTGAGAAGCGGTTCCTCCTCGCCTTTTGATCTCTCCTGGTCTTCTTCCTCCTCTTCTCCGTCCATGGCTCAACCGAGCGGCTCGTGGAGGGGATCTTATATGCACGACGACGACATTGCGCGTCTGGTGCGCCTCCGCCGGATTCCTCAGGAGGTGATCACGAGGACACCCGGCGAGGAGAACGAGCCCACGCCGGAACCCGGCGAGCGCGTGGTCTTCGGGGCGCATTTCGACCGCGGGCTGGGTCTGCCGGCTTCGCGCTTCTTCCGCCGATTCCTGGATTTCTTCGGTCTGCAACCTCACCACTTGCCGGCCAACGCCTGCGTCCTCCTTAGCTGCTACGTGGCTTTCATGGAGGGCTACGCCGGCTTGTGGCCAGACGTGGAGTTCTGGAGCCGGCTTTTCTACCTCAAGTCGCAAATGACTGAGGGCCGCCTGAGGACCTGCGGCGCCGCCTCCATATATCCCCGCGCCGGCTCGCTCTTCCCGAAGATTCCGACTGTCGACTCGGTGAAGAACTGGCAGATGTCGTTCTTCTACGTGAAGAACGCCAACCCAGCCTTCGACTGGATCAACTTGCCGGAGTACAATCCGGCTCCTCCGACCAGCCGGCTCAACTGGGGTCATAACGCCAAGTCGGCGGATCCGGACGCGGAGGTCAACCTCCTGTGGGACTTCTTGGGGGAGTGCGTCACTGGGGGCCGGCTGAGCGCCGAGGACCTCCTCTGCACTTACATGGAGCGCCGGGTGCTGCCACTCCAGGGCCGCGTCCACAAGATCGGGCATATGTCCGGCCGGCTGGATCCGACCCGGACGTCGAAGGTGGCGCTCACCAAGGCCCAAGTTGCTCACCGGGTGAACAACATCACCAAGGCCAACATGCCGGAAGCCTGGGAGTGGGGGCTGCCGCCTTACGACCGGACCACGCCGCCTGAGCTGGTAAGTTGGTGTTTCGGCTTGCGCCTTTTGACTTGCGGCTGCGTGGCCCACTTGTTATTCATCTGTTCTTGCTTTCCAGATTTTCCCCCGCCAAGGTATCGAGGACGGCGACTTGGCGCACAAGATCTGGACGCCGGATCACGTGGATCCGGCTGACCAAGCCGGCGACCAAGCCGGCGACGATGACCTGCCGGTGGTGCCCGACCAGGGCGGCCAAGGGGAGCACAACCCGCCGCCCTCGCCGGAGCAGCGGGAGGAGGAGGAGGAGCCGGCCACGTCCACCACGGGACCGATCCGGGCGGTGCCTCTGCGCACGAGGCCGCCTGCCGCCTCGGCGACTTCCGCGCCCCAGAAGAAGAAGCGAGCCGCCGGCGGGAGCACGGCCAAGCTGGAGAGCCGGGCCAAGAAACAGCGCCAGCAAGGGCCCAAGAAGGTCCCGGAGATGGCCGGGTAAGTCCTTTTTTCTTCATTGTTTGATTCCTTTTCTTTCCTTACTTTGCACTCAACTTCTTTTGTTTGTTTGATTAGGGCCGCCATAAAGTTCACCCAGGGCGGCGGCTCTGGGCCGGCTGCTCGTGTTGCGCCGCCGTTCCGTCGGCAGAGGGAGCCGACGCCGCCGCCTTCGACACTTGCGCGCGCGCCGCCCGTTGTTGTTGTGCCGCCTGTGGCTACGCCGCCTTCCGCGGGGGCGTCTTCTTCGGCTGCGCCTCCTTCAGCGCCAGGCCGGGGCGCCCAGGGCGAGTCGGCCCAGGGGCCCACTCTTGGCGACATGTTTCCACACCGCGCGCCGCTGTTGGGGCCGACGGCTGGAGCTGGCCGAGGTGTGCCACCGGCGGCAGGAGCTGGAGCCGGCGGAGCTGCGCCGCCTGAGGAGCCGGAGGTGGTTCCCACCGGGCCAGCCGCGCCGCCTCCGGCTTCGGAGCCGCCGAGGGCGGAGCCTGCTGGGAAGGGGCCGCAGCGGGAGGAGCCGGCGCGCGCTAAGGACGCCGACTCCCAGGCGTTGGTGAGGACGAAGGGCCCGGCGGTGTCGCCCACTAGCCTTCACGTGGCCAAGGGTGCCCGGCTGGTGAGCGTGCCGTCCGCCTCGGACTCCAGCTTCGGCTCGGCTGGCACCATGGAGAAGGCCTGGCACCAGGCGGACTCCTGCGAGGTGATCAGCCGGGAGGGGCAGCCTGGCACGGCGCCCTTGAAGATGCTTTTCTCTGGCTACCGGGCCAGCTTGAAGAACAAAGCCGCCGAGGCCATGGCCCAGCTGTCGACGCTGGAGGATGCTGACAAGGTAGGTGGCTTCTCATCTTATTTTCTGCGATTTTATTGTTATCCTGGTAGCCCTCCGAGGCATGGGCCGGCTGCTCGGAGCCGGCCCAGGTTTCGCCTAAACGGTTGACTCTTTTTCAGGCGGTCGACGAGCGACGCACCGTCTTGTACAACAAGGTGGTGACCAGCTACCACAAGGCCAAGATTGAGCGGGCCACCTTGGCTCGTGAGCTGGAAGTCGTCAAGGGTAAGCTCTTGCTTCTTCCGGCTCGATGTCTTCTTTCTTTTGTCTTTGTTGGCTGACATTTCTTTCCGGCTGCCTCGCAGTTGAGGCCGCCAAGGTCCCGCAGCTGGAGGCGGATCTCCGGGTTGCTCGCGCTCAGTGCGCCGAGAGCGAGGAGGCGGGCCGATCTGCAGCCGCCAAGCTCAAGGTGGCTGAGAGGGAGTTGACGCGGCTGCGCCTGCTGGAGAAGAACCATCTCACTGAGCTCGCCTCCCTTAGGACGGCTGAGAAGGAGAAGGTGGAGGATCTGAGCCGGCGGCTGACCCAGGTGGAGGAGCAGCGGCTTGCGCTTCAGGAGGAGGTCACCACCAAGTCCACGGAGCTGACGGCTACTGCCAAGCATTGGACGGACCTGATTGGCGCGCTTGATCGCGGTTTTTCGGGTGAGTGTCTCTATGTTCCCTTCCCTTTGCCGGCTTTCGGCTGTCGGCTGCCAGCCTCCGTTGGTAGCCGGCTGCAGAAACTTATCTTTTTCGCTATCTCCATCTTCAGGCTGGGGGCAGTTGGCTCGTGCCGGCTGCCGCCAGTCTTTCTTTAGAGCTTCAGAATCTCCATCTTCGGGCTGGGGGCTCGTGCCGGCTGCCGCCAGTCTTACTTTAGAGCTTCGGAATCTCCATCTTTGGGCTGGGGGCAGTCGGCTCGTGCCGGCTGCCGCCAGTCTTACTTTAGGACTTCGAAAATTTGCATTTTTCAGCTTATTTCGGCTTTGATGACTTCTGACATGCTTCTTTCTTGCAGCGGCCTTCCCGGAAACGCAGGATGCGGCCTTGGCAGCCGTTGGCGTTGCGCGCGAGTCCAGGAGGCGGGCGACTGGCGAGGGCAGCTCGGAGTGCTTCACCATGGAGGACTACATGTCGTCCCTGGCTGCCCGCGTCGAGCCCATCACCAAGTTTGGCTGGGAGCTCCGGAAGGCGGCTGAGGAGCTGGTCCCGATGCTGTGGCCCGCGGAGGCGGTGCCGCAAGATATCTCCAGCCTCACCTCTTTGATCGAGCGGGCGCCGGATCGCTTCCTCGACTGGAAGGAGTCTGCCACGCGCGCTGGTGCCGACATGGCGCTGTCCTTTGTCCTCTCCTGGTACAACGAGGTGGACCTGGGGCAGCTCGAGTATCGGCGAGCCGGCGTGGAGGACGAGCTCTCGGCCGAACAGAAGGCCGCCCGGCTTGCCCGAGCCAGCGCCATCGCCGACTTCGTTGACAAAAGCCTCTTCGTCGCGGACCCGAATCCTCACTCTGACGACGAGGAGGAGCTTGAAGATGAGGAGATCGAGATGGAGTCTCCGCCTCCTGCTAACGATCCGGCTGGTCCTCCTGCGGCTGGTGCTTAGGCTTTCCTGTTCATGTAGCTTTGCTTTTGCCAAAACAGATTATTAAATCCCCGGAATGCCGGGTGCCTATGTAATGACAATATTATCGCCTTTTTATTATGATGCACTTTAGTGTGTTTGTTAATCATTTGTGTGCCGGCTTGCTTTCTTCCAACTTATTCGCTTTTTCCCATCCGCCCCACTCTTTGGCTGTGCTCTTGCCGGTCGTACGTCCGACTTGCGATCCGTCGCCGGATCAAGAGCGTGCCGCTGGGTGAGGCCGATAGTATTTCAGTCGAATGAGTCGATTTCGGCAGTCCGACACTTTTATGAAAAGTTGCAAGTCAACTCGCTTTTACTCTTTCCTTAGTCGTTTTTCGCGTGCTGGTTCCCTAGGCCTTACTCCCGCCAGCCGGACAGCCGGGTTGCGGTCTGTAGCTGGTCGGAAGCCGGCTGTCGGAAATCGGATCACGTTACTAAGCCGTCGCGTGAAAGGGTTCAAGCCAATTGGCGAAACGAGGTAGAGTGCGTGAAAAACTTGTCGGAAACGGCGCTCTCGGCGCATGCTTTTTCATAACTTACAAAAGGGGTACAAGGGATACATACATTCCTGCTCTCAAGTGTAAAATGGTCGAAGCAACCTGACATTCCAGGGACGTTTTGTCTCCTCGTCAGTTTTGCTCGCCTTGTTCTTTTTGGCCTCTTGGGCATCTATGAGATAGTAGGAATCATTGCCTACTGCCTTGCTCACGATGAAGGGACCCTCCCATGGGGATGCTAGTTTATGCTGTCCGGCTGTCCGTTGGATCAGCCGGAGCACTAGGTCTCCTTCTCGGAATGCTAAGGACTTGACCTTCCGGCTGTGATAGCGACGGAGGCTTTGCTGGTATACGGCGGACCTGGATTCGGCCATCAGCCGGACCTCTTCAACCAGGTCGACTCCATCTTCGCGAGCTTCTTTGGCTTCGGCTTCTGTGTATAGCTTGATCCTTGGCGCGTCGTGCTCGATGTCAGTCGGCAGGACGGCTTCGGCCCCGTATACGAGGAAGAAGGGTGTGAAGCCGACTGAGCGGTTAGGTGTTGTGCGCAGGCTCCACAGCACGCTGGGCAGCTCTTCAATCCAGCAGCCGGCTGAGCGCTCAAGCGGCTCCACCAGCCGGGGCCGGATGCCGGCTAGGATCAAGCCATTTGCCTTCTCCACTTGGCCGTTGGTCTCCGGGTGTGCTACGGACGATAGGTCCATTCGGATCCCCATCTCCCCGCAGTAGCGCTTGAAAATGCCTTCGGCGAAGTTGCTGCCGTTGTCGGTGATGATGCTATGCGGGTAGCCGTATCTCGCGATTATCTCCTTGAGGAATGTGACGGCTGTGGAGCCGTCCAGCTTCTTGATCGGCTTGGCTTCGATCCACTTAGTGAATTTGTCAATCATCACCAAGAGATGTGTCATGCCGCCTCGGGCTGTCTTGAATGGGCCCACCATATCCAAGCCCCATACGGCAAACGGCCAGGTAATGGGGATGGTTTTTAGGGCGGAAGCCGGCGTTTGCCTCTGCTTTGCGAAGCGCTGGCAGCCGTTGCACTTCTTCACCAAGTCTTCTGCGTCTCTGAGCGCAGTCGGCCAGTAAAAACCATGCCGGAAGGCTTTGGCCACTATGGCTCTGGAGGAGGCGTGATGGCCGCACTCTCCCTGGTGGATTTCCCGTAGGAGCTCAATCCCTTCAGCCGGCTCGACGCACCGCTGGAACACCCCACTTACGCTGCGTTTGTACAGCTCGTGGTTGATGATTGTATAGGCCTTGGCCCTTCTCTCAATCTGCCTGGCTTGAACCCTGTCATTGGGCAGCACACCATCGGTGAGGTAGGAGAGGAATTCTTGTGCCCATGATGGTACGCATTTTATTTCAAATACGCTAACCACCAAGGCCTCCATCTTCGGAGCTTCCGGTTTCGACTGCGTGGTCGCCGGGTTCGGCTGTGAAGCCGGCGGGTTTGGCTGAGAAGCCCCCGCGTTGGACCGATAAGCCCCCGGGTTCGGCTGAAGCCCCCGACTTGGGCGATGAAGCCCCCGGGTTCGGCAAGAAGCCCCCGGGTCAGCCGGCACGAATATGGAATCTGAGTCCGGTGACGGTATGATGGACGGTTTCTTGAGAATCGCCAGGGCAACGCCCGGCGGAATGGCTTGCCGGGTTGAGCCGATCTTGGATAGGGCATCTGCCGCCTCATTGTTTGGTCGTGGCACATGGTGGAATTCACAGCCATCAAAGAAGCCGGATAGCTGCTGGACGTGGAAGCGGTATGAGGCCATGTTGGCATCCTTCGCGTCCCAGTCGCCCGATGCTTGCTGTATAACCAAGTCGGAGTCGCCGAAGCAGAGGATGCGACGCACGCCGATCTCCTTGGCCAGCTTCAGCCCATGGATGAGCGCTTCATACTCCGCCACATTGTTGGATGCGGCGAAGTGGATCTGCAGGACATAGTCCAGCCGATCTCCCTTGGGGGAAGTGACGACGATGCCGGCTCCCAAGCCGTTTCGCATCTTCGAGCCGTCGAAGTGCAGCTTCCAGTGCGTGGAGTCAGGCACAGGCGGCAGGTATTGCATCTCGGCCCAGTCGACGAAGAAGTCCGCGAGGATCTGCGACTTGATGGCCGTGCGCGGCTCGTAGATGATGGTGTGGGCGGCTAGCTCCAGGGCCCACTTGGCGACCCGGCCGTTGGCGTCTTTGCTGCCAATGATTTCCGCCAAGGGTGCTGTGGCCACCACCTTGATGGGATGCTCCTGGAAGTAGTGCTTGAGCTTCTTGGCCGCCATGTACACGCCGTAGGTGACCTTCTGGTAGTGGGGGTAGTTCTGCTTTGACTGGGACAGCACCTCGCTGAGATAGTAGACTGGGCGCTGGACCGACTGCTCCTTGCCGGCTTCTTTGCGCTCCACCACCAGGACGACGCTAACCACACGATTGGTGGCAGCGATGTACAACAGCATCGGCTCCATCGAAGCCGGCGATGCGAGGATGGGCGCGGTCGAAAGTACGCGCTTTAAGTCACGGAAGGCTTCATCCGCCTGTGGTGACCAGACGAATTTGTCCGATTTCTTCAACAGCTGGTACATGGGCAGTGCCTTCTCCCCCAGCCGGCTGACGAAGCGGCTCAAGGAGGCCAGGCATCCGGTGAACTTCTGGACGTCCTTGAGGCACTGCGGCAGCTCCATCTTCTCAATGGCACTGATCTTCTCCGGGTTGGCTTCGATTCCTCGCTGAGAGACGAGGTAGCCCAGGAGTTGGCCGGCTGGCACGCCGAACGTGCATTTGGCCGGGTTGAGCTTCATCCGGAATCTTCGCAGATTGGTGAAGGTTTCTCTCAGGTCATCAAGGAGGGTAGGCATCTCCTTGGTTTTTACAACGACATCATCCACGTATGCGTGAACATTTCTGCCGATTTGATCCTGCAAACACTTTTGCATGCACCTTTGGTAGGTGGCGCCTGCATTTTTCAAGCCGAATGGCATAGTCGTGTAGCAGTAAGCCCCATACGGGGTAATGAACGAAGTCTTTATTTGATCAGCCGGATTCAAAGGAATCTGGTGGTAGCCTGAGTAGGCATCTAGGAAAGACAACAGTTCACAGCCGGCAGTCGAGTCTATGACTTGATCTATGCGCGGCAGGGGAAGGGGTCCTTCGGGCACGCCTTGTTGAGGCTGGTGTAGTCGATACACATGCGCCAGGAGCCGTTCTTCTTCAAAACCAGGACCGGGTTCGCCAACCAGTCCGGGTGCAGCACTTCCATGATGAAGCCGGCAGCTAGGAGCCGGGCGATTTCTTCACCGATGGCCTTCCTTCGTTCTTCGGCGAAGCGCCTGAGAGGCTGCTTCACCGGCTTGGCTTCAGGCCTGACGTGGAGGTGGTGCTCAGCCAACTCCCTCGGCACACCCGGCATGTCCCTTGGAGACCATGCGAAGATGTCCCGATTCTCACGGAGGAAGCTGGTGAGCTCGCTTTCCTATTTGCTGCTCAAGCCGGCACCGATGGTGACGTACTTGTCCGGCTGGGCCGGGTCGAGCAGGATCTTCTTGGTGTTGTCGGCCGGCTGGAAGTGAGTCGTCCCAGCCGGGTTGCCCACAGCCGGCATGTCCGCCTGCGCGGCCTTAGCCAAGGCGACGGCGTCGTGGATGAGCTGCTTCTCGGTGGCGATGACCAGCGTCTGGGCCATCTTGGAGCTCTGCGTGGCGCAGTCCATGGAGCGGCGGTAGTCGCCGGCTACGGTGATGACCCCTTTAGGGCCAGGTAGCTTCATCTTCAGGTACCCGTAGTGGGGCACCGCCATGAACTTGGTCAGGGCCGGCCTGCCCAGGAGCGCGTGGTAGGGACTGACCAGGTCCACCACCTCGAACTCGATGTTCTCCGTGCGGAAGTTGTCCGGCTTGCCGAACATGACCTCCAGGGTGATCCGGCCGATCGGCTGGCAGCAGTGGCCTGGCACGATGCCATGGAAGACGGTGGGGGTGGGGCGCAACTCGGCCTCCTGGATGCCCAGCTTGCGGGCGGTGTCGCGGTAGAGGATGTTGATGCTGCTGCCCCCGTCGATGAGGACACGCGAGAAGCGCACGCTGCGCCGGGTTGTGCCGATGGTGGGGTCGAGGACCATGGCGTAGCTGCCCGGCTTCGGTAGGACAGCCGGAGTGTCGCGGCGATCAAAAGTGATGGCCTGCTCTGACCAGTGTAGGTACTGGGGGACCGGCGGCATGACCGCGTTGACTTCGAGGGAACGGCGCTGCTGGCTCGTTTTGTCCTCGGGCTCGGAGGTGAAGATGATGTAGGTGGCATCCTCAGCCAGGTACCGGCCGCCATGGTGCACTTGGTTAGCCTCGTGGTGCTCGAGGTTGGTGGCTTCTGCGCCGGCTTGGCCACCCGGCCCGCCGGCTGGTGGAGGTGGGGGTGGAGGCGGAAGTGGCTCGCCGCTCGTCAGCCGCTTCATGAAGTGGCAGTCGCGGGTGGTGTGGTTGGAGGGGTTCTTGCCGCTGTGGTACTTGCACGGCGAGTCGAGCATCTGCTCGAAGGTGTACTTCGGCTTCCAGGGCCGGTCCGTCTGCTTCTGGCGCCGGCTTCCGCCAGCCGCCGCGTGGTCTGACACGGCTGCCACGTGGGCGGAGCCGTACCGGCGGTCCGGCTGGTCGCTGTGCCTCTTGCCGCGGTAGTTGTCCCGCCGGCTGCCGTGGTGGCCGCCCTCGGCCGGCTTGTGCTCAGCCGGCTTGTTGTTGTCCCGCCTGGATGGAGCCGGCGAAATCTCAGCCGGTGTGCTGTTGGTTCCTTCAGCCAGCGCGTACTTGTCTGCGATGGCCATCAAGGCAGCCATCGTCTTGGGTTCACTGCGGCGCAGCTTGTGCCACAGCATGGTGTTGGGCCGGCAGCCGGCCATGAAGAAGCCGACTGCCTGGATCTCGTGCACGCCCTCGCAGGAGTTGCGCATTTCGCACCAGCGCGTCAGGTATGCACGGTCCGTCTCGTCCGCGCCCTGCTTGCACATCTCAAGCTGTTGGGGGCGACCCGGCCGGCGGTAGGTGCCGGTGAAGTTGCTGATGAAGGCGTCCTCGAAGTCGAGCCAGCCGTTGATGCTGCCGGCTGGCAGGTTGTTGAGCCATGTGCGGGCGGAGCCGAGCAGCATGAGGGGGGAGTAGCGCACGGCCCAGCGCTTGTTGCCCTTGGCGATGCCGACTGCGGTGGAGTAATCCTGCAGCCAGTCCTCCGGCTTGGCCGTGCCGTCGTACTTGGGCGTGTCGCGGGGGAGCTGGAAGCCGTCGATCATGGGCTCGTTGAGGATCCGCGGCCCGAAGCACTTGGGGCCGGCTGGCCCTTCTTCCTCCGCGATGCGGGATTCGACCAGCCGGTCGAGGCGATCTCTGGCGTCGGCTGGCTCGACGCGCGGGCCCAGCCGGGAGCGGGCCGGCTGGCGCTGGCCACTGGCCTCTGGAGCCGCGCGGTGCTTGATGGTGGATGGCCTCTCGTACTCTTCTTCGTCGTGCCGGCTTGATGGTGGCCGGCTGCGGCCGCTGTTGCCACTGGGCGGCCGGCTTGTGCGGCTGGAACTTGCGTGGGTGTTCCGGGAGTCCCCGCGCCGGCTTGGTGCGGGGGAGGCGGACTCGGCCGTGTCCCTCGGGCCGTCCCGGTCGTTGCCTGCAGCGCCACGAGCGTGAGAAGCTCTGGGGGCATGGGCGTACCTGGGGTCTTTGGTCAGCCGGTTGGCCGCCTTCAGCAGCTCAGTCACCCGCTCAGTTTGGCGGCGTAACTCTGCGCCTTCGAGGCGGTGCAGCTCTTCCGCGGCAGCTTCGGCCGCGAGCATGTTCTTGTCGGGGGTGTTGTAGACGGGTTGCTCCGCGGACGGAGCCGGCGATTCTGCGCCGTCCCGGGCGATCTCTGCGCCCAGGGCGCCTCCTCTCCGGCGGATCTGGCCGGCTCGGCTTGGGTTGTCGCCGGCGGGCGTGAGGCCGTGGGCGCGGTTGAACTCGCGCTGGGTGATTTCCCACTGGCGCTTTGCGGCAGCCAGTTCTTCTGTTTGCTTGAGGAGGAGCTGGCGGTGTTCCTCCAGATCCTTCTCGATGGTGGTGGGGTCGGCGCCAGGCGTGAGCGGGGTGCTCAGCTTTGCCCGGACTTCCTCCAGCCGGGACGGTGGTGGCGGCGCCTTTGCGCCCGAGGCGGATGCGCCGGCAGCGGCTTCGCGCTCCAGCACTGGCCCACGGATGCGCGTGGATTTGCCCCCGGCGTCGATACGTCTCCAACGTATCGATAATTTCTTATGTTCCATGCTACTTTATTGATGATACCTACATGTTTTATGCACATTATATGTCATATTTATGCATTTTCTGGAACTAACCTATTAACAAGATGCCAAAGAGCCAGTTGCTGTTTTCTGCTGTTTTTGGTTTCAGAAATCCTAGTAAAGAAATATCTCGGAATTGGACGAAACTTTCGCCCAGGGTCCTATTTTTGCACGAAGCTTCCGGAAGACCGAAGAGATAACGAAGTGGGGCCACGAGGCGGCCGAGGGGTGGCCGGCGCGGCCCAAGCCCTGGCCGCGCCGACCTACCCCCTGGGCCCCTCGTGTGGCCCCCGCGTTGACCCTCCGCCTACTTAAAGCTTCCGTCGCGAAACCCCCAGTACCGAGAGCCACGATACGGAAAACCTTACAGAGACGCCGCCGCCGAATCCCATCTCGGGGGATTGGAGATCGCCTCCGGCACCCTGCCGGAGAGGGGATTCATCTCCCGGAGGACTCTACACCGCCATGGTCGCCTCCGGAGTGATGAGTGAGTAGTTCACCCCTGGACCATGGGTCCATAGCAGTAGCTAGATGGTCGTCTTCTCCTTGTTGTGCTTCATTGTTAGATCTTGTGAGCTGCCTAACATGATCAAGATCATCTATCTGTAATACTATATGTTGTGTTTGTCGGGATCCGATGGATAGAGAGTACTATGATTATGGTGATTATCAATCTATTGTTCATGTGTTGTTTATGATCTTGCATGCTCTCCGTTATTAGTAGAGGCTCTGGCCAAGTTTTTACTCTTAACTCCAAGAGGGGGTATTTATGCTCGATAGTGGGTTCATGCCTCCATTGAATCTGGGACAGTGACAGAAAGTTCTAAGGTTGTGGATGTGCTGTTGCCACTAGGGATAAAACATTGATGCTATGTCTAAGGATGTAGTTGTTGATTACATTACGCACCATACTTAATGCAATTGTCTGTTGCTTTGCAACTTAATACTGGAGGGGGTTCGGACGATAACCTGAAGGTGGACTTTTTAGGCATAGATGCAGTTGGATGGCGGTCTATGTTCTTTGTCGTAATGCCCGGATTAAATCTCACTATATTTACCATATCATGTATATGCATTGTTATGCCTTTCTCTATTTGTCAATTGCCCGACTGTAATTTGTTCACCCAACATGCTTTATCTTATGGGAGAGACACCTCTAGTGAACTGTGGACCCCGGTCCTATTCTTTACATAGCATACAATCTACTTGTTTTTTGTTTTCTTTGCAAACATCTTCCACTCGATACGTTTAATCCTTTGTTACAGCAAGCCGGTGAGATTGACAACCTCACTGTTTCGTTGGGACAAAGTACTTGGGTTGTGTTGTGCAGGTTCCTAGTTGGCGCCGGAATCCCTGGTGTTGCGCCGCATCACATTTCGCGACCATCAACCTTCAACGTGCTTCTTGGCTCCTCCTGGTTCGATTAAACCTTGGTTTCTTTCTGAGGGAAAACTTGCTACTGTGCGCATCATACCTTCCTCTTGGGGTTCCCACCGAACGTGTGAGTTACACGCCATCAAGCTCTTTTTCTGGCGCCGTTGCCGGGGACCTGAAGAAAACACCACAAGAGAATTGCCTCCCACGGCAACAGCTCTTTTTCTGGCGCCGTTGCCGGGGAGATCAAGACACGCTGCAAGGGGAGTCTCCACTTCTCAATCTCTTTACTTTGTTTTTCTTGCTTTATTTTATTTACTACTTTGTTTGCTGCACTAAATCAAAATACAAAAAAATTAGTTGCTAGTTTTACTTTATTTACTGTCTTGCTCTCTATATCGAAAACACAAAAAAATTAGTTACTTGCATTTACTCTATCTAGTTTGCTTTATTGTCCTGCACTCTATATTTAAAATACAAAAAAATTTAGTTACTTTTATTACCATGTCTAGCTCTGAACCTGTTACTTCTTCACCTGAAGACTTAGTTTTCACTTTCAAGCAAGGGGATGAGGAGAGTTTTAAGGATGCTTGGTCTAGAATTTTTACTTCTTATCGCAAAACTGAACCTCAAATGACTCTAAGTTTGCTCCTTAGTAATTTTTATTTTGGTCTTATGGTTCGCTATAGATATGCTTTGGACACTTTAGTAGGAGGAGATTTCCTTCATTGTAATGGGGATCAAGCTTTTAATGCCATAAAGAAATTGGTTGCATCACATGATTCAGCTAATAACTTTGATTCAGCCCTTATTAGCATTCATAATAGATTGAACAATCTCGAGATAAGTACATCTCGCTTAAATGATAATTATCACTGTGTTCGTAATCGTCTTGAACAAGTCTTAGAGAATCCTAAACCTTCATCATGGGACCCTTCTGTTAAAATTGTTATCGGTGATCGAACTCTTCATGCCTATTGTGATATTATGTATGAATTTTGCCTTATGCCTGAAAACATTTATAAATCTTTGAAACTTTGGGGAGTCGATAAAGGGGGAGAAGAAATAGCTCTTATTGATAACTCTATCATAATTCCTAAGGGAATAGCTGCAGGTGTGCATACAACCATTCGTGGAAGAACAGTATCCATTGATTATCTTATTATTGAAACAGGAAAAATCATATTCGGAAGATCCTTGCTGAAACTATTGGGAGCAGTCATTGATGTGGGAGAAGGCACTCTGAAATTCACCTCTATACCAGGGGGAAATCATATATTTCCTAAACCAAAAGGAAAGAAAAACATTAAGAAAGGTAAAGATGAAGCCCAAGGTAAGGTTGACACACCATCTCTCGATAATACTTGATTTGCACTTTCTGCGCCTAGCTGAAAGGCGTTAAAGAAAAGCGCTTATGGGAGACAACCCATGTTTTTACCTACAGCAATTTTTTGTTTTGTTGAGTCTTGGAAGTTGTTTACTACTGTAGCAACCTCTCCTTATCATGTTTTTGTGCCAAGTAAAGTTTCTATGTCAAAGTTGATGTTATATTTGGGATCGCTGCGCAGAAACAGCATTGCTGTCTGTCACGAATCTGGGCATAATTCTCTGTAGAAAATTCGAAAAAATCTGCCAATTTACGAGCGTGATCCTCAGATATGTACGCAACTTTCATTAGTTTTGAGTTTTTCCATTTGAGCAAGTCTGGTGCCATTTATAAATTCGTCTTTACAGACTGTTCTGTTTTTGACAGATTCTGCCTTTTATTTCGCATTGCCTCTTTTGCTATGTTGGATTTATTTCTTTGATCCATTAATGTCCAGTAGCATTATGCAATGTCCAGAAGTGAAAATAATGATTGTGTCACCTCTGAATGAGTGAATTATTAATGATGCACTAACCCTCTAATGAGTTTGCTTGAAGTTTGGTGTGAAGGAAGTTTTCAAGGGTCAAGAGAGGAGTATGATATACTATGATCAAGAGGAGTGAAAGCTCTAAGCTTGGGGATGCCCCCGTGGTTCACCCCTGCATATTTTAAGAAGACTCAAGCGTCTAAGCTTGGGGATGCCCAAGGCATCCCCTTCTTCATCGACAACATCATCAGGTTCCTCCCCTGAAACTATATTTTTATTCAGTCACATCTTGTGTTCTTTACTTGGAGCGTCGGTTTGTTTTCGTTTTTGTTTTTGTTTGAATAAGATGGATCCTAGCATTCACTTTGTGGGAGAGAGACACGCTCCGCTGTTGCATATGGACACATGTGTCCTTAGGCTTTACTCATAATGTTCAAGGCGAAGTTTCTTCTTCGTTAATTTGTTATATGGTTGGAATTGGAAAATGCTACATGTAGTAATTCTAAAATGTCTTGGATAATGTGATACTTGGCAATTGTTGTGCTCATGTTTAAGCTCTTGGATCATATACTTTGCACCCATTAATGAAGAAATACATAGAGCTTGCTAAAATTTGATTTGCATATTTGGTTTCTCTAAGGTCTAGATAATATCTAGTATTGAGTTTTGAACAACAAGGAAGACAGTGTAGAGTCTTATAATGTTTACAATATGTCTTTTATGTGAGTTTTGCTGCACTTGTTCATCCTTGAGTTTGCTTCAAATAACCTTGCTAGCCTAAACCTTGTATCGAGAGGGAATACTTCTCATGCATCCAAAATCCTTGAGCCAACTACTATGCCATTTGTGTCCACCATACCTACCTACTACATGGTATTTCTCCGCCATTCCAAAGTAAATTGCTTGAGTGCTACCTTTAAAATTCCATCATTCACCTTTGCAATATATAGCTCATGGGACAAAATAGCCTTAAAAACTATCGTAGTATTGAATATGTACTTATGCACTTTATATTTTATTAAGTTGCTTGTTGTGCGATAACCATGCTTCTGGGGAACGCCATCAACTATTGTTGAATATCATGTGAGTTGCTATGCATGTCCGTCTTGTCTGAAGGTCTATCATTTTAGTGGTTGGAGCATGCAAAATTGTTAGAGAAGAACATTGGGCCGCTAACTAAAGCCATGAACCATGGTGGAAGTTTCAGTTTTGGACATATATCCTCAATCTCATATGAGAATAATAACTTTGCTACATGCTTATGCATTTAAGAGGAGTCCATTATCTGTTGTCCATGTTGTCCCGGTATGGATGTCTAAGTTGAGAATAATCAAAAGCGAGAAATCCGAAATGCGAGCATTCTCCTTGGACCTTTGTACAGGCGGCATGGAGGTACCCCTTTGTGACACTTGGTTGAAACATGGCATGCGAAGACCCGGTAGTCCAAGTTAAGTAGGACGAGGTGCGGGCACTATTAGTATACTATGCGTGAGGCTTGCAACTTGTAAGATATAATTTTCATAACTCATATGCTTTATTACTACCGTTGACAAAATTGTTTCATGTTTTCAAAATAAAAAGCTCTAGCACAAATACAGCAATCGATGCTTTCCTCTTTGAAGGACCTTTCTTTTACTTTTATTGTTGAGTCAGTTTACCTATCTCCTTCCACCTTAAGAAGCAAACACTTGTGTGAACTGTGCATTGATTCCTACATACTTGCATATTGCACTTGTTATATTACTTTATGTTGACAATATCCATGAGATATACATGTTACAAGTTGAAAGCAACCGCTGAAACTTAATCTTCCTATGTGTTGCTTCAACACCTTTACTTTGATTTATTGCTTTATGAGTTAACTCTTATGCAAGACTTATTGATGCTTGTCTTGAAGTACTATTCATGAAAAGTCTTTGCTATATGATTCAGTTGTTTACTCATGTCATTACCTTTGCTTTGATCGCTGCATTCATTACATATGTTTACAAATAGTATGATCAAGATTATGATGGCATGTCACTTCAGAAATTATCTTTGTTATCGTTTTACCTGCTCGGGACGAGCAGAACTAAGCTTGGGGATGCTGATACGTCTCCAACGTATCGATAATTTCTTATGTTCCATGCTACTTTATTGATGATACCTACATGTTTTATGCACATTATATGTCATATTTATGCATTTTCTGGAACTAACCTATTAACAAGATGCCGAAGAGCCAGTTGCTGTTTTCTGCTGTTTTTGGTTTCAGAAATCCTAGTAAAGAAATATTCTCGGAATTGGACGAAACTTTCGCCCGGGGTCCTATTTTTGCACGAAGCTTCCGAAGACCGAAGATATAACGAAGTGGGGCCACGAGGCGGCCGAGGGGTGGCGGCGCGGCCCAAGCCCTGGCCGCGCCGACCTACCCCTGGGCCCCTCGTGTGGCCCCCGCGTTGACCCTCCGCCTACTTAAAGCTTCCGTCGCGAAACCCCCAGTGAGAGCCACGATACGGAAAACCTTACAGAGACGCCGCCGCCGCGAATCCCATCTCGGGGATTCAGGAGATCGCCTCCGGCACCCTGCGGGAGAGGGATTCATCTCCCGGAGGACTCTACACCGCCATGGTCGCCTCCGGAGTGATGAGTGAGTAGTTCACCCCTGGACCATGGGTCCATAGCAGTAGCTAGATGGTCGTCTTCTCCTTGTTGTGCTTCATTGTTAGATCTTGTGAGCTGCCTAACATGATCAAGATCATCTATCTGTAATACTATATGTTGTGTTTGTCGGGATCCGATGGATAGAGAGTACTATGATTATGGTGATTATCAATCTATTGTTCATGTGTTGTTTATGATCTTGCATGCTCTCCGTTATTAGTAGAGGCTCTGGCCAAGTTTTTACTCTTAACTCCAAGAGGGAGTATTTATGCTCGATAGTGGGTTCATGCCTCCATTGAATCTGGGACAGTGACAGAAAGTTCTAAGGTTGTGGATGTGCTGTTGCCACTAGGGATAAAACATTGATGCTATGTCTAAGGATGTAGTTGTTGATTACATTACGCACCATACTTAATGCAATTGTCTGTTGCTTTGCAACTTAATACTGGAGGGGGTTCGGACGATAACCTGAAGGTGGACTTTTTAGGCATAGATGCAGTTGGATGGCGGTCTATGTTCTTTGTCGTAATGCCCGGATTAAATCTCACTATATTTACCATATCATGTATATGCATTGTTATGCCTTTCTCTATTTGTCAATTGCCCGACTGTAATTTGTTCACCCAACATGCTTTATCTTATGGGAGAGACACCTCTAGTGAACTGTGGACCCCGGTCCTATTCTTTACATAGCATACAATCTACTTGTTTTACTGTTTTCTTTGCAAACATCTTCCACTCGATACGTTTAATCCTTTGTTACAGCAAGCCGGTGAGATTGACAACCTCACTGTTTCGTTGGGACAAAGTACTTGGGTTGTGTTGTGCAGGTTCCTAGTTGGCGCCGGAATCCCTGGTGTTGCGCCGCATCACATTTCGCGACCATCAACCTTCAACGTGCTTCTTGGCTCCTCCTGGTTCGATTAAACCTTGGTTTCTTTCTGAGGGAAAACTTGCTACTGTGCGCATCATACCTTCCTCTTGGGGTTCCCAACGAACGTGTGAGTTACACGCCATCAGTCGTCGCCGGTGGCCATGACCTCCTGCATGATGCAGCGGCCGGTGGTGGTGAGGCTGGCGCCGGCTCCTGGGGGAGGGCTTGCACAGCGCACGATCTCGCGGTGGTGCGACGGTGGCGACGTAGACGTCGAAGCCGCCGAAGCTGATGATGTTGCCGCCGGCAGGAATGGCCGGTCAGCGAAGCAGCCAGCGTTGTCGCTGACGCGAATCTCCAGACCAAGCCTGAAGCGACCCTCTCGCCGGTGGTGGTGGTGAGGCCCGTCCGGATGAAGACACCGGCCGCGGACGCTGAAGGCCCCACGGTGGGCGCCAAATGTCGTGGTATCGTCATGACATATGCCATAGGGTGGCTAATCGAAGTGGTTCCTTGTGGTCTCACGGCGGTATCCGGATGCGGGTATGGGCACGAGCGACACGGCGACGTACCCAGGTTCGAGGCCCTCCGATGGAGGTAACACCTCTACTCCTGCTATGAGTGTATATGATAGTGACACAGTACAATGGTGCTCCTTGAGCTGTATATCCGGCTGCTCCTGGGAGGCTAAGGTAGACGAAGGTCTCTCTCACAGGGCAGCGCTAAGACTAGTGAAATGAGAAGTGATCGATCGTCCCCCGCACGAGGGGGGTAGCCCGGCTTATATAGGCACCGGTACTTTACATATAAGTCCCTATAGTCTAGTGGCCAGCTCGGCCGGCTCCGGCTCCCGCTCCTTCCCGAGGCGCTGACATCAGGGAGCCGTTGAGCGTAGTGGCACGTCCCATCCGCCTGCTCAGGTCAGCGGCATGGCGAGGTGGTGTCGTTGTCGCCATCATGCTCTGTAGCGCGTACGGTCCGACGTACGCCATGATGGCCTGTCCGGCGCGTGGCACTGCTGCTCTACAGTGCCCCGTACTTTACGGGAGATGAGGTCAGCGTGGACCTTTGAACCCGGCTCACCTACCCAGTTCCTTCCAGTGCAAGACTCGCCAGCCTCGAGTCGGTCTGAGGTACAAACCCCAGTCGGATATGGCTTGTAGAAGCCGGCCCAGCTACAGCGTTGAAGGCCGCAGCCAGGCCGACCAGGACTTAGAGCCAGCCGGCTTCCGAGGCAGCCGGCCACGGCTCCAGCCGGCTGCTCCTCAGCCGGCCTTTGCCGCAAGCCGGCCGTCCTCAAGCCGGCCGCTCCGCATCCATTGCCCTACCCGGGGTCTTCCCCCCGACATGTATAAGCTCATCTACCTTTGAAGTAAGTTCTTCATTGTTACCTTCGGTGATTGCATTCACCTTTCTTGAGGAGGATCTGTCTACATGCCATTGGGCATGGTTGCTTTGCATATCATCTAGAAGCCTCCTTGCCAGTTCAACTGGCTTGCTCATGAATGTTCCTCCTGCTGCAGTATCAAGCATAGACTTTGACATTGGGTTAAGGGCATTATAAAATAAATGTAGGATTAACCAATCCTCCATTCCATGACTTGGACAGTTCATGGTGGCTTCCTTCATCCTTTCCCATGCAAGCGCTAGTGGCTCGCGGTCTTCTTGTCTAAAACCTGTAATGTTAGAACGCAGTTGCATAGTCTTTGCTGGTGGGAAAAACTTAGTCATAAATATATTAGTGCATTCATCCCATGAAGTTATACTGCCCTTAGGCAAAGCTAGCAACCAGTCATTTGCTTTTCCTCTTAATGAAAAAGAAAACAAGCGTAATTTAATAGCATTTGGATCAACATCTTTAATGTGCATCATATCACATATTTCAGTAAATGTGTTTAAGTGCATACCTGAATCCTCAGCGGCTGAGCCTCCAAATTGGTTCTGCTGAACCAAACTTAAAAGGTTAGGCTTAATTTCATAGTTCTCCGCTTCAACAGCGGGCTGAGTTATGGGTGCACGAATAAAATCATCATTGGGGATAGCATATTCCCCAAGCTTCTTTTCTGCCATAGTGATTATCTTTTTGGTATTTTCTTCTATGATTGCAAAAGAATAAGTAACGAATTTTTTGGGTTTTCAAGTAGAGAATAAAATAGTAAACTAATAAAAAAAATAAAAAAAAAACTAAAAATAACATAAGAAACAAGGTCTCTAGTAACCTTACCGGAATAGCGAAATTGCTTCCCCGGCAACGGCGCCAGAAAAAGGGTTGATACCTTCGATCCGGATTACGGATTGTAGTATGATAAACTTTTTCCCTAGAAAACCTAGGTTTAATAGAACCTTGGGAAGCATTTCTAAATGGTGTGAAGGAAACGTCTACAAGACTTGCTAGTGTACTTTATCTTCAGTTTACCGGACCTATCTAGTTTACTTTTAAGGGGTTGTGTTCAATGATGGAAATAGGCCAGGGTTAAGGTTTCACCTGCAGCTATGCATACATATATAAATGAAGCTCATATGTGTAATAAATAAAATAGAGATAAGAGATTTGTGAGTAGCACATCCGTAAATACTCTTGCCCCTAAAGCCAGAGGTGACAAGAGCCTAATGGTCCAACCATTATCCTCACAGCCGCAAGCAACAACAGTTTTAAGTAAATACAGATCAAAGCCTTAAGCTAGCTGATTGTGCTATGGTCTCGAATGAATCACTAAACATGTACTATTACTTTCCCTTTCTTTCACTGAGGTTTCGCGGTAGCACACCATTCTCCACTCATCCCACCTCTTCCCTTGATCGACTCGAATGATATGGGTACCTGCAGATCATCAAGACGAGGCAAAGAGACAAGGATACAAGATTGCAAAACTCCTATTCAATCCTTACACATATCATAAGAATAGATGCACATGAACGCTGCGAGGATTCACCCCAACCCACAGCCTGTGAGGACTACTCACACATAATATCAAGATCAAATACAAAGATAGAAATCATTGTGTGAAATACTTAGATTGAAATCACAATATTCTTACAATGGTCGTCAATTCTCAAGGAGATCTCTATTACAATGGTGATGGCTATGGCTATGGAGGAGATGGGAGATGGAATGGATGAACTATGGTGATGGATCTCCTTCGGTGTGGTGCAGATGGATCTGGTGGATGGCGGCTCTGTTTGGCGACGAATGGCTCTCTTTTCAGCATCGGTCCCTTCACGACTTTTATAGTGTTTGACCTCAGGAACGCAGCCACAGGTGGTACGGGCGAGCGGTACCGGTGGGGCTTTCCCGTACCGATGACCGTTAAAGCTCCATGAACCACCTTTCCGAGTGTAGTCAACTTTACCATGCTCCTGCCCTGATTTTATTTAGTAATTGTAGGTCCATTTGCTATTATGATGTGATTTCGTGGACAACATCCAAAAATAGAAGAGATTGCATATCTTTGCATTGATTAGGAATTAGTGGCAAGTTGAGAGATAATCTTAGTCAATTCCTTGACTTAGCTAAGGGTTTAAAGGCGAGAAAATATGGCGTATTTCACGGTCATCAAAGGATATACACCGGTATATGAGAACGCCTATGCTGGCAACATGTTAATGAAACTGCCTAAGTTGGCAAGGTGTGAACTCGGTGTACGCCCACGAAGGCTATACACTGATACCAGACAAACACGCATAAAAGCAATATGTCAGTATGGCCCAAGTTGGCAAAATGTTATCCCAAGAAATTCCCAAGCTGGCTATGTGTTGATTTAACCCATACAGGCAGCATCTTGACACCAAGTTTGATGAAAATTAAAGAGCCTACGAACGACTCATATTCTGGGCTAATGTCGGGGATGACCTCAGGTACACCAAACTTGGTGAATAATTGGATCCCAAGTGCAGTAAGCAAGTCGTTTTTATGAAGAAAGAATAAGAAAAAGATAGAAACCCAAAGCTGGGTCAACAAGGGGAAAAGTCAGCCCAGTAAAAGGAAAACTCGGCCATGCATCAAGGTGAAGACCAACTTCACCAAAACCGACATACCAAAACCGACATACCAAACCGACTTCACCAAAACCGATGTACCAAACCGACATACCCAAACCAACATACCAAACCAACATACCAAACCGACTTCACCAAAACTCACATACCCACAAACCGACATACGCAGCTGGTAACCCTTGTTCCATCGATGCTCAGTCTTGGGACGACCATAGCTCAGATCGGCATCGCTGCCAGCTGTTGTACCCTCGAGCGATTAGAGCAATGACCAAGCCTACGCATGATCAAGGACAAGACACAGACATAGCAACGTTCATCCCTGCCAAGGACAAGAAATAAGCATGGCAAAAGTGCGCACTGTAGAAAACAGTGGCCCTGTAGCAAATAGTGCGATTAGACCCCACTAGTCACATCCAATAGTGCATGTTGGCCCCATGTCTCCTGGGTGCCAGCCTATATAAGGCACACTAGGGAACCTCACGTAGGCAACCCCTTGGGCCTCCCTTTGAGCTCTCCCACAACTCTCTCTCCCTCATAGTAGCTTCCTCCTCCTCAGGACATACAGCTCAAGGAGCAACTTTGTACCACTCATATATACTCATATACATCAAACACGCAGGAATAAGGGTTTTACCTCCTCATGAGGGCCTTGAACCTAGGTAGATCATTGTGTTTGTGTGTTCCTCCGTGTGCGGTCTCTACCGCATCATCCCTCCGGATCCTCCCGGTGTCCATCGGCCACAACATAAGCCTGCCCCAGTCATCTGTTTGTTCACCACAACGACAGTCATGTCATCATTTGTGTTTCATATGTCTTGTACGATATGTTGTTTGTAAGGACTAATGTTTATACACACCACATGTTACGCACAACACCCATATATGTTTGGGTCTGCGTGTAGGAGGACTTCACTTGAGGATGAGAACAACATGGAGGATTACGCTTCTCAAAACGAGTTCTGAACATGATACACGTTCCACCACAAGACCCCACGCAGGACACTCGGGAGGACCATGGCTACTTGGTTCCTCCGGCACCGCACCGATAGGGGTATTCTCCAGGCACTGAGGAAGACGTTGTCGAAGCTGATGAGAATGAGGTTCCGATCTGGACTTGCCAGGCTCGGGGACGAAGGCACGTACTGGTGTTGCCAATACCAGGCTGTGAGGGAAGGGACCATCATGGACCGTACGCCAGTGTTCAGCCTCGAACGGTGGCGAGCACGGCATAGAGGGAGAGGTGTTGATGCAATCCATGCTTGTTGGACTAGACGAAGTAGTCAGGGACGAGACGATGCGAAGAGGTCGTGGTGGACGGAGACGTAGAAGGCGATGAAAAACCAGTGACATTCTGGAGTGCCCATGTTGGGCGCCTAGACAGTAGAGGTAGTCGACAAGGCCTGCGGTGACCAAAAGTGGTCATGCAGTTTAGCTTTGGTGGTGTGGCGGCGGTACTCGAAGTAGACGACGAAAAACCCGACAACATCAAGAAGGCCATGCACGGACGGTGGCAACCCGCGCAAAGGGAGACGGCGCGAGGGTGGCCTGGGACGTCGGTGTGCAGGGACGGCGAAGTAGACTGTGTGTGGCGACGTCACGATCCGAGGGGCCGGCGTAGCTGCAGGACACGAGCCAATGTAGGGGCGGAAGGCCACTAGCGACATACACTCCTCGGATAGCACGTCCGAGGACGGTAGCATGGACCACCTGCTCCGGCGCTGCGGCCCAATGGGACGACTCAGCGGAAACCCGTAGTTCGATTGGTGGTAGGAGCGTGCTCGGGGACGTGCTTCATGGAGACGTGCGCACGATCGGTTGATCAGACCAGCGAGGGAGCTGTACGCTCCATGTCGTGGATGACGCGTAGATCAAAGGCGATGGCGACGTTGTCGATGATGTCCCGAGCGATGGCAACGAAGTCGATCCGAGGGTCACGGCCGAGGAAGGCGCGGTAGCCGGCCAAGGGCCGCGATAACCTGCCATTGAGGCCGCGGCAGCCTACCAAGGTAGGCGTGCGGGTCGATGTCGATGTCGGAGTAGAGGCGCACGAGACGATGTTGGTGGGCTACTCAATCCGATCTATGATCGGTAAAACCAAAAAGAAAATGTCGATCGGCGACCAGCGAGACAAAAAGAACCGATCTACAGATTAGGAAAAAACTCGAGGTAGATCGAGATCTACCGATCGGCGGAAGAACCCTCCTACGAGTTGCGTGGTCCCCGGAGTATATCATGGATTTCGACCTCCCCCGGGGCAGCGTGCCCTGGAAGCTTGTGTGGCGGCTAGGTCAAGGAGCGTGCTGCTCTGATACCATGTAGAACGATAAAGAGGGAGTGATATTGGCGGAATATGATGGATGTTGTATTTAGTATCTCGGAAGAGTATATATAGGGGTATAAGAGCAGCTCTAGAAGCTACCGTAAATAGGCTCAAAACCATAAAAAAACTCCGGAGACATACAGGCCGCGTTCGGTTTTGCGCTTCGTGATTTAGTGATTTTGGCCCGTAAACAGAGTTCACTGGCCTGAGAAAAGCCCGCGTTGGACGGTACATATGCCGGTCCGGTCGTCGGACACGAGCATAAACCCTATCTACTCCGCTGCATTCCCTCGCAAAATCCGCAGCCACCGACGAACCTCTAGCGACCAAATACTTGACCGCATCCACCTAATTCGACCGGCATCGATGTAAAACGCTCTGCCGCGTCAACATGGACCCCATGATGGGTTCGTTGCATGGAAAACAAAAATTTTCTACCGTGAACATGAACAAAAACGAAGATCCAATCTAGGAAGAAGCAAGATCTAATCTACCAAGATCGAAGCAATGAGATATATGTGAGACTAACCCTCGAAGATTCCAAAGCCTACGAGATTAGATCTCGTTGTTGATGTAGTCGATCGTCCGTGCTGCAATCCGGCAGCACTTCCGTACTCGGTCGTGCGTACGGTGTCGATGAAGCCCGTCCTCTCCCCGTTCCAGCGGGCAGCGGAGGTGTGGTAGATCCCCTCGAAATCCCAGCAGCACGACGGTGTGGTGGTGGTGGTGGAGGAGAAAAGCTGCAGGGCTTCGCCAAGCCGGAGCAGACTAGCGGTGGAGGAGAGAGATCGGCGGCTAGGGTTTTTGGGAGAGGGAACCTTGGGGTGGCCGGCCATCCTCCTCACCTCTATATATAGAGGGAGGGGTGGCTAGGGCTGGCCCCACCTCTCTCCAAGTCGCACCAAGAAGGGGGAGGAGATAAACCTCTCCCCAAACCTTTATCTCTTATTTAAACCATTCAAATCTAGAGATAGATCTTATCTCTAATTTAAATCACTTAAATCTTATCTCTAAGGGGCTGGCCGACTTGGGCCCACATGTCATAGTGTGCCTAGCCCACTAGGCCATGTAGCACTCATGTGGCCCCTCCCGGGGTGGTGGGCCCACCGGTGGCCCTCTAGAACCTTCTAGAAGCTCCGGTCAAAACACCAAAACTTTTCCCGAACCCCGGAAGATGACTTCCATTATATGAATCTTATTCTCTGGACCATTCCGGACCTCCTCGTGATGTCCTGGATCCCATCCGAGACTCCGAACAACATTTGGTCTCCATCTCATATTCCGAAGCTACTATACAACATCGAACCTTACGCGCGTCACCCTACGGTTCGTGAACTATGCGGACATGATCGAGACTCCTCTCCGACCAATAACCAATAGCGGGACTGGAGATCCATAATGGCTCCCACACATTCAGCGATAACTTAGTGATCGATTGAACCATTAACATACGATACCGATTCCCTTTGTCACGCGATACTTTACTTGTCCGAGGTTCGATCATCGGTATCTCCATACCTTGTTCAACCTCGTTACCGACAAGTACTATTTACTCGTACGGTGGTATGTCATCTCTTGTGACCTAGTCACATGCTTGCAAGCTAATTAGACGACATTCCATCGAGAGGGCCCAGAGTATATCTATCCGTCATCGGGATGGACAAATCCCACTCTCGATCCATATGCCTCAACTTACACTTTCCGAATACTCAATCTCATATTTATAACCACCCATTTACGCAATGGCGTTTGATGTAATCAAAGTACCCTTCCGGTGTAAGTTATTTACATGATCTCATGGTCGAAGGACTAGGTAACTATGTATCGAAAGCTTATAGCAAGATGAACTTAATGACTTGATCTCATGCTACGCTTATTTGGGTGTATGTCCATTATATCATTCACCCAATGACATAACCTTGTTATTAACAACGTCCAATGTTCATGATCACGAAACCATGATCATCTATTAACCAACAAGCTAGTTATACAAGAGGCTTTCTAGGGACTCCTTGTTGTTTACATAAGACACATGTATCAATGTTTCGGTTAATACAATTATAGCATGGGATGCAAACATTTATCATGAACACTAAGATATAACAATAACTAATTTATTATTGCCTATTGGGCGTATCTCCAACAGTCTCCCACTTGCACTGGAGTCAATAATCTAGTTCACATTTGTAAAGATGTAACACCTTGGCCTTCTGGTGCTTATCATGTTTTGCTCACGGGAGAGGTTTCAGTCAACGAATCTGACACGCTCAGAAACGTATGTATTTTGCAATTCATTTGCGTCTCCACGCATCACTCATTTTCCAAATGAGTCGGCATTAATCGTATATGTTCAGTCTTCTGGTGGAACCTTAATTCCGCGGTCTGAAATATGTCACTAATATTGTCACATACAATATAGCTTCAAAGTTCTGACACTATCGGAACTACACCAAGTTCTCAAAGAACTCCTCGACTTAAACATCCTCAGTCATTGTCAAAACAATGACATACTCTGCCTTCGTTTGTAGAATCTGTCACAATATTTAGAACTCATCTAAATCTAGCATGGACATATTCTAGCTCATTGTGCTACCTTTTAATGAACACTTAGCCTAGTTGAGATTGAAATTCATTTTTATATGTGATCAAACTAATATCGGTGCAACGCCTTACATCGATTTGTTTGTCATTACCTCATACAAAACTATATATATATCCTTGGCTCTTCCAAAGTACTCAAGAATATTCTTACTGTTGTCCAATGATCATTACATGAATCATTCTGGTATATGCTCGTAACACTTTAGAGCACAGGACATCTGATTTTGTACATATTATTCATGATCTAAAATCACTCATGTGTTTTTACTCATTGAGTGTCAAATACACTCAAGTCTTGTTAAACCTTCACATGGAAAAGAACACCTTCTTGACATTTGCGTATTGAACTGTTTCAATATTCATTCTATGTACTTTGACTTAAACTTACTATGCGATTCAATCTATCTTCATAGATCTTGACGCTAAATATGTTTTAGTCAATATTCTTTCATTAAAGTTAATTCTCAATGAAACCTTTTATTCACATCAAGTACATAATTACATCATTTATAATCAATGATATGTCATCCACATATAATATTATAACTATGTCTCAGCGCTCCCACTTAATTTCTTGCAAATGCAAGCATCTTCATCGTTTCTGATGAAATCAAAAACTCTTTGACTATTTCATCTGGTGAAGATTCCAACTCCGTGATACTTACTTCATCCAATTGAAGTTTGTATACCTATCTAGTATTCCACGGACCAGCAAAACTCTTGGTTGTATCTAGTATACATCCTTAATACACACTTCTGGTAAGGAATGTATTTTTGCCATCCTACTAACATATATCGTAAAAGAAATATGTAGTGATTACTAGAATAATCCACATAGACTATAAACATCGCTACGGAAGATCTAATCTTATCGTAGTCAACTCTTTGAACTTTGTCGTAAACAACTTTTCGATAAGTCGAGCTTCTTCAAGGATAATTGCATCCAAGTCCATCAATTTTATAGGTATTTTTACTTCCAAGAAATTATTCACCTATCTTGGATTTCATGGCACTTAGCCATTTTAACGGAGTCAGGGCCCATCATAACTTCTTTGTATGTAGTTGGTTCATTATTGTTGAAAATCAATCCTTTGTCCACAAATCATTTATTTGATCACAAAGTAAACCATAACTACAAGGTTTAATGGGTACTTCGATCTCCATGACTATAAATCTTTGTAGACATGGGAGCTATGATCGCCGTGGCCGCTTCCGGAACCAATTCCGATGCTGCGCTACTCTGATCATCATGCTCAGGTTCATAAACCTTATCAAGTTCCATTGTCCTCCCACTCAAATACTTCGCTAGAAAAGAATTTCTTGGAAATAAGTAAGAAACATCGACAAACACTTTTGTCTTTGACTCCATAGTGGAAAGAATTCCCAATCAATTCTCTGGGATAACCAACAAAGACATTCATCCGATTTTGGTTGTAAACTTATTTACTTATGCTACGCATACCAAAATTTAAGAAAGGACTATTAGGGTTTATACCCACGCCATAACTCATATGGTGTCATTTCAACGGATTAGGACGACGCTCTATTTAGTGTAAAAGCGGTAGTCTCTAAAGCATAATCCACAAAAATATAATGATGTCATTTTATTTTATTTCATCATTAACCAACAAGGTTTGGATACGTCTCTCGGATACTCCATCATCACTATGATACTCCAAGAAACATGAGTGGTAGAACAATTTCATAACTCTCTTAGATGTTCGTTAAAACTCGTAATTTAAATATTTCCACCATGATCCAATCACAGATATTTGACTTTTCTATTACGATGATTTCCACTTCATGCTAAAATTTATTTGAATCCATTCAAATGTTTCAAACTTCTTCCTTATTGAATAAATATATCCACATATATATACTCAATTCATTGTTGGAAGTTTTCATGAAGTGGAAGAATCTCCCGCACACAACTATGCCCAGTGAACCACATACATCATCATGTATGTTTCCACTAAGTCAGTTGCCCGTTCAACTTTTGGCCTATGAATGGTATTTCAGTCATTCTCTTTAGAAGAGATTTGCAAGCGTCAAACGATTCAAAAATCAAATGACTCCAAAAATCCATTTGCATGGATTTCCTTCATGCGTTCCTTTCTAACATGACCTAAAAGGAGGTTCCACTAATAAGTGGAATTCACATCATTTGCCTTATGGAATTTTAGCGTCAGTGTTATGCATGTGTGTTTCACCATAAAGATTTATAATAACTTATCCATCGTACATGGAATACTGTCATAATTTGAACAACTCATTGTTTTCATTTGACTAGAACAAAACAACAATTATAAAGTTCTTTATTATAAATCTGAAGGGCTAGGTAGAATGCCAATGACAAACACAATAACACTTTATTTTGTTCCAGACGTGCATTCCTACCATATTCCTTGTCAGTCACTTAGGCCATTGTATTCTTGTATTGCGTTGTTTTGTGTGACACCTCATACAACCAATATGGTCCAAATACCCAAGAATTTTATTGTGTGACTGATATGTCTCCAACGTATGTATAATTTCTTATGTTCCATGCTAGTTTTATGACAATAGCTACATGTTTTATATGCACTTTATATCATATTATGGCATTTATTGGACTAACCTATTAACAAGATGCCACAGTGCCAGTTTCTGTTTTTATGTCTGTTTATTGCAAAAAAGGCCCAAAAACCAAAGTGCTCAGAAAAATCCAGAAAAATTACAGAAATTCTATTTCGCTAGAAGACCCACGGAGCCAGAAGGGCCAGGCCAGAGGAGGCCACGGCCTCCTCCCCATCCACTAGCCCGGCCAGGAGGGGGCGGCACAGCCCTATGGGGTGGGCCCCTCGGGCACCCCCTCGCGCCGCCCTTTCGCCAATATTAAGCTCCTTCCCTGAAAACCCTTAGGAGATCGACGATTTCTCGAGAAGAGTTCCATAGCTCCGCCGCCACCAAAAACCCTAATTCGGGGGACAGAAGTCTCTGTTTCGGCACCCTGCCGGGATGGGGAATTGCCCCCGGAGCCATCTCCATCGACTCCATTGCCATCTTCATCGTTGTTGCTGTCTCCCATGATGAGAAGGGAGTAGTTCTCCCCCGATGCTGAGGGCTCTACCGGTAGCTATGTGGTTCATCTCTCTACCATGGTGTGATCTTTATGTGATCATGAGCTTTGTAATCTAGTTGAATATATAGATGTTACTCTTGTCTATTATGCACTCTAGAGGTTACTTTAATATGAACTCCGGAGTCACTCTCCATGGTGTGATGGTGACAATGTGTGCATCGTGTGTGATTCCTTTATGACGTTGTGGAGCTTGTTTACTCCGGCTTGAGGTGTGCTTTTGCAGCCCTACACAATGAATGGTGTTTGTTATCCAACAAGAGAGTGTTTGAGAGTAGCATTTATTTATTCAATTATGTGATCATTGTTGAGAGTGTCCACTAGTGAAAGTATGGTCCCTAGGCCTTGTTTCTAAGCATTGAAACACCGTTTCCAACAAGTTCTACTACATGTTCGCTTGCTGCCATTTTTATTTCAGATTGCAATTACTACTTATAATCATCCATATTACTTGTATTTCACTATCTCTTCGCCGAACTAGTGCACCTATACATCTGACAAGTGTATTAGGTGTGTTGGGGACACAAGATACTTCTTGTATCTTAATTGTAGGGTTGCTTGAGAGGGATATCTTTGACCTCTACCTCCCTGAGTTCGATAAACCTTGGGTGATTCACTTAAGGGAAACTTGCTGCTATTCTACGAACCTCTGCTCTTGGAGGCCCAACACTGTCTACAGGAACAAAAGTGTGCATAGACATCAAGCTATTTTCTGGCGCCTTTGTCGGGGAGGTAAGTTAAAAGGTATTCACATCCTCCGACTACTAAGCCATTTCCTAGCACTGTTGTCGATGTGTGAGTGCTCGAAGCTATTTCCTTTAGATTCTGCAATTATATCTTTTTGTCTCTTGTTTTTATTTCACTAGTTAGGCTTAATGGAAAACAACAAAAAAATTAGAGATCTTTATGAAATTTATATTGAATTAGGACATGATGCTTTTGAAGAGAAAATTTAAAAACCTATGGAAGTTTGTCTGCATAATAGTGGTAGTAATGTTATTAGTATAAATTTTTTGGACACCATTATTTTTAATGCTATGGAAAAACCCAAGCTTGGGGAAGCTAGTTTATATAAAAATAATCTTTTTTGCTCCTCAGCTTTGGATGAAGTATTTTGCCTTGATAATGCTTTGTCTCCAATATGTGGTAATTCGAATGATGCTTGTGATATTCCAAATCCACCTGTTGAAAGTATTCCTTTTAAAATACCTATGAAAATTGTTGAAAGGGTTATGAATGATCAGTATGTAGGGGATGGATCAGTCCATCCAAGTGTTCACTTGTCTAAACTTACAGAACTTTGTGAGTTATTTGAGATTGCAGGTTTATCAAGAGAAAATGTTATGAGGAAACTATTTCCATTGTCACTTAAGGACAAAGCAAAGGAATGGTATAGGCTGCTGGATGAACAACCATCGAATTGGAAACAGCTTGAATCTCTCTTTTACTCTAAATTTTATCCTCTTCATGAAGTGCATCTAGATAGGAATCGCATTTATAATTTTTACCCTCATGATGGAGAAAGCATTGCTCAAGCTTGGGGAAGACTAAAAACATTAATACTCAAATGTCCTAACCATGAGCTTTCTGAGGAAATAATTGTTACTAATTTTTATGCAAGGCTTTCAAGTCATTATAAGGATTATGTAGATGCATGTTCACAGGGTTCTTTCACAAGTAAGAAGGTTGAAGCTAGATGGGATCTTCTTGAAAGAATTCAAAGCAATACTGAAGATTGGGAGAACGACAAAGGTAAAGAATCAGGTATAAACTATGAATATGAATGCATTAAGTCTTTCATTGAAACTGCTGGTTTTCAAAAGCTTAGTGATAATTATGGTCTTGATTCTCAAATTATTGTTGATTGTTGTAGAACCTTTGCTTCTCATATTAATGTTCCTAAAGAAAATTGGGACGTGTATCATGAACCTTTCAAAGACACTTGCATGGAAAATGAAATTGTTGTTAATGATTGCAATAAACATGCCCAAACTTCTGAAAATACTATTTCTTATAAGCATGTTAATTTTTGTGGAATGCATAGACCTTGTGGAATTAATCAAATCGAAGATGAATATTGTATCCATCATAGGAATGAAAAAACTAGAATGTGGTACAAGGCTCTAAAAGATCTTGGTGAAAAAGTTTGTGACCTCCATCCTTTTATTTGTGAACTTTGCTATGAAGTGGGTCATTTTAATTTTCAATGTTCTGGTCATGATGATAGTATTTCGAATTTAATGAGTACTTCAAGTCTATATTGTGATAACATGATCACTTCTAATCAGCATGATGAACTTACTTTATTTTTGGGGTGTGAAGAGTTATCAAGAAAAATTTCTTTGTTAGATATGAGTGATCTTGATATGAATAGTGTGTTGCATGGATGTTATCTCTATTGTGTTAATAATTGCCATGCCAACACCTACATACAAAGTGTTATAAAGGATGGGACTTTACCAAAATATGACATGACTAATATGTGTTTTGTTCTTATTAATGAAAGAGAGGTATCCTCCCAAGTTTCTTCTATTGTTTCTAATAATAAACCAGGTTGATGATGAACCTATGCCTGTTATTTATATTAGTGATCATGATTGGGAAAAGCACACTTCTTTTGATATTGAAGATCTCTGGGACACTAATTCTGAAAATGATGATGTTAATAATTGCCATAGTATTAGTACTATCCATGTTTCTTCCCATGATGATATAGAAAGCTCTAAGCTTGGGGATAAGGTGTTTGAAAATCCTTTTGCTACTGATTATTATATGTTTGATACATCTCCTTCTAGTAACAATGATGGTATGTTTACAGATGAACACACTTTGGAAGATAACTATTTTATTTCTTATGATGACACTATGCCTCCAATCTTTGACAATTATTATAAAGAATACTATGACATAGGTTATAATTACAGTCATCCTCATGAAACTTGTCATAGTTATGGAGGGATTACCCAAAACCATCTCTCTAATATACAGCTTGTCTATCATATTCAAGTTCGTTATGGTGATTGTGATATTTTCAGTCCATCTACTATTGAGGATAAAATTCATTATGATTATTCTATGCCTCCAATTTATGATGATTATAATGATGGATGTGATAGTTTTACTCCCACTATTACTAATAAAATTGATTATGCTTGTGTGGAGAGTAATGATACTTTTATGCATGTGGATCATGATAAGAATGCTTTATGCGATAGCTATATTGTTGAGTTTATCAATGATACCACTGAAAATTATTATGAGAGAGGGAGACATGGTTTTATATATCTCAATAATATTAAGTCACCTCTCTTTTTGTTGAAAATTTTGAAGTTGCACTTGCTTTGTCTTTCTATGATAGTAGCTTCATGCTTCAATAATTTGTTTTCTTACAAGATTCGTTTGCATAGAAAGTGGGTTAGACTTAAATGTGTTTGGTATTTGCTTTTTGATGCTCTCTTATATTCAACTCTCATCTTTATAAGAGCATCATGAAAATTATCATGCCTAGCTAAAAGGCTTTAAAGAAAAGCGCTCTTGGGAGACAACCCATTGTTTTATTTCTGCAATTTTTGTTTTATTTTTGAGTCAAGGTACTGCCTACTACTGTAGCAATATCTTTGTATCTTTATTTTCTTGCATTGTTGTGCCAAGTAAAGTCTTTGATAGAAAGTTGATACTAAATTTGGATTTCTGCGCAGAAACAGATTTTTAGCTGTCACGAATTTGAGCTTTTCTCTCTGTAGAAAAATCTAAAAATTCTGAAAAAAATCATGAGTAATCCTCAGATATGTACGCAACTTTCATTCAACTGGAGCTTTTCCATCTGAGCATGTTAAGTGCCTCGAAAAAATTCGTCTTTACGGACTGTTCTGTTTTGACAGATTCTGCCTTTTATTTCGCATTGCCTCTTTTACTATGTTTGAGTGGATTTCTTTGCTCCATTAAATTTCAGTAGCCTTGGGTAATGTCCAGAAGTTTTGGGAATGATTGTGTCCTTCCTGAACATGTGAATTTTTGATTATGCACTAACCCTCTAATGAGATTGCTTTGAGTTTGGTGTGAAGGAAGTTTTCAAGGATCAAAAGAGGAGGATGATATAATATGATCAAGAAGAGTGAAAAGTCTAAGCTTGGGGATGCCCCCGTGGTTCATCCCTGCATATTTCAAGAAGACTCAAGCATCTAAGCTTGAGGATGCTGATACGTCTCCAACGTATCGATAATTTCTTATGTTCCATGCTACTTTATTGATGATATCTACATGTTTTATGCACATTGTATGTCGTATTTACGCATTTTCTGGAACTAACCTATTAACAAGATGCCGAAGAGCCGATTCTTTGTTTTCTGCTGTTTTGGTTTCAGAAATCCTAGTAACGAAATATTCTCGGAATTGGACGAAATCACCGGGGTCCTATTTTCGCACGAAGCTTCGGAAGACCGAAGAGATAACGAAGTGGGGCCACGAGGTGGCCAGACCACAGGCGGCGCGGCCTGGCCTGGCCGCGCGGCCTATGGGCCCCTCGTGAGCGCCCTGACCTACCCTTCCGCCTACAAATAGCCTCCGTCGCGAAACCCCCAGTGCGAGAGCCACGATACGGAAAACCTTGCGAGACGCCGCCGCCGTCCCATCTCGGGGATTCGGAGATCGCCTCCGGCACCCTGCCGGAGAGGGGATTCATCTCCCGGAGGACTCTACACCGCCATGGTCGCCTCCGGAGTGATGAGTGAGTAGTTCACCCCTGGACTATGGGTCCATAGCAGTAGCTAGATGGTTGTCTTCTCCTTGTTGTGCTTCATTGTTGGATCTTGTGAGCTGCCTAACATGATCAAGATCATCTATCTGTAATACTATATGTTGTGTTTGTCGGGATCCGATGGATAGAGAATACTATGTTATGGTGATTATCAATCTATTGTTTATGTGTTGTTTATGATCGTGCATGCTCTCCGTTATTAGTAGAGGCTCTGGCCAAGTTTTTGCTCTTAACTCCAAGAGGGAGTATTTATGCTCGATAGTGGGTTCATGCCTTCATTGATACCTGGGATCGTGACAGTAGGTTCTAAGGTTGTGATGTGCTGTTGCCACTAGGGATAAAACATTGATTCTATGTCTAAGGATGTAGTTGTCGATTACATTACGCACCATACTTAATGCAATTGTCTGTTGCTTTGCAACTTAATACTGAATGGGGTTCGGATGATAACCTGAAGGTGGACTTTTTAGGCATAGATGCAGTTGGATGGCGGTCTATGTACTTTGTCGTAATGCCGGATTAAATCTCACTATATTTATCATATCATGTATATGCATTGTTATGCCCTTCTCTATTTGTCAATTGCCCGACTGTAATTTGTTCACCCAACATGCTTTTATCTTATGGGAGAGACACCTCTAGTGAACTGTGGACCCCGGTCCTATTCTTTACATAGCATACAATCTACTGCAATACTTGTTTTACTGTTTTCTTGCAAACAATCATCTTCCACACAATACGGTTAATCCTTTGTTACAGCAAGCCGGTGAGATTGACAACCTCACTGTTTCGTTGGGGCAAAGTACTTTGGTTGTGTTGTGCAGGTTCCACGTTGGCGCCGGAATCCTGTTGTTGCGCCGCATCACATTTCGCCACCATCAACCTTCAACGTGCTTCTTGGCTCCTCTGGTTCGATTAAACCTTGGTTTCTTTCTGAGGGAAAACTTGCTACTGTGCGCATCATACCTTCCTATTGGGGTTCCCAACGAACGTGTGAGTTACACGCCATCAAGCTCTTTTTCTGGCGCCGTTGCCGGGAGATCAAGACACGCTGCAAGGGGAGTCTCCACTTCTCAATCTCTTTACTTTGATTTTGTCTTGCTTTATTTTATTTACTACTTTGTTTGCTGCACCTAAACAAAACACACAAAAATTAGTTGCTAGCTTTACTTTATTTACTGTCTTGTTTGCTTTCTTATATCAAAAACACAAAAGAAATTAGTTACTTGCATTTAATTTATTTTGTTATCATGTCTAGTCATGTACTTGTTTTTATTTTCACTAGTTAGGCTTAATGGAAAACAACAAAAAAATTAGAGATCTTTATAGTATTTATCTTGAGTTAGGACATGAGGTGTTTGAAGAGAAAATTAAAAAACCTATGGAACTTTATATGCATGCTAATGGTAATGTTATTTGTATAAATGCTTTGAACACCATTGTTGCTAATGCTATGGAAGAATTTAAGCTTGGGGAAGCTAGTTGTGATATTTTTAATCCCCCAAGCATGGAGGAGAAATTTTACTTTGATGATACTTTACCTCCTATATATGATGTTTGCAATGATGAATATGATATTTTCAGTCCACCTACTATTGAGGAGAAAATTAATTATGATTACAATATACCTCCTACATATGATGATTATGGTGATGAGAATAATAATGATAGCTATCTTATTGAATTTGCTCCCACTACAACTAATAAAATTGATTATGCTTATGTGGAGAGTAATAAGTTTATGCATGTGGCTCATGACAAGAATGTTTTATGTGATACTTATATTGTTGAGTTTGTTCATGATGCTACTGAAAGTTATTATGAGAGAGGGAAACATGGTTATATGCATCTTAATAATATTAAGTTTCCCCTCTTTATGTTGAGAATCTTGAAGTTGCGCTTGTGTTGCCTTTCTATGCTTGTCACTTTGTTCTTCATGAATTTATTTGTGTACAAGATTCCTTTTCATAGGAAGTCGGTTAGATTTAAAAGTGTTTCTTATTTGCTTCTCTTTTGCTTCAACTCTTATTTCTTGCGAGAGTATCATTGAAATTACTGAGCCCATCTTAATGGCTATAAAGAAAGAACTTCTTGGGAGATAACCCATGTGTTTATTTTACTACAGCAATTTTTGTTTTGTTGAGTCTTGAAAGTTGTTTACTACTGTAGCAACCTCTCCTTATCATGTTTTTGTGCCAAGTAAAGTTTCTATGTCAAAGTTGATGTTATATTTGGGATCGCTGCGCAGAAACAGCATTGCTGTCTGTCACGAATCTGGGCACAGGTCTCTGTAGAAAATTCGAAAAAATCTGCCAATTTACGAGCGTGATCCTCAGATATGTACGCAACTTTAATTAGTTTTGAGTTTTTCCATTTGAGCAAGTCTGGTGCCACTTTAAAATTCGTCTTTACGGACTGTTCTGTTTTTGACAGATTCTGCCTTTTATTTCGCATTGCCTCTTTTGCTATGTTGGATGAATTTCTTTGATCCATTAATGTCCAGTAGCTTTATGCAATGTCCAGAAGTGTAAAGAATGATTGTGCCACCTCTGAACATGTGAATTATTAATTGTGCACTAACCCTCTAATGAGTTTGCTTGAAGTTTGGTGTGAAGGAAGTTTTCAAGGGTCAAGAGAGGAGTATGATATACTATGATCAAGAGGAGTGAAAGCTCTAAGCTTGGGGATGCCCCGTGGTTCACCCCTGCATATTTTAAGAAGACTCAAGCGTCTAAGCTTGGGGATGCCCAAGGCATCCCCTTCTTCATCGACAACATCATCAGGTTCCTCCCCTGAAACTATATTTTTATTCAGTCACATCTTGTGTTCTTTACTTGGAGCGTCGGTTTGTTTTTGTTTTTGTTTTTGTTTGAATAAAATGGATCCTAGCATTCACTTTGTGGAGAGAGACACGCTCCGCTGTTGCATATGGACAAATATGTCCTTAGGCTTTACTCATAATGTTCAAGGCGAAGTTTCTTCTTCGTTAAATTGTTATATGGTTGGAATTGGAAAATGCTACATGTAGTAATTCTAAAATGTCTTGGATAATGTGATACTTGGCAATTGTTGTGCTCATGTTTAAGCTCTTTCATCATATACTTTGCACCCATTAATGAAGAAATACATAGAGCTTGCTAAAATTTGATTTGCATATTTGGTCTCTCTAAGGTCTAGATAATATCTAGTATTGAGTTTTGAACAACAAGGAAGACGGTGTAGAGTCTTATAATGTTTACAATATGTCTTTTATGTAAGTTTTGCTGCACCGGTTCATCCTTGAGTTTGCTTCAAATAACCTTGCTAGCCTAAGCCTTGTATCGAGAGGGAATACTTCTCATGCATCCAAAATCCTTGAGCCAACTACTATGCCATTTGTGTCCACCAAATCTACCTACTACATGGTATTTCTCCGCCATTCCAAAGTAAATTGCTTGAGTGCTATCTTTAAAATTCCATCATTCACCTTTGCAATATATAGCTCATGGGACAAAATAGCCTTAAAAACTATCGTAGTATTGAATATGTACTTATGCACTTTATCTCTTATTAAGTTGCTTGTTGTGCGATAACCATGCTTCTGGGAACGCCATCAATTACTCTTTATTGAATATCATGTGAGTTGCTATGCATGTCCGTCTTGTCTGAAGGATCTATCACCTTAATGATTGGAGCATGCATATTGTTAGAGAAGAACATTGGGCCGCTAACTAAAGCCATGAATCATGGTGGAAGTTTCAGTTTGGACATATATCCTCAATCTCATATGAGAATAATAATCATTGCTACATGCTTATGCATTTAAGAGGAGTCCATTATCTGTTGTCCATGTTGTCCCGGTATGGATGTCTAAGTTGAGAATAATCAAAAGCGAGAAATCCAAAATGCGAGCTTTCTCCTTAGACCTTTGTACAGGCGGCATGGAGGTACCCCTTTGTGACACTTGGTTGAAACATAGCATGCAAAGATCCGGTAGTCCAAGATAAGTAGGACAAGGTGCGGGCACTATTAATATACTATGCATGAGGCTTGCAACTTGTAAGATATAATTTACATAACTCATATGCTTTATTACTACCGATGACAAAATTGTTTCATGTTTTCAAAATAAAAGCTCTAGCACAAATACAGCAATCGATGCTTTCCTCTTTGAAGGACCATTCTTTTACTTTTATTGTTGAGTCAGTTTACCTATCTCCCTCCACCTTAAGAAGCAAACACTTGTGTGAACTGTGCATTGATTCCTACATACTTGCATATTGCACTTGTTATACTACTTTATGTTGACAATATCCATGAGATATACATGTTATAAGTTGAAAGCAACCGCTGAAACTTAATCTTCCTTTGTGTTGCTTCAACACCTTTACTTTGATTTATTGCTTTATGAGTTAACTCTTATGCAAGACTTATTGATGCTTGTCTTGAAGTACTATTCATGAAAAGTCTTTGCTTTATGATTCAGTTGTTTACTCATGTCATTACCATTGTTTTGATCGCTGCATTCATTACATATGTTTACAAATAGTATGATCAAGATTATGATGTCATGTCACTTCAGAAATTATCTTTGTTATCGTTTTACCTGCTCGGGACGAGCAGAACTAAGCTTGGGGATGCTGATACGTCTCCAACGTATCGATAATTTCTTATGTTCCATGCTACTTTATTGATGATATCTACATGTTTTATGCACATTGTATGTCGTATTTACGCATTTTCTGGAACTAACCTATTAACAAGATGCCGAAGAGCCAGTTGCTGTTTTCTGCTGTTTTTGGTTTCAGAAATCCTTGTAACGAAATATTCTCGGAATTGGACGAAATCACCGCCCAGGGTCCTATTTTCGCACGAAGCTTCCAGAAGACCGAAGAGATAACGAAGTGGGGCCACGAGGTGGCCAGACCACAGCGGCGCGGCCTGGCCCCTGCCGCGCGGCCTGTCATCGGGCCCTCGTGAGCGCCTGACCTACCCTTCCGCCTACAAATAGCCTCCGTCGCGAAACCCCCGAGAGCCACGATACGGAAAACCTTGCGAGACGCCGCCGCCGCGAATCCCATCTCGGGGCATTCAGGAGATCGCCTCCGGCACCCTGCCGGAGAGGGGATTCATCTCCCGGAGGACTCTACACCGCCATGGTCGCCTCCGGAGTGATGAGTGAGTAGTTCACACCTGGACTATGGGTCCATAGCAGTAGCTAGATGGTTGTCTTCTCCTTGTTGTGCTTCATTGTTGGATCTTGTGAGCTGCCTAACATGATCAAGATCATCTATCTGTAATACTATATGTTGTGTTTGTCGGGATCCGATGGATAGAGAATACTATGTTATGGTGATTATCAATCTATTGTTTATGTGTTGTTTATGATCTTGCATGCTCTCCGTTATTAGTAGAGGCTCTGGCCAAGTTTTTGCTCTTAACTCCAAGAGGGAGTATTTATGCTCGATAGTGGGTTCATGCCTTCATTGATACCTGGGATCGTGACAGTAGGTTCTAAGGTTGTGATGTGCTGTTGCCACTAGGGATAAAACATTGATTCTATGTCTAAGGATGTAGTTGTCGATTACATTACGCACCATACTTAATGCAATTGTCTGTTGCTTTGCAACTTAATACTGAATGGGGTTCGGATGATAACCTGAAGGTGGACTTTTTAGGCATAGATGCAGTTGGATGGCGGTCTATGTACTTTGTCGTAATGCCGGATTAAATCTCACTATATTTATCATATCATGTATATGCATTGTTATGCCCTTCTCTATTTGTCAATTGCCCGACTGTAATTTGTTCACCCAACATGCTTTTATCTTATGGGAGAGACACCTCTAGTGAACTGTGGACCCCGGTCTTATTCTTTACATAGCATACAATCTACTGCAATACTTGTTTTACTGTTTTCTTGCAAACAATCATCTTCCACACAATACGGTTAATCCTTTGTTACAGCAAGCCGGTGAGATTGACAACCTCACTGTTTCGTTGGGGCAAAGTACTTTGGTTGTGTTGTGCGGGTTCCACGTTGGCGCCGGAATCCCTGTTGTTGCGCCGCATCACATTTCGCCACCATCAACCTTCAACGTGCTTCTTGGCTCCTACTGGTTCGATTAAACCTTGGTTTCTTTCTGAGGGAAAACTTGCTACTGTGCGCATCATACCTTCCTCTTGGGGTTCCCAACGAACGTGTGAGTTACACGCCATCATGCCCAAGCCACCCCCTTCTTCATCAAACTTATCAGGTCACCTCTAGTGAAACTATATTTTAATTCCGTCACATCCTATGTGCTTTACTTGGAGCGTCCGTGTGCTTTTATTCTCGTTTGTTATTTTAGTTTTCTGAATAAATCGGATCCTAACATGCTTGTGTGGGAGAGAGACACGCTCCGCTTTTCCATTTGAACACTTGTGTTCTTCGTTTTACTTTTAATGTTCATGGCGAAAGCTGAAAGCTGCAGCACTTATTGTTATTTGGTTGGAAACAGAAAATGCTTCATGTGGTAATTGGTATATTATCTTGAATAATTTGATACTTGGCAATTGTTTTGAGCTCTCAAGTAGATCATGTTTAAGCTCTTGCATCATGTAGTTTAAACCTATTAGTGGAGAACTACCGTAGAGCTTGTTGAAATTTGGTTTGCATGATTGGTCTCTCTAAGGTCTAGATATTTTCTGGTAAAAGTGTTTGAGCAACAAGGAAGACAGTGTAGAGTCTTATAATGCTTGCAATATGTTCTTGTGTAAGTTTTGTTGTACTGGTTTATACTTGTGTTTGCTTCAAACAACCTTGCTAGCCAAAGCCTTGTACTGAGAGGTAATGCTTCTCGTGCATCCAAAACCTTGAGCCAAAACCTATGCCATTTGTGTCCACCATAACTACCTACTATGTGGTATTTTTCTGCCATTCCAAGTAAATACTTCATGTGCTACCTTTAAACAATTCAAAACTTTATTACTCCTTATTTGTGTCAATGTTTTATAGCTCATGAGGAAGTATGTGGTGTTGTATCTTTCAATCTTGTTGGGCAGACTTTCACCAATGGACTAGTGGCATATACATCCGCTTATCCAATAATTTTGCAAAAAGAGCTGGCAATGGGGTGCCCAGCCCCAATTAATTAACTTTCATTAATAATTCTCTTCACATGATTTGCCCTGATTTATCAGTAAGCAACTTAATTTTGCAATAGACACTCCTCCATGGTATGTGAAATGTTGGAAGGCACCCGAGGATTCGGTTAGCCATGGCTTGTGAAAGCAAAAGGTTGGGAGGAGTGTCAACTATAAATAAAACTAAAATACATGTGTAAACAAAAGAGTAGAGGGATGATCTACCTTGCTGGTAGAGATAACGTCCTTCATGGGAGCCGCTCTTTGAAAGTCTGTTTGACAAGGGGTTAGAGTGCCCACTACCATTCGTTGACAACAACAAACACCTCTCAAAACTTTATTTTTATGCTCTCTTTATGATTTCAAAATTTAAAAAGCTCTAGAACATGATTTAATCCATGCTTCCCTCTGCGAAGGGCCTATCTTTTACTTTATGTTGAGTCAGTTTACCTACTTCTTTCTATCTTAGAAGCAAACACTTGTGTCAACTTTTTGTGCATCATTTCTTATGTGCTTGCTTATTGCACTCATCATATTACTTTGTGTTGATAATTATCCATGAAATATACATGTTAAAAGTTGAAAGCAATTGCTGAAACTTAAATCTTCCTTTGTGTTGCTTCAAAACCTTGTATTAAGAATCTATTGCTTTATGAGTTAACTCTTATGCAAGACTTTTTGATGCTTGTCTTGAAAGTACTATTCATGAAATTTTTTTGCTATATGATTCAGTTGTTTAGTCATTATCTTTTTGTTAGCAAACTATAGACCATTGCTTTGAGTCACTTCATTCATCTCATATGCTTTACAATAGTATTGATCAAGATTATGTTGGTAGCATGTCACTTTAGAAATTATTTTTGTTATCGTTTACCTACTCGAGGACGAGTAGAACTAAGATTGGGGATGCTTGATACGTCTCCAACGTATCTATAATTTCTTATGTTCCATGCTAGTTTTATGCCAATAGATACATGTTTTATATGCACTTTATATCATATTATGGCATTTATTGGACTAACCTATTAACAAGATGCCACGGTGCCAGTTTATTATGTCTGTTTATTGCAGAAAAGGCCCAAAAACCAAAGTGCTCGGAAAAATCCAGAAAAATTATAGAAATTCTATTGCGGAAGACCCACGGAGCCGGAAGGGCCAGGCCAGGAGGCCCACGGCCTCCTCCCCATCCAGGCGCGGCCGGGGGAGGCGGCGCTGCCCTATGGGGTGGGCCCCTCGGGCACCCCCTCGCGCCGCCCTTTCGCCTATATTAAGCACCTGCTCCTGCCCTTTCGCCCATGGGGCCTCCACACCATAGGGGGCGCGGCCCACCCCTCTTTCGCGCCACCAGGTGGGGAGGGCACCCTGAGGCCCCTCCGAGGCCGCCCTTCCGCCTATATATTCTCCCAGAAGTAAAAACCCTATGGGCATTGGTCTTCCTCCACGAAAAGTTACGTAGCCGCCGCCATCACGAAGCCAAGTTCGGGGGACAGAAGTCTCTGTTCCGGCACGCCGCCGGACGGGGAAGTGCCCCCGGAATCCATCTCCATCGACACCACCGCCATCTTCATCACCGTTGCTGTCTCCCATGAGGAGGGAGTAGTTCTCCATCGAGGCTAAGGGCTGTACCGGTAGCTATGTGGTTAATCTCTCTCCTATGTACTTGAATATAATAATCTCATGAGCTGCCTTACATGATTGAGATTCATATGATGATGCTTGTAATCTAGATGTCATTATGCTAGTCAAGTGGATTTTACTTATGTGATCTCCGGAGACTCCTTGTCCCACGTGTGTAAAGGTGACAGTGTGTGCACCGTGTGGGTCTCTTAGGCTATATTTCACAGAATACTTATTCACTGTTATGAATAGCATAGTGAGGTGCTTATTTATATCCCTTTATGATTGCAATGTGTTTTGTATCGCTACTAGTCTATGTGCTACTCATGTGATGTTATTAAAGTAGTCTATTCCTCCTGCATGGTGTAATGGTGACAGTGTGTGCATCGTGTAGTTCTTGTCGTAGATTATGATCATAATCTCTTGTAGGTTATGGAGTTGATTATCGCTATGATAGTATTGATGTGATTTATTCCCCTTCATAGTGTAAAGGTGACAGTGTGTATGCTATGTTAGTACTCGGTCTATTTTGCAAAGATCTATTATGCTCTAAGGTTACTTAAACATGAATATCGAATGTTGTGGAGCTTGTTAACTCCGGCATTGAGGGTTCGTGTAATCCTACGCAACAAATGGTGTTCATTATCAAACAAGAGTATATGTAGAACAAATGAGAGAAGTTATTATTTATTATGCGATCAATGTTGAGAGTGTCCACTAGTGAAAGTATGATCCCTAGTCCTTGTTTCCAATACTGCAAACACCGCTTATTTACTGTTCTGTTGCATGTTTACTCGCTGCCATATTTTATTCAGATTACTATTACCACTCATATACATCCATACTACTTGTATTTCACTATCTCTTCGCCGAACTAGTGCACCTATACATCTGACAATTGTATTAGGTGTGTTGGGGACACAAGAGACTTCTTGTATCGTGATTGCAGGGTTGCTTGAGAGGGATATCTTTGACCTCTTCCTCCTGAGTTCGATAAACCTTGGGTGATCCACCTAAGGGAAAACTTGCTGCTGTTCTACAAACCTCTGCTCTTGGAGGCCCAACACTGTCTACAGGAAAAGAAGCGTGAGTAGACATCACACCGTTTCCAACAAGTTATGCTACATGTTCGCTTGCTGCCATTTTTATTTCAGATTGCAATTACTACTTATAATCATCCATATTACTTGTATTTCACTATCTCTTCGCCGAACTAGTGCACCTATACATCTGACAAGTGTATTAGGTGTGTTGGGGACACAAGAGACTTCTTGTATCTTAATTGCAGGGTTGCTTGAGAGGGATATCTTTGACCTCTACCTCCCTGAGTTCGATAAACCTTGGGTGATTCACCTAAGGGAAACTTGTTGTTGTTTTCTACGAACTCTTCAGGCCCAACCAACATGGTACTAATAAAGAATTTCATTATGTGACCAAACAAAGAATACATTCATAACATGTATATCATCTATATACACCTGAGCTAGACTTTCTAGTCTTTTCTTTCTTTCTGCCAAAAATCTTTTGTAGTTTCTCTTTTAGCTTTCCTCATTCTCAGAAAACACTTCACCTTCAAAACCTTCTACGTCCATTGGTCAAATACCAATAACCTTGAGGTTCTTACTTTGAAGTTGATCATCACATGACAAGTGTTCCAAATTTCACTATTAGTAACTTTTTAATGTGATGAACAATTTCACTCATAATTTTATCCATCAAATCATGAAGACTTTCCAAGACCATGTCTGTACATGCTAGACTCGTAAAGTTTAACCTTAGTACTCGTATGTGCAAATCTGGCTTGCACCTGTTGTATGCACACGTAGAATCTATAACACCCGATCATCACGTGATGCTTCGAAACGACGAGTCTTAGCAACGGTGCATACTAAGGACGATCACTTCGTGGATATGCGAATATCATTTAGGGCCCAACTAGTTGGAGGATTGGGACGCCTAGCGTCTTCAACCTTCGTATATTCCCATAAAACTTATGAGTTTATGCAGTCTCACTAGATTATATTCTATCATCTTGCAATAAGGTCTTAGATATCACATATATCTAATACCTCTCTTATTTCTGAAAACAAAATTTCCAGCTCCTCACTTTTCAAACGGATTTGAACTTCAAGTTTTACGGAGACAAGATGATTTTAGGTACTAATTGAAACCATTGCTCTTTGAATCAGCAATATGAGGTTTACTAAAAGTTTGCAATAGGACTTAATCATTTCTTGATTCTTTAACAATACGGTACCAGTCCGTAAAGTTACTTGTCAGACTTAACAATATTTCTATCTCAATTACAAGACTAGCGCATGGTAGATAACGGATGCCAATTCTACAAATTTAATTCAAAATACTATTCAGACTATGTTCATGATAATTAGTTCATGTTTTAATCTAATTACTAATGAACTCCCACTTAATACAACATCCCTCATAGTTGTTTAGTGGCACACGATCCATATCCACTACACCAAAACCGATCATCACGTGAGATGATGTAGCTTCAATGGTGAACATCAACATGTTGATCATATCATCCATATGACTCATGTTCAACCTTTCGGTTTCCTGTGTTCGAGTCCATGTCTGTACATGCTAGGCTCATCAAGTAAACCCAAGTATTTCCGCGTGTGCAACATGCCTTACACCCGTTGTATGTGAACGTAGAATCTATCACATCTGATCATCACGAGATGCTTCAAAACGACGAACTGTAGCAACGGTGCATACGAGGGGAGAACACTTTATTATCTTGATATTAATGTGAGGGATCATATTATAATGCTACCGTCGCGATCTAAGAAAGATAAGATGCATAAAGAATTAACATCACATGCAATTCATAATATGTGATATGATATGGACTTTCTTCGTGTGCTTTTGATCTCCATCTCCAAAGCACACGAGCATGATCTCCATCATCACCAGCATTGCACCAAGGTCCATGGCGCCGCTTCATGGTTGTCCATCACTTATAGCTACTATAACAACTACTTGAAATAAAGCTATTACATGATGAATAGACACGCAGGTCTTAACAAATTTAAAGACAACCATTAGGCTCCTGCCGGTTGCCATAATACAATAATGAACATCTCATACATCAAATATAAACATCACATCATGGCCATATCACATCACCAAACCCTGCAAAAACAAGTTAGACGCCTCTAATTTGGTTTGCATATTTTACGTGGTTTAGGGTTTTCGAGTAAGATCCAATCTACCTATGAACATGAACCACAACGATGATACTAGTGTTGTCGATATAAATAGTAAATTGAATCTTAACTATGGTGAGAGAGACAGACACCCGCAAAGCCACTTATGCAATACAAGTTGCATGTCAAGCGTGGAGCAAGTCTCATGAGACGCGGTCATGTAAAGTTAGCCCGGCCGCTTCATCCCACCATCCCGCAAGATCAAAGTACACATAACTAAAGACAACAAAAACATCAACGCCCACAAACTCATTGTGTTCTACTCGTGCAACAGATCTGTGCATAGACACGGCTCTGATACCACTGATGGGTTCATTGCATGGAAAACAAAAAAATTCTACCGTGAACATGAACAAAAACCAAGATCCAATCTAGGAAGAAGCAAGATCTAATCTACCAAGATCGAAGCAACGAGATATATGTGAGACTAACCCTCGAAGATTCCAAAGCCTACGAGATTAGATCTCGTTGTTGATGTAGTCGATCGTCCCGTGCTGAAAAGCTGCAGGGCTTCGCCAAGCCGGAGCAGACTAGCGGTGGAGGAGAGAGATCGGCGGCTAGGGTTTTTGGGAGAGGGAACCTTGGGGTGGCCGGCCATCCTCCTCACCTCTATATATAGAGGGAGGGGTGGCTAGGGCTGGCCCCACCTCTCTCCAAGTCGCACCAAGAAGGGGGAGGAGATAAACCTCTCCCCAAACCTTTATCTCTTATTTAAACCATTCAAATCTAGAGATAGATCTTATCTCTAATTTAAATCACTTAAATCTTATCTCTAAGGGGCTGGCCGACTTGGGCCCACATGTCATAGTGTGCCTAGCCCACTAGGCCATGTAGCACTCATGTGGCCCCTCCCGGGGTGGTGGGCCCACGGGTGACCCTCTAGAACCTTCTAGAAGCTCCGGTCAAAACACCAAAACTTTTCACGAACCCCGGAAGATGATTTCCATTATATGAAACTTATTCTCTGGACCATTCCGAACCTCCTCGTGATGTCCTGGATCCCATCCGAGACTCCGAACAACATTTGGTCTCCATCTCATATTCCGAAGCTATTATACAACATCGAACCTTACGCGCGTCACCCTACGGTTCGTGAACTATGCGGACATGATCGAGACTCCTCTCCGACCAATAACCAATAGCGGGACCTGGAGATCCATAATGGCTCCCACACATTCAGCGATAACTTAGTGATCGATTGAACCATTAACATACGATACGATTCCCTTTGTCACGCGATACTTTACTTGTCCGAGGTTCGATCATCGGTATCTCCATACCTAGTTCAACCTCGTTACCGACAAGTACTCTTTACTCGTACCGTGGTATGTCATCTCTTGTGACCTAGTCACATGCTTGCAAGCTAATTAGATGACATTCCACCGAGAGGGCCCAGAGTATATCTATCCGTCATCGGGATGGACAAATCCCACTCTTGATCCATATGCCTCAACTTACACTTTCCGAATACTCAATCCCATATTTATAACCACCCATTTACGCAATGGCGTTTGATGTAATCAAAGTACCCTTCCGGTGTAAGTGATTTACATGATCTCATGGTCGAAGGACTAGGTAACTATGTATCGAAAGCTTATAGCAATATGAACTTAATGACTTGATCTCATGCTACGCTTATTTGGGTGTATGTCCATTATATCATTCACCCAATGACATAACCTTGTTATTAACAACATCCAATGTTCATGATCACGAAACCATGATCATCTATTAATCAACAAGCTAGTTATACAAGAGGCTTTCTAGGGACTCCTTGTTGTTTACATAACACACATGTATCAATGTTTCGGTTAATACAATTATAGCATGGGATGCAAACATTTATCATGAACACTAAGATATAACAATAACTAATTTATTATTGCCTCTTGGGCATATCTCCAACAGTCTCCCACTTGCACTAGAGTCAATAATCTAGTTCACATTTGTAAAGATGTAACACCTTGGCCTTCTGGTGCTTATCATGTTTTGCTCACGGGAGAGGTTTCAGTCAACGAATCTGACACTCAGAAACGTATGTATTTTGCAATTCATTTGCGTCTCCACGCATCACTCATTTTCCAAATGAGTCGGCATTAATCGTATATGTTCAGTCTTCTGTTGGACGGTACATATACCGCTCCGGTGGTCGGACACGAGCATAAACCCTATCTACTCCGATGCATTCCCTCGCAAAATCCGCAGCCACCGACGAACCTCTAGCAACCAAATACTCGACCGCATCCACCTAATTCGACCGGCATCGATGTAAAATGCTCTGCCGCGTCAACATGGACCCCATGATGGGTTCGTTGCATGGAAAACAAAAATTTTCTACCGTGAACATGAACAAAAACCAAGATCCAATCTAGGAAGAAGCAAGATCTAATCTACCAAGATCGAAGCAACGAGATATATGTGAGACTAACCCTCGAAGATTCCAAAGCCTACGAGATTAGATCTCGTTGTTGATGTAGTCGATCGTCCGTGCTGCAATCCGGCAGCACTTCCGTACTCGGTCGTGCGTACGGTGTCGATGAAGCCCGTCCTCTCCCGTTCCAGCGGGCAGCGGAGGCGTGGTAGATCCCCTCGGAATCCCAGCAGCACGACGGTGTGGTGGTGGTGGTGGAGGAGAAAAGCTGCAGGGCTTCGCCAAGCCGGAGCAGACTAGCGGTGGAGGAGAGAGATCGGCGGCTAGGGTTTTTGGGAGAGGGAACCTTGGGGTGGCCGGCCATCCTCCTCACCTCTATATATAGAGGGAGGGGTGGCTAGGGCTGGCCCCACCTCTCTCCAAGTCGCACCAAGAAGGGGGAGGAGATAAACCTCTCCCCAAACCTTTATCTCTTATTTAAACCATTCAAATCTAGAGATAGATCTTATCTCTAATTTAAATCACTTAAATCTTATCTCTAAGGGGCTGGCCGACTTGGGCCCACATGTCATAGTGTGCCTAGCCCACTAGGCCATGTAGCACTCATGTGGCCCCTCCCGGGGTGGTGGGCCCACCGGTGGCCCTCTAGAACCTTCTAGAAGCTCCGGTCAAAACACCGAAACTTTTCCCGAACCCCGGAAGATGACTTCCATTATATGAATCTTATTCTCTGGACCATTCCGGACCTCCTCGTGATGTCCTGGATCCCATCCGAGACTCCGAACAACATTTGGTCTCCATCTCATATTCCGAAGCTACTATACATCGAACCTTACGCGCGTCACCCTATGGTTCGTGAACTATGCGGACATGATCGAGACTCCTCTCCGACCAATAATCAATAGCGGGACCTGGAGATCCATAATGGCTCCCACACATTCAGCGATAACTTAGTGATCGATTGAACCATTAACATACGATACCGATTCCCTTTGTCTCACGATATTTTACTTGTCCGAAGTTTGATCATCGGTATCTCCATATCTTGTTCAACCTCGTCTCCGACAAGTACTCTTTACTCGTACCGTGGTATATCATCTCTTATGAACCATTCATATGCTTGCAAGCTAATCAGACGATATTCCACCGAGAGGGCCCAGAGTATATCTATCCGTCATCGGGATGGACAATATCCCACTCTTGATCCATATGCCTCAACTCATACTTTCCGAATACTCAATCCCATATTTATAACCACCCATTTACGCAGTGGCGTTTGATGTAATCAAAGTACCCTTCCGGTAAGTGATTTACATGATCTTCGAAGGACTAGGTAACTATGTATCGAAAGCTTATAGCAAGATAAACTTAATGACTTGATCTCATGCTACGCTTATTTGGGTGTATGTCCATTATATCATTCACCCAATGACATAACCTTGTTATTAACAACATCCATTGTTCATGATCACGAAACCATGATCATCTATTAATCAACAAGCTAGTTATACAAGAGGCTTACTAGGGACTCCTTATTGTTTACATAACACACATGTATCAATGTTTCGGTTAATACAATTATAGCATGGAATGCAAACATTTATCATGAACACTAAGATATAACAATAACTAACTTATTATTGCCTCTTGGGCATATCTCCAACAACCCATGCCACCGCCCGCCCCGCCGTGCTACGGTTCCCGCGGACAAATCCTCAAGACGAGCGCCAAGCTCAAAGCAAGTCGGTCGGTGGCCAGCAAGAAGCAGGCGGTGCGGTGCTGGACCAACTGGGGAGTTGCTCTGCCTCCCTCCCTCGTGTTGTATGCCTACGGCGGCGCTTCCTCCTCGGGTGCGAGGAGCTGCTGCGGCAGCAGCCGTCGTACTCCCTCTTCGCGGCCCGCCCTCTCCTCGGGGTTCAGCTCCGAGGAATCGGAAGAAGAAGACGTGGTCGACGGTGACTACGTCGCCTCCGACGAGGCCGAGGCGCGCGTCCTCGAGCGGATCAAGCGGCGCTCCAGGCGCACCCACCTCTGCGAGGTCGCCGCCGATGATGCCGAGCTGGAGGAGGCCCTCCGCCTCATCGAGCGCCAGAAGGCGGAGGAGGAGGCGGTCCAGCAGCTCCAGCAGCGCCAGAAGGCGGAGGAGCGCGCGGCGGGAGTCATCGTCATCGAATGAAGCACCATTGCGGCCGTAGTTAGTGCGCCATCGTAGCTAGCGGCCGTAGGTAGATGCGCCGCCGTAGCTAGCGGTCGTAGGGAGATGCGCCGCCGATTCTTTGGCTCTCTGTATAATCGGTATCAACTATGTGCGATCGTTAACTGAACTTTCTCTGAACCAAAATTTTAAAAAATACAGTTTACGATTTGGTGGCTGCTCTGCCCACGAGTTTCTCGAACTGAAAATGCGGGATTCAGGTGAACTGAACTCCTCGTTGCTACTCTAAGTCTTGGGAGGCAAGAAGGCTCGCCTAGAGATAAGGTAGGTTTAGATTACAAATCCTATATTACCAATATACCTACCAAATATATATATAACATAACCCATCTTGTAATAGGCTGCAAAGCCTCATGGACAGAAAACTCTTCTCCCTCTGCCGGCGACCTTCATAAGAAACCGGGTATACTCAGCAAAAAAAAAAAAAAAACCCGGTAGTGCTAGTACTAAATTAACTTAGCTGCAGGAAATCAGTTTTTCTGTTGCCTAGATATATGCTGTGGGCGATAGAGACCATGTGCTTTTCAAATCTAGAATGTGATGCTCCATGCAGCTGCTGCGAATTCTAACCACAAATTGCTACCAGATTACCTCACGTTGACTGGGGAGTGATAACTAAAACCCGGAACAAAGTCTTTGCACCCCGCAATGCTCGGAGCCATGGTGCGACTAATTCCACTACACGGCCACGCACGGCGATGTGTGAAGCCAAGTCTTCGCATGCACCCTGCAATGCTTCGATTGCATGGATCCCTTTTAATAGGCATCACCCAGCTAATTCCTAACCAATGGCCTTGACAGCTCCCGCGGCCTCTCCTATTCCTACGAAGACGCCTGGGCCATCCCTTCACCGACGCCTCCGACCTCGCTAGGTAGCTCCGTCGCCATTGCCGGCGCGCGCGCAGCAATGACCTCCTCCTCCGCCGCCTCCTCCTCTCACCTCCATATTACCATCACCAACCCCACCTCGGCCATCACCACCGCTACCAACAGCAACAACAACAACATCAAATCGCACCACCACAACCATCACCACTCCGGCGCTCGCTCGCAGTCGAGCAGCGTCTCCCCTCGCAGCGGCGGCGGTGGTGGCAGCGGCGGTGGGACGACCAACCAGGCGTGCGCGGCGTGCAAGTACCAGCGGCGCAAGTGCAACCCAGACTGCCCGCTCGCGCCCTACTTCCCCGCCGACCAGCAGGTCCGCTTCCTCCGCGCTCATCGCCTGTTCGGCGTCAGCAACATCCTCAAGACGCTGAAGCGCCTCAAGCCGGAGGAGCGCGACACCGCCATGCAGACGCTCATCTACCAGGCGGAGATGCGTGCCGCGGATCCCACTTCAGGCTGCTGCCGCATCATCGCCGAACTCGAGCACACCTTTAACCTTGAGTTCGCCGAACTGTCTGCCCTGCAACACCACCTCGATCTCTGCCGCCAGGCCACCCCGTGCGTCGGGGCACTGCCGGCTGGTGGCGGCGGCGTGATGGACGGCCCATGCACCGACCTCGAGGTCACGTCCTCCAACCAGCAGCCGCTCCTCCTCGGCGCCGAGCAAGATCAGGACGTCGTCGACGCGCTCTACGTCGGGCAAGAAACTCACGAGGTGATACGTAACGGCGCCCATCACGACGACCTGAACAACAGCCCTAAACCGCAAGATCACCACGGTGGACAACAGCAGCCACAGCAGCTGTACGACTATTTCTACTACGAGACGACCGGAGCCGGCGAAGACACGGGAAGCAAGCCCAGTGGCGTCGACATTAACGTCGACATCATGGAGCATTTCGATTACGACTCCGACTGCGACGCTGATGATGATCATCACAAGGTGGATCAAATGCCGCCGATGATGTCGTCGGGCATAGGTCAGCAGCTCGAGGAGCACTACCAGATTGGCCAGAAGGAGTACGAGATGAAGGTGGCCTCGCTCGTCGATGTGTTCGACATGCGGCAGGAGCTGCAGGCGGTGGACGTGAACACGGATATCGACATCAAGGAGGAGCTTCAGGAGGAGGAGACCAAGAATAACATCGGACTAGGTGAAGCAGCACACGTGGCTGAGTCGTCACATTGCAGGCTAGGGTTAGGCTTTTAATTTCTTCTGTCTGGTGCGCTATCGCTACATTCATGCATGCATGTGCTTATGTTTTGTTTAAGTTCTTTCTGAGAGTGAGAGAGCACGTAGAAATTATAATACTATATTTTCTTTGTCAATTGGAAACCCCGTGACTAATTAGCACAAGTTGGTTTAGTTAGACCATGCACTATGTTACTCCGGTTCAAAGAAAAAGGTGGGAGTGAAGTGAATCGCTTTCATTTGCTGCTATGTGAGGAGCATTTCTTTCTTTCCTTTTCTTTTTTGCACAAAGAAGGGGTCTAGAAGACCCCAGAAGAACCTCTACTGAAACACGTGGCAGGTACAAGTTTACATAGGCCCTTTTACAACACTCGTACTAAAGAACCAATAATTAGAGGATAAGGGCAGCCAATCTACAGAAAACACCCTAGAACTTAAGATAGAAACGCAATCGAGTCCATGGGTGCCTCCACCACCCGATGCCGGCGTCCCCAAGGCGTCACCACCAAGGAACAAGGTGTGAGCGCCTGAACACACCTCTTTCCGGCGTAGATCCGTCGCTGCTGGACGCCTTGAAGCCACCGGGGACGTGCCACTTGGTAGCAGCAAAGCGCCAAGCTCCAGCAGCTAGGATGAAGCAGGGCCTCCGATCTGGAGGTTGTCGATGATGGGCCGCCATGCCGGCCATGGATAGCAGAGGCAGAGATACCTCTAGCTTGGATGCACACGTCGAAGCAGGACCACCGCCACCGGTGAAGGTGCCGCCTGAAGAAGAGCAGAACTCCTCTCTCCCGTCTCCCCTCGCCACCACGGCCGGACATCGACAACAAGAAAACACAGCTCCCCCTTCTCTGACCACCCCCACCACAAACACCGGAATTATTGAAGGAGACGGTGCTCCTCTTCCTCTCAAGCAACTCCGGCCACCGGAGCAACCAGGCGAGAAGGAGGAACCCTAAACTACACCGGATTTGGACGAACAAATCCAGCAAACCGCTCCACTCTAATGGCATAACGCCAGGCTCCACATGGGTAGACCACCTAATCCTACGGCTACAATGGAGAGAGGGCCGCCTCTTCTCCCCCATCCACTCCGGCAGGTAGATCTGCTGGAGGAGAGGGGGAGTAGCGCCGAGGCGACGAAGGACGCTCCGAGACGAGAGGGGTGGAGAGAGACAGAGGAGGGGGGATGAGAGCGGTTCTTGTCATATGAGGAGCGTTTCTTGTCAGGGTCTGCAAGGTGCATGCAGCATGCAAAGCTATTTTATTCTAGTATGTTTTATCTCTCTCCTTTTCTTTTCTCTCTGGTAAGTGGCCCTCTGTGTGCATGCTCCTGATGCATGCTTCATGTTTCGTTTGATCCGCATCAATTTGTTGGTTTCCTTTTTCTGTTTGACACAATGAATTGGTTCTCTGTTACGTATGGAACCCATTCCATGAACATTTTGGTTTGCTTTGGACACACATAGGGTCTTAGAACTAGCATTGTGGCCCCAATAGATTGTGGCCCTGTCTGGTATAAGTGATAATACAAGTACTACGTAGTACTTGTTTCTTATCTTATGCAAATACTTTTAGACATATTAGATATGGAGTATAATATTTTCTACAAAATGAGCAACATTTTATACATGGATATGTTTATAAAGGCGTAACTTTACAGTTTTTTAGTCCATATGTAATCGTGCTGCTAAGAAAAATTTAATGGGCATCTGAAACAAGTGGTTGTTATGAGCCCAATTATTATGAATTACTTTTATTATAAATTCTAATCATATTGATTTTTCTCAACAAAAATTAATACTTCATCAAGAGAGCAATATTTTAAACAAATCAAGAGTAATAAAATACTTCATATGGAGTAACATAATTATGAAATATTTTTTTCTATTGGATCCATATTTCATCAAGAGAACAGCATTTCAAACAAATCAATAACCAACATTTTTCTACTGTTGTCAGCACTACGATCAGGGGAGGATCCAGCGTGTATTCTATGGGGGAAGCTGCCACCACTCAATTTTAAGTGTCCGTGTGATATGCCATGCTAAAGAGTGGATTTCCCTCGCTCAGCAAAATGATTTGCACCACTAAGGGCGACTACCGACGCCGCCGCATTCCCCAACTTCCTCCTCGTCGGGCCTACATTCACTCTGCCAGCATGTGATTTCTCGGGCCCGCCTCTTCTATGAAAGCCAGCGGCCGAGCTCCGGCCTGCACAAGGACATGGGCGGGAGGAGGGGAGGGGGATTGGATGCTTCCTACAAGTGTGCCCCCCCCCATCACCCTTCCTACAAGAGATGGGAGTACTTCTTCCACCGCCCGAGCTCCGGTCTACTTGAGGAAAGGTGACGGCGCTGCTGCAAGGAATTTCTTCACCTGCAGCGCTTAAACGTGGTGATGCAAAATATCTACCACGGGAGCTGCATGCGGCTAACGGCGTAGCTGCAATCAGCCATAGCCCATGCTACAAATCTCGTGGAGGTGTGCCGCTAGATATGTAAAGGTGTGTCGCCGGAGCTGCAAAGGTGTGTTGTTGGAGCTGCAAAGGTCGTTAATATATACGGGAGCATCATCAAGATAAGTTTTGTAGGCGCCGTTGCCGCGGAATTGCAAGAGCATCTCATAGTGGTTGCATTGTGATTGAAATCCCACAACAACAACAAGTTTTCTGGCGCCGAGGACATCATCGACATCTTCATCAAGCCAAGCGAGCACATCTTCTGGAATCATCATCACCAACTTTGTGTAAACACCCAAGCTTGGGAAGGTTGCACCATTGTGAGCTTTTCTTTCTCTTTTAGATTTTTCAAGGTAATTTTTTGTCTTGTTTTTTTTGTCTTTTTAGTTCTCTTTAAAACACAAAAACACATCAAAATTAGTATAAACCTTCCACTTTCAAGCATGAGTAGAAGAAGTAAGAAGTTAAAATTGGAAACACAAATTTACAACCATGTTTGTAATGCAGAGGATTTTGAAAGTAATATTGATCCCAAAGTAATGATCACACTCTATTCTACACGGTTTGCTAGTGGTAACTCACTGGCTGCTGAATGGCACATTATAAATTTTTATAGACTTTGTGGGACACTGAAACTCCTAATCTAGATCCAAGAGTATTGAGAGTTAAGTTATTTCCACACTCCTTGACAAAGACAACCAAATTATGGTATGAAAATGCACCTAAAAGATTTAAAATCATTGTTTAATATAAGGGCCTCAGTTTTGGAAAGATTTGGGAAATGCACTCTTCACCACAAAAATTTTATACTTGAATTTAAACAACAGAAAAATGAAACCCTCACTCAATCTTGTAGTTTTATAACTACGAGGTTGTGGAGATCTTTTGTAACGAGTCAGAGTGTAATTTTATTTTCATGCATTGGGACACACAATGTTTCAGTTGTACTACTCCGAAAAATATAATACTAGTTGAATGGTGTTTTTTTTTTTGTTATTATGTCAACGACTTACGTAATACAACATGCAACAGTATGCTTGGTCACTGCATGCATTAGGATTCGTCGGATCCTTGTTGAACAACACCTGGTCTCTTCTCGTCGAGCCAGCCTTTCTGGTTGAATCCGCCGGTTTGTTTGCACAAAACCATTGCGTGGTATTCAGTCCCCCCCCAACACACACACACACACTCACTCGCCCGCCCGGCAAGCAAATCAACCAGCGGTGTTTGCTGATCCAATTTGCTTCAACAACATGGCTGCCTCGTGTCATCACACCCGCGATCTATGTTGTCTCTGTCTCTTGTCAATAGTGTTCCGCAGCCATAAAAAAACGTGTATAACCAGTGGCGGAGCTACACCTGGTGCTACCGGTGTTGTAGCACCGACCGAGCAGCTACACAAGTTATTCCTCCGTTTCAAGGTTACAAACATGAAATGCTAGGTAATTAGCACCACACACTACTGGAAAACAGGGCTTTCGTGGGACCCTTTTGTCGCGGGCGTGACTGCACCCGCGACAAATGGCGTGGCCACGTCGCCCCGAAAATATTTTGGAGCGAGTCGGGCCTTTTGTCGCGCCCTTTTGTCGCAGGCCGTCTCATAACCCGCGACAAAAGGGGTCTGAGCCCTGGCGCCACCTGCCGGCACCCCTTTTGTCGCGGGTCGTAATCCGGCCCGCTACAAAAGGGCCATGCCTATATATACACGCAGCCAGCCCCCCCACCTCCCTAAAAAAAAATTTCCTTGGAGGTCAAAGGTGGAGGTGTATGCTACCTCATTTTTTCTTCATGTGCACAAGAGGTGTTTGATGGAATGCTTGTGAGGGATGCCACTTGATTTTATTTGATAAGATTTCTCCTCTTTTTGATCCTAAAAGGTTAGCAACTATTTTCTCGTATATACATAGTCCGTACAAAACTAATTTTAGCAAGGTGATTGCATCTGATACATAATTGTACTTATGATGCAGATGAGTCATCCATGGATGTACGGTAACCGATGTGCTCCCGCTTTCAGAGAGGGCGTGAATTCTTTCCTGCTTGTGGCCGAGGCCAACAAGTCGAAGCAAGGTTTTATGTGCTGTCCATGTCTGAAATGTAAGAACGAGAAGGATTACTCTTGCTCAAGAGACATTAAGAGCCACCTGCTTTGGTTTGGATTCATGTCCAGCTATAATGTTTGGACCAAGCACGGAGAAGAAGGGGTTATGATGGAAGACGGCGATGAAGAAGAAGATAACGATGACCAGTACCGATCTATGTTCTCTGAATGCGATGATACCGCAATGGAAGACAATGAAGAAGAAGGAGGTGAAGAACAGGCAGCAGATGATCCTGTTGATGATGATCTTCGTCGGGCCATTTCTGATGCAAGAAGAGACTGTGGCACGGATAAGGAGAGGTTGCAGTTTGACAAGATGTTAGAGGACCACCACAAATTGTTGTACCCAGGTTGTGAAGATGGACATAGAAAGCTGGGTAGCATATTGGAATTGCTGAAATGGAAGGCAGAGGTCGGTGTGACTGACTCGGGTTTTGAAAAATTGATGATAATATTAAAGAAGCTGTTTCCAAGAAATAACGAATTGCCCGTCAGTACATATGAAGCAAAGAAGCTTGTCTGCCCTCTAGGATTAGATGTGCAGAAGATACATGCATGCATTAATGACTGTATCCTCTACCGCGGTGAGAAGTACGAGAATTTGAATAAATGCCCGATATGCGGTGCATTGCGGTATAAGATCAGAAAAGATGACCCTGGTGATGTTGAGGGCGAGCCACCCAGGAAGAGGGTTCCTGCGAAGGTGATGTGGTATGCTCCCATAATACCACGGTTGAAACGTTTGTTCAGAAACAAAGAGCATGCCAAGTTGATGCGATGGCACATGGAAGAACGTAAGAAAGACGCGATGTTGAGGCACCCCGCTGATGGTCGGCAGTGGAGAAACATCGGGAGAGAGTTCCCGGATTTTGCAGGTGAGGCAAGGAACTTATACTTTGGTCTAAGTACAGATGGCATGAATCCTTTTGGGGAGCAGAGCTGCAGTCACAGCACCTGGCCCGTGACTCTATGTATCTACAACCTTCCTCCTTGGTTGTGCATGAAGCGGAAGTTCATTATGATGCCAGTGCTTATCCAAGGCCCAAAGCAACCCGGCAACGACATTGATGTGTACCTAAGGCCATTAGTCGATGAACTTTTGGAGTTGTGGGGCAAACCAGGTGTACATGTGTGGGATGAGCACACCGAGGAAGAATTTAACCTACGAGCGTTGCTATTCATAATATTTCAGGACAGACGAACAAAGGATACAATGCATGCACACACTGTTTAGATGAGACTGAAAGTAAATATTTGGGAAAAAGCAGAAAAGTTGTGTACCCGTTCAATCGTCGTTTCCTTCCGCACAAGCATCCCTTAAGGAAAAAAGGCAAGCATTTCGATGGTGAGGCAGACCGCCGTCCGAAGCCTGTCCCCCGTAGTGGTGCTGATATATTTGACATGGTCAAGGATTTAAATGTTATCTTTGGAAAGGGTCCAGGCAGTCGACCTGTTCCGAAAGACGATGATGGACACGCGCCCATGTGGAAGAAGAAATCTATATTTTGGGAGCTAGAATATTGGAAAGCCCTGGAAGTCCACTCTGCAATCGACGTGATGCACCTGACCAAGAATCTTTGTGTGAATATTCTAGGTTTTCTGGGCGTGTATGGGAAGTCAAAAGATACAACAGAAGCACGTGAGGACCAGAAACATCATAAAGGACGAGACGGCAATCATCCAGGGAAGTTTGAAGGGCCTGCCAGCTACGCTCTTACCAAACAAGAGAAGGAAATATTTTTTGAAGCCCTATTCAGTATCAAGGTTCCGTCTGGTTTCTCATCGAATATAAAGGGAATAGTAAATATGAAGGAGAAAAAATTCCAGAACCTAAAGTCCCATGACTGTCACGTGCTTATGACACAATTGCTTCCGGTTGCATTGAGGGGACTTTTACCAGAAAATGTTCGACTAGCCATTGTGAAGATATGTGCATTCCTCAACGCAATTTCTCAGAAGGTAATGGATCCAGAAACTTTGTCAGGGTTACAGGCTGATGTGGTCGAATGTCTTGTCAGCTTCGAGTTGTTGTTCCCACCATCCTTCTTCAATATTATGACGCACCTCCTCGTTCACCTAGTTGAAGAGATTAGAATTATCGGTCCTGTATTTCTACACAATATGTTCCCCTTCGAGAGGTTCATGGGAGTCTTAAAGAAATATGTTCATAACCGCGCTAGGCCGGAAGGAAGTATCTCAAAGGGCTACGGAACTGAGGAGGTCATTGAGTTTTGTGTTGACTTTCTTCCTGACCTTAAGCCGATTGGTGTTCCTGAATCTCGGTATGAGGGGAGGCTGACTGGAAAAGGCACACTAGGAAGGAAAGCAAAGGTGTGCAGGGACAAGATTTCTTTCAATCAAGCACACTACACAGTTCTATACAATTCCATCTTGGTGGCTCCGTACATCGAGAAACACAAGAATGTTTTACGAGAAATAAACCCGGGGCAGCCCGAGTCCTTGATTACACGTCAACACATGAATACCTTCGGCAGTTGGTTGCAAAGACATCTCATGAATACCACTGTTGTAGAGCAGCTGTACTTGTTGGCCAAGTTCACTACAAGAAAAGTTGCCATGGCCGACGAAGTTGAAGTCGCGCCGTGGTTGCTGGTGTACCATGGCCGACGATTTTGGTCCCTCCGTGGTGCATGTCAAAACTTTTTTTTCTCGTTTTTGAGGCCACCTAGCCCGACGAAAGCGGCCAAAACGTGGCGTATGGTGGCCCGGGACGTGGTGCATCTCGAAATCTCGGGTTCGCCGGCCGAGTCAACGCAAATCCGCACCGCCGAGGGATGTAGGGCCAGATGGCAGCCTCTCTGGCATTGTTTTTTTCTACATCGCGCCATCTCGTTCAACGAGCCGTTTACGATGCAGGATCATGGGTCCCGCATGTCATCCTCTATGAACCAAAATTCTTTCTATTCTTGGATTTTTTTGACCCCGATTTCTGGCTACTTCCTTTTTCTGATCCCTTGCCGCCTTGGAAACGTTGAGACCGCTGCTGCTAAATGGGACCCGCATGTCATCCTCTATGTGCAATCAACTTTCTTTTCTTGGAGTTTTTTTGGCACCTCAAATTTGGTCACTTGCCTTTTTCTTTCGATCCCTGCCGCCTCTCAAACGGTGATACCGCTGCTACTTGGGACCCGCATGTCATCCTCTATGTACTATAAAACTTTCTTTTCATGGATTATTTTTGGCACCTCAAATTTGGTCACTTGCCTTTTTCTTTCGATCCCTGCCGCCTCTCAAACGGTGATACCGCTGCTGCTAACGGGACCCGCATGTCATCCTCTATGTACTATAAAACTTTCTTTTCCTGGATTATTTTTGGCACCTCAAATTTGGTCACTTGCCTTTTTCTTTCGATCCCCTGCCGCCTCAAACGGTGATACCGCTGCTGCTAAGCTGGGACCCGCATGTCATCCTCTATGTACTATAAAACTTTCTTTTCATGGATTATTTTTGGCACCTCAAATTTGGTCACTTGCCTTTTTCTTTCGATCCCCTGCCGCCTCTCAAACGGTGATACCGCTGCTGCTAATGGGACCCGCATGTCATCCTCTATGTACTATAAAACTTTCTTTTCCTGGATTATTTTTGGCACCTCAAATTTGGTCACTTGCCTTTTTCTTTCGATCCCTGCCGCCTCTCAAACGGTGATACCGCTGCTAGCTTGGGACCCGCATGTCATCCTCTATGTACTATAAAACTTTCTTTTCTGGATTATTTTTGGCACCTCAAATTTGGTCACTTGCCTTTTCTTTCGATCCCCTGCCGCCTCTCAAACGGTGATACCGCTGCTGCTTGGGACCCGCATGTCATCCTCTATGTACTATAAAACTTTCTTTTCTTGAATTATTTTTGGCACCTCATATTTGGTCACTTGCCTTTTTCTTTCGATCCTGCCGCCTCTCAAACGGTGATACCGCTGCTGCTAAATGGGACCCGCATGTCATCCTCTATGTACTATAAAACTTTCTTTTCTTGGATTTTTTTGGCACCTCATATTTCGTCACTTGACTTTTTCTTTCGATCCCTGCTGCCTCTCAAACAGTGATACCGCTGCTGCTAAATGGGACCCGCATGTCATCCTCTATGTACTATAAAACTTTCTTTTCTTGGATTTTTTTGGCTCCTCATATTTGGGCACTTGCCTTTTTCTTTCGATCCCCTGCTGCCTCTCAAACGGTGATACCGCTGCTGCTAAATGGGACCCGCATGTCATCCTCTATGTACTATAAAACTTTCTTTTCTTGAATTATTTTTGGCTCCTCATATTTGGGCACTTGCCTTTTTCTTTCGATCTCATGCCACGTTTGAAACGTTGAGGAACCTGCTGGCTCATGGGACCCGCATGTCATCCTCTATGTGCTATAAAGTTTCCTTTGTTGGATTTTTTTTCACCCTCTGATTTTTGGCTTGCCTTTTTCTTTTGATCCCTGCCCCCTTTGAAACGTTGAGTAAGCTGTTGGCTCAAGGGACCCGCATGTCATCCTCTATGTCCATCAACTTTCTTTTCTTAGATTTTTTCACCCCCTAATTACTAGCTACTTTCTTTTTCTTTTGATCTCAAGCCGCATTACAAACATTGAGACCGCTGCTGCAAAATGGGACCCACATGTCATCCTCTATGTACAATAAATCTTGGATTATTTTTGGCTCCTGATATTTGGTCACTTGCCTTTTTCTTTCGATCTCATGCCGCCTTTGAAACGTTGAGTAAGCTGCTGGCTCATGGGTCCCGCATGTCATCCTCTACGAACAATAAAAGTTTCCTTTCTTGGAGTTATTTTTTACCCCTAATTTCTGGCTATTTGCCTTTTTCTTTTGATCCCCTGCCCCCTTGAAACGATGAGGACGCTGTTGGCAGGTCGGTCCCACATGTCATCCTCTATGAACAATAAAAGTTTCCTTTGGTGGATTTATTTTTGACCCCTAATTAATTTCTGGCTATTTCCTTTATTTTTCTTTTGATCCCCTGCCGCCTTGGAATTGTTGAGAATGCTGCTGCCTCATTTTTCTTTTGGTCCTGTGCCGCCTTGGAAACGTTGAGACCGCTGCTACAAAATGGGACCCGCATGTCATCCTCTATGTACAATAAAGTTTCTTTTCTTGGATTATTTTTGGCTCCTGATATTATGTCACTTGCCTTTTTCTTTCGATCTCATGCCGACTTTGAAACGTTGAGGATGCTGCTGCCTCATGGGTCCCGCATGTCATCCTCTCAGAACGATAAATGTTTTGTTTTCTTGTATTTTTTTACCAACTGATTTTTGGCTTTTTTTATTTTCGATCCCCTGCCGCCTTTGAAACGCTGCTGGCTCATGGGTCCCCGATGTCAGCCTCCCCGTACAAGAAACATGTGATATTTTATTTTGCAGACAATAAACGTTGTATTTCGCTCTGAGCTATTGCAAACGGATAAATTAAATCTTTATATCTACATAAACAAACTTATATGTTGAATCTCCTTGTTTTTTGTTTTTGCGAAGCATAGGACTTTCCTTTTTTTTTTTTTGAGAAAAATCCGACCTTTCCTGTTTTGGAGTGGGCTGAAATTGTACGAGTCAAAAGCCCAGCAGTATAGTTCGAAGGCCCAGATGTCCAGATACAGCCCAATTAAAATCTTTCTTTTCTTGGATTTTTTTCACACCCTGATTTCTGGCTACTTCATTTTTCTTTCGGTCCTGTGCCGCCTTGGAAGTTGAGACCGCTGCTACAAAATGGGACCCGCATGTCATCCTCTATGTACAATAAAGTTTCTTTTCTTGGATTATTTTTGGCTCCTGATATTATGTCACTTGACTTTTTCTTTCAATCTCATGCCGACTTTGAAACGTTGAGGAAGCTGCTGGCTCATGGGTCCCGCATGTCATCCTCTATGAACAATAAAAGTTTTCTTTGTTGGATTTATTTTTTCCCCTAATTTCTGGCTATTTGTCTTTTTCTTTTGATCCCCTGCCCCCTTTGAAACGATGACGACGCAGCTGGCAAGTCGGTCCCACATGTCATCCTCTATGAACAATAAAAGTTTCCTTTGATGGATTTATTTTTACCCTAATTAATTTCTGGCTATTTCCTTTTTTATTTTGATCCCCTGCCGCCTTGAAATAGTTGAGGATGCTGCTGCCTCATGGGTCCCGCATGTCATACTCTCAGAAAGGTAAATGTTTCTTTTCTTGAATTTGTTTACCAACTGATTTTTGGCTTATTTTTCTTTCGATCTCCTGCCACCTTTAAAACGTTGACGACGCTGCTGGCTCATGGGTCCCCAATGTCAGCCTCCCCATACTGCAAATCCTCTTTCTGCAAAGGTTGTATTTCTAGATAGATAAGGTGGATTCGAATCTGCCATGGTTCAGGCAGCTCAGGTAAGCCTTCTTGCACTAATTAATGGAAGTAGTGTATCGCAAGGTCAAGACATGTGGCTCGGTGTAATGAATCTATATGAATCATGTTGTGGGTTCAATCTGATAGTTCTCTAACAGGTCAGCCAAAATAGAAATTAAGTTTTTTTCTAAAAGGGAAATGCAAATTAAGATGAACACAAACATTAGTTATCATAATAGCTGATCATACATACATACTTGCTAAGAGCAAAAGCTTGCCAGAGTTTTACCACCCATACAATTAATTAGCAGTTCAGATAAGATAACCTTATATAAGTATAACTACAAATGCATTTGCTAAGGGCTCATGGGACAACAGAACTAGACAACCGCGAACTTTATGACCAGCATGTCACAGCGGCATCGAAAGATCTTGACCTTCAACTTTGATCCAATGCGAAGTTTGGCACCGTCAATGAACTTTTTCCACCTGGAAGTAACAGCCAAGCGGCCATCTGTGGGACTGACAGAGTACCGTCCCTCCACGGTGAGACCTTCACTCTCCATGACGAGGGATATCTTGCCCCTTCGGCCAGCATTGAGATCCTTGGAGATACTTTTAGGCAATTTCTGATTCAAAGCAAGAGATACCACCAAAAATTAGTCAATGGCACCAATGCACTGAACCATGTGAGACTTTGAGCAGAGAAGACATCAAGATAAGAGCAGTTATGCTGTCATATACTCACGAACATAGCCTTCAGATGCGTCCTGGTCACCACACGGGTGGCCACAGCAATGAGCTGAGACCTCGGTGATCTGGTGGGGCAGGTGCATGAGCCTGGGCTGGTACACGAGCTGGTGCTGATGCGGAGACTGCTGGGCAGGTGCAGAAACGGTGCCTCTAGAGGAACCGGTGTGATGCAGAGACTGTTAGGTGTGCGAAACGGTGCAGCTAGAGGAACCAGTGCTGATGCAGGAGCCTGCTGGGCATGTGTAGTATATGGGGCCTCTACAGGAACCAATGCTGATGTAGGGGACTGCTGGGTAGATGCAGAACGGAGCTGGTACAGGAACCGGTGCTGATGCAGGAGAGTGGGAAGCCGGTGCCGGTGCTGGTGTGGTTGCCCTTTGTGACATCCGCTCCTGTTCCGTCAGGGGATCTGCAGCTTTGATCATGTTAAACCCAGCAAGCTAGAACAGAGGGAATGGTTTAGAACAACTGCTCAGAATGCAGTTATCAAAAGATATGAGTAGAAAAAAGTTACATATTATATATTTGGAAGTGTCTCCAACTCTGTAAGCAGTTACGTATATCTGCCCGTTTGAGTTTCTGATCCTCAGCTCGTCGCCCTTCTTCAGACCGTAGTCAAAAGCAAACTTTCTCCAATCATGTCCATACAAATATGTGATGGCCTGCGTCTTGTAGACATACACCTCATAGACCGTGTAGGTGTTCATCAATTTGCCATTGCCATGCATAGTGAAAGATCCTTCATGCGGACACATCTGGTTAATCATTGGACGAAGTTCACAAGGTACAGTCTGCATGTGAAAATTGATACAAATGTAAGAAGCAGGAAGACTAAAAACAAGACTTTACTATATGCCAATTCATGCTAAACCACTGAGAATACATACCTGTAACTCTGTGAAGGAGCTACTAGAAAGGTAGATAGAGCCATAGGAGGTGTTATATGCGGGGTATGTACATGGGCCCGCCATATTCCCGCAAGCTCGGCATCGGGATGGTGAAGGAAACATGGGAGGTACTACTGGTGCGTAGCGCTGAACGTAAGTGGAAGAATTAGGTTGTGTAAAGTGCATAGTTCAGAGCAATGCAAATGTTGACAAGCAAGTGCATAACACTATGTTACAAACTGAACAGTGAAAAATTAGTGTATGATGAATATAAGCATGCTAATTTGGTGTTTCCGAATTCCAAAAAGCATTAGACAGAGCCGGTGATAATATCAGACATAAATCATGGCATGTATATGTGGCTTAAGAAAATATACCCGAACCCTTGGATGGTTACGGCCCGGCTGATCCTTGGACTTGAGCTTATATAAGCATCCAGAAGGTGGGGCTGACAGTAACTTGGTGGCAGCCTCTGCAGATGCCTCATCAGCAGCAGTTGCAATCCTTTTGACCAATGAAGGCTTAGCAGTTTCAGTCTGCATATAAAAATTGAAGAGCAACAGACATCAGCAGTGATATATAAAATGAATCTATGAGACACTGATGCATATAGTGCTGGATGTAAGTGGAAGAATAGGTGTGTGTGTTTCTGAACTATTGGTAAGCATTAGACAAAGCCGGCAATAAACAGACAAAAATCAAATCATGTATGAGGATTAAGAAAATATACCTGCTTACTGAAAAGGGTACCACCCAGCTGGCCCGTGGCCTTGTGCTTGAGGAGGTTTTCAGAAGATGGTGGGCACCATCGTCTTCACAGCAGCCTCATCAGGATCATTTTTTATCCATTTGAGTAGAGGAACAGAAGTTTCATCCTGCATATGAATAGCAACAGAACTCATCATTGATATTTAATAAATCTATGAGATAGACTGATGCAAATAGTGCGGGGTGTAAGTGGAAGAATAGGGTTGTGCATAGAGAACAGTTGACAACAATGCAAATGATTACAAAAGAAGCCAATGGAAATCAACAGTTTATATACTGGATGAGACAGACTGAAAAGTGAAAAATTAGTGTATGATGATTGTAAGCAAACGCAGTGTTTCTGAACTTTTGGTAAGCATTAGACAAAGCCAACAGTAATTAAACAGATAATAATGAAATCATGTATGTGGATTAAGAAAATATACCAGATTCATTAAAAGGTCACCACCCAGCTGGCCCATGGCCTCGTGCTTGTAGAGGTTTTCGGAAGATGGTGCCGGCACCATCGTCCTCACAGCAGCCTCATTAGCCCCATTTTGCATCCACTTGAGTAAAGGCGCAGCAGTTTCAGCCTGCATAAGAATGGGAACAGATCTCAGCAGTGATATTGAATGACTCTGAGACAGACTGATGCATATAGTGCTAGATGTAAGTGGAAGGGTATGGCCGTGTATGGACAACAGTTCACAACAATGCAAGGGTGTGTTCGGTTCTGAAACAGCGTGGAATGGAATGGAATGGTTCCATTTCAGAGGAATGGAATGGTTACATTTTTGTTCGGTTGGGAAAAATGGAGAGCAGAAGAGATCGAGGTTAAACTAACCAATTGTCTCAAAATTGTAATTAACAATTGCAAATGACATTTTAATCTCAAAGTCGTAATTAACAGCGCCTAATGGTGCTCTTTTAATCTAAAAATCGAAATTAACATCATTTTATGTTGGGTTAGGGGAACTGGAGTAGATGAACATTACTGTATGATGATTGTAAGCAAACGAATTTGGTGTTTCTAAACTTTTGGCTTCGAGATCTTATGGGTTTCAACTCTAGCCTACCCCAACTTGTTTGGGACTGAAAGGCTTGGTTGTTGTTGTTGTTGTTGTAAACTTTTGGCAAGCATAGAAAAAACCGACAATAAACAGAGAAAAATCAAGGCATGTTTTGTGGATTAAGAAAATATACCATATTCATTAAAAGATCACCACCCAGCTGGTGCGTGGCCTTGTGCTTGTAGAGGCATTTAGAAGATGGGGGCGGCATCAACATACTGGCAGCCTGATCAGCCGCAGTTTTGATCTTCCTTTTGAGTAAAGGCCCTAAAGTTTCAGTCTGCATATGAATAGCAAAACAAAAGGCAGACCTCAGCAGTGATATTGAATTACTGTATGAGATAGACTGATGCATATAGTGGATGCTCTTAGCCTTTTGCAGCGTGAACACTAGCTATGGACAGACAAAAAAACTAGTTAACTCAGCTTTGTCTAGATATGAATGTACTACCACCATCCAAAAGCTTAAGCCTTATTTATTTTTGAGAAATCAAAACAAGCAAAGTTTGACCAAAATTTTAGAACATTCTATCAACAAATATAATACTGTGTAGATACCGTAGGAAAATATATTTTATTATCTATTTAATGATATTAATTTTGTATTTTGCATGTTACTGATTTTTGGTAAAAGCTTAGTCAAACATGGTATAGTTTGACTTTCTAAAAATAATATAAGCCCAAAGCTTTGGGATGGAGGCAGTAGTATCTAGAGCTAAAACACATCTAGATACATCCGTATCTACAGATAGTTGAGTCAATTAATTTGGATCTGAGGGAGTATCAGATTCAGACTACATCATGGTAAGTTGGTTAAAAAAATTACCCCTGGGCGGTCCCTGCCCAGCTCGGCAGTGGCATTTCGCTTCTTGTGCTGCAGATCGGGCCATGCTCCTGCAGCAGGTGGGGCGCTATTCTCGTTCCCCATAGCCTCAGCACGGAACCTGGAGGTACCAACCTGATACAGAGAATATAGAGCATGGTGTCACAGAGGCTTTACGCACAAACAGCTGAAGACATGTGCTACTTTAAGCATATTCCAGAACAGGAACAGATTGAGGATGCAGAGACCAGAGAGACACTTAAAAGGTAAAGAGTGGATAAGCAAACGGAGTACCTGCTTCGCGGGGCTGGGGACGCAGCTCAGGCTCAGCCAACTGCCCACATGCGTGGTGGCCTTACGCTCCATTGCCCCCACCGCCGAGGTCTTGCCTTTCCTGTACAAGCTGACAAAAGATACAGTGAGGATCAGCAGAAACTACAAAGGTTGCAAATGTCGACAAATAAAGGAAGAACACCCCAATCCAAGCAAAGGTAGCCCCCGCCCCCCACCCCCATCAATCACTCCCAGCTCGAGGGTGACCAGAAAGACACCCCTTTGCCCAGAATAGGAAAGAGATGCGCAAGATATCGAGGAGAGGAAAAAAGAACCGATCTCGAGAAAGGAGAGAACATTACTAGTCCTACCTAATCCGCTTGGGCTAGATGCAGCTTGCCCCTCCAAGCTGGATGCCTGGACGGTGGAGGCGAAAGGAGGGGATCGAGCTAGCGGCTTGCATCCGTCGGCAATCGGCACTCGATCGGGAGAGAAGGGGTGCTACATAAAGGGGAGGGGTAACATATTTTATTACACAGTGAACTTACTGATGTGACTAGTCATTACATGTCTCACTGAAACTAGGGCCCATAGTGTGGCACCCCAAATTTACTTGAAGCTGCCCGGCGGGACGCATTGGCGCGTCAAGAAACCCCCGAATTGTAGCGGGGAAATGAAACATTTCACAAAAATTCGAAATTCAAGCACACCGCCACGCGCCAAGCACGCGGCTGTTCCTTCCTCTTCCTCGGTTCCTCCTCCCCTATCCGAAAAAACCCCAAATCCCAAGCTCAAACAAAAAAAAAACAAAAAACAAATCCCCTGGCCGCCATGCATGTCCTCGTTAACCCGCTGGAGATCGTTCCCGGACGATGCGGACCACCCGCCCTGAGATCCAGAATTCCGTCCACCTCGAGGCACTGCGTGCTGTCTCGCAGCAGCGGCTTGAGGGCGCTGAAGAGGAAGTTCCGGAAAGTGCTCATGGCAACCGTGCAAGCTCACCGGCGTGCTGTATCCCGAGAGGAACTGGTCAAAGCTTTGCTATTCGCCACACAAAAAAATTGCGGGCCAAGATCTGGTCAAAGCTTCGTCGATGGCTTGCCGCGAGAGGCTTGGAGTCCAGAGTCAATAAACTAGCTGCTCGAGGACTTGGGCGGTTTACACGGATTCATATTAACTGACTCAAGTTTGTTAGTCTAGTTAACAAATGCATCTAGATACATCCATATCTAGACAGAATTGAGTCCATTAATATGAATCAGAGGGGAGTACCTGAAAGTGTTTCATGCTACCAACTAATGCGCTGGCAGGAATCGCTGTAGAAGTAATTGTGCTACTACTTGTACGATGAACTGATTGTGTGGGTGTCGAATTTTGCAACGCGATCATCCACTGAATGCTTAATCTAGCGCCAAAGGCGTACAAATCATAACATACTACAGCACCAGAACATAAGAGTACGAATCATAAAGTAGCTCAACATTTTGCATCAGGGCTGGGTGGTCCTGAGACTACCGGGACGCCCCTGATGATCTCCGGGTGTGCATCCTCTTCAACGCAAAGCTGTGTACTCGGTCCACGGCCTCCTTCTGTAGGCTGGATAATCTCAGGTGCAGGACCTTCGTCTATGAGAGGCTCGTCATCAGTACCATCCACAGGTGCATCAGGGCTGGGTGGTCTTGAGACTACCCGGACGCCCGTGATGATCTCCGGGCGTGCATCCACTTCAACGCAAAGCTGTGTACTCGGTCCACGGCCTCCTTCTGTAGGCTGGATAATCTCAGGTGCAGGACCTTCGTCTATGAAAGGCTCGTCATCAGTACCATCCACAGGTGCATCAAACTGAGATTCATCTTCAAATCTCCCATCAAACTGAGAGACCTCTTTAACTCTATGCTTCTGCAATTAGTACATCAACCGATTAGACAAACATCTAAGGGATGCAACCTGAACAAATGCCGTTTTACATATTTACCTTCTCATCTGGCACAGCACATGTCCCAGAGCTGAAACCCGTTTCCTGAAGCAAGCGCTTTTTCTCTCCTTCCCGTCCATCCATCTGCAACAAGTTAAATTTGAGTACAGAACCTTGCACAGCAATGCAAACTATTGATTGAAACAGCGGCAGCATCAATATAAATAATTAACTACATATGCCAGCACACATACAGTGTGAGCAAGATCTGCTTCTCCTGCTAAAGGATCATTATATGGTTCACCATGCTAAACCCGCCTAACATATGTGCGGTCCATCCCAAAAATGTGTAAATGATCTGCCACTACAGGGTGAGGCCTCTTCTCACCATTCATACATGTGCAGCGCGGGCAATACACGTCCAGGTTGTGACCATCATGAGCTCTAATAAACCCCATAAAGGGTTGAACACCATTTATATATGAAGGGGAACATAAGTGTCCATGCAGTTTCCAAGTTCTGTCCATCTGTTTAATTATGAGATACAGTGGTTGGTGATTAATTTAAGGCGAAGTAGGAAATGTATATCCATCGAGTACAAAACTATACTACATGATTATGCATTTCAGCAATCATGTCGAGTACAAAACAAAAAATGCCCATCGACATTTTAGCAAACAGATCGTGTACAAAACTCTGCCATGGCATTTCAGCAAATTAACGGATCGAGTGCAGAACTGACTCTATATGCCCACGCAAATGAACAAATTGATCGATGACAAATCGAGCGGAAAACTATAAAGTGCCAATTAGTTCGAGCATACTGACGAATTTTTTAGCAGCATCAAGAAAATATAAATCGTTAGGCTGTCTTGCCCGATACATGATTGAGCTAGAGATAGCAGCCCTACCGTGGATCAACTTGACCGCCGGTGCGTCTCGAGAAGAACGACGGGGAGGGGAAGCTTCTTCTTCGCACGGACGGGACGGGGAGGGGAAGCTCTTCGCACGGACGGGGATAAGTTGTGTACGGGTGGGTGGGGGGTCATGCGGCCGGGCCGCCGGGGTGATAATTAAGGTTGGTAGGTGGCGTTTAATGGAGTTGCGTGTGTAATTTGCCGTGCACAAGGTTGAGGAATAGGCGGTTCCCTTTGCCGCGCGCACAATTCAAACTATCCCGCCCATGTAGTTTAAATTCGCCATATTTTCGTTAAATCGACATAAAGTCATGTGAGTGGGGGAAAATTAGCAAAGTTGCTTGAAAAATAGTAAAACTCTGGAATTATCCTTTAAATATGCTCTACTTCGTGTGAAAATCGGGGTGTGGAAGCATGTTGAGCTGTTTTATTTGTACTTTCTTCATTAAAACTCCCATTTTATGCACTTTGGATGGAAAGAAATCATTTGTACATAAATTTTGACAACGCCATTTGCAAACACTAATTGTTTACATGCCAAGATGCACCCATCCACCAAATATATATGTGGCAAAAGTTTATCACAATCTAGCAGATATGCATAATTAGTGAGGGACCCCTTTTGATTTTGTGCAATTTCCACTAATTAGGTAGAGATCGAGAAGGGTTAATTAATTAGGCCATGTTAGGGGTTATGTGTTTTAATAGGTTGTGTGGATTCAAATACAACTTCTTTATTTGTGTGCTATGATTAATCAAAACTAGATCGATCGACTGCGCACACATTATTAGAGGCGCATGCCTTTGCGCACAAAGTGCATGTGTGTGTTGTTGGCCACCAACGAGAGAGAGAGAGAGAGAGAGAGAGAGAGAGAGAGAGAGAGAGCTACATACGAGAGAGCGATTGAAATCCCCAAATTAAACACATATATATGCATGGCACATTTAATTTAATTAGAGGACCGCGAGGCACCCCTGGCCTGCTTGATGCATAATTAAGTGTCATTGGCCTATATATATAGGGTTTAATTAGGGTTTAGGGTTTAGGGTTAGGAGGTTAGGGTTTAGGGTTTAATGTTTATGGTGTTTAGGGTTTAGGGATTAGGGATTAGGGTTTATTTAGGGTTTAAGGTTTAGGGATCATCGATCGAGTGCGCACACACACATTATTAGAGGCACACGCGCCTTTGCGCATAAAGTGCATGCGTATATGTGTGTGTTTTTTGGCCACCAACGACATATAGATGATCGAGAGAGAGATTGAAATCCCCAAGAATATGTTCAAATATATATTAAAATATATGCACGAATTAATGCATGCATGGTAGGCCATGCATGCACACTAATTATATATATATTATGAGGAAACTTAATCAAATGTGTTTTCATTCGAGAGAACTTGTCAAAATTCAAGTTAATTAATTTATCATCGATAATTATATAATTAATTAATGAATCTCAGGGAGATGTTATACAACATATGATCGATATATAGGCCATGTATATATTAATTGGTTTTAATCTACCGTTTTTGCTAGCTAGTTGCATGCTATATATAGAGCATGTTTTTATTAGATCGGGTTATAGCTAGTATAGTTTAGGGTTATGTGTTTTAATTAACTAGGGTTTGATTAGCTAGGGGTTAGTTATATATATATGGTTTAGGGTTAATGCATGTCACATTTAATTTAACTAGAGGACCGCGAGGCACCCCTAGCCTGCTTGATGCACAATTAAGTGTCGTTGGCCTATATATATAGGGTTTAATTAGGGTTTAGGGTTAGCTAGCTGGGTTTAGGGTTTAGTGTTTTGGGTGTTTAGCTAGGGTCTAGGGTTTAGTGTTTAGTGTTTACTGTGTTTAGAGGGTCTAGGGTTTAGTGTTTAGGGTGTTTAGGGTCTAGGGTTTAGGGTCTAGTGTTTAGGGTCTATGGTTTAGGGTTTAATTAGTGTTTAGGGTGTTTAGGGTTTAGGGTTTAGTGTTTACGGTGTTTAGGGTCTAGGGTTTAGGGTTTAGTGTTTAGGGTCTAGGGTTTAGGGTTTAATTAGTGTTTAGGGTGTTTATAGGGTTTAGGGTTTAGGGTTTAGGGTTTTAGGGTTTAGGGTTTAGGGTTTAGGGTTTATGGTTTAGGGTTTACGGTGTTTAGGGTCTAGGGTTTAGGGTTTAGTACATGTTTAGGGTGTTTAGGGTCTAGGGTTTAGTGTGTTTAGGGTGTTTAGGGTTTAGGGGATTAGGGATTAGGGTTTTAGGGTTGTTTAAGGTTTAGGGATCATCGATCGAGTGCGCACACACACATTATTAGAGGCACACGCGCCTTTGCGCATAAAGTGCATGCGTATATGTGTGTGTTTTTTGGCCACCAACGACATATAGATGATCGAGAGAGAGATTGAAATCCCCCAAGAATATGTTCAAATATATATTAAAATATATGCACGAATTAATGCATGCATATGGTAGGCCATGCATGCACACTAATTATATATATATTATGAGGAAACTTAATCAAATGTGTTTTCATTCGAGAGAACTTGTCAAAATTCAAGTTAATTAATTTATCATCGATAATTATATAATTAATTAATGAATCTCAGGGAGATGTTATACAACATATGATCGATATATAGGCCATGTATATATTAATTGGTTTTAATCTACCGTTTTTGCTAGCTAGCTGCATGCTATATATATAGAGCATGTTTTTATTAGATCGGGTTATAGCTAGTATAGTTTAGGGTTATGTGTTTTAATTAACTAGGGTTTGATTAGCTAGGGGTTAGTTATATATATATGGTTTAGGGTTAATGCATGTCACATTTAATTTAACTAGAGGACCGCGAGGCACCCCTGGCCTGCTTGATGCACAATTAAGTGTCGTTGGCCTATATATATAGGGTTTAATTAGGGTTTAGGGTTAGCTAGCTGGGTTTAGGGTTTAGTGTTTTGGGTGTTTCGCTAGGGTCTAGGGTTTAGGGTTTAGTGTTTACTGTGTTTAGAGGGTCTAGGGTTTAGTGTTTAGGGTGTTTAGGGTCTAGGGTTTAGGGTCTAGTGTTTAGGGTCTATGGTTTAGGGTTTAATTAGTGTTTAGGGTTTAGTGTTTACGGTGTTTAGGGTCTAGGGTTTAGGGTTTAGTGTTTAGGGTCTAGGGTTTAGGTTTTAATTAGTGTTTAGGGTGTTTATAGGGTTTAGGGTTTAGTGTTTAGGGTTTATGGTTTTAGGGTTTAGGGTTTAGGGTTTAGGGTTTAGGGTTTATGGTTTAGGGTTTACGGTGTTTAGGGTCTAGGGTTTAGGGTTTAGTGTTTAGGGTGTTTAGGGTCTAGGGTTTAGTGTGTTTAGGGTGTTTAGGGTTTAGGGGATTAGGGATTAGGGTTTTAGGGTTGTTTAAGGTTTAGGGATCATCGATCGAGTGCGCACACACATTATTAGAGGCACCCGCGCCTTTACGCATCAAGTGCATGCGTATATATGTGTGTTTTTTGGGCCACCAACGATATATAGATGATCGAGAGAGAGAGATCGATTGAAATCCCCAAGAATATGTTCAAATATACATTAAAATATATGCACGAATGCATTGTAGGCCATGCATGCACACTAATTATATATATATTATGAGGCAACTTAATCAAATGTGTTTTCATTCGAGAGAACTTGTCAAAGTTCAAGTTAATTAATTTATCACGATAATTATATAATTAATTAATGATTCTCAGGGATATGTTATACAACATGATCGATATAGGCCATGTATATTTTAATTGGTGTTAATCTACGGTTTGCTAGCTAGCTGCTATATATAGAGCATGTTTTTATTAGATCGGGTTATAGCTAGCTAGTATAGTTTAGGGTTATGTGTGTTAATTAAGTAGGGTTGATTAGCTAGGGTTAGTTACATATATATGGTTTAGGGTTAATGCATGGCACATTTAATTTTATTAGAGGATCACGAGGCACCCATGACCCACTCGATCGATGCACAATTAAGTGTCGTTGGCCTATACATAGGGTTTAATTGGGGTTTAGGATTAGCTAGGGTTTAGGGTTAGGGTTAGGGTACGTTTAGGGTCTAGGGTTTAGGGTTTAGTGTTTAGGGTTTAGGGATTAGGGATTTAAGGTTTTAGGGTTGTTTAAGGTTTAGGGATCATCGATCGAGTGCGCACACACATTATTAGAGGCACCCGCGCCGTTACGCATAAATTGCATGCATATATATGTGTGTTTTTTGGGCCACCAACGATATATAGATGATCGAGAGAGAGAGATCGATTGAAATCCCCAAGAATATGTTCAAATATACATTAAAATATATGCACGAATGCATTGTAGGCCATGCATGCACACTAATTATATATATATTATGAGGCAACTTAATCAAATGTGTTTTCATTCGAGAGAACTTGTCAAAGTTCAAGTTAATTAATTTATGACGATAATTATATAATTAATTAATGAATCTCAGGGATATGTTATGCAACATGATCGATATAGGCCATGTATATTTTAATTGGTGTTAATCTACGGTTTGCTAGCTAGCTGCTATATATAGAGCATGTTTTTATTAGATCGGGTTATAGCAGCTAGCTAGTATATATAGTTTAGGGTTATGTGTTTTAATTAAGTAGGGTTGATTAGCTAGGGTTAGTTACATATATATGGTTTAGGGTTAATGCACGACACATTTAATTTTATTAGAGGATCACGATCGAGGCACCCATGACCCGCTCGATCGATGCACAATTAAGTGTCGTTGGCCTATACAGAGGGTTTAATTGGGGTTTAGGATTAGCTAGGGTTTAGGGTTAGGGTTAGGGTTAGGGTTAGGGTATGTTTAGGGTCTAGGGTTTAGGGTTTAGTGTTTAGGGTGTTTAGGGTTTAGGGATTAGGGATTTTAAGGTTTTAGGGTTGTTTAAGGTTTAGGGATCATCGATCGAGTGCGCACACACATTATATTATTAGAGGCACCCGCGCCTTTACGCATAAATTGCATGCATATATATGTGTGTTTTTTGGGCCACCAACGATATATAGATGATCGAGAGAGAGAGAGAGATTGAAATCCCCAAGAATATGTTCAAATATACATTAAAATATATGCACGAATGCATTGTAGGCCATGCATGCACACTAATTATATATATATATATTATGAGGCAACTTAATCAAATGTGTTTTCATTCGAGAGAACTTGTCAAAGTTCAAGTTAATTAATTTATCACGATAATTATATAATTAATTAATGAATCTCGGGGATATGTTATACAACATGATCGATATAGGCCATGTATATTTTAATTGGTGTTAATCTACGGTTTGCTAGCTAGCTGCTATATATAGAGCATGTTTTTATTAGATCGGGTTATATCTAGTATAGTTTAGGGTTATGTGTTTTAATTAAGTAGGGTTGATTAGCTAGGGTTAGTTACATATATATGGTTTATGGTTAATGCATGGCACATTTAATTTTATTAGAGGATCGCGAGGCACCCATGACCCGCTCGATCGATGCACAATTAAGTGTCGTTGGCATATACATAGGGTTTAATTGGGGTTTAGGATTAGCTAGGGTTTAGGGTGTTAGGGTTAGGGTACGTTTAGGGTCTAGGGTTTAGGGTTTAGTGTTTAGGGTGTTTAGGGTTTAGGGATTAGGGATTTAGGGGTTTTAGGGTTGTTTAAGGTTTAGGGATCATCGATCGAGTGCGCACACACATTATTAGAGGCACCCGCGCCTTTACGCATAAATTGCATGCATATATATATATGTGTGTTTTTTGGCCACCAACGATATATAGATGATCGAGAGAGAGAGATTGAAATCCCCAAGAATATGTTCAAATATACATTAAAATATATGCACGAATGCATGGTAGGCCATGCATGCACACTAATTATATATATATATATTATGAGGCAACTTAATCAAATGTGTTTTCATTCGAGAGAACTTGTCAAAATTAAAGTTAATTAATTTATCACGATAATTATATAATTAATTAATGAATCTCAGGGATATGTTATACAACATGATCGATATAGGCCATGTATATATTAATTGGTGTTAATCTACGGTTTGCTAGCTAGCTGCTATATATAGAGCATGTTTTTATTAGATCGGGTTATAGCTAGCTAGTATAGTTTAGGGTTATGTGTTTTCATTAAGTAGGGTTGATTAGCTATGGTTAGTTACATATATATGGTTTAGGGTTAATGCATGGCACATTTAATTTAATTAGAGGACCGCGAGGCACCCCTGGCCTGCTTGATGCACAATTAAGTGTCGTTGGCCTATATATAGGGTTTAATTAGGGTTTAGGGTTAGGGTTAGGGTTTAGGGTCTAGGGTTTAGTGTTTAGGGTTTAGGGATTAGGGATTAGGGTTTTAGGGTTGTATAAGGTTTAGGGATCATCGATCGAGTGCGCACACACATTATTAGAGGCACCGCGCCTTTGCGCATAAAGTGCATGCGTATAGTTTAGGGTTATTTGTTTTAATTAAGTAGGGTTTGATCAGCTAGGGTTAGTTACATATATATGGTTTAGGGTTAATGCATGGCACATTACATATAGTTTAAATCTCAAGAATGTTTATACATGATAGGCCATATGTGCAAAGGAATTTTTTCCTCGTGAACTTGTCAAAATTCAAGTTTATCAGTGCCAATGGAAACTAGTCCAAAAAATTACATAGAGGACCAAAAGTACTAGACAATAACTAATAGAACCTGCAACTTTACAAAAAGGACCCCAAAACATATAGAAGAAAATCAATCGAGTCCTTCTGGACCGCACATCAGATCTCTGCTCCGCATCCTTTCCAGCAACTCCGTCGCCGGGGACGCACCACTTGGGACGGTGTCGCCGGTAGTCGCCAGGACGAAGGAGAAGAAGGGCCTCAGCAACGGCATATTGGCTCTGAGAAGGGTCGCTGAAAGTCCAAGATGTGCACGGGCAAGACGGATGACGCCGTCGTATGCCCCGAGCTTGTGAACTTTAGCAGCTTGACTTCCCCATTGGCCAGATCTGAAGCACTGACCAAAGCAAGCCTCACCGTTAGCGCCATCACATTGATGGCACCAGATCGGGGTTTGGCCGGCAAGATCCGCCAGATTCACCATAGGCCAGATCTGAAGCCGATGACGAGATCCCCGACTCCATTGCGCCATTCTGCTCATGGGAAACACTGGATCTAAGCTTACAACAACACTAACTCCCTCGGATCCAAATTAGCTGACTCAACTTTGCTTATCTAAATATGGATGTATCCACACATGTTTTTACTCTAGATACATACACGTCTAAGGAAAGTTGAATCAATTAATTTAGTTCGGAGGGTGTACAATATACAGAGAGAAGTCGGCCTCGTCTCCGGCCGGCGAGGCCGCCGGAGAGAAGGGGGAGAGGAGCCGGGGGAGTGGGAGAGACTCGAGAGAGAAAGAGAAGAGGAAGAAATGAGAGCTCCCTGGGGAAGAACATTATTTTTGTCGTTCTGCTCGTACTGTAGCTTGAAACTGAAAATTTCGGCCACGCGCCAAATCATCCCGCCGCATCCATTCGAAAATCCCGTGACCAGTTTTACCCTTTTAACCCTGGTCCGGAAGCTACAACCCACCGACCATGGAGGGCTCATTCGGTAACAATGAAATATCTTGCCTAGATCCCGAACCCTCCCCACAGGCCCACACCCACCCACCAACCATTCGCCCCATTAGCTCAAAAATACTCTCACAAGCCAAAGCTCTGACTCTCTACAGTACTAGATCTGCTTCGCCGCCGGCATCCTCCACAGCGTAGCCTTGATCGTGTTGGCTGTCCACCCACCAGATCCGCTCCCCCGCCGCCCTCGTCACCGACGGATCTGCTTCACCGCCGACCTCGCCACCGACGGATCTGCTTCACCGCCGACCTCGCACCGACGGATCTGCTTCACCGCCGACCTCGCCACCGACTACCTCGCCGCAGCGGCTGTATCAACTTCACCGAATACCTTGCCAGCCAACCAGATCTGCTTCACTAACGCCCGCTTCTACTGAAACAGGGTCGATTCATCGTCTCCCGCGTTCGCCGCCGCTGAATGCAAGTTGCCGCCCCCGTCCACCCCGCCGCAGCTTGGTTAGTACGCTGGCCCGTTAGATCGCGGTGTTTCTTTAGCCATGTTTTGTGTAGTTATTTGCAGATCTCATATGCCGTTAACTTTCTTGATGTGTTGCTTCGCATGAAGTTTGTTTAAATGTTGTACAGTACAAAAGCATTATCCGGTCGCTACCATCCTGTTCATTCTACTGACACCTGTGTGCATCCACATATTTATAGCCTTGTACCCATTCATTTGCTGCCAACTGTTTTTGTACTGCATGCTATTGTCGCACTGCTTTTATAGTCGTGCTATGGGCATTTCCAATCTGCTTGTTCTTATACCACGTCATTAGCTCACCGCTAGCTGTTTTCTCGTGTCTGCTATTCTCACACTGCTTTTATAATCATGCTATGTGCATTTCCAATCTGCTTGCTCTTATACCTCGTCTTTAGCTTATATAGTTATTGCTGCGTGCATGTCTGGTCTTTGTATTATCGTAGACTGACTTGTCAATGTTATTTTTCCTTGGGATTGATCATGCGAACCACTTATTAGAACATCCAACATTAACAGCGGGGACGCTAGGTAAGGTTGGAATCTGAGTTCGTGGTTGGTAATTTTGGCAGTTTACTTCCGTTATTATCTATAACCTATATGCATTGTTCCTTATGCAAGAGATTAACACTTGGAACCCTGCCATAGCAATGCCATTCATGCTTTACTATGTTTCTGCCTATTTGATATGCTTGTCTTGGAGAAACTTCGAGGGTGATTTGAACCTGACATTTGGTCATTCTTAATGCCAGTTTACTTTATGTGTAAAACCTTGGCATTACCCTACTCTAAATCTGAATGTCTGAAATTCGTATCTCATGCAAAGCAACATCTAGTTGGTTTTAATCTGATATCTGGTAACTATTGGCTTATTCATTTGGCAGCTCAAGTTTTTTGTTATTTGAAACCAGCTGACTTGGTCTTAAATGTGATATCTAAACACAGATTAAGGACAATGGAGCAGGAGGATTAGCATTTCACTTGATGGCTGAACCTAAAATGATAGGCATGTTGACCACGACTAGTGCACGCAAGAGAAGGACCTGCAGTGAGCCAGTATGTGCTTAGTACATGCATCTTATCTTATCTTGTGCTTATTTCTGCTACATGCTGTTATCTGATCTCTACATTGCGTAATACATGTTTGAATAGTTAATTGTTGTAACTATGTTTACAATGTTACCAGTTTTAATGAAGCAGTCATCATTAGAAGATAGTCGCCAAAAAAGGATCTGTAGCGACCCTGTGCAACATTATGATGTAAGTTTGTGCTTAGTACAAGTTCCATACATGTCTTATTTATGCAACTTGTTATTATCTTATATCTACATTGCATAATAAATGTTTGCATAGTTCATCGTTTAACTCTTTTTGCATTATTATCAGAATGCAGTTGTGATGAAGCAATCTTCATTAACTGTGAGGCCCACAAAAAGTTCTGATCTTTCTTCTGATGCATCTTCTCATAGCCGTCAACCTAGACCATTTCTTTCATCAGACAGTAAATATCTCAAGGCTGTACTTTATAAAAGACATGGTATTGCTGCTTTAAGATCTGTAGCTGATATGTTGACAAAGAGTACACAAGATTCAATCAAGGCGATTGCCAAATGTCAACTGTTATTGATGATGCTAATAGAAGTCCTCAATGATTCTATGTAATTTTTTATTTGGGCACATTAATTGCCTTGTAATTTTCCTATTTGTTTTATTTGTGTATGTAATTGTGTGTATCATTGAAATCAGATTTTAGGCTCATGAAATTTAATGCAAGTTGACTAGTCAAACAAGTAGGGCCCTACAACAGATTGGGCCGGCCCACTTACGTAGTGTGGGACCCACTTTCATTTTGGGCCGGCCCACTTCTTTAGTAGGCCGGCCCGGTTACACGATAGTGGGCTCCACATGCTTATTGGGCCGGCCCACTTGCTCTATGGTGGTCCCACATGGTAAATGGGCCGGCCCTTTAATAGGAAGGTGGGACCCACCTGTGTTTTGACCCGCCCACTATCTTGTTGGGCCGGCCCACTTTCTAGATGGTGGACCCCACATACCAAATGGGGCCCACTTTCTATATGGTGGACCCCACACACCAAATGGGCGGCCCTTTAATAGGATGGTGGGACCCACTGTGTTTTGGCCCGGCCCACTATCTCGTTGGGCCGGCCCACTTTCTACATGGTGGACCCCACATACCAAATGGGCCGCCCATTAAGGAATGTGGGACCCACATGTGTTTTTGGGCCGGCCCACTATCTTGGTGGGCCCACTTGCTATATTGTGGACCCACATACTAAATGGGTGCCCTTTAACAGAAGATGGGTCCCACGTGTTTTTGGCCGGCCCACTATCTTGTTGGGCCGGCCCACTTGATATATGGTGGACCCCACACACTAAATGGGCCGGCCCTTTAACAGGAAAGTGGGACCCACTGTGTTTTGGCCCGGCCCACTAGCTTGTTGGGCCGGCCCACTTGCTATACGGTGGACCCCACACACTAAATGGGCCGGCCTTTTAACAGGCAAGTGGGACCCACCTGTGTTTTTGGCCCGACCCACTTGCTTCTTGGGCCGGCCCAGTTGCTGTAAGGTGGACCCCACATGTTAAATGGGCCGGCCCATTTAACTTTTGACCGTCAACATTAGAGGTTAGGCCCGGCCCACGTAACTAATGGACCGGCCCACTATATAGTTGACCGGTCAAACTATGTCATCTGGCGGCCCGCTTAAGACGGCGGCCTCGTGTGGGCCTACCATCTACCACGGGGTTTCGGCCGGTTAACGCCGTTAAGCGATTAACGGCTCGCCACGTGTCGGTTGCATGACGTCGCAGTCAACGGGCTCCCGAAAACACTTCCGCAACGGTCCGATTTTCCGTGGCGGAAGGGCGCCCAAGCGCGACGGACCGAAAAATCGTCGTTGGACTTTGCTGACGCAGTTTCCACAACGGAACCCATATCGTCGGGTTAGGCCCATAGGCGACGAAAAATACCCCTTTGCGGACGATTTTGAGACGTTGTCTATCAGAACTTTTCTTGTAGTGGTTACCATCTTCAAACATAAGTACATTCCAAGGGTACGAGATAAATGGGAATACATTTTACACGATCGACCAAGATAAAAAGAGCACCAACCAAAACAGTGGTGTCCGCTTCGATGCAAAAGACGAGAATGGGAAGACCACCACATATTATGGGTACATAGAGGAGATATGGGAACTTGACTATGGACCCACTTTTAAGGTCCCTTTGTTCCGGTGCAAATGGGTGAAGCTCAACGGTGTACAGGTAGATGATAAGTACGGTATGACAACAGTGGATCTCAACAATCTTGCGTACATGGACGAGCCATTCGTCCTAGCCAACGAGGTGGCTCAAGTTTTCTACGTGAAGGACATGTCTAGCAAATCGAGAAAAAGAAATCAACAAAAGAATACATCAACCGAGGAGCCAAAGCGCCACATAGTTCTTTCGGGGAAAAGAAACATCGTGGGAGTGGATGACAAGACAGACATGTCAGAAGATTATAATAAGTTTAAAGAAATTCCGCCCTTCACGGTGAAAATTGACCCAAGCATCTTGCTAAATGATGAAGATTCTCCATGGCTACGGCGTAGAAGATCACAACAATAGATGGCGATGTAATAATGTATTTTTCATATATATTTACCAAGACAATCTCTACATTTATGTAATAATGAGAACCCTTTCCCCAAGACTGTTAGAGGAGATGGAGTCTTTCACGGGCTTGTAGGGAAATTTTTCCGAGGAGCAGCTTCCGAAGATGCCGTAGGGCGTGTGCACCAACGACATCTTCGAGAAGCTGCGCCACGGGAGATTTCCCAACCCTTTCCCCAACTGTTAGAGGAGATGGAGTCTTTCACGGGCTTGCAGGGAAATTTTTCCGAGGAGCAGCTTCCGAAGATGTCGTAGGGCGTGTGCACCAACAACATCTTCGAGAAGCTGCGCCACGCGAGATTTCCCAACCCTAGAAATGGAGTCTTTCACGGGCTTGCAGGGAAATTTTTCGAGGAGCAGCTTCGAAGATGCCGTAGGGCGTGTGCACCAACGACATCTTCGAGAAGCTGCGCCTCCAACCCTTTCCCCAAGACTGTTAGAGGAGATGGAGTCTTTGCTTGGGCTTGTTGCGCTTGGCAAGGCGTATCGATGCTCCTTTTATAGGCACGGCACCGCTTCTACTTTGTCTTGTTCCTTCGACAGGGCGTCGTGCGCTACATGCTTTATCTCATCGAGCAGTGCGTCCACCCACGCGTCCTTATCCTGCCGACAGCTTTAGTCCCGGTTGCACCCACCAACCGTGACTAAAGGTTACCGACACATCCTTATCCTGCCGACAGCTTTAGTCCCGGTTGCACCCACCAGCCTGTTATCACCAGATTTTGGCCAAATCAAGAGATGGGCCGTAAGTGAAGATGGGCTTTGAAGATTACACGTGGAGCATCTTTGAAGCGGCCTTGCGCGAAGAGTTTGGGCTTAACTGCCTATGTATCTGTAATATATTAGATCGTAGCGTGTTTAGAGTTAACAGATAGAGTCTGGCCCGTGCACGGTTAGGTGCACGCCTCAATTAGAAAGTCCCTTGGACTATAAATATGTATCTAGGGTTATCGAGAAAAGAGGACAATCACGTTCACAACAAACACAAATCAGGCGCATCGCCACCCCTTCCTTCGAGGGTTTCTTCCGGGTAAGCACCATGCTGCCTAGATCGCATCTCGCGATCTAGGCAGATACGTTTATTCGTCTACCTTGTACTGCTCGTGCTGAAGCGTTGTTGATGGCGAGCAGTACTACTTATCATTAGGTGTTTAGGGGCTTGCATTGATGCTTTCTCGTGCATATCTGCGTGGCAATGCCGTCCCTCGACACCTAGCTGCCCTTACACCTATACGGGTGTAAGGGCAGCATCTTGCTTATTCGTTACTTAGTAGATCCGATCTGTTATAGTTGCTCCTTGCTCCGCAAGGATTAGTTTAATATCTGCATAGTTAGGCCTTATGTCGGGGTCGGATGATCCGGTAGTGCGTTAGATGTTGTTTACCGTTCCTACAAGGGATGTTCCGGGAATTGACGTCATGTTGGTTTTTAGGCCTCTTGTAGGGGTAGTTTTCATCATCTTCCGTATCTGCTAGGCCCGATCACGCGTAGGACGTTCCGGTTATGCGGTGAAAACCCTAAACTGTCGTGGATCGTTTTAGCTTTGTTCTGATCAAGCAGGATCCCCATATCATTGCAAATCCAACGTGAACCATGGGGTGATCGGCTCTTTGAGCCGATCCACAGGGAAACCTGAGAGCCGATAGGGCTCGTATTTAATGTTTACGTGTCTACCATGCAGGAACAATCGAAGCAATCTAACACCTTCCTGATCGGGTCTAGGTCAGGTGGCACGCCCTAGCAACCGCCGGGACGTGGCTGGAAGACTTGCGGGACGACGCGAGGTGCCGGGTCCACTAAGCGGCCTTGGGAGCCTCCCGGCTCTTCGTGTTGCTTAACCATTGCCCGCCGGTGGGTTTTGGCAACACATTCTGGCACGCCCGGTGGGACATCTTCTGCAACATCCACGTCAACACCGACATCCGAGATGGCAGAGGAACAGATCACATACAAGGATCTCCCTGCGGAGCACAAGAAGAAATACGATGAGCTGAAGGCCATCTGTGAAGCCGAGCTCATCGGCTCCTTTGAGAAGACCCGTTCACACGGCATCAAGTTCAAAGGAAACACGCGTCCGTCGCATGGCGTCAACACGGTAGATCTCAGCCACTCCATAAGGGAGCCAGGGTTCTCCTTTAGTGTCAACATGGCAGGGCTGGTGAACCGCCATGGCACGGACAAAGCAGAGAGCAGCCACTCTCGTGGCAAAGATAAAGAGGAGGCCGTTCCACGCGACCGGCCCCAAGATGATGATAGACGGTACCTAACCGAGGAGGAGGTGAGAAGCATACGGTATCAGCGCCCACTCTCCGTGCATCTCCTCAACAAATATGAGCAGCAGTACGACCGACGTCGGCGCTACGACGAAGACGATGAAAGATATCGTCGGTCTGATGCAGACAGGAGGTATCGTCAGTATGACAGAGTCAACGACGGGTACGAACGTCGCGCTAGAGGGAGGTCAAGGGAGCAAGACGACATGGATAAGCACTGGGACTGTCCTTTCTTCAAACATTGCTGGGACTCAGGAATGAGCCGATTGGCAACAATCGAGAACTGCCCAGAATGCAAACAGCAAAGAAGAAGGAGGGCAAATGAAGTGTCAGTGTTCGAGCGTCTAGGGCCTCTCCCACCTAATAACAAACGGGCTGAGTCATCTCAAGAAGAAGACTTTGAGGAGTCAGATGGAGAAGAAGATAGGTATCACCGACCAAGGTGGTGCCCTGATGGACTCAGCCATTCTCAGAAGCGTAGGGTGCAGCGGCTGCGGAACCTGGAAGAAGCCGAGGCACAGTACCTGTACACGTTGAGGAAGGCGCGGCCCGATCTGGCCGTGAAAATCCAACAAACGTTGGAGACGAAGGCGCGCCCGCCAAAGAAAGTACGGCGCCCCGAACAGACGAAAGTCGATGCACAGGCATCGGCTGATGCCGATGTAGAGACGTCGGCTGGTACAAACACAGTGTTCAGGATCTCGTCAGAGATTTATGACCCAAGACATGGTGAGCATGCCTCCGTCGAGTCACGTCACCATAATAAGAGACCAAGAAGTTGTAAACCCTCATTAAGCATTACAATGGAAAAGGAGGCCGATTTCAGCGATCGGCCAGCATTATCCTCAACATACGCTTTGCCGGTGTTCAACATTGACCTGGCAAGCGATGGAAAGCTGGGTTATGGGTTTACATCAGCGGACGAGCTAGAAGAGATTGATATTGGTCCTGGGGACAAGCCACGACCAACATTTATCAGCAAAAAGTTAGACCCGCATCTGAGGGGCCTGATGATAGCCCTGTTAAAAGAGTACCCAGATTGTTTTGCCTGGGATTATACAGAGATGCCTGGGTTAGACAAGAGCATCATTGAGCACAGGCTCCCTCTGAAGAAAGGATTTCGGCCGTTCCAGCAGCGAGCACGACAGATGAAGGCCGAAGTCTTGGAGGAAGTCAAGAAGGAGATCAAGAAGATGTTGGACGCCGGGTTCATCAGGCCATGCAGGTACGCTGAGTGGATTTCTAATGTTGTACCTGTGGAGAAAAAGGACGGCCGATGGCGCGTAGCCATAGATTTTCGGAACCTTAACAGCGCCACTCCAAAGGACGAGTATGCCAGTAGCAGAGACCCTGATCAATGCAGCTGCTGGTCATAAAATATTGAGTTTCATGGATGGCAACGCTGGCTACAACCAAATTTTCATGGCTCCAGAAGATATACACAAGACTGCATTCAGAGTGCCAGGCTCGGTGGGCTTGTTTGAATATGTGGTCATGACGTTTGGACTGAAGAACGCCGGCGCAACATACCAAAGAGCCATGAACTACATCTTCCATGATCTAATTGGCAAGTTGGTGGAGATTTACATCGACGACGTGGTGGTAAAGTCTGTTGCGACGGACGGACACTTAGAGGATTTGCGACAAGTCCTGGACCGAACTCGGAAGTTCGGACTGAGGATGAATCCAAAGAAGTGCGCCTTCGGTGTGACGGCCGGTCAGTTCCTAGGATTCTTGGTTCACGAGCGTGGGATTGAGATCGGCCTGAAGAGTCAAGAGGCAGTGCGAACGATGAAGCCGCCCACCACAAAGAAGGAGCTCCAATGTCTCATCGGCAAAATTAACTTCGTCAGAAGGTTTATCTCCAACCTGTCAGGACGAATTGAGCCGTTCATGGGCTTGGTTAAAATCAAGTCTGATGAGGAGTTCCGCTGGGGGGCAGAGCAACAACAGGCATTTGATGATATTAAGGAATACCTAACCAAGCCACCTGTGTTAGTTCCGCCGCAGCAAGACAGGCCGTTCTACATTTACTTATCAGTGGCTGACACCTCCATCGCATCAGTGGTGGTGCAGGTTTATGATGGCCTGGAAAAAGTGGTTTTCTACCTCAGCAGAAGGATGTTGGATGCAGAAACAAGGTACCCTGAAATTGAGAAGTTGTGCCTTTGTCTATTTTTTACCTGCACCAAGATCCAGCACATCCTGGTGTCAGCAGAAATCATCGTCATATGCAAATCGGATGTCATCAAGCACATGTTGTCGGCTCCGGTATTAAAAGGCCGACTCGGCAAATGGATGTTTGCACTATCGGAGTTCGAAATCCGGTATCAACCGGCGAAGGCAGTCAAGGGACAGGCGCTAGCAGATCTGATTGCTGAACGAATAAACACGGACGTAGCAGCACTATCTGTGCGTGCATGGGCCATGTTCTTTGATGGATCGGTTTGTGAGGATGGTTGCGGCATCGGCGTGCTACTCGTGTCGCCTCGGGGGGCAACATACTCCTTCTCTATCAGGTTGGCTGACCCTTGCACAAACAATATGGCTGAGTACGAAGCGATCTGCAAGGGAATGGAGTTACTCCTGGAAGCTGGGGCTGAAGCAGTTGAGATCTTCGGAGATTCCAAATTGGTGATTTCTCAGCTCACAGAAGAATACAAGTGCGAGAGCGAGTCACTCTTCCCATTATGGGTACAATGCCGTGAGCTGATGGCCCAGTTCAGGTATATAAGCTTCAATTGGATCCCAAGGTCGCAAAATACTGAGGCAAACGACCTCGCACAAACAGCGTCAGGATACAAGGATGTAGCAGGTGAAGCCGATTTTCAAGTGCAAGTCCTGGAACCAGATGATTGGAGAGCCGATATCTTCAATTACTTGAAGGATCCGGCTCGGGGGGCACCTAAACGGATAAGATACAGAGCCATGAAGTATGTTCTGATTGGCGATGACATGTTTTATAGAACATTGGAAGGATTACTTCTCAAATGTTTGGGACCAGCCGAGTCCAATCGGCTCTTGCATGAGGTGCATGAGGGTGCTTGTGGAACTCACCAGTCGGCTCATAAGATGAAGTGGCTGATTAGGCGCTCGGGATTTTATTGGCCTACCATGCTTGAAGATTGCTTCCAGTATTATAAAGGGTGTCAAGCATGTCAGAAGTTTGGGAGCATTCAGATGGTACCCGCATCAGCAATGAATCCTATCATCAAACCTTGGCCATTCCGAGGATGGGGTATGGATATGATCGGAGAAATTTATCCCGCGTCAAGCAAGGGCCATAGATGGGTTCTGGCCATTACAGATTACTTCACAAAATGGGTGGAGGCGGTCCCTATGAAGAAAGTAGCGTCGGAAGACGTTATCAAATTCGTGTTGGAACATGTCATTCATAGATTCGGGATTCCCCAAACTATTACGACCGATGGAGGTTCGGTCTTCGTTTCGAAAGAAATGAAAAAGTTCTGCGATGACATGGGGATCAAGTTAATCCGATCGTCTCCATATTATGCTCAAGCAAACGGGCAGGCTGAAGCATCCAACAAAAGCTTGATCAAGCTGATCAAGAGGAAAATCGACGAGCACCCTAGACGATGGCATGAGGTGTTGTCAGAGGCGTTGTGGGCTTACCGCATGTCGTGTCATGGAGCAATAAAGACCACCCCGTACCAGCTTGTCTATGGACAAGAAGCTGTGTTACCCTGGGAAGTTAAGGCGGGGTCAAGACGGGTCACGTTTCAAAATGATTTAACTGCTGAAGAATATGCAGCCCTGATGAGTGACAGCATTGAAGATGCGACGGAACTTAGACTATGGTCACTTGAGAAAATCAAGGAGAACAAAGCCAAGGTGGCTCGTGCATATAATAAGAAAGTGAAGCCAAAAGAGTTCCAAGTTGATGATCTGGTATGGGAAGTTGTATTGCCGTTGGGGACGAGGGATAAAATGTATGGTAAATGGTCTCCGAATTGGCATGGCCCGTATAAAGTTGTCCAAGTCTTGAAGGGGAATGCGTACATGCTCGAGATGTTGGATGGCGTGAAGTTCCCAGTAGCCGTCAATGGCCAGCATCTCAAGAAGTATTTCCCAAGTATGTGGGATGATGGGATAAAGATATGGAGGCCGATACACAAATCGGCCAGTAAAGAATGAAATGGGGGCCGATTGTATGAAATCGGCCGGTAAAAAACTATCCTCAACATACCTTTGTCTGTGTTCAGCATTGATCCAACAGATGCCTGAAGAGCCGATACCATCAATTACTTGACAGAATCGGCTCGGGGGGCACATAGATGGATGAGACACAAGGATACGAACCTGAGGATGCATGCCAAAGGCCCAGCAGCTCAGGGTAAAAACATAGATGGATGAGACACAAGGATACGAACCTGAGGATGCATGCCAAAGGCCCAGCACCTCAAGGTAAAAATGGAAAATCCAAAAAATTTGGGCACAGCCGATGCGTAGACATCGACTTAAGGATTAAAAGCCGATGCACGGCCATCGACTCAAGGGATGCGACTGTTACAAGCAGGAGCTTAATGGAGCAGTCATCGAGTTACGCAGCGAGGCTCTACTGAAGGAGCCCCTCAGTGGAATGGTTAGTGGCTCCATTAGCAAATCTTCAAGATCAGCAGCACCTGCGCAAGCATGCAGATCAGGTTAGGATCATGAGAACAGCCGATGACCATCCAATTGGCTGTGGCGTTTTCTCCTGGGGCTTGACCAAGGTGGCAACTTCATCAAACAGCCTCACCAGAAGCTGCATCAGTCTGCCCGAGGTGATGAGCCAATCTGAGCAGCAAAGAATGGAGCTAGGAAGAGTTCAAGGGCCACTACGTTTGAGGCTTCTTAGTTCAAGGGAGCTGCCGATCCTTCCAGAGCCGTCCTAGTGCATTGTCTCCTTGGGCGTAAGCTTTCCTGCCCTGTTTTGATGAAGAGCTGGAGTGGCTCGGGGGGCAGCTCACCTCGAAGGTTCTCTGCTATTGAAAGCCGATTTGGTCAGGATCGGCTGGCGCTGCACTACAGTTGGGAAGCCGATGATGGCCCATTTGGTTGGTCCACTTCTGTTCTCGCCTTGGCTGAGGCTCGGGGGGCAGCTGACCCTGAAGATTCTTCGCTCTGAAGAGCCGATGGTATTGAAATCGGCTGTCTCTGCATCGTAACCATGTGGAAAGGTGGCGAGCTCTTGCAGAGGAAAACCACCAGGGTTGATGGGAGGAGTTTGAAGAAGGAGCCATCATCAGTGGTTAGGCTCTAGACCAGTTTGTTGCTGCGAAGGAGTAGAACATCGCAAGGGAAGCTGTGAGCAAACACCTGTTTTGCAGGGGTATCAGCTTCAACGTCAAGGTTGTCAGCAACGGGCTAAGGAGCTTTCCTGGGAGCATTAATCCAGGAGTTTTGCCGTCAGGACAAACATCACGATCGGATGATTTTGAAGTCTAAGGATCTAGGGGTCTCACGGCTGCGCGTTGGACCTGTCCGGTTGGAAGTTTGGATCTGAATTTCATGGATTGCAAGTTAACATCTGAGAAGGCGATTAGATCGATCTGTCTTGCAATTTATTGGAAAAGCTGATGCATTACCATCGGCTCATTGAGCATCGACCAAGGTGACAATCGGCAAAATCAAAACAAGGGAGAATCGGCTAAATTAATTTGCAAGGAATCGGCAGAGTCAAATTGGAGAACTTTCTTCATTGATAATCAGATTTCTTACATGAAAAGAGCTGATTGCTCTCAAAAGGAAGGCCTAGGGGGATGCATTGCCCCTCCTACTACTACTGATCCTATTCTAGGGATCCTATCTAGGGGCCATTGCCGCCCTCGTCATCGCCGTCGCCGCCGCTGTCGGTGCTTTCGGCGGGCTCGTCGTCGCTGCTGCCGCGACCACCTGGAGGGCCCTCATTGTCCTCGTCGTCTTCGCCAGCGTCGTCTTCGTCGCTGTCGAAGTCACTAAGGTTGCCCGGCCAAGGGCAGAGGCGCTTGGCCGGCGGCTCGTCGGAGGAGGTGTTGTCCTCCTCCTCTTCTTCTTCCTTCACCTCCTCGGAAGAGGTGAAATCGTCCCAGGAGAGGCGGTCGTCGTCGCTCTCCTCCTCCGGTTCCCCGTCTGCGAGGAAGCGGAGGTCGCTCTCCCCGTCGGTCGAGGACTTGTCGTCCTCCGACCAGACGGAGAAGTCGTGGCTCGACTCATCCCCGTCGGCAATGGCGCGGCGGATGTTGGCCGCGTGGGCCTCTTGCGGGTCCCACTCTGGCGTCGGCTCTCGGAGGGGGGAGGATTGGACAGAGAGGCTTGATGCAGCAGAGGAGGAAGAAGAAGAGGACATGGTGGCCGAGGAGGGTTTTTTGGAAGTGCTAGTACAAAGGGGTGAAGAGGAGAACTGTTCGATGCGGTTGAATAAAAGGAGATGAAGATTTAATTGTCGAGCAGTTTTCGAGGACGTGGTGCCAAACTGTCAAATCGTGCAGAGAAGTTGGGAAGGCAAGACGTCATGATGAAGAATACTGCGACGGTTCTGCTCTGCCACCTCAAAGGAAAAACAGATGGTTTTGATATTATCATTACCAAAACCAGGGGGCATGTGTTATCACCAGATTTTGGCCAAATCAAGAGATGGGCCGTAAGTGAAGATGGGCTTTGAAGATTACACGTGGAGCATCTTTGAAGCGGCCTTGCGCGAAGAGTTTGGGCTTAACTGCCTATGTATCTGTAATATATTAGATCGTAGCGTGTTTAGAGTTAACAGATAGAGTCTGGCCCGTGCACGGTTAGGTGCACGCCTCAATTAGAAAGTCCCTTGGACTATAAATATGTATCTAGGGTTATCGAGAAAAGAGGACAATCATCGTTCACAACAAACACAAATCAGGCGCATCGCCACCCCTTCCTTCGAGGGTTTCTTCCGGGTAAGCACCATGCTGCCTAGATCGCATCTCGCGATCTAGGCAGTATATGTTTATTCGTCTACCTTGTACTGCTCGTGCTGAAGCGTTGTTGATGGCGAGCAGTACTACTTATCATTAGGTGTTTAGGGGCTTGCATTGATGCTTTCTCGTGTATATCTGCGTGGCAATGCCGTCCCTCGACACCTAGCTGCCCTTACACCTATACGGGTGTAAGGGCAGCATCTTGCTTGTTCGTTACTTAGTAGATCCGATCCGTTATAGTTGCTCCTTGCTCCGCGGATTAGTTTAATATCTGCATAGTTAGGCCTTATGTCGGGGTCGGATGATCCGGTAGTGCGTTAGATGTTGTTTACCGTTCCTACAAGGGATGTTCCGGGAATTGACGTCATGTTGGTTTTTAGGCCTCTTGTAGGGGTAGTTTTCATCATCTTCCGTATCTGCTAGGCCCGATCACGCGTAGGACGTTCCGGTTATGCGGTGAAAACCCTAAACTGTCGTGGATCGTTTTAGCTTTGTTCGATCAAGCAGGATCCCCATGTCATTGCAAATCCAACGTGAACCATGGGGCGATCGGCTCTTTGAGCCGATCCACAGGGAAACCTGAGAGCCGATAGGGCTCGTATTTAATGTTTACGTGTCTACCATGCAGGAACAATCGAAGCAATCTAACACCTTCCTGATCGGGTCTAGGTCAGGTGGCACGCCCTAGCAACCGCCGGACGTGGCTGGAAGACTTGCGGGACGACGCGAGGTGCCAGGGTCCACTAAGCGGCCTTGGGAGCCTCCCGGCTCTTCGTGTTGCCGACAGCTTTAGTCCCGGTTGCACCCACCAGCCGTGACAAAAGGTTACCCGCACGTCAGCCCCCCAGATAAGGCCCTCCTAGATAAGCCTCCCCCAGTTAAGGCCCACTATCATTTGTCCCGGTTTGAGCCTCCACCCGGGATGAAAGTTTCCCGCGCCACTGCGTTCCCGCCTATTTTCTTCCCGCGTTCCCGCCTCCGTCTTCCCGCCATTTTTTCACTATATATATGTAGGCTTGGCCTCCATTTACATATCACATCTAGACTCATATCTGCAAACCTCATCACTCTCTCCCATGGCTTCCATCGTATGTCTAACACCCCGGGAGGCGGAGGTGCTTTGCGCCTCGAACTACCCCTGCCCGCCAGGCTACCGCGTCCCGACCGGCTGGTTGCTGAGCGTCGGAGGCGTACCGGTCCCTCCTATCCCTCTAGGTGTGCCACGCGAGATGGCCATCACGAACCACTACTATTTCGAGCTCACGCCTGAGCAGCGGAGGAATCCCCAGTGGCATCCCGACTACAGCCCGACTTGGGACAGCTTCTTCATCAATCGGCGTGAGAGGGCGGTTGCTAGGTACGAGGAGGACGGCCCGCCTCCTTCGAACTTCAACGAGGCCGGCCGTCGGCTGTGGTGGCGCGGCCGGACTCTCCAGAGCGTCATGGCCTACCGTGGCCCCCGCCTGCGCTATCCTCAATCCCAGCCCACGCGTGCTCACCCGCCGAGGTTCGACAACCGCGACCCCGATGGTAGCGACGATGACGTCGGCGACTATGATGACTACAGTGGCGACTATTATAGGGCTAGGCACGACTATGACTGAATGGCTCCAACATTCGAATCTGGCCATGTATCTTAATTTTCAGTTGAGCTCTGTACTTTAATTCCAGTTCAATCGTAATAAAATTTCGTAACAACCACTTTATTGAACAAAAACAACCGACAATGACTTTATAAACTAAATTTAAACTAAAAGAACCGACAACGACTTTATTGAAATTATAATAAAATAGATAAATGACTAGTCTAGTCTCTACTCGTCGTCGGAGGTTGTCTCCGTCCAAATGTCATCCCACCGAGGGTCGTTTTCGGTCCAAGTTGTATTCGGGTTCTCGAGCTCGAACTCGGCGACGGCCCGACGGTGGCGCCTGTTGAACCTGCGTTGTGCCCTGAGGTCAGCGAAGAACGCGTCGGTGTTGTCGACGTCGTTGGGGAACTGTGCCCTCCACTGGCGCATCAACTGCTCGTCGTGCTCGGCGATGGCGATCCTGCGCTGCACCTGGCGGTGCCGGCGATGGTCCTCGTCGTCGACGAGGCACGGCGCTGGCGCGAGGAACTCCGCCTCCTCTAGCGATTCAACATCCGGGAAGTTCATGTCGTGTCGTGGCCGCCGAAAGCGCCACGCCGCCGCGTCGTAAGCGCGCGCCGCCAGCTCCGCGTGTTGTACGTGCCGAGGTCGAGGCGGAAGCCACCGGTGCGTATCTCGGCGTAGAACCTACCTCTCGGACGCACTCGAACGCCACGGAAACCGGACGACCCTCGACGACGTGGAGGCATCCCGGAGATGAATGAGCGGAGGCGGTGGCGACGTGTGGTTGCGCCCGCACGCGTCGCTCTATATAGCGCACGCGGGGCATGGCACGTGTAAGCCACGGCTACACACGTCGCACGCCGGCAGCGACGGGGCGAGGCACGTGGAAGCGGCGGCGACACGTGGCACGGGGAAACCTTAGTCGGTGTCACTCCGCATATCATTAGGGTGAAAGATACACGACTATCAATGTTTGATATGATGCGAGATGCAAATAGTTATATGGATGTCATATTCATGTTCATTGGATTTTTCTGATCAATTTTCATATATAAAACTTTTCTATTTGAGTTACCATTTAAAAGTTATTGAAATAATAGTTTTTATTAAGTTAAAATAGATAAATAAGGGTTTATTTTATAAAACAGAAAAAAACAGCTCCAGGGGCTGATCCGCGTCCAACGGCTCGAGGCCGTTGGATTCGAATGGCCGGAGCCGTTGGATGCACTTGGCGCGGATCAGCCCCCTTTTGTCGCGGGTGCCACGGCCCGCGATAAAGACTTCTTTTATCGCGGGTGGTGGCACAACCCGCGATAAAGGGGTTTTATCGCGGGCCGAGCCACGACCCGCGACAAAAGGGTCTAAGTATAAATACCTGGCGCCGCGGGCGGAGCCCCCACCCGCGACACACGGAGGAGCCCTAACGACGACTAGAGCGCCGCCAGGCTGCCCAATTTGCGCGCCGCGCCGCCGTCGTCCTCACCACCGGCAGCCGCCCCCGCCACCCTCTGTGCCGCCCCGCGCCACCCTCTGCCGCCGGCCCGCGCCACCCTTCGCCGCCCCCGTTTCGCCCTCCGATCCGCCGCCCCGTGCCGCCGTCCGCCGGCCCGCGCCACCCTCCGTCGGCCCGCGCCACCCTCCGTCGCCCCGTGCCGCTGTCGACGTCGTCCCGCAGGTAGCCGTCGACCCGCGGCCGCCGGTGCCGGCCGGCCTGCCCCGGCCTTTTTTTCATTTAGTTTTTGTAATTTTTGTTAGTTTATTTAATTAGTATTTAGTTTAATTAGTATTAATTAGTAAGTTTAGTTTAGTTAGTATTAGTATTAGTATTTAGTTTTAATTAGTATTAGTTAGTTAGTATTAGTATTAGTATTTAGATTAAATTTAGTATTAGTTAGTTAGTTTAAATTTTTGTAGTTAGTTAATTCAAATTTTGTATTAATTCAAATCTTGTAGTTAGTTAGTTTAAATTTTGTATTAATTTAAATTTTGTATTAGTTTAAATTCTGTATTAGTTAGCTAGTAAACAACCGACGCAAATACCCGCCGACACCCCTCTCCCTCTCGCGAACAACCGACGCCGACACCCCCCTCTCGCGAAAACCACCGACGCAACTCCCCTCTTCTCTCCCTCTCGCGAAAACCATCGACGCTGCAACTCCCCTCTTCTCTCCCTCTCGCGAACAACCGACGCCGACACCGACCCTCTCCCTCTCGCAAACACCTCTCTCTCCCTCTCGCGAAAACCACCGATGCCGCAACTCCCCTCTTCTCTCCCTCTCGCGAACAACCGACGCCGACACCGGCCCTCTCCCTCTCGCGAACAACCGACGCCGATTAGGGTTAGGGTTAGGTTAGTGTTTGGTTAGCTAGGGTTAGGGTTTGGTTTGGGTTAGAACATGTACTTATCGATTTAATTTTTTGCAGAAACAATGGATCCATTCGAACGGGACTTGGAACAGGAAGACATTTTCGAGAACATAATCCGCGATGGTCCAGAAGCCGACCGAGAAGACCGCGACTCCGGTGATGGAGAAGCCCGCGGCTCCGGTCATGGAGAAGCCAGCGGCTCCGGTCATGGAGAAGCCGGTGGCTCCGGTCATGGAGAAGCCGACGGCTCCGGTCATGGAGAAGCCGACGGCTCCGGTCATGTCGAGGTATACCATTAGTATAGAGGCATTAATGGAATTCTATATGTACATATGTATATAAATTAATTAATTTTTATTCTCTTAGGCCTCCGAAGATAAGTTGGACAAACGAGGCCCGGCAAAGAAGTTGACCAAAAAAGACCACTTCACAATTGAAGCTATATCACCGGAAGGCCAACCTGTGGCACCCCAGTTGTCAGAACGAAATTTAAAAATCAGTGCGGAGTTCTGGTTAGGGATTCTCTCCCGATCACTATTAGAGAATGGAACAAGACCAAGAAGGTGTCCGAAAATCAGGTTGCCGATAGGTACAAAGACACACTTTTTGACGACCTCATGGCACATTTCACTTTGCCAGATTTGGGATCGGAGTCTGAGATGGCTAAGCAGAGGGCGCTAGTGAAGAAATGGGCTCTTAAGAAGATGGGGGAACTTTTCCGGGCGTATAAGAACCGGTTATGGGCAACTTATAAGGCCGAGAAGAAGCCTCCAGTATTCGAGAACTATCTAGCGAAGCAGGAGCATAATTGGGAAGAATTTGTGAAGTACAAACAATCAGAGGAGGCTGTGAACCTGTCCAAGAAAAACAAGAAGAATGCAAGCGAAAAGAAATATCACCATCATACGGGGCGAGGGGGCTACGAAGTAGCCATGCCTAAGTGGGATGCACAAGAGGCTGAGATGGAGCGGAATGGGATCACTCCAGAACCCATGCGAGAAGGATGGGACTTTAGGGCTCGAAATTGGTTCCTTGCGCATGGCTGTGAGTATGACATGAAGACAGGGAACATTGTTGAAAGTGACAGCAGGGTTAGGGTACCTAGGGAAAAATGGATTCAAGTGACGGCAGATATAAAGGCGGGAAAACTAAAGTTTGCTCCCGATAGAGAGAAAGACTTGCTGACGCTTGTCCTCGGTAATCCTGAGAAGGGAGGACGAACAAGAGGCTTCGGCCCTAGTTTTCCCCTCCCTCTAGTTTGAAACCCGTCGCAGACGCTCAGACGGGAGGGTTGCCGTCTGGTCAGAGGCCTTCACCGTTACCGGTGACGGCTAGGGAGCCGCGTTGGTGTTGAATTGACCGTTTCTTTCGAACTATGTTGACTGTTGACTCGAGGAGCTCACCCAAAGCTTTCCACTCCGCCCGATACTGGAGGAGCTCACACACCGCCCCTCCGCCGCCACGCCGTCCTGCCCTCCTACCTTATGGCGTCGTCCGCCGCCGAGCCGCCCCCGCCCCCACCACCACCCCCGGGAGGCGGAGAGGGATCCGCCTCCACCAGATCTAGATCTACCCCTGTCGCGGTAGAGTTTGTATATCCGTCTGGTGTACCGACTCTTCCCGTCAGCCGCGGAGAAGATTGGGAATCGGAGGGATCTAACGCATGGATTCCATCTGGGTAAGCATCGTCTGCCTATGTGAATTAACAGTAGGCAGTTTTTGAGCGCCAATCGTTGTTGCTCAACTAACTGCGTTGCTTTTCGAATAGGATTGATCCAGCGCTGGCTTTTCGGCTGGTGGTTAGGCTGGATTCTAGCTTTACGCGTGATTCTAAACGCCAAATGAATGGGTTTTACTTCCCTGCGGTGGTTGCAACCACCATCTCGTTGAGGGATTTGAAAGCTAACATCTTCGATAAGTACTCCTGGAGCCCTCGCGATGCAGTTCATTTCGAATATTTCAACAGCACGGAGCGAAGATTGGTTCCACTAATTTCCGACGATGATCTGGGAATTCTTTTTGCTTTGAATGCTTCTTGCCATTTCGGTAAAATTCGTGTCCATGTGGACAGGGGCCAGGCATCATCTGGTGTTGGGGCATCATCAGGTGGTCGGGCATCATCAGGTGTCATCATCAGGTGGTCGGGCATCATGTCTCTCTACTGCTGCTGCCTCTGCTAATAGTGTGCGCCGCGGCGATCCTTGTAGGTCCACAGCAGCACCATCTGTCCCCAGTGCGAGTGGTAGCCAGATCGTTCCTGTGGTCAATGTGGAGGACGATGCAGAGATTGGGGATCAGTCTCCTGAAGATGATGAGGATGAGTTAATGTTTCCTGAATTGGTAGATCGATGCAGTAAGCAGGCAATGGAGGATCAATACATGGAAGATATTGCTTTTGGTGCCAGATTTGATGAGACTGATGATGAAGAGAAGAATGAGAACGATGACAGCCTCGTTTTAGCCGATTACGAAGGTGAAGACTTGCCAACAATTGAGTGGAACAGGGAGGATCCTCAGCTTGCAAAAGGCACCGTGTTTCAAACGATGATGGACTACCGTAATGCAATTACTACATATCACATTCTCACTAAGAATAATTATGAGGTTATTAAAAGTGAGCCAGGTAGGTTCACAATTAAATGCCCATACCCAAGGTGTAGGTTTAGGCTGCATGCATCCACAATGCGCAGAAGCAGCTTGGTTCAGGTACTACGCCAACCAGTTGTGTATTTAGATCACGGTGTAAAATTTGTTATCTATTACTGACATCCCTTATCATTATGTTTCAGATAAAGGTTAATAAGGAGATCCATAGGTGTCCACCTCTAGGGGGAGAGCCAGACCTGAAAACAAAGCTAGCGAAGACTAGGTGGTTGGCAGATATAATCCTAGATTGGCTGAGAGAAACTCCTTCACTTGGTCCAACGGCACTCCAGAAAAAGGTGGCTGAGAAGTATAAAGGGATGAAAGTACCTTACATGAGGATGTTCTATGCAAAGGAAATGGCTCTTGACAAGATCAATGGTCCATGGAATGAAAGCTTTCAGTTGCTTTACACTTTCAAAGCTGAAGTGGAGATGGCTAGTCCAGGCAGTGTTGTAGCAATAGACAAGCATACAGTTCCCTACAAATTGAAAAGCGGGAAGGTAATGCACAAGGAATGTTTTAGAAGGGCTTTTGTTTGTTTCAAAGCTTGCTGGAAAGGCTTTTTGGACGGTTGCAGGCCTTATTTGGCCGTGGATGCATCAGCTCTTCATGGTAGGTTTAAAGGACAGCTAGTTGCTGCTACTGCAGTTGATGGACATAATTGGATGTTCCCTGTTGCTTATGGAGTTTTGGAGGTTGAGTCAGAGGAAAGTTGGACTTGGTTTCTGCAGAATTTGCGCGACCTTATAGGTCATCCACCAGGACTTGTTATCCACACAGACGCTTGCAAAGGTTTGGAGAGTGCGGTAGAAGCAGTATTCCCTGGAGTGGAGCATAGGGAATGTATGCGACACTTGGTACAGAATTTTACAAAGAAATTCAAGGGTAAAGTTTTTACTGACAACCTATGGCCAGCTTCATACACATGCAGCTCTAGGAAGCATATGTTTCATTTGGATGTGTTGTATAAACAAAAACCTGGGGTGAAGGAGTACTTGGATGAACATCATGGTAGGGTGTGGTCAAGAAGCCAATTCAATGAAATTTGCAAGGTAGACTATGTAACAAGTAACCTTGCGGAGAGTTTCAACTCAAAGGTCAAGTCATTGAAAGGGCTTATGCTGTGGCAAATATTTGATAAGATTAGGCAGATGATCATGATAAAGATCGATCTGCGTCAAAGAATTGCATCCACAAATTATGTTGGCCATCTCATGCTCCCATCTTTGATTAAGTCTTTGCATGAGAGGGCAAAACAATTGAGGATGCAATGCGTCAGAAAAGGAATGGAGGCTGAGGTAACCTACACTGACAGTAAAAACATGCAGTGGAGGTATCCAGTGAGTTTGGTTGATAGGACATGCCATTGTAGGGGATGGCAGATCCGTGGGATACCCTGCATACACGCATTGTTTTTCATGAGTGTTATAGGGGGTGAAGATGGTGAAGTTGATCAGTATGTGTCAGAGTATTTCTCTGTTGCAAAATTTAGGGCTGCATATGCTATGAATGTTCCTACCTTGTTGGGAAAAGACCAATGGATGAAAGTCGATCCAGGCTTCAAACTGTACTCTCCAGTATTGACTAGACCGGCAGGTAGGCCGAGGAAGAATAGGATCAGAGCTAGTGCAGAGGGTGGTGCACCGATTCGAAAACGTAAGTGCAAACTGGACACATTGCTAGGCTTTGTAAAAATGGAGTTGATCCGGCTTTTGGAATGGAAGATCAGGCGGGAGCAGAAAATGCAGAGGAGAATGAAGCAGCAATTCAACTTGAGATTGAAGCAGCAGTTCAACATGAGGAGATTGAAGCAGCAAATGCAGAGGAGATTGAAGCAGCAAATGCAGAGGAGATTGAAGCAGCAGTTCAACATGAGGAGATTGAAGCAGCAAATGCAGAGGAGATTGAAGCAGCAGTTCAACATGAGGAGATTGAACCGATGGATCGAGAGCAGAGGGAACAGATGGATGTAGAAAGGCTTCAACCGATGAGTCCAGAGGAGAGGGAACAGTATGATCGAGATTGCCTCGATAGTTGTAAGGCCATGTTAGATGCTAACTTCGAAGAGCTCATGGCAGAAGAAAAAGCACAAGCTTCAGCAGAAGAAGAAGAACAAGAAAGAGGGCAAAAGGAAGGTAGACACCGGTAATATCCCTGGTAGGGTTACCCGGAGTAAGGTGGTGGCCCCGGCGAGTCACACCAGGAGCAAGAGAAAGATTTTATTCTGAACAACTAATTTGAATTTGTATGAACAATTTGTATTGGGGTTCCCTTTGTATTGGGGATCCCTTTGTATTGGGGTTCCCTTTGTATTGGGGTTCCCTTTGTATTGGGGATCCCTTTGTATTGGGGTTCCCTTTGTATTGGGGTTCCCTTTGTATTGGGGATCCCTTTGTGTTGAACAATTTGTATTGGGGTTCCCTTTGTATTGGGGATGCCTTTGTGTTGAACAATTTGAATTTGTATGAACAATTTGTATTGTGGTTCCCTTTGTATTGGGGATCCCTTTGTGTTGAACAATTTGAATTTGTATGAACAATTTGTATGCCACATTTAAGCCACATTTAAGCCACATTTATCATTTTAGGGTTTTAGGGTTTTAGGGTTTTAACATTTTAGGGTTCAATTCAAAATAATTCAAAACATGGTGGAACCTTCCCATGGAGCCTTGTTATGTTACCTACAACCTAGAGAAATAATAATGGAAAAGGAAATATAGAGATATGAAGTTTTTATGCCAAAAGCTTCAAAACCACTTCCTAGTCCATGAGCTACTAGATATGAAGATGCAGGGCTTTCTGCTCAATACACCTCCCAAATACCCACTATGCTTACAAACTTTGTCCAAATGAGTCCAAATTCGTCACACTTGTGTATCTTTGAGTTGCAAACAATATCTAGTCGGCCAAAATGTAATATATTGTTCAAATAACACAATTTTACAATTTTTATGCCAAAAGCTTCAATTTCCCTTAGTCCGTTTATTATTTGGGTGCCCCTGTTTTACTTAGTGTTACTCAGTTTTCCCCTCCGGGCCCACTTGTTTTACTCAGTCATACTCAGTTTTGCCCTTCCGATAAACATTTCCTCACTTTTCCCCCTCTCAGTTCTACTCAGTTTTCCTAACTTGTACTCACTGGCTGATCTCTGATTGGTCGAGATGTATGTCACACGGATCTTGGTTGGATGAAAGCTCAACGAACGATTGCACCGTTCGATCATTTATGATCGGACGGCCTGTATCTCTCTCTCTACCACGATGGACGCATACGGAGACAAGAGCAGAGCACATACCTACCAACCCTGGCATCGCATATTCCAGTCGCATCCTCCTCTCTCTAACCGCGGCGGCGTGGATCTAACCGTGCTTTGCGGCGGTGCGCGCGGATCTAACGTGCGTGCGGCGGCGTGCGGCGCAGATCTAACCGTACGTCGGCGGCGGCGCGTCGTGGCGCGCGGATCTAACCGTGCTTGCGGTGGCGTGCGGCGGCGCGGATCTAACCGTGCGTGCGGCGGCGTGCATCTAACCGTGCGTGCGCCGTGGATCTAAGAGTGCCGGTGAGGATCTAACCGTCAGAAATAGTTGAAATGTCTCTCTCTGTCTCACTTTCGATTCTATTCTCAGATCTGTTGAATGATGAAGAACACCAAGACGGCGGCCGTGCCGACAGTGGTCATCGATGCCACGAACATTGAAGCCATCGCCTACAACATCGCTTCGACGGCGCAGACCCAGCCTTCAATGTCGGAGCCTGTTGATGTCTCACTTCCGGTGCCGAGAGTGCGAATCGATGCCAAGACGATTGAAGCCATCGTCTACAACCGCGCTGCAAAGCCGCCGATCCAGCCCTCCGCAGATCCGTCGCTGATGAAGTACACCAAGACAGCGGCGGTTCCGACACTGGTCATCGATGCCACGAACATTGAAGCCATCGCCGATAACATCGCTTCAACGTTTGATGGCGCAGATGACCACCCCTCAGCCGCCCGTCGTCCCGGCCTTTCTTGCCCATCGCTGCGCGGCCGTGTTCGACGCCGCAAATTGGGATAAATTATTATAAATTTGTATTTTTCAATTTCCAAATGGGATAAAATTGTTCGAACTACTACCTCCGTCTCAAAAAAAGCTTCTTCACGTTCTTGATGTGTCCATGTACATCCGTATGTATGATTTGAATTCTATCCCAACTTGATTGGGAAGATATTGATATGTATTTGATCCGAAGGCTGGTACATGCTTTCACTTTTGGGATCCCTTCACTTTTATAAAATGTTCATGCATGCTAAAATTATCGTGCGCATTACTTAGCACAAGTAGGAAATTGTACACCGAAATACAGTGCTTAGAGCCACAACAAAATACAGTGGTTAGAGCCATCTACTGAATAACAATTCTATACTAAATCGTCTACCAGAACCACATAACTGCTAGGACAGGGATGACACCTAATAAAACTGCACAGATGAATATACTTTTCTCCTCTCCCATCACTTTAAGTTCATGTTCTAGATTTTCTACCACTTGATCAAATACGGCAAGATCTGTCTCAACTCTCAACTTCTCCTTGCGAATAAGCTCTGAATTCTTCTTTTCTTCCTCCACAATACGCTTCAGCTCGAATATCATCAGGTTTTTACGGGCCAATTCATCACCTAAATTGGCCACCTTCTCCTCCAAATCCATCCTCTGGCTACACCACTGGGTTGATTCATCTTGGTATGCAATGTACCATGGATCATCGGCTTGCCTGGCTAACTGTAACAATAATGGAAAAAAGAACAACTGAAATCACCCCAACAGGCCATGGCGGAACTTCAAATTCAACGGTAGTACAGAGAGCTGAAGCTATATACCCGCACTTCCGACGAGGTAGGAGAAGTAGAACGTGGCCACGACATGATCGAATCCCCACCCTCGCCGGTGTACCCGCTACGACGAGACATTGAGGACTATTTCGTACCTGCAAACTCCAATAAATTACGGGAACCGAATCGATTAGGGGGCGGGGGAGGCAGAAGCGGAGGTCTACCAATTGGTGCGCGGAACAAATCCCGGTCGTCGTGGGCGGCGGATCTGCTTGCGGCGGACTTTCCTGCGGTGGGTACAATGCGTGCGGACGAAACAAGTGCTGGAGCCGTGGTTGACGTGCAGCGCCGCAGTTCGTCCGACGCCGCCGGGGGACAGAGCCGGACGCGCCGGCGATGGCTGCTCCGTCCGACGGTGGGGAACGAGCTGCCAGCGGTTCTCCGGTCTAGCTTAAGAATAATTAATTAGCGAACTTGTTGCTTCTCTCTATGATATTCTCTAAAGACATATATCAGAGCGGCAATATATGATTTTTTCTCTAAATAAATAGACGACCCCACTGGTCATTGGCTGCGGCAGCCCCACAGAGCGGCAATATATGTCTTTTCCTGAAAAATAGACGACCCCATGGTCATTGGCTGGAGGCCCCACAGAGCGGCAATATATGAGTTTCTCTAAATAAATAGACGACCCCACCGGTCATTGGCTGCGGCCCACAGAGCGGCAATATATGTCTTTTCTGAAAAATAGACGACCCCACTGGTCATTGGCTGCGGAGGCCCCACAGAGCGGCAATATATGAGTTTCCCTAAATAAATAGACGACCCCACTGGTCATTGGCTGCGGCAGCCCCACAGAGCGGCAATATATGTCTTTTACTGAAAAATAGACGACCCCACTGGTCATTGGCTGCGGCAGCCCTATAGAGCGGCCCCATTTGTCATTGGCAGCACCGCGTATAAAATCATGAAATAAAACGGCCCACACGTCAGCGATAGATGGATGGCTGCTCCGACGTGTCTCCCGACCCTACCCGTCAGACGAGACGGTCGGGAGGAGCTGCCCCTGTGCGGCCCCACCCGGTCAGACTAACGGTCAAGGCCTGACGGCTACCGGCCGTTCCAGACTTGTGCGTGTTTCAAACTAGAGGAAGGGAAAACTGAGGAAAAACTAAGGGACTGGGAAAACTGAGTACAACTAACGAACCAGGGGCACGAAAATAGAAATCCCTAGATAGAAAGACTTGCTGACGCTTGTCCTCGGTAATCCTGAGAAGGGAGGACGAACAAGAGGCTTCGCCCCTAGTGTTCCGTGGTCGCTTGGGTTTCCGGCCGACGCGGAGACTTATAGAAGCCGAGCGAGAGCAAAACAACGCGAGCTGGAGGTGCAGAATGACCGGATGGCTGAGTTCCAACGCCGACTTGACCAGCAGCAGCGGGAGATTCAGCAGCAGCAGCGGGAGATAAATGAACTAAAAGGACAGCGCCAGCCAGATAATACCGCCGGCATATCTCAGCGGCGAGACAGCAGCGTGGCCGACTCGGAGGTGGCACCGCCTTTAAAGATGATAGATGGCGGTCCTGGCTACCCCGTGGATGGAATCAAGGAGAAAACACCTTGTGATCTCCATGACGTGTTCAGGAACGTATCTGTTAAGGTGCGGCTATGTCTTACCTGCATTTGGAGCTGAAGGTGAGCCGGCAACATGGCATGACAATGAGATTCCAGCTGGCTATGCTCGTGTCGGGGTGGATTCAGTTGTACCATCGTGGGAGACATTTCAGCTTGATATCCCTGGAGGTGATGGGGGGTTACACTCCGAGAGGTGGGAGAAATCATTCTCTGGGAAAAGAAGAACATCAGGCTGCCAGGCTGGGTAGCCCCTAGTACCAGTCGTCCCAGGTCACCATCACCTCCTCCAGGTGATCGCAGGCCACCATCACCTCCTCCTACTGATCACATGTCGCCACCATCACCCCATGGGTACGACGTCGACCACGACATCCGTAGTCCATCTCCATCTCCAGCACCGCCGCCTCCGCCCACTAAGACTCGGAATGCACCCGGCCGGAAGCATTTCAAGAGTCCTATCCGCAAGATGTCGCCCCTCCCAAGAGTACCAAAGGTTCCTCCCCCCGTCCTTACGATCGTACTGAAGAGGAAAATGCGATCATTGTTGCGAAAGATAGTGCTAGCACCAGCAAATCATCGAGAAGCAAAAAGCATATGCTATTTCTTCATTTTCATAAGCCAAAACCTCCAGCGCTAGAGCCATACACCGAGAAGCAAAAAGCATATGCTATTTCTTTTCTGAACACACCATCGCAATATGACTTACACGAGAAGAAGGATGACTATACACGCTACCTTGCGAGGGTAATTGATGACAAGGCTAAGAAGAAGGAGGATGACAAGGCTAAGGAGAAGGATAGTGCTAGCACGAGCAAATCATCAGCTAGAACTATAGCCGGGAAGAAGACAAGTGCACCCCTCAAGGCGCCCAAGCAAACGACAAAAGGCAAAAAAAGAAAGGGAGTTTCCCAGCTCGGAGAACAGGCCAAACAATCGATCCCAGCACTCAAAGTGTTTGATGTTCCCAAGCTGTACCGGGAACATGGTGAAGGTTTCAATATGGAAGAAGCTGAGGCGCTAGCGGCTTCGATGGACTGTACCGTGGAGGAATTGCTGACTGCCGCAGATGTTGCACTACCCTTTGCTGACATAGCTCCTACATTTGTCTACGGGGCCGACTTGGTCAGCAGAGAGCGGCTGCAAAAAATGCCAACGCATATGCGGAATTTGCATCAGTGGTACCTTGATGCGTGCAAGGAGAACCAAAGGTACATCGTGGCGAAGATCCCATATGAATATTACTACCGAAAGGAGGAGATCCATATTGAGATGAATGAACTCTGGCAGTTATTCAATTTAGAAGCCCTCGACAAATCTCTCATGAGCTGCTATTGCTTGTAAGTTGTTAACTACATATAAGTTTATTTTCATTCAGTTCATGTTCGTTTTCATTGCATATACTCATTATATCTTATGTGTTCTCTTATGCAGATTGAAGATCAGTGAATGCAAAAGTAATAATATTATCAATATTGGGTTTGTTGACCCAGATAAAGTACATGTTGAAACGGTAAAGCATAAACGCGAAGAAACGGGGGGAAACATACTAAGGTTTTTGGGGGAGCAAAGTTTCTGTGATTCAATACTGTTTCCTTACAACTACGAGTGAGAGTCTTAATGATCTTTTATGCACATTCAATTTTGCTTACTCGATGTTAAGTGTAATTCCTGACGTATATACATAAACATGTGCAGCTTCCACTGGATTCTACTAGACATTCAAGTTGATAAGGGAATAGTTGAAGTAAGGGACCCAATGAGTAGAGGCCTGGACGGGTTCCGCGACTTGCAGAAGTTGCTCCAAGTGTAATTTTCTTCATCGCCGCGCTATATCTTTCGTGAGATATCAATTAATTATCCACTCATTCAATCATTCTTTTGCCTGGCAGGGCTTGGATAGCTTTCAAGAAAAACATTAAGGGTACCTGGGCAGAGAGGCTAACATTTACTCATGTACCGTGCGCCCAGCAGCCACAAGGGACGAATCTATGTGGATACTACGTTTGCGAGTCCATTCGCATGTTAACCACTGAGAAGCAGAACAATAATAAATTCAACGTAAGCAATAACATTCACAATTTTATTTATTATCGTCAATATTTCGTTATCAACATTGATATAGTCATACTCATCTCATTTTCCTATATAGGTCGACTTCATGCGGGACACACTCCAACCAAAGGAACACCTACTAGGAATTGCGGAGGAAGTGGCGGGACTTTTGCTTAGAGAAGTAATAGACAACAACGGCTTGTTTAGTCCAAATAGGCGCTCTCCCTCTCCCGGTGTTTAGTCCCGGTAGTCGTGAGCTCATGTATATATATATGTAAGGGGAATCTACGAATATGTAAGGGGAATCGACTTTTGTTTCCAATATTTGGTTGATCAATCTATATATGAATGAACGTGTACAACTTCTAGTAGCGTATAAATATATGCAACTTTTATTTTCGAATGAAAAAATGAAATAAAAGGGGGTGGTGGCGGGGGGCCTGCACCCCTCAAACCCTAAAGCTGCAGCGTTCTGCGTGCGTCACGTAGAGGTCCTTTTGTCGCGGGTGGTAATACCGCCCGCGACAAAATGGGCTGTCCATTGCGCGCCTCGCGCCTGCCACGTGGTCGACCATATGTCGCGGGTGGTAAGAGACCCGCGACAAAAGGTGAACCTTTTATCGCGCCTTCGTTGTCGCGGATGGCCGCCCGCGACAAAGGGGCCTTACCACCCGCGACATTAGGTCTGTTCTCCACTAGTGACACTTCAGTTGTTTCTGACTCTGCCCCTATGTATAACGGTGGGAGGGGGCACCCCCATGTCGCCACTTTCGGCAACTTGAACAGCTTTAGTCCTCTCCTTCGCTCAGCCCTTTCGCTACCCTCAACCGTAACCACCCCCAACCGTGTCCTACATGCTAATTTGCGAAAACAATATCAGAAATACTTCGTTTCATGCTGAACATTTAGAAAAGGGTCATTTTCTATTCGTTTCATGAGTAGAAAAAGAGTGACCGTTTGATGGTCGTACGACGGCGCTGAGAACGCGTCCATGGCCACGACATACAGTTAACTCAAGTGATTTAGTGTTAACTCTCTAAAAAATCATGTTAATTAACACTATGATCGTAATTCCCATTTTGAAAGTTTTGAAGAGGGGTGTACCGAAGTACTCCTACCCTCTTGTTTTAAATGTTCAAATGCAGAAAGCATGCACAAAGACCCCCATCTAGCTGGAATGCTGATTTGGGACTTGCAAAGCACTTTGATAGTTGCACATAATGTGGGATTTATTGTAAAGCGTTACCCATCTTCGACGCGCGCAATCCATTTCCCTGCAAGCTTTTCTTCTTTTCCCCTTTGGAAAGAAAGAGAATGCAAAGTAGCAAGCATTGCTTTGGCAATTAGGTGTGTGGTGGAACAGAAATGGCGAATAATATGCAGAAATAATCGATACACCTTTCTGTAAAGAAAAGGGAACATATCAAATTGATGGAGAGCTTTGCAGTGGACTCCTTCTGTTCTGCACCGAAAGGCTTGCCGAAACGAACATAACGGAAGAAATCAATGTGTGGCAGAATATCGAGCCGGCTGGCATAGACGTTCAGCACTAGCGCCTAACAGGTAGTACTAATTCTTGAGCGATTTTTAGTGTTGTCCGCGCAAGAAGCAAGTAATTAGCAACAAATGCACACGCGAGGCACAATGTAAATGTACGGGTAACGACTACCAACCAAATCAACCGAAAGACATGTATAAGCACTTTACAGATTGCCCGTTGTTAGATCATCTTCAAGGGCGCTCGCATAACCAGCCCATCTGCCCAAAAGCGTCTGTGTGGATGCGGCTTGGACACAATTTGCATCCAACAAAGGCCCCTATCACCGTCTGTCCGCGGTCCGCTGTCCGTCCAACAACCTCCTTTTTGGCTCCAAATATAAAATCGATTTGGGGCCGGAAGATATTGTCAATGTCCGATTTTATCAGTACATGCCCCACTCGTCTGCCTCTCGCGCGCAGTCCCCCTCCCACTCCCTTGGCCGCGACCTCGTTATTCCTGCCTTGGCCACCACTCCCTCGATCTTGCCTACCCTGGCCCCAAGAACCATCGTTGCACCATTCCACCGACCGCCACGAGCACTGCCACATAGATCTCTACATCCCCCTCGCTACCAAGAGCTCTACCTCGGTGTTACCGCCTGGAGCTCCGCCGGTCTCGCTCCGCCCACAACTTGTTCGTCTTTTGCTCAAGCCACAATTTTAGGTAAAAAATGCAAAATTCTATGATACTTTCTTTGCGCATTAAAGATTTACCTTTCAATGTTTTGTCATAGATAATGACGGATGAACTTGAAATGTTTATCTTAAACGGGTTCTTTGACACGTCTTCGAGTGACTCGTCCGATGATGATGAATACAAGTAGCTCGTGACTGCTCTCGTTCTATATGACAACCAGTAGTGTGCCATATAAAGGTTCAGGGGATCTAAGGCTATGAAACACTGAACCGCGATATAATTGCCACTCATTTAACTCTACAATGACCATTTCAATCCGGTGGGCACTCTTTATACCCCAGCTCAGTTTCTCGACGCTTTCGCATGTTAATGCTTTCAAGAGCACATGTCCTTCAGAGCACGTTTTCGTGGAAGTATTAGTTCCAGTTTTTATATCGATCCCAACAAGGATCTTAGGAAAGTGTTTATATGTGGTGTTTCTGTCGCACTCAAGGTGTCACTTGTCTTGAGTGAATTGACTGCAAGAATTAAGGTGGAAATGAGTGAATGAGTAGTGAACGGTACTTAAAGTAAATAACATAAAAGTAAATAACAAGAAGATTGTCTAGGTTTTCTGCAAATGATAGATTAGGCACGATTCCTGATGATAGTGAATATGCCAAATGGAATAAATGGGATAAGTGATTGCAATACTTCTTACTTAATTGCGAGTGGGCAAGCAACCCATGTACGAATCAAGAATCCTCTTGATAGATTCTCTTGATTCCAATGATCTTTCTGCCTATTACTGAAGCCATGGACAACACATTAATGAAGGTCTTTCAACCAGATCAAGGCATACACTTGATGGTTCCTTGTTATTCTCGAGTTGTATTAGATCCTCTTTGATATCGGCCGTGTCACTCGGGAGGTTGTTGATTCACTAACAAATGAGATCATATATATGAGATCTCTGGATCATGTTACATGGGCTCTTAAATTGGATAATAAGCATTAGCCACACATAGATAATAATTCTCACAATATAGTAATCACGATAACAATCACAAATGAATGGGAGTAAAACATGCATATCACAACTCACTAATTCACTACATCTCCCACGCATATGGGGATTTACTCACAGGTAAGAGGAGAATAGATAAAAGAAATAATCATATTATAAATGGAAATCATCTCAACTTTACCGTAGAAAATCACAATAATTTTGAAGATCAAATCAAATACAAACCTAAGTAGAAATAGAGGTTCAAATTCCTAATCTTGCAAGTATGAATCTCGCTCTCCCTCTCCGTACAAGTGGGGAGTTATGGAGGTGTGAATGATCAAGAGGCTAGAGATTGTCGAAGGAAGAGGTGGAGTTCTTCTCCTCTGCAATGGTTTTGTGATGGCTGCGTCTGTTTTTCGCCCTCTTCCTTTTCACGAAAGTTGTTTATATTAATATAGCAGAGGCGATGGCACATGGTACGGGCGGGCCATGCGGACGGGCTCCGGTCGTACCATGGGTCGTTAAACCTTGTGGAGACCTCAGATGGAAATGACTTCAATTAGAGATTTGCTCATTTAGGTGTGGTTAGCCCATAAATGCTTTCAGATCTTCTAAAAGTGTGCATTACATGAAACTCACATTAAAAGAACAAGGTTTCCCTAACTTACGGTATTAGCATTAGTTGAATTAGTTGAAAGATCAAAATTAACGAAACCAATAAAAGCCCTCGGTAAAAAAATCAATATTTAGAGCATCACATGTGAAGGGTTGTGTTCAACCGTATATTGTAGGATGTCAACTACTTCACTGAGAAGAGTGATGTCACATAAAAATGTTAAATCAGCCACGCATGTGCATGTGCTCCTAATTCGCCTGCCCATCATGGCCACGCACGGGCGGGTAGGCGGTGACAAGCGCATGCTACGCTGGCCGCCACCGCTAGATTTTCTAACGCGGATCCACGTAGTACGTAATTCGACGTTCACACGTCCGTTTGACTCGTGCAAATGCTAGTAAGGGCTCCTTTGATTCAAAGGATTTGCATAGGAATTGTGTAGGATTTGGTTCCCATGGGAAAATTTCCTATACACGTTGTTTGATTCATAGGAACATATCCTATAGGAAAAAATCCTATAGGAATCTTGTAGTGTAATTCTATGGAAAAAAGACATACCTCGAAAAAATTCTTTCTAAATCAAACAAACTGTCTTCCTAAGGATTGAAGATCCAATTCAAATCCTATACCTTTCCTATTCCTATGTTTTTCCTATCCTTTAAATCAAAGGAGCCCTAAGTCAGTCGTCCCACAGGAACAGCGACAAGCTTCTGCTGTTGGCTAATCGGTTCACATCACGTGCACGGGGCGCATGGGCTAGAAAATCTCTCGTTTGATTTCACTAGATAAAAAGACGATCTGTTGATCGAGACGGCGATAACGACAGGCTTATTAGGACTTAGGTTGGCTTGAGCAATTGGTGAAGTTGGCTTGGCCTTCCTTCCTTTCCCGGTCTCAGTTTCCCTGCTAGGTGATGTTAGGTTGTTATCTACCGGTACGCGTTGACCACATGTCAGTAGTCCTCCCGTACAGCACACCGCACAGCGCTTTGCCTTGCACGCGAGTCCAACTCGCCATCAGAATCCAGCTCTCTCCGCGAGTAGGAAGAGGTCGACTTCACATCCTGCCTCGTCACGCCCACAAAATCAGTACAACTAGTAAAATAACAAGGCAGATACAAAGAAACGATTTGTCAGAGCATAAGGGAGCAGATACAAGGACCGATCGATGACGTTTACCGTGTGCAAACTGAATCCCAGTAACAATAAGCACTAGTACTACCCCTCTGTCTCACCAAGGTTGTCGAGTATTCATCAAAATTTAGATTTATCTGGACATTAAGTAGCATCTAGATAAATTTTAAATTTTGATAAACCTAAGACAATTTTGAACAGAGGGATTATTATAATTAGTGTTTTTTGCTAGCTTAATTTTTGTCGACATCTTGACCACATGATTGCACATTAGTTTGTGTTGGCATAAGTTGTAACCGAGAAGAATATGTTTCGACCGTTGGATTGTTTTGTGGTTATTCTTGAGTTATAGCAAGAGTCATAATGATCATTTGATTGCTTTATAATTTGTGCTAGTTATGAGTGATGAGTTGGGTGCAATATCTAGCATAGTGTATACGAAACCTCCCCTCCTCTCGCCCTCGTGCGGCGCCACCACGCCGCACCAGGGCGTCTTCGCCTCCCCATCCCCTCTTCTTCCTCTGACGTTCATGGAGACGTCGGGGCAAAGCCCAGCCGGACCGGCCGCGGCGGCCCTCCCCTCGTGCGACAGGGGTTGGAGATAGTGGCGTTGGGCCGATCTTAGATCCTTCGGCGATGATGGCGGGGAAACAGCGTCCGGTGTGTGGCTTGCCGGCATTGGGTGGCGTCCCTTTGCTTGGCGGTGGTCGGCCTGAAGCTGGCTTGTCAGATCACGAGATCCTTCATCTAGTCCTGGATGTGAGCAAGACATAGTTCCCGGTGAAAACTGAGTCGACTTGATAGGCGATGATGGCGTTATGCAATATTAATTTGATGAAGGCATAATCGCGCAACGACTGTCGACCCACTCGTGCTGCCCTAAGGAAAACCCCAGAATCTGATCTACCAAATCGGACGATGGCGACATGTGGTATCGCTTGATCTGTTTTGGGAGCATCATTTGTGTAGCAACGCTGGATGACAGAGGCAGGATGATGAGATGTCAACTCATGCCTGGATGATAAGTGCTACGTTGAGTCATGCATGTTCGGCATGTGCTACGTACGATAGATCTTCTATGGTGGCATCGACAACAGGCTGACACAGCTTACGCAGATCTCTACCCTGAAGATGGGCCAGCGGTTTGATGGTGGTGACAGCTTTTGAAGCGAGGGCATAAGACGCACACCAAGAGTATGCTAGACCGGCTGTGAGCTCCTGTTTTCTCCATAGAGTGACTCGGGAATGTCTATGTTAATCAGCTAGTGGCGCGTGGTTTCTGTTTTTGGGTTTGAGGCCCTGATGACATGTAATTCACCTATTTTCAGGGTTCCGGGTGTTGAGTGGTGGCTTTAGGTTTTTTATGTATGCTCTTGGGAGTTCCTAGTTAAATAAATTTTAAGTAAAACCGTATGCATCGCTTTGATATTGAGGTTGGAGCTTCGTCTCCATTTTGAAAAAGAAAAGTTGAACGTAAGTTTCAATCGAAATTCGTAGATATCACATGTCTGAGAATTAGTTTGAACCGAGCGAATTAGTCACGCTCCGTTAAATTAATTAGGAAGTGACTATTTTTCAGCGGACTGAGAGTCAGGTGATGTCATTAAAGTTTAGTTGTAATTTATAACTAACATAAATCACGATGCAAATTAAATAATGTAAGCCTCAACTAAGCATTCTCAGCTAGACGAGAAATACTCCAATTGATTAACATCGGGAGAACGGAACACGTGAGCACGATAAGCCGCGTAGTGTTCTATCGCTGGAGGCGAATCTTCTCGCTGGTTGCCGCTCTGTCTACCTGGCCAGCCGGTCCGGTTCCCAGCTGCTGCAAACCGCACGTTGCTGCCAGGAGCAAAGCAACAGTGCCAGTGCCGCCAAAATGTACCTATCGTACGCGGCGCAGCAATGCAGCTATTCCATCCTGTCCTGTGCGTTCTCACCTTTCGGCCCGCCCATTGTTTATTCACGGCCGCGAGAAGAACAAGCTGGCACGGTCCGGAGCCTATATATACGCACAGCTCACCCGAGCTAAGGCAAAGCATCGCATTATTCGATCGACAGTTCGACAAACAGAGCAAGAACGATCGTGAGTTGTTGCTCGATTTGGATCCATGGCGGCCGAGCTCGGGTGGTGGCCGATGTCGCCGTGGCTGAGCCCCGGCGCGGCGTGGTTCATCTTCTTCAACGTCCTCGTCGGCGCCATCGCGCTCATGTCGTCGTCCCGGGGGCAGCAGCAGCAGGACGGCCGCGAGTCGGGCGCCCGCCGCAGGCTGGCTCGCACCGCATCCACCGTCGTCCTCGACAGCCTGCGCTCCATCTCCATCTTCTCCTTCCACTCCGCGGGGGACTACAGCGTCGCCTGCTCTGCGCCGGCGCCGGCGCTCCACCACGTGCAAGAACAGTACCACACGTTCCAAGAACAAGAACCACAGGAGGAGGAGGCGGCAGCGGCATCGGTGGCCGAAGAAGAAAGCATGGCCTTGCCGCAGAGCGCGCCTGGCGCTGCGGCGGCAGCACCAACCGCGTCCCCGGCGGCGTCGGAGAGCCAGGTGGATGACTGCGAGCCTTCCATCAGCTTGGACGAGGCATACGCGCTGGCGCGCGCAAAGCGGCAGCCACCAGCGGCTGCCGCTGCCGATACGGTGGCGAGGGTGCCGGCGGCGGAGGCCAAGGCGCGAGCCGTCGGGTGCGGGCGGGGAGCAGAGGAGGCGGAAGGGAAGGCGGAGGTGAACGCGCGGGCGGAGCAGTTCATCCGGCAGTTCCGAGAGGAGCTCAAGCTGGAGCGCATCAACTCCATCCTCAACTACACCAGCGCGCTGCGCCGCGGCGCCGGGGCGGCGCCACGGTAGTTGGTTGCGCTCGGGGGACAGCTCCGATCGTCTCGATTGATTGATTGCGTAGACGGAATATTTTCATTTGTTTGTACAGCACAGAGGGTGGTGCCACAGCACACACAGTTTTGAATTGTTTACTGTACCACATATACGCAGAGATAAAATACGCAAAACTAGCTCAGAACATCCATCTCTGGACTTCCGATGAATACCGGCAACGTCGACTGGTCACGGAAAAAATATGTGCAGCGTCAGCTCGGTGGTTGGCAGCAGGGCCGGTCTCCTTGAGCTTCATTGGAGCTCTTGGTCTTTGCGGTGCGACGGGTTTGCGGCGGAGGGGTACTTGTCGTCTCCACGAGAACGGGGTCCCCTAAACCTGGGTCAAAAAACATGTGTCTCTCTTTGTGATTATGTTCGTCTCGACCGTCGATTGAGCTTGCCACGCTCTGCTCCCCTGGCCAAACTAAAATGGCGGGTACCAAACTACCAATCTCTGGTGTGAAAATCTTGGACACGACATCTGGAGCGCCAGGTAGGGGACGCAAGCATGGCAGGCTTCGCTGGTTTGTTCTTCCAAGAAGACAATGCTCTAGCCCTAGAGACTCCGGGGAGCAGCCCTGTCGCCGAGCGCGAAGACGGCCCGCTAGGGGGCTCGGCGGAAGTCTGCAAGACTTGGCTCTATGTAACTCCTCCAGGGCAAGCGAGGAGGTGGGCAGGAGGGTAAGTGAGGAGTGTGAGCATTGTAGTGTTTCTAATACTATATGTGGATAACATATTGTTGTTTGAAAATGATATAGAACTTCTTGAAAGCCGTGTATATACTAGGAATCAAGATTTATAGAAATAGATTAAGACGTTTAATAGGGGTTTCATAGAGTACATACCTTGACAAAGGTCTGAAGAAGTTCATAATGGACGAAAGTAAGAAAAGGTTCTTACCCATGTTACCAGGTAAAACTTTGAGTAAAACTGAAGGTCCATCTATGACGGAAGAAAGTGAAAAGATGAACATCCTCTGTTACTCGGCCATAGGCTCTATCATATATGCCTTGCGTACAAGACAGAATAGCACATGTTGTTAGTTTCACCATCATATATGTAATATCCCAGGTTTAGAGACGATCGAGGGGTAGAATTTAGGAAGGTATGTGCATTGCATCGTAAAATCTGGGGAAATTTCGCGCTTTTATAAAAAACTGCATCAAAGGGGGACAAGTTTCTCTCTCGACACCACATAGGGTTAGGGTTTTGAGAGTGCGATAAACTTGGACCTGTTTAATCATAACTTAGGGTTTTTGAGAAGAGAGGGGGAACAATTCCCTTTTCAACTTAAGTTGCATGATTGAATCCAAACTAGATATGTTTGAATTTCAAATTCAAACATCAATTAAGAATATTATAATTCAACTATGGATAATTCAATAAACAATTGAATAAATAGGAATATAAAATAATAGAATGTATATTTAAAGCTCATTAGAGAAAACCTTGAGCTTTATTGATTAACACACATAATACATTGTCATTTACAATATCTAAATTGAATTATAAATATTACAAAACATTACAGAAATGAATAAATAAAAAAGAAAATAAAAGAATTACTAGTATTGACAGAATTCTAAACTAGACAAGTAAATCTTCATGATTTGCTTGCTCAACACTTGAATAATCTTCATTTGATCATCCAGATCATCCCTGCAAACAAAAACAATAAAATGAAACAAAGATTAGGCCAAGTGGCAAAGCCACTTGGCAAGTTAGTCAAATGAAATGAGAATTTGATGGATAATATCAACTCTGCCGAGCTGAACCATGCGAAAAGCCCAAGTTCCAACCAAGGCATACACAGGTAGCTTACAAGGCCTGTTGCATGTCTCATAGCACACACTGACCAGGGGAGGAGCACCCAGGAAATGCACTGTTGTCGACCAAGGAAGTGAGGAGAGAGCCAGTATAAAACCTTTTCACCAGCAAACCCTAGGATCCCATCGACAGGATCATTGCAAGGGTAAGAACAGCAAGAACTCTAGAACAGGAAGAACAACCAAAGCCATTCAAACCATCCAAACCAGCAAAACCATCCAGAGCAGTTCCACTCAGAACTGTTGTTGAGCAAGCCATAAGGAGGGGATCATCACAAGCTAGCAAAGGAGGAGCAGGGCAAGTTTTGATCACCAACCAGAAGCAAACCCTCTACATCAGCACATAAATCTAGGAGCTGGAGTGAAGTATACACAGATGATCATGAGCAAGCAATAGTTTTGCTCATAAATAAGCATATGCCTACATCACAGAAGCAGAAAAGGGTAGAATGCCCTGTTTGTATCATCATTTGGCTGCTAAGCTATTTGGTGCAAGCAAACATGAGAACAGCCAGCAGGAAATCATCCCAAGGGAACATTGGTGGTGTCAACACAGTGACACAACCAAAGAAATCCATCAGGGATTTGATCCTATCTAGCCAGCCAGATTCACCAAGCACCCTACAGCTAGCTAAGCCATCAGAATATTGACATTAATCTGTCCATTATCTTTTCAATATGAAATATCCTAGCAGCCCATGGATGACTACCAGAAATATTGCACAGAAGCATACGCAAGAGGTAGGAGCAACCATTTCTAGCAGGCCAAGCTCTGCTAGGGTCACAACTACTTAGCCACACAGAGAAGCCCAATAGAGAAGCATATCATCACTCCAAGGAGTTCATGCATCACAGGAGGTGCCAACACATGTTGGTTTCCATCCAGTTAGTGCATAGGATGCACAAGATCACTACTGCATCAAGTAGATCATGTCTATTGTCAGAAATAGGAAGCAAAGCTTCACTGACAAGCACAGATAAATGAAATAACACACACAGATGCATCCAGGGATATCAAATCATTCAACAACCACCAGTACTTGGTGAGGAGCTGGATCCACAAGCAATAGCAGCATATGAAATGAATTCATACAAGCATATAAGCCAACAGGAAGCCCTGATGATCACAGGATCATCCAAAGCCACAGTTAACCAACCATTGTATCACAAATAATCAAACACATAATAAATAATTGTATGCAGAAGCACACTATCAAGGGACAGAGATATCTAGCCCACAACCAAGCTCAGTAGAGCATCACCATGAAGCACAGCTCAATGAGCAACACCCAGAGGCACTAGTTCTTGCAGAATGCAAGGATTACTCACAGTAATCAAGCCAGGGGCCAATAAATGAATACACATGATAAGTATAGCACCAATAGTGAATGTTCAAGGATGTCGCCTAGAGGGGGCGTGAATAGGCGGGCTATAAAAACTTCTACTTGAGAGCTAAACTAGGCGGAATAAAACTACTAAGTGTTTACTAGTTTAGCTCATCAAAGCCTATCAACTAGGGGTTTGCATGATGAGCAACAAGGTGATAACCAACTAGATATAGAACAACAAGCATGATGGATATCACAATGTAAAGCGCATAGGTAAAGGAGCTCGGGTTGAGAAGTAACCGGTGCACGAGGAGACGACGATGTATCCCGAAGTTCACACCCAAGGGTGCTACGTCTCCGAGCGGTGTGGAGGCACGAGGCACTCCAATGAGCCGCTAGGGCCACCGTATTCTCCTCGAGCCTTTCCACCAAGGGGAAAGCCTCGATCCACTAAGGGACCCTTGAGGGTGGTCACCGAACCCGTACAAGCTTGGGCAAACTCCCAAGTATCAAGCTTGAGGCAACTCCACAACACGGAGGCTCTCAAGTACAAGGCCACAAGAGGCTACAACACGCCACACCGGCAACAAGGCCACCAAGACACCAACGCGCCACAACCGGCTCCAAAACCACAAAGGCTACCACACTCCACAAAGTCAACAACGCCACAAAGACGACAAGGCCACAAAGGCTACAAGGCCACAAAAGGCTACAACACCACAAAGGTAACAAGCTCTCTACGAGACCGAAGCCCCGGAGAGAACCCAAACCGATGCACCTAATACAATGGCTAAGAACACCACTAAGATGTCCAAGTTCTTCTCCCCCAAATTCCAACAAAGCTACAAAAGCTATTGGGGGAATAAGGGAGGAAGAACAAAATAGAGGAGGAACACCAAATTACTCCAAGATCTAGATCTAGCAAGATCCCCTCACTTGGAGAGGGATTCAATTGGTGAAGCTCTAGATCTAGATCTCCTCTCTCCTTTCCCCCAAAATATGCAAGAAATAGTGGGGGATCAAGAGGAGGAAGAAACTCTTCAAGGTCAACAATGAAGGAGAGAGAATGGAGGGGAAGAAGTGGTTGGTTCGGAGGTGGAAGAGAGGTATAAATAGGGGGCTCCAAAATATGTCCGTTGGGCTGGAAAAACGGTCAGATTCGCGCCCGAGCGGTACTACCACTTGTCAAAGCAGTACCACCGCTCACGTGCGAACTGTGCAGAAAACGGTCAGAAAACGCCCCAAACCGGTAGTACCGCTCTGCGGAGCGGTACTACCGCTCGTGTCCAAAAACAGTGCAAAGCTGATCTGGGAATATGTGGGAGAGAGAGAGAGAGAGAGAGAGAGAGAGAGAGAGAGCAGGAAGCGGCAGCATGCAATCATGCGCGTGTGGGGCGGGAGCGTGCCAGCAGCAGGCGTGCAGCGGCGCGGCGCGGCCCGGCGGTCCTCGCGCGCGGCGTGCAGCGCGGCGGCAGCGGGCCGCGGGGAGCGAGTGGCGGCGGCAAGGCGTGGAGCAGCGAGCGGGCGTGGCTGTGCTGAGCGGGGCGCGGCCCAGGTGGCGCTGGGTGGAGCTGGTGATGGGCTGCTGGAGGAGAGAGAGAGGAAGTGGGCCGACCGGTAGTACCGGCCCGGTACCGGTTGGGTACCGTAAATGAGTTACGGTACTACCGGCCTGGTACCGGCCCGGTACCGCTTCGGATCCAGTAACGCTGGGAGGGCTGTCCGGTACTGGGCCGGAAGCCCAAGCGGTACTACCGCCCATTTTTTCCTTTTTTTTCTTTTTCTACAAAACGGGAAATGCGATAACTCGGGCTAGGAAACTCGGAATGCAGTGAAACCAATTTTGTTGGAAAGAGGGAGACAAGAGCTACCTTCTCACATGATGAAATCATGGAAAAGAGTGGGTGATGATTTTCTCATGGTCATAGAGGTGTAACCTCTCAATATGGTATATCGGGAAAATCATCACCCTCGCACATGCAACATGCGATGCATCCGGAATCCGTTTCCGATGAGCTAGAGCTTGTCATGAGAATGAACACAAGCTCTAACCCATCTCATGGATAAGAACCAAGAACAACCAAGAAACACGATGCAATGCATGCAAGGTTTGAGCTCTCTCCGATGATGCGACCTACTATCCTATCGAGCACAAACCTTAACCTTGCGCGTTCCTCTCGAGTCGGCAAACTCCATCTTCATCCTCTTCAACCTTTTGCATGCCACCATCTTCTCCCAACATACACGCCACCGTCTTCTTCCATCTTGTACGCACGCCACTGTCTTCATCCATCTTCTACGTCGTCTCTATCCCTCTTCATCTTCTACACCGTCTTCATCTCTCTTCGACACCGTCTTCATCATTGTACTCCATCTTCTCCATCTTGCAACCTTGAGACCATCATATGGCTATGGACATGTCCTAAGATTGATTCTCAATGCAACCGTTAGTCCATAGGGATTGTCATCAATTACCAAAACCACACATGGGGCAATGGACATGTTCTTTCAAGTAGTAATAGTAGGAGCAACCTAGCAAGCCATGAGCATCACAGAATGCTCATGAGAAAGTTCTCATGAGCTACAGCAGCATGGATGGCATGCACACAAGCATAATCCAGAGAGAGGAGAGCAACAACATGGCATAGAATAGAGAAAGTAGAGCATTAGCAGCAGCTAGCACATCACAGTAGCAGCAGGCACAACAGCATACGCACAGCAACATCAAGCACAGCAGCAGCGGACAGCAGAGCCATAGCAGCATCACGGCATGGTCTCTCCATGAGGAGGAGGAGCCGAAGCTCAAGCTAGAAGAAGGAGGAGAAGAGCTGAGAGAGAGAGAGAGAGGCGGTGGGGCACTTACAGGTGAAGCGGGTCGAAGAACACGGCCATGGCGGCCACGGCGACACACGCCGGGGGCACGGCGGCTCCAGGCCAAGCCAGGCCAGACACAACATCGCCGCAGCACCAGCACCACCGTGGCAAGGCTCACGACGGCGCCACAGCATCAGGAGCGCCGGCGAGTATCAGATCGCCGTGGATCCGTGCCCGTGTGCAGATGAGTTGGGGGCGAGCGGAGGAGGCGACGAAGTCCAAATCGACGAGGACCATCCGGTGTGCCATCGAGCGGCGGTTCATCCGCGACCAACCGTGTCGCCGGAGTTGGCCGGAGACGGCCAGAATAATTCGCTGACGGTGGCGGCGACGCGAATTGCCAGAGCGTCGGGGGAGCTAGGGTTAGGCGGAGACGACGTCTACGGGGGGCGACTGGATCGGTTGGATCGAGCCTAACGGGCTGGTCCAACCTAACTAGCTCGGTCACCTGACAGGTGGGGCCCAAGGGGCATATTGGTCATTTAAAAAATGACCATTTAATTGAATATTTCCAGAATTTTTATAAAATAATTATAGCTCTAAAAAATAAATAAAAATATGTAAATCACTCAGAATAAAGTTCTCGGTCATAATAAAATATGACATAGAATTTTTGAGACAAATAAAATTGAGTCATAATTAAATGCAAAGAATAAATATTATAATAATCATTAAAAATAACATCTCATATTTTTAATGATAAAAATTAGTCCATAAATTCTTTTGGACATAAAAACACCTTGGCAATATTCCAAGGTAGTATTTTACTCTTAAAGGAGTATCCCTAAATTGTTCTTAGTAATCACCTCTGACATGAAATAATAAAACACCGGGAAGGGGGAACTAAACCCTAAAAGCTGAAAGCATGCATAATTGCTTCTTTAACCATTGCCCTTATCGGACAATGATGCTTCTTTCAGAAACAGAGGATCAGGGTCAATCCAAAACATCTAACTGCACTACATTGCAGTCACAAGGCAAGTTCATCGCTTGCATATGTCATTTGAGTATTTTTACCAAATTACTTGCAAAATACTATGCTTATAACTCTTGCATAAAAAGTAAAATTGCTATCTTCATAATTATGAATATGACTAAGTGGTGGGCAATGGAACCATGGTATGAGTTTGGTGGAGGTTCCATTGCAAGGGTTTGTATCCATCTAGGATTAACAACAAATATCGTCCAGTGATTCTTGTGCCGTAATACCCGTGTTAACCATAAGATCTGGAGTGGAACGGAGTAGTCAAATGTGTTCTCTCCTCTCGTTGGTCAACGGATGCGCTTACCGTAGTCACTTGATCCAGTTAAGGACAAGTGGATTGGTTGGGGAGCCCTAAGTCCCCACGGTAATGTGGTCTATGATGGGTTGCAACCACCGACAAAGGAATTCAGGGAGAGTCCTGAATTGTCGTTGGGGTCGGAGGCTATCCAAAAGGGTACGCTCACCGGCGAGGACCCAGGGTCGGAGTTGCAACAAAGGGTGGGTGTGTGAGGTCGCGGGAGAATGCAATATTGGCTAGGACCTTATACCGGGCCTCATACCAAGGAAGTGTGGACAGGAAAGCATCCTGGTTGGCACCAAAGCTAAGATCTATTATGGGTAAAGCAACACACCTCTGCAGAGTGTAACAAACTGTGACATGTCACTCCCTGTTCCGGGATAAGGAACTGCGAACGCTGTCGGAAAGGAACTCCATGAAGTTCTAGTAAACCGGTGAAGGCTGGCGAACATAGTTCTTCTGAATAAAAGCAACCTTTTTGAAGAAATGATTATCAAAACATGCATTGGTATTAGACTTTCTGGTCTAGTGCCGTAGCTAGTGCATTAAACACCTATTTCCTATTATGAACTTGTTGAGTACGCTCGTACTCATACCTCTTATAATCCCCTTATTAGATTGCCTGAATCATCTTGAGGAGGCCAACGACGGCTAAGATGGAGCAGATGGGATCTGCTATGAAGAGCCAGACCTCTCAGGAGGTGTAGAAGGAGTGGATTACCTTATCTTCTATGGAGATGGGGAGGCTACTGAAGGAGAGCAAGCCTAGAATAGTGTAGAAGTAGTAGTAACCGAGCAGTGCGAACAATCTAGTACTTAGCTGCTCGAGTAGAATAAATGTATGACCTGCTGAGACTTTTATATTATAAATTAAGTTGGGTTCACCTCGAACCCAGGAGTTCACCTCTTTGGACCCAGGAGGAGCTCCGTGATGATATGTACATATGGTTTCTAATAATAAATGAATGAGTTATGGACCAGCTATGTTCTGTTGTACTACTCTGAGGGATGTAATATTTGCGGATTGGTACTTCGCACATGTTATATCAACGACTGGCATACTACAACATGCAGTGGTATGCAGGGTCACCACAATATATCTAAGTGATACTTGAATTGAACACTAGACAACAGTCAAGAATATCCTGAAGTACTTGAAGAGAAATAAGAATACATTTCTCTCTTATGGAGGTGACGACTAAATTGATGTAAACTGTTACACCGATGCTAGCTTTCACACTGATCTGGGTGATTTGAAGTCGCAATCTGGATATGTATTTATATTGAATGGTGCAACCATGAGCTGAAGGAGTTCCAAGCAGAGCGTTGTGGCGACATTTTCAACTGAATCATAATACATGGCTTCTTCAGAAGCTGCACAAGAAGCGATTTGGATGAAGGAGTTCATTACAGAACTTGGTGTGGTTCCTAGCGCATTGAACCTGTTGGTCATCTACTATGACAACGCTGGTGTCATAGCCAATGCCAAGGAGCCAAGGTCTCACCAGAAGATGAAGCATATGAAGTGCAGCTTTAATTCTATTTGTGAGTATGTCAAGAAGGGTACGTAACGATTTGCAAAGTACACACAGATCTGAATGTGGCGGATCTGTTGACTTAACATCTCTCAAGAGAAAAACATGAACAACACCAGAAAGCCATGGGTGTTAGCTTCATCACATTTAATCTAGATTATTGACTCTAGTGAAAGTGTGAGAGTGTTGGAGATATTCCCGAGAGGCAATAATAAAGTAGTTATTAATATCTTTGTGTTTATGATAAATTTTTATATCTCATGATATAATTGTATTAACTGGAAACATTGATATATACATGTGTGTTTTGTAAACAAACCAGAGTCCCTAGTAAGCCTCTCGTTTAACTACCTTGTTGATTAATCAATGAGCAAGGTTTCATGGTGATGAGCATTGGATGTTATTAATAACATGATCATATTATTAGGACAATGATAGGATGGACGGACACCCATAGTAAGTGTAGCAATAAGATCAAGTCACTGAGTTTGTTTTGTTGTAGCTCTCAAGTCCATAGTAACCAAATCCTTAGTCCATGAGATTGTGTCAATCACAGATCTGAATGTGGCGGATCCGTTGACTTAACATCTCTCAAGAGAAAAACATGAACAACACTAGAAAGCCATGGGTGTTAGGTTCATCACAATTTAATCTAGATTATTGACTCTAGTGAAAGTGTGAGAGTGTTGGAGATATGCCCGAGAGGCAATAATGAAGTAGTTATTAATATCTTTGTGTTTATGATAAATTTTTATATCTCATGATATAATTGTATTAACTGGAAACATTGATATATACATGTGTGTTTTGTAAACAAACTAGAGTCCGTAGTAAGCCTCTCGTTTAACTAGCTTGTTGCTTAATCGATGAGCAAGGTTTCATGGCGATGAGCATTGGATGTTGTTAATAACATGATCATATAATTAGGACAATGATAGGATGGACACACACCCATAGTAAGTGTAGCAATAAGATCAAGTCACTGAGTTTGTTTTGTTGTAGCTCTCAAATCCTTAGTCCATGAGATCGTGTTAATCACTAACACTGGAGGAATGTTTTGATGACATCAAAAGAGATGATTATAAAGGTGGCATTGGGTATTATGAAAGTGAAAGTTGAGGCTCATGAATCAAGAATGAGATTTGTCCATCCAAATGATGGATATACATGCTCTACGCTCTCTCGGTGAGATAGCATCCAATTAGCTTGCAAGCATGTGACTAGGTCACAAGGGATGCCATATCACAGAATGAGTAAAGAGTGCTTATCAGTTACAAGATTGAACTAGGTACAATGGATACCGATGATTGAATATCGGATAAGTAAAGTATCATGAGACAAAGGGAATTGGAAACAAATGTATATGGTATATTTGATCACGAGGTCATAGGTTGAATGTGTAGGAGCCATTTGGATCTTTAGGACCGATATTGGTTATTGGTCGGAGAGGTGTCTCGATCATGTCTGCATCATTCACAAATCGTAGGGTGACACACTTAAGGTTCAATGTTGCTTAGGATAGATACCAAAATATGATTTTGAGACCGAATGTTGTTCAGAGTCTCGGATTGGATCCAGAACATCACGAGGAGGTTTGAAATAGTCTAGAGAATAATATTTATATATGGGAAGTCACTTTCCGGGTTTCAGAAAAGTTCAGGAAAATTTTGTTGTTTGACTAGCTTTCTAGAAGGTTCTGGGGGCCACCAGTGGGTCCACCACATGGGAGGGGTCACATGGGACAACGGGGTGCATCTTGGCCTCTTGGGCTACGCGCACCAAGCCCACAAGGCCCAGCCGGCCAGCCCCAAGGGGATAGGATCAAATCCCGAATGATAAGATCAAATCCCACAATAATAGGGGGCAAACTTGGGGGAGTGGGGAGATTTCTCCCCACCCCCTCTCCATGGCCAGCCCTAGGAGGTGGGGCCAAAGGGGGCCAGTCCTGGCCGCACCCTCCCTCTATAGTTCGGCCACACACTACCACCTAAACCTTGGCCGCTAGCCTCTCTCCCTCCTTCCTTGCAAGAGATTATTTGATTCCACCTGGCTTGATTCTAAGCTTGGGAAGATCGTTAAGACGCTGTAATCTATCTTAAAACTTTAGCATATTTACTTTCACGCATGCTATCGAGGGTGCTCCTCGGCAATGCCCTCCGATAGGGGCTTAGGGTTGATGGAATCCTGCAAGCTGACACGAGACATCGGTTCACAGACAAACGGGAGGAGCGATTTACCCAGGTTCGGGGCCCTCGATGAGGTAAAACCCTTACGTCCCGCTTGTCTGTTCTTGATTATGATGATAACAGGTTACAATGGGGTGCCGAATAGTTCGGCTGAGATCTCGTCGAGATGCTAAGCTTTACGATGACCTAGCTCTAAGCTTTTGGTGGCTAAGATTGCTAAGATTGTTTGTGTCCCTCGGCAGCCCCTCTCCTGGCCTTTATATAGGAGGCCAGGTCTCAAGAGGTCTAACCGAGTACGACTAGGTTTACAGTAGTTTTAGATCTAATCTTTCCTTGTTCGGCTGCTTCTTCGTCTTGCTTGCCAAGGAATCTTCTGGTGCACCGTCCGGATGGGCCGCTTCGCCTCCAAGTGCCTTCATGGGCCTCCAGCCAGGAAATATAGGATAGGGCAACGTCGGTTACCCGAAGGGTAGTGCCCACGTCAGTAGCCCCGAGTGTCTAGCCGAAGATAGTTCGGGTAGAGACTAAAGCATGGCTTCTTCTAATGTCCTTTTTCTTGATTGTTCTTGTTCTTGTTTTTATCGGGTGCGCGTCAGCGCTCCCGATGGGAGCAGCCCCCGAGTCTAGGTACGGATGCCTGCAATCCGTGCATAGACTCAAGTTGTACCACTCGAATATTTTTTGTTCTGACGAAGGTTTTCTGCAAGTCTTCATAAGTCATCCGATACATTCCCTCATGCAAGGGATAATGAGTAACGCGCCCAACTTTTGTTGGTTAACTGCCGATGGCAAAACAACGCTACCCTACACAGAATCAAGTCCTCGGGCATGATCCTGGAGTAAAAAGTTTCATCGAGTGCATAGACAGTGCTCCCGATGGGAGTAGCCCCCGAACTGGACACGAACGCTTTACGTTCGAGTGCAGACTTAAGTTGAACATTCCATCATTCTCTTCAAATATATCTTCGAGTCCTCATTCTTTCGAATGTGCGTCTTCTTTTTATCGGATGCGCGTCAGCGCTCCCGATGGGAGTATCCCCCGAGTCTAGGCGTGAATGCTTGGCAATCTATGCATAGACTCAAGTTCACTATCCGATACATTCTTTTATTCCTTCGAATGCTTAAAACATGACGTCATTGATGACGTTTTGCTGATACCTTGATCTTGACTGATAGGACGTGACCCGCTGGGCCTATTCTACCTCTGTCTAGCCTCGTTTTTAAGCAACATCCGCCTTTCATGCACAGTTACCGAGGTGCCTCCTCGATTTCCGCAATCCTTAACGAAAAAGGACCACTTAAAGAACAAAAATCTCTGGTCCTTTCCAGTCTTGCCATAACGTCTTCTTGCCCTTCTTCTTCTTCCTCTCTTCACAACTGCTGCGCCGCCACCACCGCTTTTCCGATCCTCTCTAGATCTCGCGATGGTGAAGAAGAAGAGCCTTACCACCGCCGCCAGCTCCACTAGCGGAGGCACCGCCGCCAAATCCTCCTCGATTCTTCCGAAGGGGGGTGCTCCAAGCGCTCCTCCCCCAACTCCGGCGCCGCCGGCGCCGCCAAGTTCATTGGCCAAGCCCGGAGATTGGATAGCGTCAACGGTCACCAAGCGTGACGAGAAAAGATCCCGAAGCCTGGGACTAATCTCCTCTGACGAGGGGAATGTGATCTTTCCAGGTGCGATTTCTCGGCCTAATCCCCCTGCTGGCTTTACCGTGATGTTCTTGTCGTTCCTATATCGGGGTCTTTCGCTCCCCGCTCATGAATTCCTCCTCCACCTCTTGCGAACTTATGAGATCCAATTATGGCAACTCACTCCCAATTCAATCCTCCACGTTGCTGTGTTTATCACCCTTTGCGAAGCATTTCTGGGCATCAAACCTCATTTCGGGCTGTGGAAAAAGATCTTCTATGTGAAGAGATACAGCAGTAGTAATGGATCCTTTGTCACCGGAGGAGTGAGGTTTGTAGCTCGTTCAGAGGTTAATTACTTTAATTTCCCAATGAGAGAATCTGTGCAAGGGTGGAGACTGAAATGGTTTTACATCAAGGATTCCTTGTCACCCGAATCCCAGCTTCCTTGCTTTACCGACGTTCTCGAAGCCAAGCCTAAGAATTCCTGGAAGAACATTCTCTCTCCCGACGAAAAAGTAGCAGCCGATGAATTATTTGCCAAATTTCTTCGAATCAAAGAGGCTGATGGCCAAACCATGGTCGGCACAGAGGTGGCAGCAGTGTTCCTGAAGCGTCGAATCCAACCAGTCATGGCCAGAGTTCACCCGATGTGGTTGTATTCAGGCCCAAAGGATGAAACCAGGATTAATGCTGCCGAACTGTCGGAAAAGGAACTGCTCGATGAAGTCCGTCGCCTTACTTTCTTCAGTCAAGAAGACTCGATCCCATTGATATCTACATACACTCCTCTTGATGCCGAACATCCACCACCTGAGGTAACTTTCCCTTTCAAATTCTTACTGTGCTTCTCTTACTTAGTTAACATAACTACCATTGTTCTTATTCGTTTTCCTTTTTGACAGGTTCCCATAGTCTCTGGGAATTTGCATGATTCGCCAGACGATACTTCTGAGGGGAGAGGCTCCTCAGTACCCGTTAATTTTCACACTGTCGAGCATACAAACCCAGAAAGCGATGATGATGATCCGATAGATTCCGAGGCTGTTCACACCGATCTTCCTCCCTCAGCCGATGACGCTTGCAACACAGAGGGATCAATGCGTGATGATGACGCTGATCATGATGCCTTTGTTAATGCAGCTGTGGAGGAGGCCAAGGCTTCACCCGTGAAGAGATCAATCGGCGGCTTTGCCGACGAAGACGATCTCCTCGACTGGTAAGTACTTCCTGCTCTGACGCCATATTTGGTCCTCTTATTTCTCACATTCTTTTCATAACCTTCAACGATCATTTCCCTTTTTGCAGGGACGAAGGTTTCGTCGAGCCTCCGTCCAAGAAAGCCAAGTCTGATGCTGCGCCGCCGGTCGTTGCAGCCTCCGAAGCTTCAGCTCCTCAAGCAGCTCCCGCGGCTCAGGCTTCGACTGCTTCTTCCCTCTCCAAGGGGAAGGATGTTCCTGCCGCCACCATGACTCCTCCTTCTGTAAGTCCCTTTTGAATACAACGCGAATTTCTTGAAATATGCCTTGTCTACTGATTCTTTGTAAAACATCCCTTTTTTTCCTTAAGGACTTGCGAGGTGTTATATCCTCTTTGGAGGCCTTTGCCTCTCAATTTACCTCTCTGGAGGCGGACAAAGTTCGACTATAGGAGGAAGTTAAATCTTCCTCTTCGAAGTTGGACGGTGCCATTAAAAAGGCTGCCATGGCTCGCCAGGAGGTCGACTCCCTGAAAGAGGAGCTGGGAAACTGAAGGAGAGGCTGAAAGAGGAGGAAGCTCGGGCGGCTGAAAAGGATGAACTCCTTCGTCAGTCTTCTTTGGCTCTACTTGGTAAGCTCTTCTATACGCCACTGTCGATTATTACTCTTACGGATTCGTTCCTTTATCAATGATCTTTCCCAATTTCATCTTCTTGCAGAAGCCGCCAACATTCCTGCTGCTGCCTTGGACAAGGTTCCAAACAACTCTCCAGCAAATGGTGTGTCGATGGCTCTTGCCTCCCACCAGCTTACGCGGGAGCTTCTTGAAAAGGGGAAAGGTGCCCTGGCGCGGATGCATTTGATGATTTTCCCCAAGATCAAGCAGGACAAAACTCTGGGGCAGTTGATCGAAGCCTTCGCGGTTGACACCAAGGAGGTTATCGAGGTATTCAAGCGTACTTCGCGTACCTATGGTGCCCTCCTTGCCTTCCAACTTATGATGGGTCATGGCTTTAAGGCTGACATCGAAGAGATGACTAAGGAGCTGCCGAAAGAGCACGATGGGAAATTTGTTGATCTAAGCGTTTTTACAACGCTTGCCCTTACTTGTGCTCGCCAGCTCCTTGAACTAGTTTCATCAAGAAAGACATCGACTGGACCCAGTCTATCGACTCAGACCCAAGCTCCTTGATTTTTGTAACAAACTTATCTTCGGGCTGATGTGAAACATTGTTCTGTTGCGAAACTCGTATTTGTAATAAACTCCGTGTTTGGAAATGTTGCTAGCACACCTCTATTATGATATTTTTACTTGCACTTCTCCCGATGGGAGTTTCTTTGGATGCTCAATTTGACCATATCTGTCATCCTTTTTTAACGCTGTTTTCCTGCAGGTTTTCCCAGTGCCGTCATTTGTCGATGACTCTTCGGGTGCTCTTCCTGAAGGTGATCGGATCCAGCGTATGAAGGATCGAATCACTCAGATGGAAAAGGACTTGCGCAGTACTTACGCCTTAGCTGCAATTGTCAATAAGAAGAGCGAGATTGCAGCCGACGTGGAGCGGTACGCTCTTACTGAGCTGCACAAAGCTACCGAGAGTTTGAACTGTAAGTTTCTTGGTCCCGACTCCCTTTTGTCAACAACACCTTGTCTGATCCTCTAATTACTTCTTTGCCAGTCATAGCTCTGAACCGTGCGGAGGAAAACAAACGGATTCACGAGTGTGTACATGCTTTAACCTAGCTGTCCTCAGCCGTAGAGATTTTCTGGCAGGAACACTCGAAGGCTTTGACTGTTGCACAATTTCAGGATCGGGTTCAGCAAGTCCACCATTTCTTCGACAAGTGCTACAAAGCAATGAGGGTGGTTTGGAAGACAATGTTCCCTTTAAACGCAGTTCCCCCTACGCTGCTGACTTTGATGTCTGAGTTTAGAAATGCCAAGAAGATTCGGGACTTGGTGCGAGCTCAAGTTTTTGCAGGGGCCAGGTTTACGCTTGCCCTTGTACTTGCTCGTTATCCGTCAGCAAGTTTGCTGTCTATTGCCAACGCGACTGGTGATTTAGAGGTACTGTATCGAAGGTATTGTTGCCCGACAATATAATTGTCGACAGGCTTGAGAAGGATTCAAAGGTACCTGAAGAAAGGGAAACTCCTCAAGGGTGAATTCAGGAATTGATGTTACTTTGTAAATAGGTTTTTCTGGCTACTTTATCCAGGTGTTTAAGATTGTTTAGCCGAAGCTTTTTATTCGGTAGATACATGTATATGTATTTGTACCGTGTTAATGCCGTTGGCAAGTTTTGAAGGAGCAAATCTTAATTGCCCGTTTAAATGTATGTGTACTTGTTGGTCAGCAAATCATTTGAGTGACCAGCTCGTGTTGCAGGTTTTGCTAAACCTGTTGTATGCGCAACTTTGCTTTCAACCGATGTATGTTTCGACAGGCACTCCCGAATATTTCGGGTGCAGTGGTTCTGCCGATGAGCCCGTTGTTCTTTGATATTTCCACAAGTAAAATATCGAACGTGGGTTGTGTTTATGTGTAGTTCCGAACTCTTGCTATTTACGGCACTCGTAAAGGCATCTATAGCAGAGGGAAGGATTAACATCCTTGTTTGCTTTGTATCTTTTTGCACTCGTAGAGGCTTTTCTTTTGAAGCACGATCTTCTGCCGCGGGCTATGTTGCATGGTGATGCGGCTTAGTCGTTTTGAATTACTGCAATGCTTTAACAAAGGATCGAAACTTAAGTTCTCATTAATAAGGTAAGCACGAGACTAGAGGGCGAAAAAAGGAATGCCCTGTTTAAAATAAATGGAAAAAATTAAACGCTGATAAATTGCTTAAGCAAGGAAGGGGTTCTTCTCATCTTCTGGCTTTTTCACCACATTAGTGGTTGCTGCAGTGTTGTTGATTCCACCTAGGGTCTGGGCAATGGTTGTCAGCGTCTTGCTGTCTCCTAGTCCTTCTGTGCCGTCAACTGCCGAACCCTTTGCTGCCGAAGCTTTGCTGCCGAAGCTTCTGCTGCCGAGGCTTCGCTGCCGAGGCTTTAAGAGCAAGGTCGGCTGGCTTTTCTTGATTTCCCTGTCCTGTTTCTCCTCCTTGATTTCGCGTCGACAGCTTGGGTGGAGGATTGATAATTTCTTGTTTGAACCCAAACTTCGCAGCAATCCTCTGAAAATCGCGATCACAATTGTCCGAGCGCGAAAAACTTCCATAGACTGTGATGTTTGTCCCGTTGTTCCCAGGCATTTTCAGCTTAAGGTACGCGTAGTGCGGCACAGCCATGAACTTGGCATAAGATGGTCTTCCGAGTATAGCGTGATACTGTGACTCCTAGTTCACTACTTCAAACTCAATCTTTTCCTTCCTGAAGTTATCGGTCTTGCCAAAGACGACGTTTAGGTAAACTTTGCCAAGAGAGTAACCCGACGCAGTTGGAAGGATCCCATGGAAACAAGTGTCTGTTTCTTCTAGCATCCTCATGGTGATCCCCATACTCTTGATTGTGTCAACGAATATCAGGTTTAACCTGCTTCCACCATCCATAAAGACTTTGCTCATCTTGAATCCCCCTATCTGTGCCTCGACTACTAAGGCAGCGTGTCCTGGTTTTGGTATGGTCATCGGGTGATCTGCTCGACTGAACGTAATGTTCTGAGAGGACCACTCGACATACTCGGGGATGTTCGCCATGATGCTTTCGGCCAGATTAATCTCTCGGGTGAGCTTCTTCATCTCTCTTCTCGAGACACATGTCCTATGGATCATGCTCATCTGCCCACGTGGTGGTGGGAACGCCTCGTTGGGTTGATGAGGTTGAGCCTGCTGGACTTGATGCTGCGGTGGAGGTGGGGGTGGAGGTGGTAATGGCTGCTGTCCTGACTGCTGGATGAGTTTGTGCATGTCGAGGAACTGCCAACATTCCCTGAGCAGGTGACTCGACTTTGTTTTGCCGTCCTTGGAATCGACATACAAGTGTAGGTAACAGGGGGCGTTGATCTGCTCAGCGTAGGGTAGCTCAGGAGTCCTCTGCTGCCGTGGTTTATAGTTGCCACGGTTCCCAGAGTTGTTCCGATTACCGTCCTGTCGATCGTCTCTTCTTTCGTCATACCGATCGTCCTGCCGATCGGAGTATCCTACGGCTACCAGGTTGTTGTCGTCATATTTGCGGCTCTTCCTTCTCTTGTGGCGATCCCTTCGGCCACCCGAGTCTTGCTTTGGTTGGTCATCATCTTCATCATCGCTGCGTTGACGCGGCCTTCGCACGTTGTCCTCACCATCAGCCCAGCTTTTGGCGATTTCCATTAACTTGTTAATGGTTTTTGGCTTTTTGCGTCCGAGTTCTTCTATGTAGCTTTCACGTCGGAAGCCATCGCTGAAAGCGTCGATTGCTCTGTCGACAGATAAATCTTCGGTAGCGTTTAGGAGTTTGGTGAATCTCCTGATGTATGAGCGCATCGACTCCTTCTGCTGGCAGTTGCGTAACTCTTCAATCCCGACGGGTCTCTTGTATGTTGCCTGGAAATTAGCAACGAAGGCGTCCACTAGGTCGTCCCATGATTTAATGGAACCCTTCGGCAACCCCCTTAACCAGGCTCGCGCTGAATCCTTTAAGTAGAGCTGCAAGCACTGCATTGCTGCTATCTGGTTCCCCTTATGCAGAATCACAGTCTGCAGGTAATCGTCTATATATCCAAGATCTTGGTTCCTACTGCCCATCGTACTTGGCAGCGTCGGTAGGAGTAGGCTTGAACTTTTTGGGCGGCATCGTCTCGCGGATTTTGTAACTTAAACAATCGGCTCCCCTGAGTTCGCCGTCGTACTCCTGATCCTCATCCGAAGAATCACTGTCGTTGTCCTTTCTGGCGGCGCGTCATCTCGCATGATGTTTTGAACCACTAGCCTGCGCTGTGGTCTTTTCCTTTTGCGGAACTAGATTTTTTCCCAATATCGCTAGACTTTCTAGGGCGCCTCGGTGAGCTTGATGTCTACTCACGCTTCTTTTCCTGTAGACAGTGTTGGGCCTCCAAGAGCAGAGGTTTGTAGAACAGCAGCAAGTTTTCCCTTAAGTGGATCACCCAAGGTTTATCGAACTCAGGGAGGAAGAGGTCAAAGATATCCCTCTCAAGCAACCCTGCAATCACGATACAAGAAGTCTCTTGTGTCCCAACACACCTAATACACTTGTCAGATGTATAGGTGCACTAGTTCGGCGAAGAGATAGTAAAACATAGGTGGTATAGATGGATATGAGTGGTAATAACAATCTGAAATAAATATGGCAGCGAGTAAACATGCAGTAGAACAGTAAGTAAGCGGTGTTTGCAGTATTGGAAACAAGGCCTAGGGATCATACTTTCACTAGTGGACACTCTCAACATTGATCGCATAATAAATAATAACTTCTCTCATTTGTGCTACATACACTCTTTTGTTGGATGACAAACACTATTCGTTGTGTAGGGCTACAAGAGCTCCCTCAAGCCGGAGTTAACAAGCGCCACAACATTCAGCATTCATATTTAAGTAACCTTAGAGCATAATAGATCTTTGCAAAATAAACCGAGAACTAACATAGCATACACACTGTCCACATTACACTATGAAAGGAGGAATAGATCACATCAATTACTATCATAATGATAATTAGCTCCATAACCTACAAGAGATCATGATCATAACCTACGACAAGAACCACATGATGCACACACTGGCACCTTTACACCATGCAGGAGGAATATACTACTTTAATAACATCACATGAGTAGCACATAGACTAGTAGCGATACAAAGCTCATCATATGGATCTCAATTGTGCAAAGCAATTCATGATATCATTGTATTGGAGTACAGAGAGAGAGATTAACCACATAGCTACCGGTACAGCCCCTTAGCCTCGGGGGAGAACTACTCCCTCCTTATCATGGGATACAGCGATGGCGGTGAAGATGACGGTGGTGTCGATGGAGAAGGGGCACTTCCCCGTCCCGGCGGCGTGCCGGAACAGAGACTTCTGTCCCCCAGATCTTGGCTTCGCGATGGCGGCGGCTCTGGACCTTTTCTCGTATCGTGGTTTTTCCGTCTCGAAGATTTAGGTCAGGGGGCTTCTTATAGGCGAAGGGGCGATGTCGGTGGAGCCCTGGTGGGGCCACACACTAGGGGGGCGCGCCCAGGGCCTTGGCCGCGCCGCCCGGTGGGGCCCCCTCCCCCTCTAGTGTCCCTACGGTGTTCTGGAAGCTTCGTGCAATTATAAGATGTTGGGCGTTGGTTTCGTCCAATTCCGAGAATATTTTCTTACTAGGATTTCTGAAACCAAAAACAGCAAAACAGGAACTGGCACTTCGGCATCTCGTCAATAGGTTAGTTCCGGAAAATGCATCAAAACGATATAAAGTGTGAACAAAACATGTAGGTATTGTCATAAAACAAGCATGGAACATCAGAAATTATAGATACGTTTGAGACGTATCAAGCATCCCCAAGCTTAGTTCCTACTCGCCCTCGAGTAGGTAAACGATAACACAAATAATTTCTGAAGTGACATGCTACCATCATAATCTTGATCAACATTATTGTAAAGCATATGAGATGGATAGAGTGATCTGAAGCAAAAGATTGCTAACAAAAGATGATGACTAAACAAATGAATCATATAGCAAAACTTTTCATGAATAGTACTTACAAGACAAGTATCAACAAGACTTGCATAAGAGCTAACTCATAAGCAATAAATTCAAAGTAGAATGTATTGAAGCAACACAAAGGATGATTAAGTTTCAGCAGTTGCTTTCAACTTGTAACATGTATATCTCATGGATATTTGTCAGCATAGAGTAATATAACAAGTACAATAAGTAAACAAGTAAGAATCAATGCACACAGTTAACACAAGTGTATGCTTCTAAGATAGAAAGAAGTAGGTAAACTGACTCAACATAAAGTAAAAGAATGGCCCTTCGCAGAGGGAAGCATGCATTACTATTTTTGTGCTAGAGCTTTTATTTTGAAAACATAGAAACAATTTTGTCAACGGTAGTAATAATTCATATGTGCTATGCATAATACTTCCTACAAGTTGCAAGTCTCATGCATAGAGTACTAATAGTGCTCGCACCTTGTCCTAATCAGCTCGGATAACACGGATTATCATTGCATGACATATGTTTCAACCAAGTGTCACAAAGGGGTACCTCTATGCCGCCTGTACAAAGGTCTAAGGAGAAAGCACGCATTGGATTTCTCGCTTTTGATTATTCTCAACTTAGACATCCATACGGGACAACATAGACAACAAATAATGGACTCCTCTTTTAATGCTTAAGCATTCAACAACATATAATATTCTCATAAGAGATTGAGGTTGTATGTCCAAACTGAAACTTCCACCATGGTACATGGCTTTAGTTAGCAGCCCAATGTTCTTCTCTAACAATATGCATACTCAAACCATTTGATCATGAAATCGCACTTACTTTCAGACAAGACGAACATGCATAGCATCTCACATGATATCCAACAAAGGAAAAAGTTGATGGCGTCCCCAGAAACATGATTACCGCTCAACAAGCAACTTATAAGAACTAAGACACATAACTACATATTTATCACCACAATAGTTTTTAAGCTATTTGTCCCATGAGCTATATATTGCAAAGATAAAGGAATGAAATTTTAAAGGTAGCACTCAAGTAATTTACTTTGGAATGGCAGAAAAATACCACATAGTAGGTAGATATGGTGGACACAAATGGCATGGGTTTTGGCTCAAGGTGTTTGGATGCACGAGAAGCATTTCCTCTCAGTACAAGGTTTTGGGCTAGCAAGGTTGTTTGAAGCAAACACAAGTATGAACAGGTACAACAAAACTTACACAAGAACATATTGCAAGCATTATAAGACTACACTGTCTTCCTTGTTGTTCAAACACTTTACCAGAAAATATCTAGACTTAGAGAGACCAATCATGCAAACCAAATTTTAACAAGCTCTACGGTAGTTCTCCACTAATAGATTAAACTACATGATGCAAGAGCTTAAACATGATCTATGAGAGATCAAAACAATTACCAAGTATCAAATTATTCCAACCCATATGAAGCATTTTCTGATTCCAACAAAATAACAACAAGTGAAGCGATCAACTTTCGCCATTGAACATTAAAAGCACAACTAAGAACACAAGTGTTCCATATGAAAAAGCGAAGCGTGTCTCTCTCCCACATGAGCATGAATTTATTTAGAGAATGAAAATAACAAAACAAAAATAAAAGCACACAGACGCTCCAAGTAAAGTACATAAGATGTGACGGAATAAAAATATAGTTTCACTAGAAGTGACCTGATAAGTTGTCGATGAAGAAGGGGATGCCTTGGGCATCCCCAAGCTTAGATGCTTGAGTCTTCTTAAAATATGCAGGGATGAACCACGGGGCATCCCCAAGCTTAGACCTTTCACTCTTCTTGATCATAGTATATCATCCTCTTCTCTTAACCCTTGAAAACTTCCTCCACACCAAACTTCAAGCAAACTCATTAGAGGGTTAGTGCATAATAAAAATTCACATGTTCAGAGGTGACACAATCATTCTTAACACTTCTGTACATTGCACAAAGCTTCTGAAAGTTAATGGAACAAAGAAACTCATTCAACATAGCAAAAGCGACAATGCGAAATAAAAGGCAGAATCTGTCAAAACAGAACAGTCCGTAAAGACGAATTTTTCAGGGCACTTAACTTGCTCAAACGGAAAAACTCAAAACTAATGAAAGTTGCGTACATATCTGAGGATCACGCACGTAAATTTCCAGATTTTTCTGAGTTACCTACAGAGAGTTCTGCGCAAATTCGTGATAGACAGCAAATCTGTTTCTGCGCAGTAATCCAAATCTAGCATCAACTTTACCATAGAGACTTTACTTGGCACAAAAACATGATAAGGAGAGGTTGCTACAGTAGTAACAACTTCCAAGACACAACAAAACAGTAGCAAAATAAACACATGGGTTATCTCCCAAGAAGTTCTTTCTTTATAGCCATTAAGATGGGCTCAGTAATTTTAATGATGCTCTCGCGAGAAATAAGATTTGAAGCAAAAGAGAACATCAGGAAGCAAATTCAAAACACATTTAAGCATAACCCACTTCCTATGAAAAGGAATCTTGTACACAAATAAATTCATGAAGAACAAAGTGGCAAGCATAGAAAAGCAACACAAGTGCAATTTCAAGATTCTCAACATAAAGAGGGGAAACTTAATATTATTAAGATGCCTATAACCATGTTTCCCTCTCTCATAATAACTTTCAGTAGCATCATGAACAAACTCAACAATATAACTATCACATACAACATTCTTGTCATGAGCCATATGCATAAAATTATTACTCTCCACATAAGCATAATCAATTTTATTAGTTGTAGTGGGAGCAAATTCAACAAAGTAGCTATCATTATCATTCTCATCAAGTGTAGGAGGCATAGTATAATCCTAATAAAATTTACTCTCCATAGTAGGCGGCACCAAAAGACCACTATCATTATAATCATCATAAATAGGAGGCAAAGTATCATCAAAGAAAATTTTCTCCTCAATGCTTGGGGACTAAAAATGTCATGCTCATCAAAACCAGCTTCCCCAAGCTTAGAATTTTCCATATCATTAGCAACAATGGTGTTCAAAGCGTTCATACTAATATCATTGCTACTAGCATGCAAATAAGATTCCATAGGTTTTTTAATTTTCGCAGCAAACAATCCATGTCTTAACTCAGGAAATAGATTAAGAAGCTCATTGTTACTTTCCATTATGCCTAACTAGTGTAAACAAGAAACCAAAAGATGCAATTGCAGGATCTAAAGGAAATAGCTTCGAGCACTTACAACGGCAACAGAAAATAGGACCGGAGTATGAGTGCCTTTTACCTTTCCTCCCCGGCAACGGCGCCAGAAAATATCCCTCCAAGAGCAGAGGTTTGTAGAACAGCAGCAAGTTTTCGCTTAAGTGGATCACCCAACGGTTATCGAACTCAGGGAGGAAGAGGTCAAAGATATCCCTCTCAAGCCCCTGCAATCACGATACAAGAAGTCTCTTGTGTCCCCAACACACCTAATACACTTGTCAGATGTATAGGTGCACTAGTTCGGCGAAGAGATAGTAAAACACAGGTGGTATAGATGGATATGAGTGGTAATAACAATCTAAAATAAATATGGCAGCGAGTAAACATGCAGTAGAACAGTAAGTAAGCGGTGTTTGCAGTATTGGAAACAAGGCCTAGGGATCATACTTTCACTAGTGGACACTCTCAACATTGATCGCATAATAAATAATAACTTCTCTCATTTGTGCTACATACTATTTTGTTGGATGACAAACACTATTCGTTGTGTAGGGCTACAAGAGCTCCCTCAAGCCGGAGTTAACAAGCGCCACAACATTCAGCATTCATATTTAAGTAAACTTAGAGCATAATAGATCTTTGCAAAATAAACCGAGAACTAACATAGCATACACACTGTCCACATTACACTATGAAAGGAGGAATAGATCACATCAATACTATCATCATGATAATTAACTCCATAACCTACAAGAGATCATGATCATAACCTACGACAAGAACCACATGATGCACACACTGGCACCTTTACACCATGCAGGAGGAATAGACTACTTTAATAACATCACATGAGTAGCACATAGACTAGTAGCGATACAAAGCTCATCATATGGATCTCAATTATGCAAAGCAATTCATGAGATCAATTTATTGGAGTATAGAGAGAGAGATTAACCACATAGCTACCGGTACAGCCCCTTAGCCTCGGGGGAGAACTACTCCCTCCTCATCATGGGATACAGCGATGGCGGTGAAGATGGCGGTGGTGTCGATGGAGAAGCCTTCCGGGGGGCACTTCCCCGTCCCGGCGGCGTGCCGGAAGAGACTCATGTCCCCCAGATCTTGGCTTCGCGATGGCGTGGCTCTGGACCTTTTCTCGTATCGTGGTTTTCCGTCTTGAAGATTTAGGTCAGGGGGCTTCTTATAGGCGAAGGGGCGATGTCGGTGGAGCCCTGGTGGGGCCACACACTTGGGGGCGCCCAGGGCCTTGGCCGCGCCGCCCTGGCGTGTGGGGCCCCCTAGGCTCCCCTCTAGTGTCCCTCCGGTGTTCTAGAAGCTTCGTGCAATTATAAGATGTTGGGCGTTGGTTTCGTCCAATTCCGAGAATATTTCCTTACTAGGATTTCTGAAACCAAAAACAGCAGAAAATAGGAACTAGCACTTCGGCATCTCGTCAATAGGTTAGTTCCGGAAAATGCATCAAAACGATATAAAGTGTGAACAAAACATGTAGGTATTGTCATAAAACAAGCATGGAACATCAGAAATTATAGATACGTTTGAGACGTATCATTGAGCCATGGATCCTTCAGGGCGCTGGTTGATGAGGTACACAGCGAGGTTAGTTGTTGCTCCCGCAACGTTTTTTGGCCGTGGCATGCCCGCGGTGTCCGTGGTCATAAAAGACTTGGTTAGGTTCGACGTTATTTCTCTAGCGTCGTCTTCCGAGAGCCTGGACAGCCTTGACCGGTGCTTGCCTGCCCCATGAGTACTTCGAGAGGCGCTTCCTTGCGAAGCTCTCCGTCGTTCGCTGGATCGGTCTGCTGCAGATAGACGTCTCTCGAGGGTGGCTTGCTCTCTCGACAGGTGCTCCCGGTTTTTCTCTAGTATAGAGCGGTAGGCATTTAGGGTTCCAACCGAGGTTCCTGCGGGGAGCGGGGTGTTGTTAAGTACGGCTGCCCTGGCTGCCGCCCACTCCTCGTCTACTGACATAGGCATCCCCAATGGGCCTGCCGAAGATGGTACCCGGGGTTTACTAAAGGCCCAGGACTCGAAGAATAAGAAGACTTAGAAGCCCATTTAGTGTTAAGGAAAGATAGTTTGTATTAGGAAAGATAGAAATTTGTAATCTTACGGGTTGGGTACGAAACCCTCCCGAACTCTGTAACTTGTGTATTACGAAACCCTCGGCTCCACCCTCTATATAAGGGGGAGTCGAGGGACAAAGAAGGGATCGAATCATCTGTCAACAGAACCCTAGTTTTCATAATCGGCGAGTACTTTTCGGCTGAAACCTTCGAGATCTACTTGCCCTCTACTTCTAGCAAAACCCTAGTCTACAATCTGTAGGCATTGACAAATTAATCCTTTGCCAATTGGCGCCGTCTATGGGAATTAGAGGCTGCAAGGAACTGATCTCGATGGCACGTCCAGAATCGTCGACTTCGTCGGTGGCTAGCAATGCGATGGATAGAGGTAAACGGGAAAAAACTGATCTAGTCGATTTTATTCCTCACCCGCCCTCCCGTATGGATGCATGTGCCTATCTGGAGGAGCCCATCGTCATGACGTTCGGAGAATTCCGATTTGGCGTCAACAAGGAAGGATCCTATCGTCTCGAAGTTCCGATCTCGTCGGAATTTTCGGCGATCGATTCTGGCTTTTCGTCGAGTGACGGGGAGCTTTCGTCGCCACGCTTCATCGACACCAAGGCAAGCGGAAAGCTCAGCGACACACCTTTCGAGTCGTTTGCGGACTCCTTTATAAGCAGCGATTCCGACAGCGTCGACAGCTTCGACTTCATCGACAAATCTGCGGCCATCGGAAAGGTCTTCACCAATCTATATGATGGTGTCACCAATCCCGATAAAATGAATATTCAAAATACCATCAAATATATGCAATCGAAGAGGCAGGCCGAGCAGAACCAGAGACGTCAGAGGCTTTCGATGATTTGGGAAATCCATACGTCGATCCCGCTGATCTCAGAAGAGGCCTAGGCACTAAATATGTCGGGACCTCACCTCGCGAAAGAGTTCAACTCCCGCAAGCAGCATGGGATAGGGCCGCAAGAGCCATGGACGGGACAGAACCAATGAATACAACCGCTACAGTCCAAGAATTACAAGCCTATCAATATAGACTTGCTCGTGTGAGTAGGGAGCTGGAAAAGGAGACAACATCCCTGAATAGAAGAAAAGAGGCAGCCTCCGCATCAAGCAGGCGTCGAGCGAGCTCAGTCGACAATCAGGAACTTCGGCAGACAGTCACAAAGACGCTCGGAGGAGAGCAAGATCTCGGATGCAAAATATACCTGAAGAAGAAAGAGGAAACATAATTCAAAATCTCGACATGTCCTTCATGTCGATTGATACAAGGGGAAATATCATCAAACGCCAGAAGCAGGATACATGGCAACACAAGCTTACATCCTCGCGTCCAGACCACCCCCTGGGGATCCGAGAGAAGCATTGTTCAATATGGCAATGGTTGGAGTCGGAGTTATGGGAACAGTGTTCGCAGCCACGCCTCCCGAAGAAAATCCTAGGCAAAATAGTCCACGACCCACCGCAGCGGTTCAAGATCCACCAAGAACAAGTGGAGCAAGAGACACAGCAGTTCAAGTTAGGGTGGATAGAGCGCGACAAGAAAGAAGAGAACGTCAGCATTCACCAGAAGTTGCCGACAAAGATATGTGTGGACTCCCGTGCTTTACGAGAAGAGTTCGAAAGACTCGAGTCCCAAAAGGGTTTAAGTTACCCGAGAATTTCAAGAAATTCGACGGCCTGGATCCCGAGGATTGGCTCGTTGATTATCTCGAGATGGTGAAGCTAGTAGGAGGAACCAGAGCAACAGCCATGCAAATTATCCAAGTTCACTTGAGTGGTGCCGCGAGATCTTGGATAAAGAAACTTCCCCCAGGCTCCATCGACAGCTGGGATAATTTCGAGGATATCTTCGTGAGAAATTTCCGATCCACCTGCAAGAAACCTGCATCATTGGAAGAGTTGAGGGCGTGTCGACAGAAACACGACGAGTCGATGAGAAAATATATACAGAGGTGGAACATCATTAAAAACTCGACAGGATATATCGACGAGAGAGCAATGAAGCGTTCGTGGCAGGAATCGGCGGGAGATTTCGTGAGGACTTAGGGAGAACTAACCCTAAGACAATATCAACACTGATGGAGATAGCCAACAAGTGGGCAGATGGAGGATCGCGGTCGAAATTTTCAAAATAGAAGGCGATTTTCTCGCCAGTTCTACAACAACGACGCTCCTGGCCATATATCGACTGGTTTCCGGGAAAATCCTGGAGGGAATAGTCGAGATGACTACCAAAGGAGTAATGAGCAACAAGGCGACAATAGAGGTGATTCTCGTGGTAACAGGCAAAATAGCGAACCAAGGTTTCAAAGACCTTATGTGTCCCCGAGGAGATGATGAACGGTCCGTGTCAGATGCACTTTTATCTCGACGGAACGGAAAAAGGCAGTCGGGCATCTCCAAAAGGCTGCCGCAATTTTCAAGTAATGTTGCGAGCCGCAGGAATTGCAAATGCCCAAGCAATGAACGAAACCCCGGGGCCAAGGAGTGAAATCCACCTTCCACCTCCTCCCGCAATTACGGACGATCAAAATCGGGCTCTCGAATAGCGGCAGCACCACATCCACCACCATACGTTGATCCTAACTCCAATGGTGCGGTCTCGATGATTCAAAAAGCTAGGCCATCCAACAGGGCGCAGAAGGTAATTTCACGGCAAGTGTTCATGGCAGAGAAGATGCCCCCACCAACAGTTGAGTACCTAAATTGGTCAGGGCAAGACATTGGCTTCACAATTGCGGATCATCCCACAAGTTCCTCGACCAGGACAATCGGCACTCATCCTACCCGCAGTAATCGCTGGCTTCGACGTGTCGAGAGTTTTTATAGATGGCGGCAGCAGCTTAAACCTTATGTATGAAGATACATTGAGGAAGATGAACATATCCCTGGCAAACCTGAAACCAACTGGTACACGTTTCCATGGGATTACACCAGAGAAGCCAAGTTATGCGTTGGGCAAGATCAATCTCGACGTTCAGTTTGGAACCCGAGAAAACTACAGGATAGAGAATCTGGAGTTCGAAGTTGTAGATTTCCCGTCGCAATATCACTCTTTGTTGGGACGACCAGCATATGCCAGGTTCATGGCGGTACCACATTATACGTACCTATTGTGGAGGTTGCCTGGACCCAAGGGACCTATCACAATTAAGGGAAGTTTCGGCTGTCCGATAAGTGCGACAGGATTTTCACCGACTGTCAGAAACTTTCGGGATGCAAGCAGAATATATGGCGCCAAGGCTCACTGATTATGATGTGCTGCCAGATACAGGGAGGTCTCTCAGGGAGCCAACCTTAACACTACCAAAGATTCAAAAGAGTGCAGATCCACCCGACGGACCCAAAGAAAACGACATCCATTGCAACAAACATGGATATCGCATAGGAAAGCGCGCTCGTCAAGTTCCTCCGTGAGCACTGGAAAATCTTCGCATGGTGTCCTGACATGCCAGGAGTACCCAGGGAACTTGCCGAGCACCACCTCAACTTGGATCCTCTCGCGAGACCAATCAAGCAACCTCTGCGGCGTTTTTGGAACCAAACCGCAAAGCTATGTTATCAGAAATAGGTCGACTCAAAGATGCTGGTTTTATCAAAGAGATATCTACAGAAGCCACGTGGTAGCTAACCCAGTGATGGTGCCGAAGAAACACACGAAAGTCCTTCGCATGTGTGTCGACTTTACGTGTCTCAATAAACACTGTCCTAAGGATCACTTTCCCCTCCCAAGGATCGATCAAATCATCGACTCCACGGCAGGATGTGAACGTCTTTCCTTCTTGGACGCATACTCTGGTTATAACCAGATCAGATTAAAAGAAGAAGATGAAGCCAAGACATCGTTCATAACACCTTACGGCGTGTTTTGTTACAAAACAATGCCCTTTGGTTTGAAAAACGCGGGAGCAACATATCAGCGGATGATGCGAAGTGCCTTGCAACAGATTGGGAAAAATGTACAAGTCTACATCGACGATGTCGTGATAACATCAAAGAAGGGGTCAACACTGATCGAAGATTTGAAGGAAACCTTCGACAACCTCGACAAGTTCTGCCTTAAGTTGAACCCGACAAAGTGCTCCTTTGGCGTTCCTGCGGGAGAACTTCTCGGGTTCTTAGTATCAGCAAGAGGGATTGAAGCTAATCCCGAAAAATACAGGCCATCGTAACTATGAGGAAGCCAACAAAGTTGAAAGAAATACAACAAGCGACGGGGCGAGTCGCAGCTTTGCAGATTCGTCGAGGCTAGGAGAAAAGGCGCTGCCGTTCTACGCATTGATCAAACAGGGGAGAAATTTCAATGGAACGGAAGCAGATAGGCCTTCGATAAGCTCAAGCGCACAATTTCGACACCACCAATCTTGGTGGCGCCTAAAGAGAAAGAACCTCTCCTCCTATACATTGCAGCCACACCTCAAGTGGTCAGCACGGTTCTGGTAGTCGAGAGAGAGGAAGAAGGAAAGCTCCATGGAGTTCAGAGGCCAGTATATTTCATCGCGAAGTACTTTCGCCTTCAAAACAGCGGTACCCCAATACTGGCGTATGGAGTATTTACGACAGCAAGAAAATTGCGACATTATTTTTCGGCGCACCCGATAATAGTAGTCAATGAAGCTCCTCTGTCAAATATATTGAACAAACTAGAAGCTACGGGTCGTGTCTCCCTTTGGGGAATAGAACTTTCCCCTCGGGAAATCACGTATGAAAAAAGAAAGGCAATAAAACCAGATTTCATTGCAGAGTGGATGGAGCTACAAAACACGGGGCCTCCAGATTTATCGAGAACCTGGACTATGAACTTTGACGGGTCCAAAAGGTTGGAAGGCGCCGGAGCAGGCGTGATATTGGTATCACCTGAAGGCGACAAGTTGAAGTATGTCTTACGGATGACGTTCCTAAACGCGTCCAACAATGAAGCAGAATATGAAACTCTCATACACGGGATGAAGATGGTGAAGGCCATGGTGCAACCCGACTGAAAATTTTGGCGACTCACAGTTGGTGGCACAGCAAGTTATGAACCAATGTGATGCGGTCAATGAGAGCATGATAGCATACAAGGAGATGTATAATGAGCTGGAAAAACTGTTTGATGGATGCGAGGTAAACCACATCAGCAGACTGAGCAATGATGAAGCCGATGTCCTTGCAAACATCGGGTCACAATGTCTCGCGATCCCTCGGCGTGTTTTGGGAAGAAATAAGCGAGAGATCAACAAAGCCAAATAAAGAAAAAGGAGAAGGAAGAGAAATCTTCGGGTACCACCAAAGAATCATTGGAAGAAGAAGAGGAACAGGAGTTAGTCATGATGGTGCAAATTCCATGGATGCAGCATACATATCATACATCCTAAGGAAAACAATACCCGACGATCCAGTTGAAGCAAGGCGAATAATTAGACGATCTAAAGCTTTTACTGTGGTAAAAGGGGAGTTGTACAAGCGAAGTATCTCGGGTGTGCTACAGAGATGTGTCACACCCGAAGAAGGAAGGATAATCCTGAAAGATGTACACGAAGGAATATGCGGGCATCATGCAAGCAGTCGAGCTATTGCGACCAAAGTCTTCAGAGCGGGATTTTATTGGTTAACAGCAATTGAAGACGCGAAGGAAATAGTGCGAACTTGCGACGCGTGCCAAAGATTCGCCGCCAAACCTCACTCTCCGGCAGCAGAACTGATGCCAATACCGTTGTCGTGGCCCTTTGCTCAATGGGGTCTCGACATGGTGGGAAAGCTACACAAAGCTTCGCCAGGAGGATATGAGTATATGCTAGTTGCTGTCGACAAATTTACTAAATGGATAGAAGCAAAGCCGATAAATTCACCGGACGGCGCGTCGGCAGTCAAGTTCGTGAAAAGCATCGTCTTTCGATTTGGAGTCCCTCATCGTCACGGACAACGGCAGTAACTTTACGTCCAAGGAGTTCAAAGCATATTGTGCAGAAGTGGGCATCAAACTGAGTTTTGCGTCTGTCGCACATCCACAGACCAACGGTCAAGTTGAGAAAGCCAACGGCATCATCTGCAAAATGGTATCAAGAAGCGCTTGTTGGGACCATTGGAAAAAGCTCGGCACACTTGGCCAGAGGAGCTGCCAAGCGTGTTGTGGAGTATTCGAACAACACCAAACACGGCGACGCAGGAGACGCCGTTTTTCCTGGTCCATGGAGTTGAAGCAGTATTACCGATAGAAATAGAACATGATGCTCCAAGAGTTACAGAATATGATGAAGAAACTTCAAGAAAAGCTTTCAGACGCACTCGATGAAGCTCGAGATGAAGTCCTATCACGAGTCGCCAAATATCAACAGGACCTGAAAAACTACCACAGTCGACGATTGCGACCGAGATCTTTTCAAGTTGGCGACCTGGTTTTGCGACTCAATCAAAAAAGTCATGAAAAACTCGAGTCACCATGGCTTGGACCTTACATCGTCACAAAAGTAATCAAAGGAGCAGCATACAGAATTAAGGACAAGAACACGGGGATTGCCGAGCCAAATCCTTGGAACGTGGCGCAGCTCAGGCGTTTTTACGCCTAGATGCCGAAATATAGTCTCCTCTGTAAACATACAATGTAATGAAACGCCCGCGAGTTTTCAGACGCACTCTTTTCCTTTTTCGGGCACCGAGTGGGGCCGGGAAAGGTTTTTAATGAGGCGGGCTCGCGGTGCTGCAATATAATAAAGATAGTGAAATTATATATCTTTTCGACAAGCTCGGGGGCTTCCCCCTAGAAGATACAACATATATATATATATATATATATATATACAGTGCCGACAAAATACAACTCGCAAAAATATCTCGCCTTGGTATAAAATACCTCGCCAAAATAAAAATATATCGACAAATAGCGGTCAACATAAAGCTCGGGGGCTCGCACCCACAAAAATATACAGTATTTATTTTGCCTTGGGATAACCTCGCATTATAAAACAAAAATACTGCCATCAAAACGCCCGGGGGCTTGGCGTTGAAAATAAAAACATAGTGACTTTACAGTACAAAATACATACACAAGATACAATTCTCGGAACAGCTTATCTTCAGGGATTTCCCAGTATATTATCTATTGTCAAGCGCTCATTATTTATAGCACGAGTGCTATGCTCAGCGTAGCTGCCCTTCACGAAGAATTCGGCGTCCATCCGAAGAAGTTCATCCATCATATCTTCGGCAACAGGAGTAACAACATCGTCATATTTGCCGAAGTTCTTCTTCCTCTTCGCCATCTTGGCCAAGCACTTTGGAACAACTTGACCCACGTCTAACTTCGGATAGCAGATTTTTATCATGATCATAGCAAACCTTGCGCCAGCAGCTAATTGGGCTCGCACAAAGCCGTGGATTCGAGGAGCATCCCGAAATTTGTCCATCAAAGCAGGAAGAGTCTCTGGCATCTTGTTGCGAGGAAACATGGTGCCATAGACCAGAGACAGAGTCCTTGTACAGAAGTCGAGATAATCGCGAACCTGGAGTGCGCGATCCTGAAACCTGACAATCTGGCGAGTTCGTTCAGGCGTACCCCAAAAATTTGAACCATGATCATTGGCAAGCCGAAGAAGTACATTGGATCGAGCCTCGACACGTTCATCTTCAGTAGTAGCATCCAAAAAAGAACCTATTTTTTGCAAGAATTAGTGGGCAACAAGGAGATAAACAAATGAAAGTACGGCAAAGATAATGAAGCACACATGCCATATCCAAGCTAGCATCTGTCAGCAGTTGAAGCATAAAATTTTCTCGAGACGTAGCTGCAGCAGCTTCAGCAACGGCGGCATCCTTCTCAATTATAGCATCTTGAGCTTGTTGGAGCGCAACCTTTTCCCTCTCGGAGGATTTACGAGATTGTTCCATGAGCATAAGTGATTCTTTCTTCGTGGATTGGAGCTGTTGTCGAAGTTCTTCCAAATCTTCCGCCGAATTCTTACTCGAAGAATCTTCAGCAAATTTAACAGCGACAGGGGTTTTCTTCGAATGAGACGAAGGAAAAACCTCGGAAGGACCAGGAGTTGACGTATAGTTGTCAAAAATTAACTAAAAACAGAAATTTTGACATCAATCATTGAGCAAAGATAGATTTCCATTCATTTTCATAATATATACATGTCTATTACAAAAGAAGGACCTTTAGAGACCTACTGAAGTAGTCATCGCCAAGAACACTATGGCGACAATGCCAAAAGGGGGAGATAAACTAAAAAGAAAAAAGCAAAGTGGTCTACTTGACCTCCGGCTTTGAAGAACTCGGAGCGGTTGTTGGCTTATATCCAAGAGTGGCGAGGATCTTCTTTGAATTGGGCTTTGCCGCTTTGATTAGCGACTGCCACCTCTTGGTTTCGATCTTCCCCGCGTCGCCAACTTTCGACCAGTCGACTTGTTGTTGACTCTCTGCAACCAAGGCCATAGTACCTTCGACGCCAACCTTTAGTCCCTCTTGACGAAGTTGGAGTCCAAGGTCTTCATTGCCAGTGAAGCACTTGGCGAGGTCAATGAAAACTGCGGGTTCCTCCTTTTTATGAAAGAAATAGGGGAAGAGCCGCGACAAGCCAGCTTCAGCTTCAGCTAGTCCATTACGAGCTTCCGTACCATGGATTTCCAGGAGAGAAAGCGCGTCCAGAAGCTCGTCATCTTCAGGATTGTCCAGCTCGTACTCTTGGTGTGTTCTCCCTGCTTAAAGTATAAAAAAGAGGGTTATCAAAAGAAAAAAAGGGAGGCCAAAGCATGACGCGAGAAAGCAGCAAGGGGGTGAAGACTTACTAACAAAACGTCGACTCTGCGTTTCTAGTCGACTGAGGATCTCTTTTTCTCGAGCAGAATGCTGAGTTACATTTTCTTCTAGAGCCTTTTTTGCGTCGTCGAGTCTTTTTTGAAGATCCTCGACGGTTTTCGTGTGCGCACTCTTGCTTTGTTCCAACTCAATAGTGAGGGCGTCAGCACGCCTGTTGGCTTCTGCCAGTTTCTCTGCCAACATAAAGACAAATAAGCATTGCAATACAAAATAGTGACAAGAGAAATTCGACAAGGAAAGTTGGACAGAGCAAGTAGGTACCTTCAAGTTCACCGGCATGATCGCGGTACCCGATAAATTGGGTGCCGAAGCGGACGAGCTCTTTCATAAAAGGCTGAAGAGATTACAATGCAAAAAGGGTCAATATAGAAAGAAGGAAAAAGTCGACATCAAGGAGAAAAAGAGGGAAATTCAAAACAAAAAGTCAATACAGGAAACAAAAGAACAATTTACCTCTTCCATCAAAGGAGTCGAGGAAGAACCAGTTAATATGATTGGTTCCTTGCTTGATTCTACCCTGGCTCTCTTCGGCGAAGGAGCTCGAGGGCTTTCAGCTGGTGTTGAACGTTCAAGGTTTTGTGGAGGAGGTGAAGTTTCGCCACCATCAGGACGAGTTTCCGAAACAACTAAAGTACGAGACGTGCTCGTTCGAGCAGTCTCGTCAATAGGTGCATTTTCTTCTTCATCGTCACTGCAATAAATATAGCGACAGGATAAAATAGCAATTTCAAAAAGCATCGACAAAGGGAAAAATACAGTACATAGCAATTTCAAAGAACTCACGAGCTGACAAGAGCAGCATCATAAAGATCCAAAGTCTCTTCCCCGGCATTGGGTGCAGCTTTATCAGCAAGGGAAGCACCGGCTTTGGAGGTACCGGTGTCGACAGCCTCATCTCTTTTCCTTTTGCTCCTGGGAGAAGCAGCTGAAGGAGGAGAGCGTGTCGAAGAAGTTGCTTCAGCCTCGGCGTCCTTTTCAGAGGATGCCGCAGATTTTTGAGAAAATGCGGCTTCACTCTCAGGGCGAGACGTACCCTGGTTGTCGTCAGTGACAACAACCCTTTCTTCAACTTCTCCACCTTCGGGAAGGGGAGGAAGAGGTGACGCAGTTGCATGGTTCTATTCAAAGACAGGAAAAATATCGGCATGAAGTATTTGAAGGTAAAAGATAGAAGGAAAATAAAGACGAGAACAAAAATATTACCTGCGGGAGTGCGTTGGTGGCGCTATATGGCGTCACACCGCAAGATGTCGGGACGCTGTCTTTCTTGTTCAGCGACGAGATCTTCCGGACAAGTTTCGCCAAGTCATTGACGGACAAGTCAACCGACAAGCGATCCACGTCTTTATCGCCAGCATACATCCAAAGGGGGTTTTTGCGAGCTTGAAGAGGCTGCACCCTAATCCTAAGGAAATACGCCGTGATCTGGATACCCGACAATTCTTGTCCTCGAGTATTCTGGAGCTCATGGATGCGAGTCATCAGGGCCTCTGTCGCCGCTTTTTCTGCGTCGGTAGCCTCTGCATCCCAGGATCGGCGGCGACAAATTTTCTCGGCACCGTCAAAAGGAGGAATATTGTCTTCAACAGAGCCATGATTCTCTTCACGGATGTATAACCATTTCTTGCGCCACCCTTGAACTGAATCAGGGAATTTGACGTCGAAATATTCGACGTCAGGGCGAACGCAGATCACAACGCCGCCTATGTTGTAGGCGATGCTGGAAGAGCCATTACGGCGACAGAGGAAGATACGTTTCCATAGGGACCAGTTAGGCTGGATCCCCAGGAAAGACTCGCACAATGTGATAAAAATAGAAATGTGGAGGATGGAATTGGGAGTGAGATGGTGAAGTTGCAGTCCATACATGAACAGCAACCCACGAAGGAAGTCATGGATAGGAGTGGAAAGACCACGGATGAGGTGGTCGACGAAACTAACCCGATATTGCATCGGCGGAGCTGGGTAGCTTTCTTCCTTGGGGAAGCGAATCGCATCTTGCTTCCCGCTGATGCCAAGCTTCTTCAGCATATTGATATCCTGCTGGGAGATCTTGGATCTCTCCCACTCCAAGTTTCCCAGATCTTCGGCTGCCATCTTTGCTTTGGGCGCGCTGTGCTTGGTGAGTTTGCGCGGTGGCATCAACTAGAGTGGAAGCAACGAGCGCGCGAGCGGGGGAGCACAAGAAATTTTGGGGCGCGTTGGAAAGCTTTTGCAGAGGAAGAGCAGATGGGCGGCGCGAGCGAAAGTGATAGAGGAAGAAGACGATGGACTTAAATAGAGGTGCGGTGAAACGGCACAACCGTTGGATAGGAACGATATGAAGCAGATGGAGTACACGTGGACAAAGGGTAAAATTGGATTTTCACTGAGAAAAGAAATGACAGAGGGCACAGTGCGTGCGCCAGAAAAAGTGGAGGACGTGTGTCCCCCACTTGCACGACGTGTCAATCAGATGGGGAATTTGGGCCCACAAGGCAGTGAGAGGAGCGGTTTTCGCATCTTTCCAACACAGAAATCGTGGCTATCATCAGCAATGATGTCATTATGGTAAGAGAAAAACTCGACTAAGAAGCCGGGCGAGAATATCGACAACACAAGATTATTTCGAGAGCCTTTGATCAAATAACAAGTTTTTGCCCAAGCGCTCGGGGGCTACTTTGGAAAAATAGAAAACTTCGAATATGACAAGATAGAAATGGCGAGAGCCTATGACCAAATGCAAGCATTTGTTCATAGCCTCGGGGGCTACTCCCATCGGGAGCGCTGGTCGCGCACCCGATAGATATAAAAATTTATCGAGAAGGATTACAAATATAGCGGCAGAGGATATTAATCTGTGGAGCCTACACCCAAGCACAAGTTCTTGGCTGTAGCCTCGGGGCTACTCCCATCGGGAACGCTGTTCGCGTGCCCGATGAATTTTGATCAAAATAAAGAAAGAATGAGTATTTCGAGTTACACAGATAACTCGCATATACTCCCATCGGGAAGACAAAATAAGTCATCAAATATGACTCGATAAAATGTGCTATTCCAACAGCCGAAAAGCACTCGACAATATATTCTCGGAGCGCTATAAGTCGCGAATAAATCTCTGAATGCCGCAAAAATTTGCGAAGGTAAGACCCAGATCCGTTCTGAGCGGCGTAGCACCATCTCTGACGACGGATGGCTACTTTTTTCCGTATCAACAGATACGAAGAAAAATCCTAACGGACGCGTTAGGTACCCGATAAAATATGACTGGGACTCGACAGAATGGTAAGACCTTAAGCGGCACCGAAGTTACACGAGTATTCCGAGATCATGTCCAGGGACGTGATCTTGAAGTAGGTTTTGCGGATTGCCACTAGAGCAGTTAACTAGTACCTGATCCGTCGGATGAACTAGCCCCAACTACCGATATCCCTGTATAAAATAATATTTGCATATCGAAAGATTATGTAATGAGTAAAATTGGAGATTTTCCCTGATTCTTCGATTCAAGAAAAATCTCGGGGACCGACATAGGCATCCCCAATGGGCCTGCCGAAGATGGTACCCGGGGTTTACTAAAGGCCCAGGACTCGAAGAATAAGAAGACTTAGAAGCCCATTTAGTGTTAAGGAAAGATAGTTTGTATTAGGAAAGATAGAAATTTGTAATCTTACGGGTTGGGTACGAAACCCTCCCGAACTCTGTAACTTGTGTATTACGAAACCCTCGGCTCCACCCTCTATATAAGGGGAGTCGAGGGACAAAGAAGGGATCGAATCTACTGTCAACAGAACCCTAGTTTTCATAATCGGTGAGTACTTTTCGGCTGAAACCTTCGAGATCTACTTGCCCTCTACTTCTAGCAAAACCCTAGTCTACAATCTGTAGGCATTGACAAATTAATCCTTTGTCATCTACGATGGTGTAATCGCTGTCGCGGTTGCTGGCGCTGTTCTCGAAGCTTGCTCGCCTACTATAACGAGGCGTGTGGTCTCCGTCTCCTCTGTGCCTTGTGTTTCCTGTGTTGTTGGCGGCGTAAACTTGATGGTGTGCCGTTCTTCGGGTGGTTCCTCGGATGATGCTATCGACACTGTCCTCTCCCGATGAATATTGGGCATTGCAGATGAACGGTGTGTCGCTTGACCCCAAGCCGTGACTGGCGTCGTAGTTTAAGCAGTAGTACGAGGTTAACTCCGAAGATGTGGGATCGTCGGATCCTACCGACATGGACGACGCTGAACGGGGAGTCGAGGGCGCGGGCGAACTCATCGATCCTGTCAGGCCAACCAAAAGGTCGAGTGATGATGATGCGCTAGGACTTGTTGATCCGGAGGTGGGTGATTCCGGCAGCTAAAGAATTCCTTCTGTGTTGACGGTGTAGTGGACGCTGCCGATGGTCATCTCCATGTTTCCTTGCAGATCCGAGAAGTTTGAGCGAGAAGAATCGCTGTGCAGGGTGAATTCATAGGAGCCGAATCGAATCGGGCTTCCCAGGTTTGGTGGTGACGGTGTCGACGAAGACGTCAATGACATGACGGATCCGATGATCGATCTTGTGCCGACAGGTTTCCCACAGACGGCGCCAATTGTCGAGGTGCTCCTCGGCAATGCCCTCCGATAGGGGCTTAGGGTTGATGGAATCCTGCAAGCTGACACGAGACATCGGTTCACAGACAAGCGGGGAGAGCGATTTACCCAGGTTCGGGGCCCTCGATGAGGTAAAACCCTTACGTCCTGCTTGTCTGTTCTTGATTATGATGATAATAGGTTACAATGGGGTGCCAAATAGTTCGGCTGAGATCTCGTCGAGATGCTAAGCTTTACGATGACCTAGCTCTAAGCTTTTGGTGGCTATGATTGCTAAGATTGTTTGTGTCCCTCGGCAGCCCCTCTCCTGGCCTTTATATAGGAGGCCAGGTCTCAAGAGGTCTAACCGAGTACAACTAGGTTTACAGTAGTTTCAGATCTAATCTTTCCTTATTCGGCTGCTTCTTCGTCTTGCTTGCCAAGGAATCTTCTGGTGCACCGTCCGGATGGGCCGCTTCGCCTCCAAGTGCCTTCATGGGCCTCCAACCAGGAAATATAGGATAGGGCAACGTCGGTTACCCGAAGGGTAGTGCCCACGTCACATGCCTATTAGTTTATTTCCAAGCTTTGCATGATAAGTTACAACTTTAGCTCCCTAGGAGAAGGAAAGAATCTTATCCTATGGATTTGGGATATTATATTATATTTGAAGTTTTGCACTTATGGTTAATTTTATTATATGTATGTATTAGAATGAAATCTATTTTATTTGTACTTTATGATGATTTAGGAGTTCTTCACATTGATAGTACCAATAGGAAATGTGAAAAACTTTGATAGTAGGGTATAGATCATTAGTTTGATTTAAACAAAAGTCAAACAAATAGAAGAAGTATTATAAATTATCATAACTGAGTACAAGTTGAGGTAGATACTCAAACCACTAAGCTTGAAATACTTCATATTCTATATGGAATTTGGCATAAAAGTTCTTGATCTATTTCGAGCCTTCTCATGGGATTGAAAGTATGTCTAATTCTTCTGGCATGGCAAAAGAAAGTTTTTTAGAAGAGTAAATATACCTATACATGTGATGCATGTAAAATGCATGAACTTTGTCCTTTATTAGAATGAATTCCCACATATTTGCAACATATATGATGATAATACCATGTTTTACATTCATTTGTGGGGATTACCAATGATCCCCTTTATTTGGTTTATAACTCTGTAGAAAAGTAATTTCCCGTTTTGTGTATTTTTCAGTTTTAGAGACCTATATGGAGTCAAATTAAGCAAGGATTTTTGGAGCGTCATTTTTTCCTCGGGAGAAACACCCTGGGCCCTGGAAGCACACCTGGAGAGGCCTGAGGCCCAAAAGAGCCCAGGTGGAGCGCCCATACATGTAGGGTGCGCCAGCCCCTCTCTTTTGGCCGCCGATCATCGAAATCGCTTGATTGTTTCGCCCAACGATGTATTTTGACCTAAAAGCCACTATATATATAGCCCTGAAGAGTTCTCGGGAGGACAGCGCCGCAAGACAGAACCATGAAAATAGAGGCTGTAGCAGCGAAGATTGGAGGGGGGAAAGGCTGGAGGGATCTCCACCTTCTCCAATGTCTTACTCATCATCACCATGATCAAGGGGGAGTCACTAGTAGGGAAAAGGCTGTTGGGGCTCGACTAATGGCAGCACGCACCTGCCAGCGCACGCGGCTGTTCTTTGTAGAAGCGTGTGGAAAATGGACACGCGACTAGTAGCACATTATTGGCAGCGGGCGGCAAGTCACAGCACACGACTAGTAAGCGGGCCTTGATACATCTCCAACGTATCGATAATTTCTTATGTTCCATGCTACTTTATTGATGATACCTACATGTTTTATGCACATTATATGTCATATTTATGCATTTTCTGGAACTAACCTATTAACGAGATGCCGAAGAGCCATTGCTGTTTTCTGCTGTTTTTGGTTTCAGAAATCCTAGTAAGGAAATATTCTCGGAATTGGACGAAATCTTCGCCCGGGGTCCTATTTTTGCACGAAGCTTCCGAGAAGACCGAAGGGAGTCGAAGTGGGGCCACGAGGTGGCCACACCATAAGCGGCGCGCCGGGCCACAGCCACGCCGGCTGTGGTGTGGGCCCCTCGCGCCGCCCCCGACCTACCCTTCCGCCTACTTAAAGCCTCGTCGCGAAATCCCGATGCCGAGAGCCACGATACGGAAAACCTTCCGAGAGACGCCGCCGCGAATCCCATCTCGGGGATTCGGGAGATCGCCTCCGGCACCCTGCCGGAGAGGATTCATCTCCGGAGGACTCTTCATCGCCATGATCGCCTCCGGAGTGATGAGTGAGTAGTTCACCCCTGGACCATGGGTCCATAGCGTAGCTAGATGGTCGTCTTCTCCTTGTTGTGCTTCATTGTTGGATCTTGTGAGCTGCCTAACATGATCAAGATCATCTATATGTAATTCTATATGTTGTGTTTGTCGGGATCCGATGGATAGAGAATACTACGTTATGGTGATTATCAATCTATTGTTTATGTGTTGTTTATGATCTTGCATGCTCTCTGTTATTAGTAGAGGCTCTGGCCAAGTTTGTACTCTTAACTCCAAGAGGGAGTATTTATGCTCGATAGTGGGTTCATGCCTTCATTGACACAGGGACAGAAAGTTCTAAGGTTGTGATGTGCTGTTGCCACTAGGGATAAAACATTGATTCTATGTCTAAGGATGTAGTTGTCGATTACATTACGCACCATACTTAATGCAATTGTCTGTTGCTTTGCAACTTAATACTGAATGGGGTTCGGATGATAACCTGAAGGTGGACTTTTTAGGCATAGATGCGGTTGGATGGCGGTCTATGTAATTTGTCGTAATGCCCAATTAAATCTCACTATATTTATCATATCATGTATATGCATTGTTATGCCTTTCTCTATTTGTCAATTGCCCACTGTAATTTGTTCACCCAACATGCTTTTATCTTATGGGAGAGACACCTCTAGTGAACTGTGGACCCCGGTCCTATTCTTTACATAGCATACAATCTACTGCAATTGTGTTTTACTGTTTTCTTGCAAACAATCATCTTCCACTCGATACGTTTAATCCTTTGTTACAGCAAGCCGGTGAGATTGACAACCTCACTGTTTCGTTGGGGCAAAGTACTTTGGTTTTGTTGTGCAGATTCCACGTTGGCGCCGGAATCCCTGTTGTTGCGCCGCATCACATTTCGCCACCATCAACCTTCAACGTGCTTCTTGGCTCCTCCTGGTTCGATTAAACCTTGGTTTCTTTATGAGGGAAAACTTGCCACTGTGCGCATCATACCTTCCTCTTGGGGTTCCCAACGGACGTGTACATCTACGCGCATCAAGCCTATTTTCTGGCGCCGTTGCCGGGGACCTGAAGAAAAGTTACACCACAAAGATTTCTGACTCCCACGTCAACTACACGCCTTTTGTTTAGCGCCGTTGCCGGGAGATCAAGACACGCTGCAGGGGAGTCTCCACTTCTCAATCTCTTTACTTTGTTTTTGTCTTGCTTTATTTTATTTACTACTTTGTTTGCTGCACCTAAACAAAACACACAAAAAATTAGTTGCTAGTTTTACTTTATTTATTGTCTTGCTCTCTATATCAAAAACACACAAAAATTAGTTACTTGCATTTACTTTATCTAGTTTGTTTTATTTACCGTTGCTAAAATGAATACCCCTGAAAATACTAAGTTGTGTGACTTCACAAATGCCAATAATAATGATTTCCTATGCACACCTATTGCTCCACCTGCTACTACAGCAGAATTCTTTGAAATTAAACCTGCTTTACTGAATTTGGTTATGAGAGATCAATTTTCTGGTGTTAGTTCTGATGATGCTGCTGCCCATCTCAATAATTTTGTTGAACTTTGTGAAATGCAAAATTATAAGGATGTAGATGGTGATATTATTAAATTGAAAGTGTTTCCTTTCTCATTAAGAGGAAGAGCTAAAGATTGGTTGCTATCTTTGCCTAAGAATAGTATTGATTCATGGACTAAATGCAAGGATGCTTTTATTGGTAGATATTATCCTCCCGCTAAAATTATATCTTTGAGAAGTAGCATAATGAATTTTAAGCAATTAGATACTGAACATGTTGCTCAAGCATGGGAGAGAATGAAAACTTTGGTAAAGAATTGCCCAACCCATGGACCGACTACTTGGATGATCATCCAAACCTTCTATGCAGGACTAAATTTTTCTTCGCGGAATTTATTGGATTCAGCTGCTGGAGGTACCTTTATGTCCATCACTTTGGGGGCGGCTACAAAACTTCTTGATGATATGATGATAAATTACTCTGAATGGCACACGGAAAGAGCTCCACAAGGTAAGAAGGTAAATTCTGTTGAAGAAACCTCTTCCTTGAGTGATAAGATTGATGTGATTATGTCTATGCTTGTGAATGGTAGATCTAATGTTGATCCAAATAATGTTCCTTTAGCTTCATTGGTTGCTCAAGAAGAAATGTTGATGTGAATTTCATTAAAAATAATAATTTCAACAACAATGCTTATAGGAACAACTCTGGTAATAACTATAGGCCATATCCTGCTAGTGGTAATAATTATGGTAATACTTATGGTAGATATGAGGAAAGTGTCAACACCCGGATTTTTAAGTCCAGATGCCTATTATGTCATTCCTCGCAATCCCAGGAATAGTGTTGTTGCGAGACATAATAGTTGAATATCATAGAGTCATCATTTATTACAACGCATAATCGTCTTACACATGGAGATCACATGATCCAATATTACAATAGTAGTTGATTCTATTGATCAACAAACACACAAATAGCGGAAGCGGAGTAGTAGCGGATTCTCTAATCCACAGGCCAACGCTTGACGTCAGGAGCGATCCTAGTTGTCGTAGACGTTCTGTGGTCCATCCTCTTCGTGCTGCTCTCCTTCATATTCTGGCCATTTGAATAGCCAGGGACAAAGCCATGAGTACTTTAAAGTACTCGCAAACTAATACTAGGGTAAACACTATCAATTCTAGTAAGGGGATGCTAAGCTCTAGGTTTATTTGCATAAAGCCAAGTTTATTTCATAAACATTTAGTAAAGATGCTTGAATCGCTAGACTACCTCAGGTGGGAACATTAGTGTCATTCCCACAACTCTGTTGTGGTTTAATTCAAGTCACCATTCATAGTTCAAATCACAAGTCACCCTTCACATGTCACATTTTTGAAAATGGTCTGATGACGGAACAGTATGGCCTTTCCAATCGTCCGTAACCGTGGACACGGCTATTCGAATAGTTCTACACTCTGCAGAGGTCGTACACTTGTGCCACAATATTTGCAATAATCCGTCAGGGTTAGCTGGCCCTGATTTATCATACTCCGTATGCGGACTACCAACCATAACCTTTCACTTATATACTCTAGTACAGGCACCTCTCCCCATGAGCTTGGCCTCCCGGTGAAGACACCGTCAGCCTGGGAACTGCACAGGGCTTGGGCCGGACAATTCACCTCATTCACGTCATTTCACATCAATTCTTTTGTTGTAGAGGCAGCCTTCAGCCTAACCCGATGACGCTTGTTTAGAGGGAACCCATACTAAAGCACATAAATTTCTAGTTAAGCCCTTACCCATATTGGGTATTGTGGGGGTACTTTCAAAATTGGAATGGTATCGCATCCGAACCCAACCATCAGTTTTATATCAAAAATCACCATCTTCTCTTGGTCATATTCACCTTCAAAATCATTCAATGGAATGAACCATCATTCCAAGGTTTCCACTTCATTTCAAAGTCACATGTTCCCATCTAGAGTAGTCAATTTTATTTGATTTAGCAATAGCAACTAGTCATGAGGGGTGCTAACTAGCTTTGATTGCCATAGGCTAACTTGATGATATTGTTCTACTCTAGACCAGGTGAATCATGAATCAAAAAGTACTTTGATAAAACAAAAGTATTGGAACTTGTAAGTAAAACCCTTTAGTAAAAACTTGGGATAGGCTTATTAAACATAACGTAAAATGTGGGGGTGCTTTGCTCTTGTAGCTTTGCACTTTGTAAGAATATTAGCTTGCCACAATCTATCTTATATTAATCCTACTTGCATGAGTAAAAGCTTGTTCTAATATAACTATCATTAGAATAGCCTGCAACAGTTTAGCTTGCATTGGTAATAGCTTGCAATACTATAGCTTGCAAGAATATTGGCTTGCACTGGTAATAGCTGGTAATAATATTAGCTTGCCTTGATTGGTGAGGTGATCAAAGTTTTCTTCCTCTCCTTCTGAGTAGAAGAACTCCTCCTCTTGATAGTCTCCGGTACTAGCGTCTATAAACGAATACGAGGATACAATCACCAAACAATCCTTAAATGCTAAATTAATCACACAAATGGTTCACACAAGCTAATCTAGCATCACCATATTATTCACTTATGGGTTGACTTGGTTTTCCTTTAAAGAAAAATAATTTCCTCTCATAAAAAAATATTTGTTATTGTTTGCTATTTATTTATTCTTAGGAATAATTTCCTCTCATTGAAATCTTTATTTGAGTTCCTATTTATTTGTTCTTGTGAATTACTTTCCTTTTATTGAACCTGGTTAAGATTTAATCTCCTCAATTAACAAGGTATGATCACATGTTGACCAAGGTCAACACTTCACACTTATCCTTTGAGAATATGACTTAAATGAGGGAATACACCTTATGAAATTTAATACTATCTTATTAAGAAGTTAATATCATCAATTCATACAGCATGAGATTTATTATATTAAGGTCATTACCTTATGTTGAATTTACTTGAGACAAAGATTTAAATGAGACCAATACATCTTATATGATTTAATAAATAGTTTGGAACAATTTAAACACTACTATACAAATGATTTACTAATCTTTAATTAGAACATATGGGTCTTGAAGACTAAGGTCCTTATCCCATGCATTTTAGATGCTACTTTGGTTTAAGATCCTTAAGTGAGCACATATGAGATTATGATCAAAGGTCATCACATTGCTTTTAGAGCACATGGGAAAGTTATTTAATTTAGGTAATATAGTTCATACAATTTAGTATTAATCATGGTAATTATTTAATATCCTCAAACCAAACATATGAGAACCTAAATTACCAGAGTCTCTACCTTATTTGGGAATTGTTTGTGACAAGATTTAAATGAGAGAAACACTCCCATATGATTTATTAATAGTTTTGGCCAATACTTTTGACTATAAATAGCCATATAGTCTTTTAATTAAACTAGGCCATGATCATTCAAGGTAAGCATGGCATATTTTTGCAGAAACAATTAATACAAGTGTAATGTGATTTATAGGAGTTGGAATTAACTAAAAAACATTTGTGGTTGATTTTTAATAATTATTCTAAGGCAGAAAAGTCCATGTCTTGTTTATTTTCCTATTTTAATTCTATAATGAATCTAGGATTCAATCCAGTGGCATGTTGTAGATAAAATTCTAAGCTTTCCAAGTATATAAAATTTGTAAAATTTGGCCTAGTGAATTTGTAGTTATTAATTTTCTAACAAGGCATCTGAGAGACATTTGAATTAATTAAATTAAATTGAATTTGAGTATTTGGGCCAGCGCGGGAAACGAATTGGGCCAAAACGTTTAAAACACAGCAGGCCAGCCCAGTAACGCTTCAGCGCGCCACGGGCCAACTGACAGGGTGGGGCCTGCGCGTCAGTGACTTATCTCTACCGAAACGGTATGGGCTAACCTGAGTCGTGCGATCAGAGGAAGATCCGACGGTGGAGGTGCGTCGTCGTCGGCGACGAGATGCAGACGCGGGCACGGCGGAGGTAGGGGGTCGACGGCGTGCTGGAGCTCCGGCGAGGGGCGGCGCTGGTGCTAGGCGACGTTGTCGACGAAGGGGAGTCGCCTGGTACCGGTGGCGTCTCCAATGGTGGCCGAAATCGTCGTGTCGATCTGCGGCGGTCTCCGGCGATCGACGGTGCAATTGGGGCTGGCTAGGGCCTAATCGAGGTGGAGCGGTGGTTGAGGAGGTCGAGAAGAAGGAGGGGAGCAGAAATGGTGTGGAGAAGGAAGGGCGAGGGGGTCTCTATTTATAGTGGCGCGTGTGCTGCAAGGGTGCCGTGGAGGTCGTCGACGGCAATGGCGCTCCAGGGCGGTGAAGGGGCAAGTGATGGGCGCATCGCGTAGGCGACTGCTAGGCGGTGCTAGGGCGCTTGATGGCATCGCTAGGGGAGGACAGGAGCGTGCGGCGTCATCGTCGTCCTCGCAGTACCGGCGCGGCAGAGCTTGATGATGGCGTCGTCTACGGCGCCGGTGAGGGCCAATGGCGGTGTCCGTCGGTGTCCTGGTGAGGTGTGGAAGGCGCATGCGCAAGGAGAGAGAGGGAGGAGCTCGACAGCGACCAGGCGACGCGGGGTACTGGCGCGTCCAGGACGGTGCCCATGCGCGCTCTGGCGCGCCACGACCGGCATGGGCGCGTCTGGGCGCGTTGGATTTTGGCCAATGTGGTGCTCGCGCGCGTTTGGGCCGTGCACCGTCATGATCAGCAAGTGTATGGGAGTGTACTGGACATGATCATCATCAGAGAGAAGGGCCAGAGAGAAGAGAGGGGTGGAGGTGGCCGGCATGGGCACGGCATGGATGCAATGGTGTATTTCCTCCATTTTCTCCATGGCTGCAGTACAGGAGAAGGTGCAGGGGAGGTACAGGGACACTCATGAGCAATGATCAAGTGGATTTTGGTCATGGACCAGGGGTTAAAAGGATGTATGTCAAATTGAAAATGATGCCTGCAAGGTGTTTGAGAGAATGGCCGCAAGAGAGTTTTGTTTGAATTTTTGAAATCTTTTTGGTGGAGCTCATTCATATAAATAATGTGATATAATGGTGGTGGTGGTGATCATTTTGGTGGTGGTTTGCAAAGATTCAAAAAGTGAGGTGATCTACCATTTGATTCAAAGTCCCTTCTTGTCTCCTTTATTCTGGTCAACCTATTCAAAGTTAGCATGGGTGGTCAACATCAAAGTTGTTGACTTTGACATGGTCTTGGATGAGGTGTCAATGGTTGACCAAGTTTAGTTTAAGAAAGAATAAAACCAGAGGGGTAAAGTGAGGAACATTTTAAAAGGTGCACATATGACCATGATCCTATGTGAGATGGTTTTGAGATTTATTTGGATTTGATTCTGGTTTCTTTGGTGCATTTGGGTTTGTTTAAGACATATAAGTATTTTAGAAACCAAAGATCAAGCAATGGTAGCCTTTGGTGAGGATTTGCAAAATTGACCTATGTGTATGTGAGTGAATAAATAGGATTTTCTCCCCATTTGATTTCCTTCTATTTGATTTGTCTTTTCCTTATTCCAAAATGATTCTTATTAGTTTAGAAACCTTTTACAAGCATTGAAATCATCTCAAAAGGTATAGTTCAAGGATTTGTAAAAATGGCCAATAAACACATAAGAGGTGATTTTCCATTTTTGTTTATTCTTCTATTTTGTTTTCCCTTGCTCTACTTGAGCATGGGTTAGGATCAAATTAGTGTGAGCTTAAGTTTAGAGAAGGTTCACACCATTTGGTCAAGGTAAAAAGGCATAAGGCAATAATTGGATAAATTGGTGATGTGCCACATATACCTCTATGCATAGATTGCATTTGATTGTTAATTTAATTTGGCTTGACCCTATTGAGGTTATTGAGTGTTGAGGTGGTATAGAGAGATGATCCAACCACTCACAACATGTCTTAGGGTTAAGATTCTCAAATCCACAACTTGACATTTTTCTCTCATATGCCTCTATGGCATTTTTAGTTTCTTTTTAATTTCTTGAGATTCAACTTGGGTTTGATGTAATAAGCACTAGGTAAGGTGCATGAAGGTGTTCTAAACTTCTAACCAAGTAGAAAAGTTTTAGAGTAAAGCTTTACCAAAAATAACCATGGGCACATATGTCCCTTTCTTATTTAATTTCACTTCTTTTTATTCATTTTCTATTGGATGGTGAATAATGGAATGAGGCTTAGGGTTTAGTGAGGTTTAGTAGATGGTTTACCATTAGTGAGAAAATTAGGATGAGTGGTAATCAAGATTTGCCTACTAGTCTTTATGCCCACAGATGTCTTTTTATTTTATTTTTGGGTTTCTTCTTATTTGACCTAATGAGTAGTTGAAGTTAGGGTTTAGGGTGTTTGAAATTATGTTGAATGAAGTAATCAAACATTCATGGCAATAACACAAGTATTAAACTAGGTTACTATGTATCTAACTAAATTTAATAAAAGTTTTTGTTGGTTCCAAAATTTGGTAATTGGAACATTTCATTTTCTTTATTTTTAAATTTTTGGGGTGTTACAAACCCTTCCCCCTTAAACAAATCTCGTCCCGAGATTTTAAGAAAAGACTGGGTTTCCTAAGAGGGATTGAGTAGCGTAATTAACCGGAAAACATACTTGGCATGGTCTGGAGTACTTCCTGGGCTTCAGTGGCTTCCATGTGGTAGAAGCGACCGTTGTTGTTGTTCTGGTTCCTTCTACCTGCAAAACGACGTTGTTGCTGGGCAGGTGCAGCAGTATTAGGGGCAGTTTTGGCCAGTTTATTGGGGCATTCCTTCGAGTAGTGGCCTACGGTGCCACAATTATAGCAGGTGATTGTTGCCTTGTCCTTGGTGGTGATAGGGGTCGCATTGCTTCCAGTTCTCGGGCCAGTGTTGGTGTTGTTATTATTCCCATTGGGGTGGTGGTTGTTGGAGTGGGTGTTGCTGTGGTTGTTGTTGGGGTTGCCTCCGGGCTTCGGGGGTCCTCCGTTGTTATGGGTGTGGTTGGGGCGGTAACTCTGAGCAGGGGGCTTGTTGTATTTTGGGGCAAGTCCTCCAGTCGAATGGTTGCGGTGCCTTTGGTTATGGTGGGGTCCACTCTGGTTCATCATCCTGCGCTTGCGGTTTTCAGTGGCCTGATGCAGCTTTCCTTCCATTTGTATGGCGGAGTCCACGAGGGCTTCGAGGTCAGCGAACGGAATGTTCACTAACACCGTTTGCATTTCGTCGTGCAGTCCATTCAGAAATCTTTCCCTCCTTTTCTCATCGGTGTCGGTCTCGTCCGGGGCATACCTTGACAGGGTGAGGAATTTGTCGCGGTATTCCACCACGGTCATTCTTCCTTGCTTGAGTTCGCGAAACTCGTCTCTCATTTTCTTGATTAGTCCTTGGGGTACATGGTATTTGCTGAATTTCAGCTTGAAATCTGCCCAGTTCATTATCTGTCCATTATTCATGGCACGCGTACTTGTCCACCATGCTCTTGCAGGTCCTGACAGGTAGTGGGTGGCGAATAGTACTTTCTCTGCGGCTTCCACTCCCGCAACTTCTAAGTTGTTCTCTATTGTTTGGAGCCAATCGTCTGCGTCAAGGGGTTCTTCCGTCTTACTGAACATTGGTGGGTTGGTGTTCTGAAAGTTCTTCAGCTTCGAACCAGGGTGGTCGTGGTTTCCATGACCCTGATTGTTCTGAGCTATCTGTTGGAGTGCGACAATGTTGGCTTGTCGTTCGGCTCTCTCAGCTTCTCGGTCTGCCATCAGAGTTTGTAATAGTTGCATCATTGTGTCTTGATTAGCACCGCGATTCGGAGGGGCCATCTGATCATTAAGGTATGTGATAAGATACGAGGGAAATTTCTATGGTTCGTTTTGAGTGAGTTTAAGACTTTAAAAACTTGGATTCTATTTGGATGATACAAATAACACATATTTATTTATTTATTCCGCATATATTACAAACTAACATCCACACTAATGGTTTTAAGAACCATTCTTTTCCAGCTACGATACAACGGGCGGGGGTACAACTCACACCTACACAAGTGACTAGGTGCAGCTACTCTTCATCATCTTCATCCACATCAATGGGAATGATCCCATCCTCTCCAGACTCCAGAAACTCGTAGTCCTCTTCCTCAGTGAGCTCGTCTTCCTCAAAGTCGTTGTCGTCACTCAGGAAGTCATCGCCTCCCTGGATGTCTTCTCCATCCTCCTCCATCTCCTGGATCTGGTCCTGCTGGGTCCGGACAGTCACCTCCAAGGTGCGAATCTTCTCGCGAAGACGGGTGATAGTAGCGACATTCTTGGCGCGCTGCAGGCGGAGTGACCTGCGGTCCTTGGCGAGCATCCTGATGGCGTCGGCATGATGAGCCAAAGCCATCTGGGCACGGTGGGCGTGGACACGCGTCAGCTCCAGGTCCTTCCGGGTCTCATGAAGCATAAAGTCCAAATGCTGCACATGGATCTTGAGCACCGGGTGCGAAGAGAGTGCCATGGGTTCTCCCATGGTGTCATGCCTCGCGAAGTAGGTGATACGTCTCCAACGTATCGATAATTTCTTATGTTCCATGCTACTTTATTGATGATACCTACATGTTTTATGCACATTTTATGTCATATTCGTGCATTCTGGAACTAACCTATTAACAAGATGCCGAAGTGCCAGTTCCTTTCTGCTGTTTTTGGTTTCAGAAATCCTAGTAACAATATTCTCGGAATTGGACGAAATCAACGCCCGGGTTCCTATTTTGCCGGAAGCATCCCCGAGAGCCGCCGGAGGGAGCCTGTGGGCCCCAGATGACATGGTGGCGCGGCCTGGCCCTGGCCGCACCCTATGGTGTCATCGCCTCGTTGACCCTCCTGCGCCGCCTCTTCGCCTATATAAAGCCGCTGCATCGAAAACCCTTACGAGAGGGCCACGATACGAGGAAAGTTCCCGAGCCGCCGTCATCGCAAGCCAAGATCTGGGGGACGAGTCTGTTCCGGCACCCTGCCGGAGCGGGGAAGTGCCCCGGAAGGCTTCTCCATCGACACCGCTGCCATCTCCACCGCCATCTTCATCACCGCTGCTGCTCCCATGAGGAGGGAGTAGTTCTCCATCGAGGCTCGGGCTGTACCGGTAGCTATGTGGTTCATCTCTCCCTATGTAGTTCAATACAATAATCTCATGAGCTGCCTTACATGATTGAGATTCATATGATGATGCTTGTAATCTAGATGTCATTATGCTAGTCAAGTGGGTTTTACTTATGTGATCTCCGGAGACTCCTTGTCCCACGTGTGTAAAGGTGACAGTGTGTGCACCGTGTGGGTCTCTTAGGCTATATTTCACGAAGTACTTATTCACTGTTGAAGAGCGTAGTGAAGTGCTTATTTATATCTCTTGATGATTGCAATGTGTTTGTATCACAATTTATCTATGTGCTACTCTAGTGATGTGTTATTAAAGTAGTTTTATTCCTCCTGCATGTGTGCAAAGGTGACAGTGCGTGCACCGTGTTAGTACTTGGTTTATGCTATGATCATGATCTCTTGTAGATTGCGAAGTTAACTATTGCTATGATAATATTGATGTGATCTATTCCTCCTACATATGCATGAAGGTGACAGTGTGCATGCTATGCTAGTACTTGGTTTAGTCTTTTGATCTATCTTACACTTAAGGTTACCTAAACATGAGCATTATTGTGGAGCTTGTTAACTCCGGCATTGAGGGTTCGTGTAATCCTACGCAATGTGTTCATCATCCAACAAAAGTGTAGAGTATGCATTTATCTATTCTGTTATGTGATCAATGTTGAGAGTGTCCACTAGTGAAAGTGTAATCCCTAGGCCTTGTTCCTAAATACTGCTGAGTTACTACTGCTTGCTTACTGTTTTACTGTGTTACTACTGCTGCAATACTACCACCATCAACTACACGCCAGCAAGCTATTTTGGCGTTGCTACTGCTCATATATATTCATACCACCTGTATTTCACTATCTCTTCGCGAACTAGTGCACCTATTTGGTGTGTTGGGGACACAAGAGACTTCTTGCTTTGTGGTTGCGGGGTTGCATGAGAGGGATATCTTTGACCTCTTCCTCCCTGAGTTCGATAAACCTTGGGTGATCCACTTAAGGAAACTTGCTGCTGTTCTACAAACCTCGCACTTGGAGGCCCAACATCTACGGAAAGGAGGGGAACGTAGACATCAAGCACTTTTCTGGCGCCGTTGCGGGGAGGAAAGGTAAAAGGTACTCACACTCCGGACCTCGGCTACTAAGCTATTGCCGTTGTAAGTACTCAAAGCTATTTCCTTTAGACTCTGCAATTGCGACATTTGGTTTCTTGTTTACACTAGTTAGGCATAATGGAAAACAACAAAAATATGAGAGATCTTTATGAACTTTATCTTGAATTAGGACATGATGTGTTTGAAGAGAGAATTAAAAAACCCATGGAACTTTATATGCATGATAATGGGAATGTTATTAGTATGAATGCTTTGAACACCATTGTTGCTAATGCTATGGAAAATTCTAAGCTTGGGGAAGCTGGCTTTGATGAGCATGATATTTTTAGTCCCCCAAGCATTGAGGAGAAAATTTACTTTGATGATACTTTGCCTCCCATTTATGATGATTATAATGATAGTAGTCTTTTGTTACCACCTGTTATGGAGGAAAAATTTGATTATGATTACAATATACCTCCTATATGTGATAGCTACTTTGTTGAATTTGCTCCCACTACAATTAATAAGAATGACTATGCTTATGTTGGGAGTAGTAATTATTTTATGCATGAGACTCATGATAAGAATGCTTTAAGTGATAGTTATATTGTTGAGTTTGCTCATGATGCTACTGAAAGTTATTATGAGAGAGGAAAATATGGTTGTAGAAATTTTCATGTTACTAAAATGCCTCTCTATGTGCTGAAATTTTTGAAGCTACACTTGTTTTATCTTCCTATGCTTATTACTTTGCTCTTCATGAACTTGTTTATTTACAAGATTCCTATGCATAGGAAGCATGTTAGACTTAAATGTGTTTTGAATTTGCCTCTTGATGCTCTCTTTTGCTTCAACTTCTATTTCTTGCAAGTGCATCATTAAAACTGCTGAGCCCATCTTAATGGCTATAAAGAAAGAACTTCTTGGGAGATAACCCATGTGTTTTTTTACTACAGTATTTTGTTTTATATTTGAGTCTTGGAAGTTGTTTACTACTGTAGCAACCTCTCCTTATCATGTTTTTGTGCCAAGTAAAGTTTCTATGTCAAAGTTGATGTTATATTTGGGATTGCTGCGCAGAAACAGCATTGCTGTCTGTCACGAATCTGGGCACAGTTCTCTGTAGAAAATTCGAAAAAATCTGCCAATTTACGAGCGTGATCCTCAGATATGTACGCAACTTTCATTAGTTTTGAGTTTTTCCATTTGAGCAAGTCTGGTGCCATCTTAAAATTCGTCTTTACGGACTGTTCTGTTTTTGACAGATTCTGCCTTTTATTTCGCATTGCCGCTTTTGTTAAGTTGAATGAGTTTCTTTGTTCCATTAACTTTCAGAAGTTTTGTGCAATGTCCAGAAGTGTTAAGAATGATTGTGTCACCTCTGAACATGTGAATTTTTGATTATGCACTAACCCTCTAACGAGTTTGCTTGAAGTTTGGTGTGGAAGTTTTCAAGGGTCAATAGAAGAGGGTGATATAATGTGATCGAGAAGAGTGAAAGGTCTAAGCTTGGGGATGCCCCGGTGGTTCATCCCTGCATATTTTAAGAAGACTCAAGCATCTAAGCTTGGGGATGCCCAAGGCATCCCCTTCTTCATCGACAACTTATCAGGTTTCTTCTAGTGAAACTATATTTTATTCCATCACATCCTATGTATTTTACTTGGAGCGTCGTGTTTTTTTTTTGTTTTGTTTTGTTATCTTAGTTCTCTGAATAAGTTCATCCTTGTGTGGGAGAGAGACACGCTCGCTGGTTCGTATGAACACATGTGTTCTTAGCTCATAATATTCATGGCGAAGTTTCTTCTTCGTTAAATTGTTATATGGTTGGAATTGGAAAATGCTACATGTAGTAATTCTAAAATGTCTTGGGTAATGTGATACTTGGCAATTGTTGTGTTCATGTTTAAGCTCTTGCATCATATACTTTGCACCTATTAATGAAGAAATACATAGAGCTTGCTAAAATTTGGTTTGCATAATTGGTCTCTCTAAGGTCTAGATAATTTCTAGTATTGAGTTTGAACAACAAGGAAGACGGTGTAGAGTCTTATAATGTTTACAATATGTCTTTTATGTGAGTTTTGCTGCACTTGTTCATCCTTGAGTTTGCTTCAAATAACCTTGCTAGCCTAAACCTTGTATCGAGAGGGAATACTTCTCATGCATCCAAAATCCTTGAGCCAACTACTATGCCATTTGTGTCCACCATACCTACCTACTACATGGTATTTCTCGCCATTCCAAAGTAAATTGCTTGAGTGCTACCTTTAAACCATTCAAAATTTATCACCTCTGATTTGTGTCAATGTTTTATAGCTCATGAGGAAGTATGTGGTGTTTATCTTTCAATCTTGTTGGGCAACTTTCACCAATGGACTAGTGGCTTCATCCGCTTATCCAATAATTTTGCAAAAAGAGTTGGCAATGGGATTCCCAGTCCCAAATTAATTAACAAAAATAGACACTCCTCCATGGTATGTGATTGTTGGACGGCACCGAAGGATTCGGTTAGCCATGGCTTGAGAAAGCAAAGGTGGGGAGGAGTGTCATCATAATAAAACTAAAATAAAAAGGCACTCCTTCATGGTATGAGATTGATGGCGGGCACCCGAGGATTCGGTTAGCCATGGTTTGTGAAAGAAAGGTTGGAAGGAGTGCCACCCAAAAACAAAATAAAATGGGAGCCGCTCTTTGAAGGTTTGCCTGGCAAGGGGTTAGAGTACCCGCTACCATTCGTTGACAACAACAAACACCTCTCAAAACTTCATTTTTATGCTCTCTTGATGTTTTCAAAATCAAAGCTCTAGCACAAATACAGCAATCGATGCTTTCCTCTTTGAAGGACCATTCTTTTACTTTTATTGTTGAGTCAGTTTACCTATCTCCCTCCACCTTAAGAAGCAAACACTTGTGTGAACTGTGCATTGATTCCTACATACTTGCATATTGCACTTGTTATATTACTTTATGTTGACAATATCCATGAGATATACATGTTATAAGTTGAAAGCAACCGCTGAAACTTAATCTTCCTTTGTGTTGCTTCAATACCTTTACTTTGATTTATTGCTTTATGAGTTAACTCTTATGCAAGACTTATTGATGCTTGTCTTGAAGTGTTATTCATGAAAAGTCTTTGCTTTATGATTCACTTGTTTACTCATGTCATTACTTTTGTTTTGATCGCTGCATTCATTACATATGTTTACAAATAGTATGATCAAGATTATGATGGCATGTCACTTCAGAAATTATCTTTGTTATCATTTTACCTGCTCGGGACGAGCAGAACTAAGCTTGGGGATGCTGATACGTCTCCAACGTATCGATAATTTCTTATGTTCCATGCTACTTTATTGATGATACCTACATGTTTTATGCACATTTTATGTCATATTCGTGCATTTTACGGAACTAACCTATTAACAAGATGCCGAAGTGCCAGTTCCTGTTTTTCTGTTTTTGGTTTCAGAAATCCTAGTAACGAAATATTCTCGGAATTGGACGAAATCAACGCCCGGGTTCCTATTTTGCCGGAAGCATCGGAACACCGAGAGCCGCCGGAGGAGCCTGTGGGCCCCGGATGACATGGTGGCGCGGCTGGGCCCTGGCCGCGCCACCCTATGGTGTCATCGCCTCGTTGACCCTCTGCGCCGCCTCTTCGCCTATATAAAGCCTGCGCCGAAACCCTTACGGAGGGAGCCACGATACGAGAAAAGTTCGAGCCGCCGTCATCGCGAAGCCAAGATGAGGGGACGAGTCTGTTCCGGCACCTGCCGGAGCGGGAAGTGCCCCGGAAGGCTTCTCCATCGACACCGCTGCCATCTCCACCGCCATCTTCATCACTGCTGCTCCCATGAGGAGGGAGTAGTTCTCCATCGAGGCTCGGGGCTGTACCGGTAGCTATGTGGTTCATCTCTCTCCTATGTAGTTCAATACAATAATCTCATGAGCTGCCTTACATGATTGAGATTCATATGATGATGCTTGTAATCTAGATGTCATTATGCTAGTCAAGTGGGTTTTACTTATGTGATCTCCGGAGACTCCTTGTCCCACGTGTGTAAAGGTGACAGTGTGTGCACCGTGTGGGTCTCTTAGGCTATATTTCACGAAGTACTTATTCATTGTTGAAGAGCGTAGTGAAGTGCTTATTTATATCTCTTGATGATTGCAATGTGTTTGTATCACAATTTATCTATGTGCTACTCTAGTGATGTGTTATTAAAGTAGTTTTATTCCTCCTGCATGTGTGCAAAGGTGACAGTGCGTGCACCGTGTTAGTACTTGGTTTATGCTATGATCATGATCTCTTGTAGATTGCGAAGTTAACTATTGCTATGATAATATTGATGTGATCTATTCCTCCTACATATGCATGAAGGTGACAGTGTGCATGCTATGCTAGTACTTGGTTTAGTCTTTTGATCTATCTTACACTTAAGGTTACCTAAACATGAGCATTATTGTGGAGCTTGTTAACTCCGGCATTGAGGGTTCGTGTAATCCTACGCAATGTGTTCATCATCCAACAAAAGTGTAGAGTATGCATTTATCTATTCTGTTATGTGATCAATGTTGAGAGTGTCCACTAGTGAAAGTGTAATCCCTAGGCCTTGTTCCTAAATACTTTGAGTTACTACTGTTTACTGTTTTACTGTGTTACTACTGCTGCAATACTACCACCATCAACTACACGCCAGCAAGCTATTTTCTGGCACCGTTGCTACTGCTCATATATATTCATACCACCTGTATTTCACTATCTCTTCGCGAACTAGTGCACCTATTTGGTGTGTTGGGGACACAAGAGACTTCTTGCTTTGTGGTTGCGGGGTTGCATGAGAGGGATATCTTTGACCTCTTCCTGAGTTCGATAAACCTTGGGTGATCCACTTAAGGGAAACTTGCTGCTGTTCTACAAACCTCTGCACTTGGAGGCCCAACACTGTCTACAGGAAAGGAGAACGTAGACATCAGTAGGCGAAGCGGCTTCCCCGGAGTGCGGCGATGTTTTGTCCGCACACCCGAGCAAGTCCCTCCTGAAGGGCGTGAGCAAGACCGTCCACCCAGCTGTAGGCCTTGAAGGAGAAAAGGATCCTCTCCGAGATGGGAGGTTCCGAGCTTCCCTTCAAGTCAGCGGTGATCATCCACTGCTGTTCCCCGGGGGTGTTGTGGATCCGGACTCCGTGGAACTGGGGAGGTGGGCGTTCGAGCTTCTCGGACACTAGGTACAAGTCGCGCTCAAACACCAGACTTCCTCCGTTTTCCAGATCGTAGGTCTCCGTCTGGACGTAGGGCTCCATCTGAAAGTGAAATGGATAAGTAAGTTAGAGATGTGAACAAGTGTGGCACATTTTAATGGATTTATAAGGAGGTGCATGGCTTATTATTTTTAAGAAGATCTGGTAGAGAAGAAATGAATAAGTTTTTCACAAATACTCACTTCATTTGTTTTAGAAACTTAAAATTTTCCGAACGTCCATTCTAACTAGGGTCTCCTAAGGTCAAACAATGGCTCTGATACCAACTTGTCAACACCCGGATTTTTAAGTCCAGATGCCTATTATGTCATTCCTCGCAATCCCAGGAATAGTGTTGTTGCGAGACATAATAGTTGAATATCATAGAGTCATCATTTATTACAACGCATAATCGTCTTACACATGGAGATCACATGATCCAATATTACAATAGTAGTTGATTCTATTGATCAACAAACACACAAATAGCGGAAGCGGAGTAGTAGCGGATTCTCTAATCCACAGGCCAACGCTTGACGTCAGGAGCGATCCTAGTTGTCGTAGACGTTCTGTGGTCCATCCTCTTCGTCTGCTGCTCTCCTTCATATTCTGGCCATTTGAATAGCCGGGGACAAAGCCATGAGTACTTTAAAGTACTCGCAAACTAATACTAGGGTAAACACTATCAATTCTAGTAAGGGGATGCTAAGCTCTAGGTTTATTTGCATAAAGCCAAGTTTATTTCATAAACATTTAGTAAAGATGCTTGAATCGCTAGACTACCTCAGGTGGGAACATTAGTGTCATTCCCACAACTCTGTTGTGGTTTAATTCAAGTCACCATTCATAGTTCAAATCACCAGTCACCCTTCACATGTCACATTTTTGAAAATGGTCTGATGACGGAACGTATGGCCTTTCCATCGTCGCGTAACCGTGGACACGGCTATTCGAATAGTTCTACACTCGAGAGGTCGTACACTTGTGCCACAATATTTGCAATAATCCGTCGGGGTTAACTGGCCCTGATTTATCATACTCCGTATGCGGACTACCAACCATAACCTTTCACTTATATACTCTAGTACGGGCACCTCTCCCCATGAGCTTGGCCTCCCGGTGAGGACAGTCAGCACTGGGAACTGCACAGGGCTTGGGCCGGACAATTCACCTCATTCACGTCATTTCACATCAATTCTTTTGTTGTAGAGGCAGCCTTCAGCCTAACCCCGATGACGCTTGTTTAGAGGGAACCCATACTAAAGCACATAAATTTCTAGTTAAGCCCTTACCCATATTGGGTATTGTGGGGGTACTTTCAAAATTGGAATGGTATCGCATCCGAACCCAACCATCAGTTTTATATCAAAAATCACCATCTTCTCTTGGTCATATTCACCTTCAAAATCATTCAATGGAATGAACCATCATTCCAAGGTTTCCACTTCATTTCAAAGTCACATGTTCCCATCTAGAGTAGTCAATTTTATTTGATTTAGCAATAGCAACTAGTCATGAGGGGTGCTAACTAGCTTTGATTGCCATAGGCTAACTTGATGATATTGTTCTACTCTAGACCAGGTGAATCATGAATCAAAAAGTACTTTGATAAAACAAAAGTATTGGAACTTGTAAGTAAAACCCTTTAGTAAAAACTTGGGATAGGCTTATTAAACATAACGTAAAATGTGGGGGTGCTTTGCTCTTGTAGCTTTGCACTTTGTAAGAATATTAGCTTGCCACAATCTATCTTATATTAATCCTACTTGCATGAGTAAAAGCTTGTTCTAATATAACTATCATTAGAATAGCCTGCAACAGTTTAGCTTGCATTGGTAATAGCTTGCAATACTATAGCTTGCAAGAATATTGGCTTGCACTGGTAATAGCTGGTAATAATATTAGCTTGCCTTGATTGGTGAGGTGATCAAAGTTTTCTTCCTCTCCTTCTGAGTAGAAGAACTCCTCCTCTTGATAGTCTCCGGTACTAGCGTCTATAAACGAATACGAGGATACAATCACCAAACAATCCTTAAATGCTAAACTAATCACACAAATGGTTCACACAAGCTAATCTAGCATCACCATATTATTCACTTATGGGTTTACTTGGTTTTCCTTTAAAGAAAAAATAATTTCCTCTCATTAAAAAAATATTTGTTATTGTTTGCTATTTATTTATTCTTAGGAATAATTTCCTCTCATTGAAATCTTTATTTGAGTTCCTATTTATTTGTTCTTGTGAATTACTTTCCTTTTATTGAACCTGGTTAAGATTTAATCTCCTCAATTAACAAGGTATGATCACATGTTGACCAAGGTCAACACTTCACACTTATCCTTTGAGAATATGACTTAAATGAGGGAATACACCTTATGAAATTTAATACTATCTTATTAAGAAGTTAATATCATCAATTCATACAGCATGAGATTTATTATATTAAGGTCATTACCTTATGTTGAATTTACTTGAGACAAAGATTTAAATGAGACCAATACATCTTATATGATTTAATAAATAGTTTGGAACAATTTAAACACTACTATACAAATGATTTACTAATCTTTAATTAGAACATATGGGTCTTGAAGACTAAGGTCCTTATCCCATGCATTTTAGATGCTACTTTGGTTTAAGATCCTTAAGTGAGCACATATGAGATTATGATCAAAGGTCATCACATCACTTTTAGAGCACATGGGAAAGTTATTTAATTATAGTTCATACAATTTAGTATTAATCATGGTAATTATTTAATATCCTCAAACCAAACATATGAGAACCTAAATTACCAGAGTCTCTACCTTATTTGGGAATTGTTTGTGACAAGATTTAAATGAGAGAAACACTCCCATATGATTTATTAATAGTTTTGGCCAATACTTTTGACTATAAATAGCCATATAGTCTTTTAATTAAACTAGGCCATGATCATTCAAGGTAAGCATGGCATATTTTTGCAGAAACAATTAATACAAGTGTAATGTGATTTATAGGAGTTGGAATTAACTAAAAAGCATTTGTGGTTGATTTTTAATAATTATTCTAAGGCAGAAAAGTCCATGTCTTGTTTATTTTCCTATTTTAATTCTATAATGAATCTAGGATTCAATCCAGTGGCATGTTGTAGATAAAATTCTAAGCTTTCCAAGTATATAAAATTTGTAAAATTTGGCCTAGTGAATTTGTAGTTATTAATTTTCTAACAAGGCATCTGAGAGACATTTGAATTAATTAAATTAAATTGAATTTGAGTATTTGGGCCAGCGCGGGAAACGAATTGGGCCAAAACGTTTAAAACACAGCAGGCCAGCCCAGTAACGCTTCAGCGCGCCACGGGCCAACTGACAGGGTGGGGCCTGCGCGTCAGTGACTTATCTCTACCGAAACGGTATGGGCTAACCTGAGTCGTGCGATCAGAGGAAGATCCGACGGTGGAGGTGCGTCGTCGTCGGCGACGAGAAGCAGATGCGGGACGGCGCAGGTAGGGGGTCGACGGCGTGCTGGAGCTCCGGCGAGGGGCGGCGCTGGTGCTAGGCGACGTTGTCGACGAAGGGGAGTCGCCTGGTACCGGTGGCGTCTCCAATGGTGGCCGAAATCGTCGTGTCGATCTGCGGCGGTCTCCGGCGATCGACGGTGCAATTGGGGCGGGCTAGGGCCTAATCGAGGTGGAGCGGTGGTTGAGGAGGTCGAGAAGAAGGAGGGGAGCAGAAATGGTGTGGAGAAGGAAGGGCGAGGGGGTCTCTATTTATAGTGGCGCGTGTGCTGCAAGGGTGCCGTGGAGGTCGTCGACGGCAATGGCGCTCCAGGGCGGTGAAGGGGCAAGTGATGGGCGCGTCGCGTAGGCGACTGCTAGGCGGTGCTAGAGCGCTTGATGGCATCGCTAGGGGAGGACAGGAGCGTGCGGCGTCATCGTCGTCCTCGCAGTACCGGCGCGGCAGAGCTTGATGATGGCGTCGTCTACGGCGCCGGTGAGGGCCAATGGCGGTGTCCGTCGGTGTCCTGGTGAGGTGTGGAAGGCGCATGCGCAAGGAGAGAGAGGGAGGAGCTCGACAGCGACCAGGCGACGCGGGGTACTGGCGCGTCCAGGACGGTGCCCATGCGCGCTCTGGCGCGCCACGACCGGCATGGGCGCGTCTGGGCGCGTTGGATTTTGGCCAATGTGGTGCTCGCGCGCGTTTGGGCCGTGCACCGTCATGATCAGCAAGTGTATGGGAGTGTACTGGACATGATCATCATCAGAGAGAAGGGCCAGAGAGAAGAGAGGGGTGGAGGTGGCCGGCATGGGCACGGCATGGATGCAAGGGTGCATTTCCTCCATTTTCTCCATGGCTGCAGTACAGGAGAAGGTGCAGGGGAGGTACAGGGACACTCATGAGCAATGATCAAGTGGATTTTGGTCATGGACCAGGGGTTAAAAGGATGTATGTCAAATTGAAAATGATGCCTGCAAGGTGTTTGAGAGAATGGCCGCAAGAGAGTTTTGTTTGAATTTTTGAAATCTTTTTGGTGGAGCTCATTCATATAAATAATGTGATATAATGGTGGTGGTGGTGATCATTTTGGTGGTGGTTTGCAAAGATTCAAAAAGTGAGGTGATCTACCATTTGATTCAAAGTCCCTTCTTGTCTCCTTTATTCTGGTCAACCTATTCAAAGTTAGCATGGGTGGTCAACATCAAAGTTGTTGACTTTGACATGGTCTTGGATGAGGTGTCAATGGTTGACCAAGTTTAGTTTAAGAAAGAATAAAACCAGAGGGGTAAAGTGAGGAACATTTTAAAAGGTGCACATATGACCATGATCCTATGTGAGATGGTTTTGAGATTTATTTGGATTTGATTCTGGTTTCTTTGGTGCATTTGGGTTTGTTTAAGACATATAAGTATTTTAGAAACCAAAGATCAAGCAATGGTAGCCTTTGGTGAGGATTTGCAAAATTGACCTATGTGTATGTGAGTGAATAAATAGGATTTTCTCCCCATTTGATTTCCTTCTATTTGATTTGTCTTTTCCTTATTCCAAAATGATTCTTATTAGTTTAGAAACCTTTTACAAGCATTGAAATCATCTCAAAAGGTATAGTTCAAGGATTTGTAAAAATGGCCAATAAACACATAAGAGGTGATTTTCCATTTTTGTTTATTCTTCTATTTTGTTTTCCCTTGCTCTACTTGAGCATGGGTTAGGATCAAATTAGTGTGAGCTTAAGTTTAGAGAAGGTTCACACCATTTGGTCAAGGTAAAAAGGCATAAGGCAATAATTGGATAAATTGGTGATGTGCCACATATACCTCTATGCATAGATTGCATTTGATTGTTAATTTAATTTGGCTTGACCCTATTGAGGTTATTGAGTGTTGAGGTGGTATAGAGAGATGATCCAACCACTCACAACATGTCTTAGGGTTAAGATTCTCAAATCCACAACTTGACATTTTTCTCTCATATGCCTCTATGGCATTTTTAGTTTCTTTTTAATTTCTTGAGATTCAACTTGGGTTTGATGTAATAAGCACTAGGTAAGGTGCATGAAGGTGTTCTAAACTTCTAACCAAGTAGAAAAGTTTTAGAGTAAAGCTTTACCAAAAATAACCATGGGCACATATGTCCCTTTCTTATTTAATTTCACTTCTTTTTATTCATTTTCTATTGGATGGTGAATAATGGAATGAGGCTTAGGGTTTAGTGAGGTTTAGTAGATGGTTTACCATTAGTGAGAAAATTAGGATGAGTGGTAATCAAGATTTGCCTACTAGTCTTTATGCCCACAGATGTCTTTTTATTTTATTTTTGGGTTTCTTCTTATTTGACCTAATGAGTAGTTGAAGTTAGGGTTTAGGGTGTTTGAAATTATGTTGAATGAAGTAATCAAACATTCATGGCAATAACACAAGTATTAAACTAGGTTACTATGTATCTAACTAAATTTAATAAAAGTTTTTGTTGGTTCCAAAATTTGGTAATTGGAACATTTCATTTTCTTTATTTTAAAATTTTTGGGGTGTTACAGAAAGGATGCTAGAAATTGAAAGATCCACTAAAAACTTTATGCAATCGCAATATGAGCAAAATCAATTGTTTACTAAAACTATGAATGAACAATCTACCTTGTTGAAAAATATAGGAAATCAACTTGAAAACTTGAATAGGGAGATTTCTGGTCTGCAAACTAAAATTTCAAATGCTGAAACCCGAATCTCATACATGTCCGCATCACAATCCTCTTTAATTAATAAAATGGCTGCTAAACCTGATGATATTGATAATAAGATTACTACTACAGCAAATGCAATCCAAGTTAGAATTAATGAGAATATAAGATTAATGGCTGAATTGCGTGCTAGGTGGGATAGAGAAGAAAATGAAAAACTAGCTAAAAAGAATAATGTAGCTAAAGTTTGGACTATTACCACCACTAGTAATGCTAATTCTTCACATGTTGCTGCACCTCCTACTATCAATGGTAAAATAATTGGTGTTGGCAATGTTTCTACTCCTAGTGCAAAGCGAACAAAACTGCCTGAAATTGCTAAACTGCTGAAACTGCTTGTGATAAAACTGCTGAAATTTTTTCCAACCTTGGTAACAATGATCCCATTGTTGTAGCTCATAATGATTTAGATTTTGATGATTGCCACATCCCTGAAGTTATAAAGTTCTTACAAAAACTTGCTAAAAGTCCTAATGCTAGTGCTATAAATTTAGCCTTTACAAAACATATTACAAATGCTCTCATAAAAGCTAGAGAAGAGAAATTAAAACTTGAAACTTCTATTCCTAGAAAGTTAGAAGATGGTTGGGAGCCCATCATTAAAATGAAATTCAATGACTTTGAATGTAATGCTTTATGTGATCTTGGTGCAAGTATTTCTGTTATGCCTAAAAAGATTTATGATATGCTTGACTTGCCACCATTGAAGAATTGTTATTTGGATGTTAATCTTGCCGATAATGTTAAAAAGAAACCTTTGGGGAGGATTGATAATGTGCACATTACGGTTAACAATAACCTTGTCCCCGTTGATTTTGTTGTTTTGGATATCGAATGCAATGCATCTTGTCCTATTGTGTTGGGAAGACCTTTTCTTCGTTGGTGTTGTTATTGATATGAGAGAAGGTAATATTAAATATCAATTTCCTCTCAAGAAAGGTATGGAACACTTCCCTACAAAGAGAATGAAGTTGCCTTTTGATTCTATTATTAGAACAAGTTATGATGTTGATGCTTCTACTCTCGATGTTACTTGATTTGCACTTTCTGCGCCTAGCTGAAAGGCGAGAAAAGCGCTTATGGGAGACAACCCATGTTTTTACTACAGCAATTTTTTCTTTTGTTGAGTCTTGGAAGTTGTTTACTACTGTAGCAACCTCTCCTTATCATGTTTTTGTGCCAAGTAAAGTTTCTATGTCAAAGTTGATGTTATATTTGGGATCGCTGCGCAGAAACAGCATTGCTGTCTGTCACGAATCTGGGCACAGGCCTCTGTAGAAAATTCGAAAAAATCTGCCAATTTACGAGCATGATCCTCAGATATGTACGCAACTTTCTTTAGTTTTGAGTTTTTCCATTTGAGCAAGTCTGGTGCCAGCTTTAAATTCGTCTTTACGGACTGTTCTGTTTTTGACAGATTCTGCCTTTTATTTCGCATTGCCTCTTTTGCTATGTTGGATTCATTTCTTTGATCCATTAATGTCCAGTAGCTTTATGCAATGTCCAGAAGTGTAAAGAATGTTTGTGTCACCTCTGAATGTGTGAATTATTAATTGTGCACTAACCCTCTAATGAGTTTGCTTGAAGTTTGGTGTGAAGGAAGTTTTCAAGGGTCAGAGAGGAGAATGATATACTATGATCAAGAGGAGTGAAAGCTCTAAGCTTGGGGATACCCCCGTGGTTCACCCCTGCATATTTTAAGAACACTAAGCTTGGGGATGCCCAAGGCATCCCCTTCTTCATCGACAACATCATCAGGTTCCTCCCTGAAACTATATTTTTATTCAATCACATCTTGTGTTCTTTACTTGGAGCGTCGGTTTGTTTTTGTTTTTGTTTTGTTTGAATAAAATGGATCCTAGAATTCACTTTGTGGGAGAGAGACACGCTCCGCTGTTGCATATGGACAAATATGTCCTTAGGCTTTACTCATAATGTTCAAGGCGAAGTTTCTTCTTCGTTAAATTGTTATATGGTTGGAATTGGAAAATGCTACATGTAGTAATTCTAAAATGTCTTGGATAATGTGATACTTGGCAATTGTTGTGCTCATGTTTAAGCTCTTGCATCATATGCTTTGCACCCATTAATGAAGAAATACATAGAGCTTGCTAAAATTTGATTTGCATATTTGGTCTCTCTAAGGTCTAGATAATATCTAGTAATGAGTTTTGAACAACAAGGAAGACGGTGTAGAGTCTTATAATGTTTACAATATGTCTTTTATGTGAGTTTTGCTGCACCTGTTCATCCTTGAGTTTGCTTCAAATAACCTTGCTAGCCTAAACCTTGTATCGAGAGGGAATACTTCTCATGCATCCAAAATCCTTGAGCCAACTACTATGCCATTTGTGTCCACCATACCTACCTACTACATGGTATTTCTCGCCATTCCAAAGTAAATTGCTTGAGTGCTACCTTTAAAATTTCATCATTCACCTTTGCAATATATAGCTCATGGGACAAAATAGCCTTAAAAACTATCGTAGTATTGAATATGTACTTATGCACTTTATCTTTTATTAAGTTGCTTGTTGTGCGATAACCATGCTTCTGGGAACGCCATCAACTATTGTTGAATATCATGTGAGTTGCTATGCATGTCCGTCTTGTCTGAAGGATCTATCATTTTAGTGGTTGGAGCATGCAAAATTGTTAGAGAAGAACATTGGGCCGCTAACTAAAGCCATGAATCATGGTGGAAGTTTCAGTTTTGGACATATATCCTCAATCTCATATGAGAATAATAATCATTGCTACATGCTTATGCATTTAAGAGGAGTCCATTATTCTGTTGTCCATGTTGTCCCGGTATGGATGTCTAAGTTAAGAATAATCAAAGCGAGAAATCCAAAATGCGAGCATTCTCCTTAGACCTTTGTACAGGCGGCATGGAGGTACCCCTTTGTGACACTTGGTTGAAACATGGCATGCAAAGACCCGGTAGTCCAAGCTAAGTAGGACGAGGTGCGGACACTATTAGTATACTATGCATGAGGCTTGCAACTTGTAAGATATAATTTACATAACTCATATGCTTTATTACTACCGTTGACAAAATTGTTTCATGTTTTCAAAATAAAAGCTCTAGCACAAATACAGCAATCGATGCTTTCCTCTTTGAAGGACCATTCTTTTACTTTTATTGTTGAGTCAGTTTACCTATCTTCCTCCACCTTAAGAAGCAAACACTTGTGTGAACTGTGCATTGATTCCTACATACTTGCATATTGCACTTGTTATATTACTTTATGTTGACAATATCCATGAGATATACATGTTATAAGTAGAAAGCAACCGCTGAAACTTAATCTTCCTTTGTGTTGCTTCAACACCTTTACTTTGATTTATTGCTTTATGAGTTAACTCTTATGCAAGACTTATTGATGCTTGTCTTGAAGTACTATTCATGAAAAGTCTTTGCTATATGATTCACTTGTTTACTCATGTCATTACCTTTGTTTTGATCGCTGCATTCATTACATATGTTTACAAATATTATGATCAAGATTATGATGGCATGTCACTTCAGAAATTATCTTTGTTATCGTTTTACCTGCTCGGGACGAGCAGAACTTGGGGATGCGATACGTCTCCAACGTATCGATAATTTCTTATGTTCCATGCTACTTTATTGATGATACCTACATGTTTTATGCACATTATATGTCATATTTATGCATTTTTGGAACTAACCTATTAACGAGATGCCGAAGAGTTCTGTTTTCTGTTGTTTTGGTTTCAGAAATCCTAGTAAGGAAATATTCTCGGAATTGGACGAAATCTTCGCCAGGGTCCTATTTTTGCACGAAGCTTCCAGAAGACCGAAGGGGAGTCGAAGTGGGGCAACGAGGTGGCCACACCATAGGGCGGCGCGGCCCAGGCCCTGGCCGCGCCGGCCTGTGGTGTGGGCCTCGCGCATCGACCTACCCTTCCGCCTGTAAAGCCTCGTCGCGAAATCCCAGTGCGAGAGCCACGATACGGAAAACCTTCCGGAGACGCCGCCGCGAATCCCATCTCGGGGGATTCAGGAGATCGCCTCCGGCACCCTGCCGGAGAGGGGATTCATCTCCGGAGGACTCTTCATCGCCATGATCGCCTCCGGAGTGATGAGTGAGTAGTTCACCCCTGGACCATGGGTCCATAGCGTAGCTAGATGGTCGTCTTCTCCTTGTTGTGCTTCATTGTTGGATCTTGTGAGCTGCCTAACATGATCAAGATCATCTATATGTAATTCTATATGTTGTGTTTGTCGGGATCCGATGGATAGAGAATACTATGTTATGGTGATTATCAATCTATTGTTTATGTGTTGTTTATGATCTTGCATGCTCTCCGTAGAGGCTCCGGCCAAGTTTGTACTCTTAACTCCAAGAGGGAGTATTTATGCTCGATAGTGGGTTCATGCCTTCATTGACACATGGGACAGAAAGTTCTAAGGTTGTGATGTTTTGTTGCCACTAGGGATAAAACATTGATTCTTTGTCTAATGATGTAGTTGTCGATTACATTACGCACCATACTTAATGCAATTGTCATTGCTTTGCAACTTAATACTGAATGGGGTTCGGATGATAACCGAAGGTGGACTTTTTAGGCATAGATGCGGTTGGATGGCGGTCTATGTACTTTGTCGTAATGCCCAATTAAATCTCACTATATTTATCATATCATGTATATGCATTGTTATGCCTTTCTCTATTTGTCAATTGCCCCTGTAATTTGTTCACCCAACATGCTTTTATCTTATGGGAGAGACACCTCTAGTGAACTGTGGACCCCGGTCCTATTCTTTACATAGCATACAATCTCTGCAATTGTGTTTTATTGTTTTCTTGCAAACAATCATCTTCCACTCGATACGTTTAATCCTTTGTTACAGCAAGCCGGTGAGATTGACAACCTCACTGTTTCGTTGGGGCAAAGTACTTTGGTTTTGTTGTGCAGATTCCACGTTGGCGCAGGAATCCTGTTGTTGCGCCGCATCACATTTCGCCACCATCAACCTTCAACGTGTTTCTTGGCTCCCTACTGGTTCGATTAAACCTTGGTTTCTTTCTGAGGGAAAACTTGCCGCTGTGCGCATCATACCTTCCTCTTGGGGTTCCCAACGGACGTGTACATCTACGCTCGGGACGCGCCTCGGTCTGTTAAGGGGGAGAGGCTGTAATAACCCAGAACATAGGAACAACGAAGGGTAGATTTAGAAATGGGATGTGCATTTCATCGCAAAACGGGGGAAATTTTCGCGCCTTATTGCAACTAAACCTAAGAGGGATCGAGGTTCTCTCTCATTTTGCACTTAGGGTTAGGCAATGTGAGTTAGGGAAATTTCGACATGATCTCTTTTGTATCTTATTGATTTTGGGAGTTGATTTCATTTGACAAGTGTTAATACATTAAACACTAAGCAGTAAACAATATAAATATGAATTCATTATTCAAACACAAATAATGAAATCAAATGACTATGAAATTCAAATTGAATATTAAATACAATATTAATTCAGAATATAAATATTACATAAACCAAATAGCTCATAAGCAAAACTTGAGCTTTATTGATATACACACACACATACATTGTCTTTACAATATTCTGGATACAAGCATTAAAGGAAAAATAAACAGAAATAAAAAGAAGATTACATAATTGGATCCTAAACTAAAATTCTATACTAATGACTTGGAGGATTCTTCATGGTCATCTTTACTTTCCAAAAACCTGCAAAATAAACAAAGGAACTAGCCAGGGAGGTTAGAAACTTCACATATTCAGTTTGGACAGTTAACCAAGTGTCACAGCACACTTGTGCTTGTCCAAATTTCTGGACAGCACAAGATAGGCATTGGCAGACCAAAACTGAGCAAGCCACAGGGGCTCAAGTTTCAGCATATGAGCACACTGCTCATGTGTGCTGTGCACACAACAGCAAGGCATGCACAAGCCTAGTCATAAAGCAAAGCCTGCTTGTGTGTCATGGCAGGGACAGAAGTAGGGCTCATATAAAAGCAGTACAAACCCTAGAACCAGTGCACAGTCGACCAGACAAGATTCACCAGGTAAGGGTGAAGCTAGTTCAACACAGAGTTCATCCAGTTCTTGCTTAAGAACAGAACCAACACACAACCACTCCACCACCAGAAATCATGGTGACCTGAGAAGATCATCCAAGACCTGGAGGTGAAGGGCTGTGACACAAACCACAAGTCTCCATCAACAAAATATTTCTTTCTAGGAGCTGGAACAAGGTATACCAAGTTCCTGGACTGGATCCAATGGATCCAATCCATCCATTATGCATGACATAGTCATGGGATTGAGCAGATGCTCAAAGGGAAATCATCACTTGGTTTCACCAAGGATATCTGTCAGTCAAAAAGCCACTAAGATAGAAACCCATCCAGATACAGATCTTGTGCACAGAAGCAAGATCTCATGCACAGATAGCACCAGTAGATGTATTACAATAAATAGCAGCTAGTAAAGACTACACAGATAACCCTAGGCATAACCATCAGTAAACCCTAGATTCATCACAGGCAAGCATATTGGCATTCATAGCTAGTATGATCCCCAAATATGCAAGCAAAGTTGAGTGGCCAAGATCCAACCAAACAGGTGAGCAACCAATCAGTAGCAAGGCTACTGAGGTCACATCACACTTAGCACCATTTAGAGTAAAGCCAAATACAGGACATCATTATCCAGAGTGGATTCAGATTCATTTTCTTGTTAAATAATCATGAACAACAAATTCATATACAAGCAAGTCATTTAAATCATCACTGCATAAGCAGTTCATCATGAATCAATTTATTCAAGCATGAATTTGTAACAGATTCATGCTATTCATTGACAGTAGCACACTGTGAGGCAACACAAGCACATATTACTGCATCATAGCCACTGGATCAAGTCCAGTGAGCTAGGATAAGCAACAGCACAGTACGTAAGCATAGTGATGCTTGAGCATCAGCATCAACAAGGAAAAGAATTCACTTAGCCACAGAAGTAATCAGTAAGCCATCACTGACATTTCATTGATCAAATGGATCAAATGAATCAAGTTAAGCCACACAGATAAGCTAGCCAGCAAGCACTGGTTGATCCAATGGATCAATAGCTTACACAGGAAGCACAGAAGCACCTCACAGGCACCACTGGCACTCACAAGTGTCACTGATGCCCAATAGTACACCTAATCAAGCAAGTGTAGATTACCAGTAAGCATAGCAAGCCCATAAGCATGAACAGCATGGCATAGCAAGCTCATAAGCAATTACAGGATAGCATAGCAAGATCGAGCATGCTAGGAGAGCGAGGCAAGCCAGAGATGGCATGTACGGCAAGCAAGGCAACGCGGTACCGAAACTAGTGACGGCCATAGCTTACGAAAATGGAAGCACAGGCATCTATTGCAAGGCTCGTGCGATCACAGATCACCGGGGAGCAGTAGAACTCAAGGAAGAAGAAGCACAGTAGCTTGGGAGGCGCGAGGCATGGAAAGGAGAAGGATATGGAGACGAATCACTTACTTGCGTGCAGAGAGGCTAGGGCATGGCGAGGCAGTGCTCGCGCGGCCCTACGCAAGTCCAGGGTAGGCGCCGGCGTTACGCCGACGAGCACAAACACCACCACGGCACGGCACGGAGACGACGGCACAAGTACTGCGAGCAGCACCTGCGCCAGGTCGGTCTCGGAGGCGCACACGTCGTCGGCGAGGACGAGAGCTCGCCGGAGATCGTCAATCGCCAGAGGCGATTCTCCACGAGATCCACAACGGAGGCGATCTACTAGGAGAGGAAGAGAGGGGGAAAACCACGCGGCCAGATCGATAGATCTGCGCGCGGCGGTTCTGATTTGGTAGGTGGCTACGGCGGGGGAGCTCGGAGCTGGCCGGAGCACGGCGGCGGCCATGGCGGCGACGCCATCGCCACGGGCGTCGCAGCAGGTTAGGGTTAGGTCGAGCGAGTGAGAGACGAGCGAGTGAGCGAGTGGGTGGGCCGTTCGGCGCCAGACCCGTTAAGGGACACGCCTTAGTGGGCTGTCCTGTGGGCGAGAATTAGTGGGCTGGCCCAATAGGGGCCAGGAGGGGTATTTTAGTCATTTCACATTTAAAAATAACCAGAATTTCACCAAATTTTAATAAATAAAATACAACTCTAAAAATCCATTAAAAATTGGATTGGTGAATGAAAAATTATTCTTAATAAGAATAAAATATGAAATAAAATTTAATGAACAAATTTAAATTTGTGAATTTTATGAATTTAAAATAAACATTTGGAATTTCAAATTATATTTCCTTGTATTAATAAATCAAGGAAAAATTCCAAATAAGTTCAAATACTTATTTTTAAATATTTCAAAATAAAATTCTATTATTCCAAGTCATTTCTATTTGAAAAAGGTATTTTCCAAAGGAAGATATTCTATTACTCTTTATTTCCAAAAATATAGAGGCAACTCTATTATTTTAAATTATTTTGGAATAAATAATGAATCACCAAGATAAAGTAGCTTTACTTTGAATTATCTTACCTTATGTGAATTGAAGTGGTTTATACATTAAAACAATTGCAAATTACTGCCAAAGGCATAAATCTTAACTCAACCCTAAATTGTAATAACTCATTGGGGTGAAGGGATTCAACAAAAAATAATACATCCATGCATGCATCATTTGGATTTTATAACATTGTCCTTACCGGACAATGATGCTTCTTTACAGAACCCGAGGTCCAGGTTCCATCCAACGCATTGAACTGCACTATCTCGCAGTCCACAGGCAAGTTCACCCTTGCTCATGTCAATTTGAGTATTTTCTATTAATTTAATGCAAAGCTATATGACTTATCATTCCTGCATTGAAAATGAAATGTTACTTTTCCAATTATGAATATGACTATGTGGCTGGCAATGGAACCATGGTATGTGTTGATTGGTGGAGGTTCCATTGCAAGGGTACTATTCATCTAGGACTAAGTACCAATGCCGTCCAGTGATTCTAGCGCCGTACATATCACGTTGACCATAAGATCTATAATGGCTCTGGGGAAGCCAGCTGTATCTTTTCCCTCCTGCACGCCAACGGACTTGATAGAGCCTGGCGGGGTGTTGGAGGCACTGCCGTAGGTTGGGATAGCCTTTAAAATCCCCATCCGGACGTTTGGATGAGAGGCTCTACCGTCTATGAAGGATTGTCCGACGTACACCGTGGGTAAAGCCGTATGATCGGGAGATGTCTACCGGGGGTGTACGGATGGACAAAAGGGTGGGTTTGCAGGGTCGCGGAGAAGGCGGTGTGGGCTTGGATCTTTATACCTGGCCTCACACCAAGGAAGTGTGAACGGGGCAAGTCCCTGCGGTTGGCAAAAAGGGTGAGATCTCTTATGGGAAAAGTAACGCACCTCTGCCAGTGTATTAAATTTGCTGTCACTCCCTGTTCCGGGAAGAGCTAACGACGCGAAAGGAACTCCGTGAAGTTCTAGTCAACCTGTGAAGACTGACGGGCATAGTTTTCAGAATAAAATAAACCTTTTGAAGAAATGATTTCGAAACATGCATTGACCTAAGATTTTTTACGATCGGTCGTAGCTAGTGCATCAAACACCTTTTACTCTTTTGAACTTGCTGAGTACCCCTGTACTCACTTTCTTTCGACACCCTTGCTAGACTGTGATACGGAAGTGGAGGCCATCACCGATGGAGCACCAGAAGGAAGCTACGAGCTGGTCTACGAGGAACCTGATCTTTCCGGAGGAGTTGAAGGAGTAGACTATGGGATAGTCTACGGACCCGATGACATGGAGGTGGAGGAGTAGTGATATACCTTAGTAGTATAGAGCCGAGCAGCGTAGTGGCATACTTAAATAAGTTGCTGAGCTCTCTTTTCATATCTATGTTGGTTTGTAATAGTACCTAATGTTGTAGGGTGTTCTCATCGGACCTGTGAGAATACCAACTTGTTAAGACCATGATTGTAATATATTATCGAGTGTTATGACCTGCAATGTTTCTGTTGTACCACTCTGAGGGATGTGATATTTGTGAAGAAGTCCCTTCATGAAGATCATATCAACGACTTGTATACTACAACATGCAGTGGTATGCTGGGTCACCGCAGCTGGTATCAGAGCAAATGTTGCGACCTTAGGTTGGAAAAACCTAGTATAGGGAAGAAACCTGTAGGAGTCAAGTTGAAATAGTAAAGGATTCTCTAAAAATATGATGTTTATTCACTTGAGAATAGAAAAATCATATATTTTAGTGCGATAATTCTTTATTATAGCTATTATTATACACTATCACTACTAATTTTCTGCTTTTGTATACAGCCATAATGGCGTACACGTTTCCCAAGAGGACTTTGAGGCAGGTTGAGGGCTGGCTCGGTGATTATGAGGGACCACTTACAGATCTCCTGCGTGGGATGCTGAAGGAACTTCATTGTGAAACTCGGATACCTGTTCTCAAGTACATCTATTATGATGGAGAGATAGTAGCCAAGTACAGAGTTTCAGTTCAACTACCTATGCAACTGGAGATGAGCCGTATAATGCCATACGGAGAAGCCAAAACCCTTACCACAGCCTTTCACATGGCCATATTCAAGGCAATCCTTGAAATAAGGCAGCACAAGTCAGTAGAACTGCTATGTTCGGAGTATTCTCATATACCTCATGCCGAGGAAGATGAGGATCCCGCTCTGAATCATCTGCTGATGGCAAACAAACATCCTGAAGTTGCAGCGCAGCACATGGACAGTTGTAAGTCTTTACTGACTACGATGTACCTTCTACACGTGAAGATGGTGGGTGAGATTGACCACATGCTAGCTGAGTTCACGGACCCTGATAAAGTTCAAGCTCGGATGCATGATCTGAGGGCACAACCCCAATATACAACACCCTTCTTTAGCCTAAACAGCCCTGTAGATTGGAGTGGCCAGGCAACCCAGAGAGATCCACTTACACCCAACTTTGTCCCACATTATCCACATGTGTCAGCATCATATGATCTGGATATGGGGGAGATAACTCATGGAACCTAAACTGCTCCGAGTCACCAATCGAAAACTCAACCGGTTGGCGTTTCGGGGAACCTTTTGGAGATGAGGAGGAACCTATTCCATGTGACACTGGAGATGAAAGTGGCGGGGTTAACCAGTATGTTAACCGACACTATGGGAAGGAAGAGAAAGGTACTGATTCCATTTCTTTAGACTTGGAGATGGGGTTCTCAAAACCATCACAGTACGAGGAAGGTGAAAGCTCCGGAGTGAAGAAGAAGAAGAAGAAGATGAGGGGGCAGGTGAATCGAAACCCTTCATGGATGACCAATGAAGGAGGTATGTATCCTACTGGGGATACATACGAGTCATTGTCCAGTTACTTTGGCATGACTGATCTCTATCTCGGCACTTCGTCCGATTCAGATTACATACCTACTGGAAGGACCTTTGTTCCGGACGGTGTTCGGAAGACGAGTCGCTGTACCGGATGGACCCCAGGAATGTATGCGGAGGCGAACGAAGACGATGAGGAGTAGAGCTCCAAGGAAGAATAAAGTAGTATAGGTGGTATTGTACTAGAACGTATTTTAAATTCCGTTGGCTTGGGCTTGAAGCCAAATAAGTGGTTATATAAGTACCACATGTAATATATGTGTGTATGTTATGTAATATACGGTGTATATACATAATAAATGTTTGCTTTGGATTTGCTTCTTGATTTCATTGTGTGACTAGTTCTGGGCAATGAGTTGAGCTCAGAAAGCATTTGCATGGTGTAATTATGAGTAATCGCTCTTTGTTACAGGACTAGGGGAAATGGCGTTAGTTGAAACCGAAGATGCTCGAGAGCGAGAGGCGAAAGAAAAAGAGGAAGCGGATGCCGCAGCTAGAGCAGAGGATGCACCACCACCACCACACCCAATGATGCATCCAGATTTCCAACAGTACATGAGGGCAATGGAAGAAGATAGGAGGAGGTACCAGGAGAGTCAAAACAAGAACATGCAAGATTTCTTTACCCACGTCATCAATGATAGGGGTAATGAAGGCAAGGGAGTAACCTTATCAGACTTCCAGAATGCAAGACCACTACCTTTTGCATCAGCCCCAGAACCAATGGATGCAGAAGACTGGCTCATGGACACTGAAAGAAAGTTGAGGACCGTTGGATGCAATGATGAAGAAAAGATTCGGTATGCCACTTATCTGTTGTCAGGTCCAGCAGCATCATGGTGGGAGAATCTTGTGGCAGTACACCCTCCAGAAAAGGTGTTCACCTGGGAGGAATTCAAGAAGAAGTTCCGGGATGCCCATGTTCCGGAGAGCGTGGTGGAGCTGAAGAAGAGAGAGTTTGACGAGCTGCATCAGAATACTGCACCTATCATGCAGTATGTCCGAGATTTTAATAGGCTGTCAAGATATGCACCTGAGGAAGTGGACACTGAGGAGAAAAGAAAGAAACGATTCATGAAAGGCATGAATCCATACATGAAGATGCAACTGAGGTTGGCACGGACTGCAGAATTCCAGGAACTGATTGATTCGGCAATCACTTTCGAGGATGACTATAGGCAGGTCCAGGAGGATAGGAGGAAGAGGGCTCGTATCGAGCCAAGGAAGTACCCAGTCAGTAAACCGACTCCAGATCGGAGTTTCAAACCACGATTCCGACCTACTGGTAATCAGTATAACCGGGGAGGTCAGAATCAGAATCCAAGGAACCAGATACTCTGTCATAATTGTGGCCAGAGGGGACATGTTCAGAAGGATTGTCAGAAGCCCAGGATCATATGCTATGGTTGTGGGAAAGAGGGACACATCAAGCCAGAGTGTCCAAACAAGGCGTCATGGAGTGGACAAAGCTCCGGAGGACGAGGCGGAGGACAACAACAACAACAACAAAACAACAACAACAACAACAACAAGAGGGGAAAGCCATATGGGAAGCTGAATTGCACAACTTTGGAGCAAGCGGGAGAATCGGACCAAGCAGTCTTAGGTACGCTCAGCATCCTTACCCATCCTGGCAGAGTATTATTTGATACTGGAGCAACTACATCATTTCTTGCACGGGAATTTGTGGAACAATTCGGGCTTAGATGTTCTAAGTTAGAAACACCTATAACTGTCTTATCTGCGGGGGGAACGATCTTAGTAACCCACGTGAAAGAAGCACAGGTCATAACCATTTGTGACTGTGTATATTTCGCGGACCTATTCATCATCCCCATGAAGGACATATCAGTCATCCTAGGAATGGACTGGTTAACGGAGAATGGCGCAGTAATCAACTGTGGAGACAAGACAGTATCACTCCGAAACTCCATAGGAGGTCAGATAGTGTTTCAAGGAGACAAGTACACTCAGTTGGAGATAGGATTGGAGCTGAATAGTCTGAAGGAGGTGAAGATTGAAGATATCCCTGTAGTGAATGAGTTTCAAGATGTATTTCCCAAGGAACTACCGGGAATGCCACCCGATAGAGAGATCGAGTTTACCATAGATCTGATTCCAGGCACAGCACCAATAGCTCAACCACCATATAAGATGGGGCCAAAGGAGTTAGTGGAACTGAAGGCTCAGATAGATGAACTGGAACAGAAGGGATTTATCCAAGAAAGTGTGTCACCATGGGGTACACCAGTTATCTTTGTGGATAAAAGAGATGGAGGAAGGAGAATGTGTGGAGATTACAGGAATCTTAACAATGTAACCATCAAGAACAAGTACCCTTTACCCAGAATACAAGATCTTTTTGATCAAGTTCAAGGAGCTGGAGTCTTCTCGAAGATAGATTTAAGGTCAGGATATCACCAAATCAAGATCAAGAAGGAAGATGTGCCAAAAACAGCGTTTGTGTCAAGGTATGGACACCATGAATACTTGGTTGTACCATTTGGACTAACAAATGCACCAGCTATTTTCATGAATTTGATGAACAAGATATTCATGAAGTACTTGGACAAGTTTGTGATCGTGTTTATCGATGACATTCTGATATATTCCAAAGATAAAGAAGAACATGCCAAGCATTTGAAGATAGTTCTGCAGATTTTAAGAGAACATCAGCTATATGCAAAGTTCAGCAAGTGCAAGTTTTGGTTAGATAGTGTTGAATTTCTTGGACATGTCATAACCAAAGAGGGAATAGCAGTGAATCCAAGCAAGGTTCAGTCAGTATTAGAATGGAAGTCACCTAAGAATGCTAAGGAGATCAGAGGATTCCTTGGTATGGCGGGTTATTATCGGAGATTCATTGAAGGATTTTCGAAGATTGCAGGACCAATGACTAAGTTACTCAAGAAGAATACCCCATTTGTGTGGACTGATGAGTGTGAAACCAGTTTCCAAACACTCAAAGAGAAGTTAACCACGGCACCGGTGTTAGCAGTTCCGGAACCCGGAAAGGATTACACGGTGTATTGTGATGCTTCCAAGAATGGACTTGGATGTGTTCTAATGCAAGATCGTAAGGTGATAGCCTACGGATCAAGACAACTTAAGCCACATGAACATAACTACCCAGTACATGACTTAGAGTTGGCGGCAGTTGTGTATGCTTTGAAGAGTTGGAGGCAATTTCTTTATGGATCCAAATGTGAGTTGTATACAGATCACAAAAGTTTGAAGTATTTCTTCACTCAGAAGGAATTAAACATGAGACAAAAGAGATGGTTAGAGTTGATTAAGGACTATGAACTGACAATCAACTATACACCAGGCAAGGCTAATGTAGTAGCAGATGCTTTAAGCAGGAAGAGTACCGAGAATCAACCTACGGAATGGGAGATTCCGAAGGAACTTCGGAAAGAACTAGAAGAAGCTCAGATTCTGTTTATCCAAGGTGATACAGTGGGAAGCATAGCAACCATGAGGATCATGGATGAAATGTACTCAGACTTAAAATATGAAATCATTCGGAAACAAGTAGATGATTTATTCATCCAAGAAGAAATCAAAAGGATTGGAGAAGGTAAACCATCAGAATTCAATCTCGGAGAGTTTGATTCTCTATACTTTCAGACACTGTTCAAAAACTAGGCCGATTCAACGATTACTAGGCCGATTAATCGCTACTAGGGACTTGACCGTGTCGATTATCATTAATCTCTTGTGTTAATCCTTTAGCCCGATTAATCATTTCGAAAGTCCGATTACTAGGTATTTTCCCGATTAACTACCACAATTGGTCAAAAAAGTTACAATATTTTCAATGCATATCGTTAATACAGGCGCTAGCCCTCCCCAATAAAGTAGATTTTGCGAAGCTCCCGTTTGATTGCAGCCTCCAATAGCTTCATTTCCACTGTTGCCAAATAGTTTCTTGCCCTCTCCCAGACCTCAGATACAGGAGCTCGATCACCATGAGGAGCTCGTCTAGGAACTGGAGGACGCCTTCAATAGGTTAGGTGGTTGAGGTGTAAGAGGGGTCGTACCCTAGGTAGGTGGTGGGAGAATATAAACTTCAGAGGTGAGAGGAGAAGAAGTGGAAGGAAGGAACACGGCTTTGGCTAGTGGATCCTGATTCGCTCCTGACCTTAAAGATTAGGTCATGGAGGAGAAGCGTACAAGTTTTTCTAGGATTTTAGGCTTTAGAGAAGTAGGGAGAAACATATAGAGACTCATATACTATTATTTTTCTTATATAAATTGTTTTAAGTGCAAGGTTGCACCGATTAATAGTCGACCGATTAAATCAGTTAATCGTCCGAATTCCGATTAATCGCTACTCCCAAGCCGGCCGAGCAGTTAACGATTACCGATTTCCTTAACATTGCTTTCAGAAGAGAATATGTGTACCAGATGATCCAGAAGTGAAGTCAATCATATTAAAGGAAGCACATGAAACCCCTTATTCAATACATCCGGGAAGTACTAAGATGTATATGGATTTGAAGGAAATGTTCTGGTGGAACAACATGAAAAGAGAGATAGCTCAATATGTCTCTGAATGCCATACATGTCAGCGAGTGAAAGCAGAACATCAGAGTCCTGCTGGATTACTCAAACCTCTAGAGATACCAGAATGGAAATGGGATGAAATCGGAATGGATTTTGTTACGGGTTTACCAATGACCAGTAAAAAGAAGGATATGATCTGGGTAATCATGGATAGACTTACCAAGAGTGCTCATTTCATACCAGTAAACCAGAAAGATGACTCTGAGAAGCTGGTAAACATATATGTTAAAGAAATAGTTAGTAAGCATGGAGTACCAAAGAAGATAGTCTCAGATCGAGGTTCGATCTTCACATCAGCATTTTGGAAACAACTCCAAGAAGCTTTGGGATCCAAGTTGGATTTCAGTACAGCTTATCATCCACAAACCGGAGGACAAACCGAAAGAACCAATCAGATACTTGAAGACATGCTTAGAGCTTGTGCTCTAAACTGAGGCTCATGGGAGGACCATCTACCATTGGCGGAATTCTCATATAACAATAGTTATCAGAGTAGTATCCAGATGGCACCATACGAAGCATTGTACGGAAGGAAGTGTAGATCACCAATCTGTTGGTTTGAGACAGGTGAGAATAAGGAATTTACACCCGACTACATCAAGGAGAGACAAGGAGTCATCGAGGTTATCAGAGATAGACTCAAGATAGCCCAAAGTCAAAGAAGAGTTATGCCGACCAGAAGAGACGAGTTTGGGAACCAAAAGTAGGAGACATGGTATATCTGAAAGTTAGCCCAATGAAAGGACTCAAAAGGTTCGGAGTAAAAGGAAAACTAAGTCCTCGATACATAGGACCATTCAAGATACTCAGTCAGAATCGAGAAACAGCTTTTGAGTTGGAACTACCGGAACAGCTCAGTCTAATTCACAATGTTTTTCATGTATCACAACTCAGAAAATGTTTGAAGGCACCTGATGATCCCATTACACATGAAGAAATAGAGCTACAATCAGACTTAACTTATGTGGAGAAGCCTGAAAAGATTTTGGAAGTACAGTGGAAGAAGTTAAGGAATAGAGCAATCAAATACTGCAAGATACAATGGCAACATCATCCTGGAGAAGCACCTGGGAGACCGAAGAAGAGCTCAGGAAGTCCTACCCCGAGTTATTCAGGTACCAATCTTAACCGGGACGAAGTTTCATTAGGGGAGAGGTAATAACCCGAACATAGGAACAACGAAGGGTAGATTTAGAAATGGGATGTGCATTTCATCGCAAAACGGGGGAAATTTTCGCGCTTATTGCAACTAAACCTAAGAGGGATCGAGGTTCTCTCTCATTTTGCACTTAGGGTTAGGCAATGTGAGTTAGGGAAATTTCGACATGATCTCTTTTGTATCTTATTGATTTTGGGAGTTGATTTCATTTGACAAGTGTTAATACATTAAACACTAAGCAGTAAACAATATAAATATGAATTCATTATTCAAACACAAATAATGAAATCAAATGACTATGAAATTCAAATTGAATATTAAATACAATATTAATTCAGAATATAAATATTACATAAACCAAATAGCTCATAAGCAAAACTTGAGCTTTATTGATATACACACACACATACATTGTCTTTACAATATTCTGGATACAAGCATTAAAGGAAAAATAAACAGAAATAAAAAGAAGATTACATAATTGGATCCTAAACTAAAATTCTATACTATTGACTTGGAGGATTCTTCATGGTCATCTTTACTTTCCAAAAACCTGCAAAATAAACAAAGGAACTAGCCAGGGAGGTTAGAAACTGCACATATTCAGTTTGGACAGTTAACCAAGTGTCACAGCACACTTGTGCTTGTCCAAATTTCTGGACAGCACAAGATAGGCATTGGCAGACCAAAACTGAGCAAGCCACAGGGGCTCAAGTTTCAGCATATGAGCACACTGCTCATGTGTGCTGTGCACACAACAACAAGGCATGCACAAGCCTAGTCATAAAGCAAAGCCTGCTTGTGTGTCATGGCAGGGACAGAAGTAGGGCTCATATAAAAGCAGTACAAACCCTAGAACCAGTGCACAGTCGACCAGACAAGATTCACCAGGTAAGGGTGAAGCTAGTTCAACACAGAGTTCATCCAGTTCTTGCAAGAACAGAACCAACACACAACCACTCCACCACCAGAAATCATGGTGACCTGAGAAGATCATCCAAGACCTGGAGGTGAAGGGCTGTGACACAAACCACAAGTCTCCATCAACAAAATATTTCTTTCTAGGAGCTGGAACAAGGTATACCAAGTTCCTGGACTGGATCCAAGGGATCCAATCCATCCATTATGCATGACATAGTCATGGGATTGAGCAGATGCTCAAGGGGAAATCATCACTTGGTTTCACCAAGGATATCTGTCAGTCAAAAAGCCACTAAGATAGAAACCCATCCAGATACAGATCTTGTGCACAGAAGCAAGATCTCATGCACAGATAGCACCAGTAGATGTATTACAATAAATAGCAGCTAGTAAAGACTACACAGATAACCCTAGGCATAACCATCAGTAAACCCTAGATTCATCACAGGCAAGCATATTGGCATTCATAGCTAGTATGATCCCCAAATATGCAAGCAAAGTTGAGTGGCCAAGATCCAAACAAACAGGTGAGCAACCAATCAGTAGCAAGGCTACTGAGGTCACATCACACTTAGCACCATTTAGAGTAAAGCCAAATACAGGACATCATTATCCAGAGTGGATTCAGATTCATTTTCTTGTTAAATAATCATGAACAACAAATTCATATACAAGCAAGTCATTTAAATCATCACTGCATAAGCAGTTCATCATGAATCAATTTATTCAAGCATGAATTTGTAACAGATTCATGCTATTCATTGACGATGCTTTTGAGGCAACACAAGCACATATTATTGCATCATAGCCTTGGATCAAGTCCGTGAGCTAGGATAAGCAACAGCACATGAGTACAGTAAGCATAGTGATGCTTGAGCATCAGCATCAACAAGGGAAAATTCACTTAGCCACCAGTAATCAGTAAGCCATCAACGACATTTCATTGATCAAATGGATCAAATGAATCAAGTTAAACCACACAGATAAGCTAGCCGCAAGCAATGGTTGATCCAATGGATCAATAGCTTACAGGAAGCACAGAAGCACCTCACATGCACCACTGGCACTCACAAGTGTCACTGATGCCCAATAGTACACCTAATCAAGCAAGTGTAGATTACCAGTAAGCATAGCAAGCCCATAAGCATGAACAGCATGGCATAGCAAGCTCATAAGCAATTACAGGATAGCATAGCAAGATCAGAGCATGCTAGGAGCAGTAGGCAAGCAGCAGATGGCATGTACAGCAAGCAAGGCAACACTGGCCAGTACCAGAAACTAGTGACTGGCCATAGCTTACAGAAAATGGAAGCACATGCATCTATTGCAAGGCTCTGTGCGATCACAAGATCACCAGGGAGTAGTAGAACTCAAGGAAGAAGAAGCACAGTAGCTTGGGAGGCGCACAGGCATGGAAAGGAGAAGGAGATGCATGGAGACGAATCACTTACTTGCGTCTGGAAGCAGAGGCTAGGGCATGGCGAGGCAGTGCTCGCGCGGCCCTAACAGTGCAAGTCCGGGGTAGGCGCGGCGTTACGCGACGAGCACAAACACCACACAGCACGGCACGGAGACGACGGCACAAGTGCTGCGAGCACCTGCGCCGGTCGGTCTCGGAGCGCACACGTCGTCGGCGAGGACGAGAGCTCGCCGGAGATCGTCAATCGCCGGGCGATTCTCCACGAGATCCACAACGGAGGTGATCTACTAGGAGAGAGAAGAGAGGGGGAAAACCACGCGGCCAGATCGATAGATCTGCGCGCGGCGGTTCTGATTTGGTAGGTGGCTACGGCGGGGGAGCTCGGAGCTGGCGGAGCACCCGGCGGCCATGGCGGCGACGCCATCGCCACGGGCGTCGCAGCAGGTTAGGGTTAGGTCGAGCGAGTGAGAGACGAGCGAGTGAGCGAGTGGTGGGCCGTTCGGGCGCCACCGACCGTTAAGGGACACGCCTTAGTGGGCTGTCCGTGGGCCAATTAGTGGGCTGGCCCAATAGGGGCAGGAGGGGTATTTTAGTCATTTCACATTTAAAAATAACCAGAATTTCACCAAATTTTAATAAATAAAATACAACTCTAAAAAATCCATTAAAAATTGGATTGGTGAATGAAAAATTATTCTTAATAAGAATAAAATATGAAATAAAGTTTAATGAACAAATTTAAATTGGTGAATTTTATGAATTTAAAATAAACATTTGGAATTTCAAATTATATTTCCTTGTATTAATAAATCAAGGAAAAATTCCAAATAAGTTCAAATACTTATTTTTAAATATTTCAAAATAAAATTCTATTATTCCAAGTCATTTCTATTTGAAAAAGGTATTTTCCAAAGGAAGATATTCTATTACTCTTTATTTCCAAAAATATAGAGGCAACTCTATTATGTTAAATTATTTTGGAATAAATAATGAATAACCAAGATATAGTAGCTTTACTTTGAATTATATTACCTTATGTGAATTGAAGTGGTTTATACATTAAAACAATTGCAAATTACTGCCAAAGGCATAAATCTTAACTCAACCCTAAATTGTAATAACTCATTGGGGTGAAGGGATTCAACAAAAAATAATACATCCATGCATGCATCATTTGGATTTTATAACATTGTCCCTACCAGGACAATGATGCTTCTTCTGACCCCAGGTCAGTTCCAACGCATTGAGCGCACTATCTACGAGTCCACGAGGCAAGTTCACCCTTGCTCATGTCAATTTGAGTATTTTCTATTAATTTAATGCAAAGCTATATGACTTATCATTCCTGCATTGAAAATGAAATGTTACTTTTCCAATTATGAATATGACTATGTGGCTGGCAATGGAACCATGGTATGTGTTGATTGGAGGAGGTTCCATTGCAAGGGTACTTTTCATCTAGGACTAAGTACGAATGCCGTCCAGTGATTCTAGCTCCGTACATATCGCGTTGACCATAAGATCTATAATGGCTCTGGGGAAGCTGTATCTTTTCCCTCCGCGCCAACGGACTTGATAGAGCCTGCGGGGTGCTGGAGAACTGCCGTAGGTTGGGATAGCCTTTAAAATCCCCATCCGGACGTTTGGATGAGAGGCTCTACCGTCTATGAAGGATTGTCCGCGTGCACGTGGGTAAAGCCGTATGATCGGGAGATGTCTACCGGGGGTGTACGGATGGACAAAAGGGTGGGTTTGCAGGGTCACGGAGAAGGCGGTGTGGGCTTGGATCTTTATACGGCCTCACACCAAGGAAGTGTGAACGGGGGCAAGTCGGATGGCAAAAGGGTGAGATCTCTTATGGGAAAAGTAGCACCTCTGCAGAGTGTATTAAATTGTGGCTGTCACTCCTGTTCCGGGAAGGCTACTGACAACGCGGAAAGGAACTCCGTGAAGTTCTAGTCAACTTTTGTGACTGACGGGCATAGTTTTGAGAATAAAATAAACCTTTTGAAGAAATGATTTGAAACATGCATTGACCTAAGATTTTCTGATCGAGGTCGTAGCTAGTGCATCAAACACCTTTTACTCTTTTGAACTTGCTGAGTACCTCTGCTCACTTTCTTTCGACACCCTTGCTAGACTATGATACGGAAGTGGAGGCCATCACAGATGGAGCACCGAAAGGAAGCTACGAGGCTGGTCTACGAGGAACCTGATCTTACGGAGGAGTTGAAGGAGTAGACTATGGGATAGTCTACGGACCGATGACATGGAGGTGGAGGAGTAGTGATATACCTTAGTAGTATAGAGCCCGAGCAGCGTAGTGGTATCTTAAATAAGTTGCTGAGCTCTCTTTTCATATCTATGTTGGTTTGTAATAGTACCTAATGTTGTAGGGTGTTCTCATCGGACCTGTGAGAATACCAACTTGTTAAGACCATGATTGTAATATATTATCGAGTGTTATGACCTGCAATGTTTCTGTTGTACCACTCTGAGGGATGTGATATTTGTGAAGAAGTCCCTTCATGAAGATCATATCAACGACTTGTATACTACAACATGCAGTGGTATGCTGGGTCACCGCAGCGCAACACTGTCAGCACGCGACTGGTATGAACTCATCGGCCGCGTGCGTGTTTTGACGCATGCTGCCACTAGTTCACGACTGAGTAGACCGACAAATAGTGGCAACGCACCCCTTTAAGCCCGCTACTATTATATTGACTTAAACCAAAATTTCCAGATGCGCATTTCAGTTTCCCCCCTCGGCCAGCAGTTCACAAATCCTCTGTGCCCCGCCAATCTCTCTATGCTCGACGTAGCGGTGTTGGCGTTGAAAACCAAGTCGTTTTGAGCCTTCCACAAGGCCCAAAGAATTGCAGCGATGCATGCGTGCCACAGACTAGCGGGGGCGGAGAGATGCACTGAAAGATCCCAGATGGAGAACCCCTTGGCAGGAATCGTAACATGCAGGCTACCCCAGGTCTCCTTCGCGAGGCAACAACCGAAGAAGAGGTGTCTGCCGGTCTCAACCGACGGACAAGCCGCACACACATCTGAGGGCGCGCAGCTCTTGTAGAAGAGGTTGGAGCGAGTGCTTAGTCGGTCGATGTCAGCGAGGTAAGCGAAGATCCTCAACTTCAAAGGGAGGTGCAAGGCCCATGACCGGCAGGAGGAGACGTTGTGGGGATGAACCGACGAGAGCAGGCGGTACGCCTTGTGGGAGCTGAAGCGCGGCGCAGCGGGAGAAGCCATGCGACGCTGGTCCTGGCTAGCATGGAGGCTGGTGCTGGACCAGCCGAAGGACAAGGTGGAGCTCCTCCTCCGCAGAAGTAGAGAAGCGAGTCTGTAAGTCGATGCCGAGGGCAGCCACTGTGGCCACGAACGCCTGAGGACGAGTGCAGTGGGAGAATAGCGCGACAAACTGCTACGCCAGCGGTTCACCAGGCAGCCACCTGTCGTGCCAAAAGGAGGTGGAGCAACTGGACACCACCGACACCCCGGTGATAACGCGGTAGAGCGGGAGGCACTCCATGACGATCCGCTCGAGAAACGAGGGGGAGGTGGAGAAATCCCCAAGGTCACGACCTGTATGAGAAAAGAACCAATTCTTCCAAGGCAGGGGGTTATTGTTGTGTAATTTATGGACAACATTTAGCAGCAGACACCTGTTCTATCCGTGAAGATCCTTGATGCCGAAGCCACCCTCATTCTTAGACAACAAAACTTCATCCCAAGCAATTATGCAACGAGCACAAGAGCAGGAGTCCTTCCCGGTCCAAAAGAAAGCCCGGTGCCTCTTATCTAAACTTTCTAGCACACCCTGTGGGAGCAAATACGATAACATGTAGTAGGTTCCAAGATTATTCAGAACCGCATTACACAAAACAAGCCTACCCCCAGATGACAACAAGTGAGCGCGCCAACCAGAGAGACGACAGTCAAAGGGGAGAACAAGAGGGGCAAAAGTAGAAGCGGGGAGTTTTGTAGGGGAGAGAGGTAACCCCAGATAGGGCTGGGGGAAAGAGGAGATGGGGTATCCCAGCATAGTCGCCATGGAGCTAGCGGAGTCAGCGGGACGTGCATGGGAATAAGGCAAAGACTTATGGAAGTTGATTGCAAGCCCAGTGGCGGACGCGAAGTCATCCATAACCTTCTTTAGGCAGACGGCCACCCCGGAATCGGCTCTGCAGGACATGACATGACATGACAGGAGGAGTTAGAGCATCTCCAGTCGCGTCCCCCAAACCGCGCCGGATTGAGCGTTTGGGGGACGTGTTTCGTTCATGCCGCGTTTGGGGGACATTGCTCCCCAGTCGCGTACCCCAAACAAAATTTCGGAACTTTTAAACTTAAGAGAGATTCGATTAGATTCATCCAAACTTGGCATATATTACATAGATTCGAACGAAATTTGACTAAATTTAAACTAAACCTAATGTAGAAGTACTTGCGGTGGCCGGAGCGTCGTACGGTGGAAGTTGTACATGTCGTCGGTGACGACCTCCTGCTTGACGCGCTCGTCGGGCTCGTCGACGGGCTCATCCTTCACCAAGCGCTGGTCTGCCTCGCCGTCGGTGAGGTCCACGAGCGGCTTGCGGAGTCGCGGATGGACATGGCGATCGCCATGTCGAGCCCTGGCACGTCCTTGTCGTTCATCGACGCTCACGCCGCCCGCAGCTGGCAGTCCTCGGGGTCGTCGCTGCGGCGATGAGCGCTCGGCGCTCGTACTCCACCGCAGCGCCGCCTGCGATGCTTCCTCCGGCTCCTCCTTCACCTCCGGCTTTGGGATGAGGGCACACCCACCTCTCTGCGCCGCCGGCTGCGCTGCCGCCACGCCTCGTGTTGACGAGCCGGCGCTCCTCACCACGCGTTTGGGGACGGTGTAGGGCGCCGAGCGGTACAACAAGGACGGCATCGATCCGGCCGATCCTGAGGAAGAAGAGTTCGAGGAGGACGAGTACGTGGTCCTCCTCGGCTGCCATTGCGGTGGTCCTCCTCGAGGAGACAGTGGCGCTGAGGGCGGCGTCTCCAACCTTGGAGCCGTTGCGGATGCCGCGGATGACGTTGTCGAGGGTGCGCCCCGAACAGGGCCGGCCATGTTCCAGTTGTTGGGCCCGCCGATGAGGCCGGTGGTGTTGTGCATCTCGACGTCGTACCAGGCCAAGTACGTGGCCCACCAGTCGTCGTTGTCCTTGGCCGCCCGGTCGGATCCGCTCCTGTGCGAGTTGAGCCCGCCGGGCCTTGATGCCGTCCCTCCATTGCTCCGTGCCGGCTTGGCGCGGCGGGATGCCAATCCCGTTCACGGCCATCTTCCACCGGCCTTCGCGCGCATGTCCGGCGGGATAGGATATTCGGTGTGGTACAACGCTCACGCCTCCAGCATGGTTAGGCTGCCGCGGCCGAAGCCGTTCGTCGCGGCGATCCTGTGGGAGGACGAGGTCGACATTGTTTGGAGCGGCGAGGGAGAAGATGGGGGGGACGAGAAGGTTTGAGAGCGGTGAGAGATTGAGACGAACCGCAGGACATCTTAATGTACATCGACGGCAGCGGTGGTTGCACGCAATAACGCGGAGCGGACGGGCAAGCCATGCACGACGAGATGTGTCCCTGCGTCGTCTGGGAAAATAGGGACGCCATTAACATCGCTTGACCAAAGGTAGGCGATGGGGTTTTAGCCTTCCGAGCCGCTAGCGCGTTGGGCCCGCGTCGCTTCGCCTCGCTTTTCGTTCTGTCCGGCGTGCCCGGTGCGTCGCCTGTGGGACGGGGACGGGCTCGGGGCGCCGGGCACCGTTGGGCTGCGCCGAATAAAAATTGGCTTTAGGGAACGTGGCTAGAACCATTTTTTTGTCCGGCGCGCCCTAAATCGGTTTGGCGGATGGTTTGGGTGACGCAAATCGAGATGCTCTTACGATCGAGGGGGTGCACCAAAGAGCCCTCGACCCAGGCAGCTCTGATGAGACGTTGCAAGACATCCGCAACGATGATGAATAGATAGGACGAGAGGGGTCCCCTTTAAACATGAAAATATTTAAAGGAATTAAATCCTACAAAATTTAGCAGCAGGCACCTGTTCTAAATTTTCATATTTAATCTTTACTATTAGTTTCCTAGAGGTGGTGGTCGTACGTAAAATAACCATCGTACGTCAAGTAAACCGATCCGTCCGTGCTTCATTAGATCGATCGTTAAAAAAACCGGCCGTTTAATCGTCCGTCTGTGCTAGCGATAAAAAAAAAAAACCCGGACAGAGTCCTTGTTTCATGCTCCGTTTCATCTTGTACGTGGTGGACGCGGGTACGTTTGTGCCGACAAGGAAAGAGCTAGGTAGTAGAACCAATCCATACTGGCCTCCATACGGCCGGCTCCAGACGTAGAACCTTCTCAGCCGTCCAGAGGTCAAGACGCCGACACGCACCTGCTTCGCCGCCGCTCCGTCCTTCCGCCAACGCCACCTCTACGTCCTCCCTCCGGTGTCATGGCTGCAACCACGCGTATTACTTCCAGGGAATGGAGGGCGAGCCTGCTCCCAGCCCGCCGGGCAGCTCGATTTCGCGAATGGAGTCATGGGTCTGGTACTGTCATTTGTGAGCGAGGACGTGCCTCCGTTCTACTGGCGACCAATTCAAGCAGCCCTCCAACAGGTTCGGCTTCAACCCACAAAGGAGGATCTTGAGAGGAATACAGCGATTATCTAATTTTGTTTGTCTCATCTAACTCTTCATTTGAAAGCATAAGGATCAAATGTACGGGGCTGAGAAAATTCACCCTCGCATGTTAGTCAGGAAGATGGCAGCAGTGTGTCCTGGGCGAGATATGATTTTCCCAGGACCTAACCTCCCAACCGTGACTACTGCCGTGAAAAAGTATATATATGCATTTTGGGATATTTTCTGTATTTGAAAGTCCTAATTTTTCACTTGTGCATGAGTACGTTGTTTCTGAATGTGCATAGCTGTGCTGCCAGTTACTACAACATACTGAAATCTCTCATTCCTATTTAACTGAGACTGATCGAGTTCATCTCAATCATGTTATTTGATTGAGGAGAGCTCTCCATATGCAGATTTTTTTTCTTGAGTAGTATACAAGCTTAAAGTATCTCCAGTCTCTTTTTTATGTCCACCTGATAAGATACACATTCCCAAGAGATTATATGCGGTTAAAAAGAAACATCATCAGCATGAGTAGATTAATTAGGCATTCCTGGGAAGTGTGTGTGGATGCCTAGGTTAGAAGACAAGCCTTGCTGTTGTTTCATGTATTTGATGTCTTCATGTGATATTCTGGCACTCAATCAATGCTTTATTCTAACTTCATCAAGTGATTTTCATTGTTACTCTTTAAAATTTGTGTTTTTCGTATTTTTGCTATTGTATGGTACAAAAGACATGACAACAAATGATTCCATGTTATTTTATTTAAACATATAAAAGATTTTTCATCTTATTTAATGTGATGTCGTAGCAACGCACGAGCTTTGTGCTAGTTTAGATAAATCTAAGATAAGTTTTATAGGTAGGAGGAAGCGATATTTTTTTTAAATCAAACGAGGCCTGAAGGAGCAGATGCAGCCACTTGAAAACCCTCCAAAACCCCTCGAAACATCCAAAACAATGGAATGGGGCGTCGTGGAAAGGCAACTCGGAGATGCCTCGCTTAATTCTGCGCCGTTTCCTCCACTCCTCTTCCTCCTCCTCCTCCTCCTCCCCCACCACCACTCCCGCCGCCGGTGCAGATTTCGTCCGTGAGCTCGCTGCGCGCCTTGCCGCCGGCCGCTTCCACGCATCCGTCGGCCTGGCCAAATCACTCCTCCTCTCCTCCCACCCACCAGCCGCCTCCGCCTCCGTCCCCGACCTCTACCACGCCCTCGCCTCCAACGCTGCCGCTTCCCAGGGCGACCCGCAAGTTCCCTCATTCCTCTGTGACGCCGCCTCCGCGCTCGTCGTTGCGTCCGCGCACCTCCGCCTCCCCGACGGCGCGCTCCGGCTGCTATCCCTCCTCGCCGGCGCCCGCGCCCCGCTGCCGTCCCTCTCCTCCTGCAACCTCCTCCTCGAGTCCCTCCTCTCCCTCGGCCGCCACGCCGACGTCCGGCGCGCTTTCGACCTCCTAGCCGCCTCCGGAGCGCGCCCGGACACCTTCACATGGAACAAGGCCGTCCAGGCGTGCGTCGTGGCGGGCGACCTCGACGAGGCTGCGGGGATGCTTCGTCGGATGGGTTGCGAAGGCGAAGGCACCCCTGCTCCAAACGCGTTCTCCTACAACGTGGTCATATCTGGACTGTGGAGGGCAGGGAGGGCTATTGACGCCGTCAAGGTGTTTGACGAAATGGCCGAGAGGTCCGTGCTGCCGAATCATATCACCTACAACACGATGATCGATGGGCACATCAAGAGAGGGGACCTGGAGGCTGGGTTCAGGCTGCGGGATCGGATGCTGCGAGTTCACGGCCTCAAGCCGAACGTGATCACTTACAATGTGCTCTTGTCAGGGCTGTGCCGTGCTGGCAGGGTAGGCGAGACGGCCGCTGTCTTGGATGAAATGGTGTCGCGGAAGATGGTGCCAGATGGTTTCACATATAGCATTTTGTTCGATGGCCATTCCAGAGCTGGAGACTCGCAGGCCATGCTTTCCTTGTTTGAAGACTCTGTGAAGAAGGGTGTGAAGATTGGGGCTTACACTTGTAGCATCTTGCTGAATGGTCTTTGCAAGGATGGAAAGGTTTCCAAGGCTGAAGAGGTATTGCAGGCGTTGGTAAATGCAGGACTAGCCCCGACAAGGGTTATCTACAACACTCTGATCAACGGGTATTGTCAGACTGGAGAGCTTGAAGGGGCCTTTTCCATCTTTCAGCAAATGAAGTCACGCCTCATTACGCCAGATCACATCACGTATAATGCACTGATAAATGGTTTGGGTAAGGCTGAAAGGATCACCGAAGCGCATGATTTGGTCCTGGATATGGAGAAGAATGGAGTGTGTCCCACTGTGGAAACTTTCAATTCGCTCATTGATGCATATGGAAGGGACGGACAGCTTGAGAAATGTTTCATCATGCTTTCTGATATGCAGGACAAGGGGATAAAGCCGAGTGTTGTTTCCTATGGTTCAATTGTCAATGCTTTTTGCAAGAATGGAAAAATACCAGAAGCAGTAGCTATTTTGGATGATATGTTCCATAAAGATGTTTTACCAACTGCACAGGTGTACAACGCTATCATAGACGCATATGTAGAGTTTGATGCCACTCAACTGGCTTTTATTCTAGTTGACAAGATGAAGACCAGTGGGGTACCTCCAAGTATAGTTACCTACAATTTGTTGATAAAAGGCCTTTGCAAGCAGTCTCGGATATCTGAAGCAGAGGAACTTATTTACAGCTTAAGAAATCATGGGTTAACTCCTGATGTTGTCAGCTATAATACTCTAATAGCAGCATACTGCTACAGGAGCAACACTGATAGAGCCTTGGAGCTTCAGAAAGAAATGTGCAATTGTGGCATCATGCCCTCATCGAGAACGTATCGTATGCTTTTTAGTGCATTAGGTGGTGCAAACAGAGTACATGAGATGGAAAATCTGTATAAAGAAATGTTGGACAAGGATGTTGTTCCTTGCAGTGGCATATATGATATCATGGTTGAGGCATATGCGAAATGTGGTGATGAATCTAAGGTAGAAGCTCTGAGGAAGGATATGTCAAATAAAGGAATAGCAATTGAATATGACACATCCGTGACTAACTGTGAGTTGTATACAGATGTAGTGAGTCCAGTTTGAAATTGACATTGTTTCTCACAATAACCCAATTACCGGAAGTGTTTCTTTTGCTTACCTAGTGAACCTTTGTGGTAAATAGCCATTGATAACATATACTCCTACAACACTAGCTGTGAGCTGTATATAGCAAGTCAAAAAGCTGTCACTATTTCTCATTGCTCATAATGAACTAATGGTGAAGAGGATTGATTTCCTCACCTAGTGAACCACCATCCCTGAAAAGAGTTACCAAAGACCATCTTCTATCTTACAGGAACAAAACTACTATTGGTTAAATTATCCCAGCGCCATGAAAGTCTGTGAAAATGAGATACATAATTGAACTGAGCACTGATCAGGCAGAAACAATTAAGTGAAAGGGCTAGTTATAAGTTATATCCTACAAAAAATGGCTTTTCTTTATGGTTTTTATCTGTTTCAATTTTGTTTGGCTTTTCTAATTGTCACCTCAAACATGTAGAGATGGTGTGTGGCATATTGGGAAGTGGTTGCATACATGAGAGGGTTGTCAACTTGTCATGGCAGTTGGTTGTGTAGTTAGTATTATAATTCTGTGCATGAAGGTAATGTATGATCTTAAGATAACTTCTAGATTTACCTTTTAATAGTCAAGCTTCAAGGATTTCGAGTGCGACTAGTCGATGAGTCACAAGTGCGAGGTCGAATTGGTGTCACGACTCGACTCATTGGATGAGTCGAGCGACTCATTGGATGAGTCGAGCGACTCATTTCACTAATCACGACTAGCAGTTTTTTTTTTTAGTCAAGCGACTAAAAAATGACCCCACTTGTCATATTTCTTTCAATACTGCCTGCCCAGTTCTGGAAAACCTAGATCGAGCTGCCCAGTCCCCCCCCATAAAAACCCAAAATGAATCCTCACTCCTGCCACCACCTCCTGACCGCCGCCGTGAGCCAGCCGGCTGGCGCTGCTGCATGCCCATGACACTGCCACCTGATCCTTCTGGCTCCTGAACTTCCTCCACCGGTTGCTGCTGCTCAAAGGCTCCTCCACCTGCTGGCTGCTGCTGCTAGTCTGCTCTTCCGCCAGCGGCTCCTGCTCTTGCTGGTCTGCTCCTCCCCCGTCTGCTGCTTCTCCCAGGATCCTCCCCAACTGTCCTTCATTGCCCTTTTAGCGTATTACATATTTACATACTAGTATTATAATATTAGTAATTATATACTATGGTATTTTATACTACCTCCATTTCACAATATAAGCCGTTTTAACAAATTATTCTAGTTTGCTAAAACAGCTTATATTATGGAACAGAGTGATAGTACCTATTGCTGAACTCGTGACTAGTGACAATTAGTCTATGAGTTGCTACCCCAGATCGATTCATCGACTAGTAATCCTTCGCAAGCATTAATTTATATTTTATAATTGTGTGCATGAAGGTAATGTATTATGGTTAGATAAATTTTAGTTCTCCTTTTTAACTATCAAGCATTAAATGTAGGTTTGATTATTGGAAGTCATGATTGCATCTTTTCCATGATTTTGACTGTTTTTGGTAGCTGTTCTATTTATGTGCTGAAGTAGCAAGCTATATTTAGTGGTGATGCTTTAATATCTTCCCTGCTCATTTTGAAAGGCGGTAACATTGTTGCTAAAAGTTCCTGAAGGCATAAGCTACTAATATTGTCCATGTCCTTCTTTTAGTTTCTGGAGAATTTTACCTTATATTATGCTTCACTTTGTACTGATTCAGACTGAAGTATCATAGTACTGACAGATGATGAATGATATATGTTTCCATTGAAATTGATTTTCCTCTCATATGATGAAGTGTACAAAGATTGAACAGATTGTTAACTGGTTGGTACTGTGTTCAGTACATGTATTATCATCACTGCGACTGTGGTGTGAAATCAAAGTATCAAACCGAGTGCAACAAGAATAGACAGCTGAGTTGCATTCCTAAAAGAGAGACAGTTGAATTTTACTTTGTGATACTGTACAGGGTGGTAGAAATTTTTCTATTTTCTTGGCACTGCCTCCTTTTTGTTGTACTGAAGTTCTGATTTCATGAAATTTTCATGCATATTGCACATCCTGATCAGAGAATTAATGTGCTTGTTATTATTGTTGACACATTGCCTATATTATGAATAGTTAAACTACATTTTGGTATGGTACATTATTAAGGTGCGCTTGCTCTTCATTTTAATTTGGATGATTGGATCCCGGCCGTGTAGCTTGAAAAGTCGGAGTAACCACATTTTGGACATATTGTTAGTATTATGTCACCGTTAGACAATATTTTCCTGTTGATTCTGCATTTTGTTAAACTGTACACTGTTCTTTTTTGCTTGCCGTTTTGGGCATTAAATGGTGTCCATTCTCCAATATATGCATTTCACCGTTGCCTTGTTCTAATTTTATCCACATTAGAAAATATTGATTTTTTTATTTTGAAAAGTCTACTTATACAATTTATTAATTTTCACCTGACATATTCGAATATTTTTATGCATGATAGTATTGAAAGTTGAGTCCACAACTCTATGCATTGTGAAAACCAAGTGATGTAGAATCGAATACATACAATGTGTTACAATATGAACCACTTTTCCTATAGAATAACCCAATCTCTTTACAAGAGGAAGTATGTCTACTCTTTTGGTCTACATATGTATCCCGGAACCTGACATTTTTTAATCACTTCTGTGCCCTTTATTTAAATTGCAGGAGAACGATATCTAATTGGGAGAAGAACTCCTGTTTGTTCCACAAGTGAAGTTTATATGATGCAGTGCACCTTAAAGTAAGATCAGTTCTATTTCTCATTCACTTCTGGGTCCTGCATATGTTGAGGATTTACTGTTACAACTTTCAGTAGCACAGGAAGTGAGCTATTCTTGGGTGGAGAGTGGATGTACAATCCCACCATCTGGGTTCATGTTCTCATGGACACGGATTTAAGTTCCTATCATATTGTTGGGTTTTACTCCTGGAGACTTTTAGGAGGAAAGATACTTCAGAAAAAAACATTCATTGGCCCTCTTGGATTGGCACCTTGTTGCCTCCCTGACATGTGACGGTTGGACACAAATTTCTGGAATATCTTCGCTCCTCAATGTTTTTTTTTCGCGAAAATGCAAAAAGCTTTGCGTTTCGATGCATTGATAGAAAAGAGAGTTTTTACAAATATTTTTACAAGCTCGGGACAAGCCGACATCCACCATACAACTCAATCCACTAGACGGCTAGGCCTATGTAGCACCGGGGATCAAGGCTTGCAAGCCAGTCGCTCCGGCAGTGGCCCAAGATCGAGCTTCATATCGATTGGTTTTAGTTCAAATTTTATAATACATAAAAACAACAATCAAATTTCAGTTACTCCCTCCGATACATAATATGTGTCGTGGTTTTAGTTCAAATTTGGTAAAACCACACTTATTATGGATCGGAGGGAGTAGAAAAGCTTATATCCTTCTGTGAGGCCATCTTATCCATTTGCAAATTATTGTTAATTTGCATAGGACATACTACTATACTAGTTCAAGTTCCTACCACACCTTTATATGGATCTAAATGTAACTGCCTGTAAACTATGAAATACGACCAAGCGTCACTGGCAGTTCAGTTCAATTCCACAATATCACCGTATTTCTACCTTTAAATATGTCCAGCCCAAAATTGCAACGATAGTATTTGATGGTGTCTGTTCAAGTCTTCAGTGACTACTAGATTTAAGAAGCATGTATTTTGAGGTATGTATTAGCGTGTTACAACTATGTTGCATGGTTTTACCATTTTCCAGTTAGGTATCAGGTTAAATCTGCAGCGCCAACTTGACGTCTTCCACCATTTTCAGTCTGACAGCGTTGGGAATGAATGTGCTGGCGAAGTGCTATTTTGGTGAAATGAAGGTACTACTCACAGCAACAAGTCAACAAAATTATTAGGGAGGGCGAAGATGGTAATAAACTGTAAGATCTACCGTTATTCCTGATGGTACCGCACGATTTTTAACATGACAGTTCTCAGGAAGCCAAAGGACCTTGCTCGCAAGATCTCCGCATCTCCTCTGGCAAGAACTACAATGTTTGTAAAGCCAGGTAAAAATGGTTGGATTAAACATGTCGACATGACGAATGGCCTTCCCTTCCCTCACATTCACGAATTATTCGATCTTTGGGCCAAGCTTCAAGATGTTCAACTCAAACATAGATTAAGTTCTCCTATAAACCTTGTTTCAAAAAAAAAAAGTTCTCCTATAAAAGGCTCCACTGTCAAGGTGTGGGAATCGATTAAGAATTGGCTAGGTCTTCATGCTCTTCAACCCACCTCTTTGACTGCTAACACTTTGACTTCAGTCAAAGATTGGTCAGGTAACTTTAATATGCCCAGGATCCAGAGGAAAGGTATGAGCTCCATTATTATGCTTGCTTCTTGGGAAGTTTGAAACAAAAGGAATGCCTGGGTCCTTAGGCAATTTAGTAGACCTTTTGGCATAATTAAAAAGATCAGAAATGACGAGAGGGCTTGGGCCATAGGCGAAGCAAAATATTTGGGTGCAATTCTACCAAGAGGATTTCATCCTTTTGGCTGCCTTCATGGTCTTCCTTTTCCTTTTTGTGCATTCCTTTCCTTGTTAAAACAGTTTTTGTGGACTCTCCCTTTTTTCAATGAAATGAGGCTGTACAATCTGTTTGATAGAGGGGAGATAAAGAGCGGTGAATAGCGTAGTGCCAATGCTAAAAGTCAGTTTGACCTCTATCTGTGTTGCAAAAACTTTCGCTCGCCGAAACATTGGCTGTTTGATTTCATTGACAGAGCTTCACTGCAATATTTGGGAGGCAAGGGAATGATGGAGGTAATATCCACCCACCCACACCGTGTTGCCTTAAAGATTTATGCTTATGTTGATTTGCTGGTGCTGCTGCTGAATCTTTTTAAGACTGATCGTGAGCCATCATCTTTTCCAACAGTCAGATGGTCTCCGCCACCACACGGTTCAGTCGTGGTTAAAGTTGGGACAGCTGTCTTCTCAAATTTGCACAAGGTGGGAACTGGCGTTGTGATTCCAGACCACAATCGGGAATTCTTGGTTGCAGCCACCCAATGGTATTGTGTCACCAGAGTCCGCTGAAAGCTGGGTGCTACGTTGTGCACGATGAAGGTTTCACCTCAGCGGTGTTTGCTTCAGACTGCCTCTCCCTTTCAACACATGAATTCATCTTCGATTGACAGATCTGAAGTGGCTGCTATGGTGGCAGACATCAAGCTTCCGTTGGCTATTTTCGACTTTTTTTTTTGGCCAATATCAAAGAGATCGCTGAATGTTGCTGCGCTCATCTTAGCTGTAGGTCCTGTCTCCTGTGAGGTTGCTCTATCCTGTGATGTTTTACGATTCTGTTCAGAATCGATCAGGCAAGCTCTGTGTATGTATAGATCATAATCAATAAAGTGCAACCTTCTCTCTAAAAAACAATGCAATACGTTGGCTCTCTTTCATAATGGATGTAGTTCGTTTGTCACTTCCCCTGTCTCAAATTAGTTGGCTTAAGTTTGTCTAGATATCTGAGTCAAGTAATTTGGGATAGTGCTCCTTTTTTCTTCTCTAGATAACCTCATTGTGGAAAGGTTTCACCTTTCAAACTAGATGTATTTTTTTGTATGTAAAAACCACACCTTAGATTTACTTTCAGAAATGCATTACCCAGATGAGATCAATTAACCTATGCAACCCAAATGAAAAAAGCAATGAAGCTAAAAGAAAAGAAAGCGATTAAGGAAGCATAACATTACTACACCCGGGAATCGAACGTCGTTGTGATGCAGCGCAAAGGTGAGATCAATTATAAGGAAGCTAAAAAACAAAACAAAAAAGTAAAAGAATGCACCAGCCGGGAATCGAACCCGGGTCTGTACCGTGGCAGGGTACTATTCTACCACTAGACCACTGGTGCTTACTGAATTTAGTGTGAATGTAGTATCCAAACTGGCTGCCAGTCTGGTTTCATCGCCATTTGGTTTCATTGCCAGTCTGGCGCTTTTCTCTATTAAACAATTTGAATGCATGATATGAACCATATCAAGGCAGATGCAGAGACGAGAAGAACATGAAAATATGGATCTAGTTAAAGCATATACAATAGCGATATCTTAGCATTGCCACATAGCATAAATGCTGACGTGGAGGAAACCAAAAGTTAGAAAAAGGATTTTTATTCTTTTAATTAGAGATAATCTCTCAACACAATCTTTGTCACCACATATTTAAAAGGTCTAGTTAGTAGAGATAAAACTAAAAAGAAAACTTACTTCATGTTTTATTATCATATCTAGATTACATGGCTGGGTTAAGATAAGATGCTTCTTATCAACCATTGTACATGCTCTTAACAAGATTTTATGCAAAATTAATGGGATAATTAATTGAATTAGTGTTATCTTAAATGATTTCTTGCTTCCAAAAACTATAATATCCCTGCAAATCAATGGGTAGTAAAATTGTGAAAGATATTATACAAGCTCTACCACGATGAGGGTTGTCCGACTCCAATGAGGGATGTGCAAGGACGACGGCATGTCTTCGACTCGTTCGAGCGCTTGTAGTCGTTGCTAGGTGGTACACAGACCTTTTTTATAATTTATTATTACTTTTGGGTTTCCTCATATTGTTATTGAAGATTATGAAGGGATCGGTGATTTTTTTCGGATTTTTTTTTTGCCTAAATTAGGACCAACATTTCTGGCCGGATGAGTCGAGGGATCGGAAAAGTACTCCCTGTCTCTAGTACCCTGTATATAGGCTTCTTGTTTGCAAACTAGAACATATTTCGAATGCAACACAGAAAGCTCTCTTCTTTTTCGAGGAAGCGAACTTTTCAAACATGTAGCAAGCCAGGTCATGCTTAATCATTGATCATGGCCAAAAGAGTTCTACGAGAGCGACGAATGTATGCACTGCTACATGCTTAGCATCGTCTGAAGTCTTTGGTCGGTCGGTGGCCGTCGTTGCCACCCGCACGCGATGCCTCGCGATCTTTAATTCTTTCAAAAAAAGAATGGCTCTACTCTCATCCTTCATGGATCGTCGCTTGTCGAAAGCTTATCACTAATGATTCCTCCAAGCAAGATCGAACTGAGATACGCTTCAATTATATAGGAACGGGCAAATCCCAAAGATCGAGACATGTTTGTTTGACACAGATTATGTTGGTCTCAGTAGTCAGTACCCTCGCCAGCGTGAAAATAGACCGGGCATGCAGCAAATAGTGCTAGCCACGGTCTAGGGCAGATAGGTACGCAAAAAATAAAAGTTTGACTTACGAGGTTGCTGAAGCAATACTACGTCCATCGGAGATAGGTAAGCAAAAACAGAAGTTTGATTTGGCCGAGTGTATGATGGTTCACTTTGTGAGGATCTTCTGCGAAGTTTTCATTTTCACACACGATTTACTCTATCTTAACCGTGTGCGTATGTTCGAATGCGTGAGTTCGTTATTTTTCAACCACAAATTTAGAACAAAAAACAGACGCTTAAAATATGAACCTACACATGTCTGATAGAAATACAGAACAAGTACTCAGAGTAGTTAGTTTAAAACATGAGTTGCACACCGAAAACACCGACCAGTTCATTTCGAAATGGAGAATTTCGATCCGTTCAGGTGAAATCTGAGGAACGGGAGACTCTTACGAAATGGACAATTTAGACCTGCGTAGTTTCTTGCCCTCTAGGATCTCAGCCATTGGTACCTTATTGGACGGTCAAGAAGGGCCTGAGCATATATGCCGGTCTATGTCACCTCTTCCCGAAAGCACAGGATCGGCTTCCTTGCGTACAAAGTTGCGAACTCTTTTTAGGATATCAGCGATTTAGAAATGCTACAAAAATGCCCATGCATGTCCACCAATAAAATGTTCTTCAACACTGCTTACAACTTTTGAAAAGCATAAAATGGAAGGTACATGTTCCAAGATAGGTAGTAGGTCATTGTTTCCACCCCGGTCCCTCTCCTACTCAAACAGTAGGTTAACAAGTTCCCGAGTTCTTTCGGTCACCCTTCGCAAGCTTCGGTAGGGACGCATATATGCAAATGAGTCAAAACAAACAAGCTAGCTTGTTCCAATAATGCAATACTATTACTACCTAACCAAAGGCTATAAGAGTACGCAGACTAGTAAATATATAAAACCCTGCTAGGTGCATCAATGGGATGAAACAAAGTCACTCGTCAGATGTTCCTTTCTACGATCACATTTGAATAAATTTAATCATTAAAATTTGCTCAAATACATGTGAGAGTTATGTCTTTTTGCACCTTCACGTCCGTGAGCTTGAACCTCTCGTCGTCTCTTCGTTGACTGTAAAAATGATGTGGGAGATCTAAGCTGTCATCACAGTCTGTCCACGGAGCGGCGGTCTGGCACACTGGCATGGACTTTGTGTGGATATAAAGGAAACAAAATTCTCTTCTCCCTCCTTGAAGGTTTGAACTTGCCATTCACTTGCTTTTACATCACTTATTTTGACATGTTTTCAAATAACATTTTCCATATTTGCACCAAGCGAGCAATAGAAGAACATTTCAATATTATAGTTACGTCCAAATGCCTCATACACTCTGTCTCACTACTTCATTATTTATCCATCTTTTCTGTTTTAGAAAGAAAAAGTTTTTTTTTTAAATTTTCTCCGGTCCTTGGATCGAAAAGATGCACATAACCTATATTTATTATAAGTGCAATATCAAGAAAAAAAAACCATAACTAAGAAGTTTCACTGACCACATGCACAAAACAGCTGTCCAACCCAACCAAGGACGCCACCACCCCCTTTCTTTTTCCCCAATCCCCTGCTGTCGGCTGAGGCCTTGTTTACTTCTCTTGTATTTTTCTTTCCAATGAGTATGGGGATGGGAGGGGATTTGGTGTTCACTCAATCCCCTCAAACACCCTTCCCCAAAAATACACTAGTATGATGAAGAGTTTTTAATTTAGGCAAAAAATATGGGGATGAGAGGGTATGGAAGGGGATATCTCGAGATTATTTCGTTCAAAACCGGAGAAGTAAACAGACCAGTGGAGATTTTTCGGGATATAAAATAATCCCCTCGCATACCCATAAGTACACTAGAAGTAAACAAGGCCTGAATGAAGCTGTAAGGTTATGCCTGCGTGGCGGACGGCAGCGGGGAGGCCTGGCTCTCGTGCGGGAGGGCCTCCCTGGTGCAGATCAACGGCTCTTGCGGCTCAATCCTTCGGGATTATCGTGTGTGGGATGGATTCCGATGAGGAAAGAGCTGCGGTTCCATCAGGGTGGAGCGACCCAGCTCCGATGGTGTGTCTTCCTTGGCATACTCCTGCTGCTCGGGAATGACCTTGGAGGCATGGATGTTGGCCATTGAGAGCCGGGCTTCGATGCGGCCCGGGCCAATGATGGAGGCGCCCGCTGAAGGCGTCATCGCTATAAATCTCCCGCCGCCTGCCCGGTGTTCTAGGTGAATCTCTTGATCTGGGTCTCCCGGGTTGTACCGTGACATCACTTTTGGTGTCGTTCTCCCTATTGGAGGCATTGTTTCGGAACACGTGTTGGCTGGAGGGATCCTGAGGTTGAGCGGGGTGGTTTTTTCATGCTGAAGACGATGAGTCCCAGGGCGTGGTGCGGTGCTACGGGGTCTTGATGGCGAACATGTGTTGATGAACGCATGCGGGCGATGGCGATGTCTGGCTTCGTGGTGGTGTCGATGGAAGACCTAGCAAGATCGATGTGTAGACCCCTGTCCTGAAGATGGGTTCGGGGAAGAAGGCGGCGGCGACTTCCGTAGCGTACGTATGCGGTGCACACTAAGGGTTTGCTGGACCGGTGTGCCGGTTTTAGATGATGTGTCGTTAGTTGGGTGGCTTCGGGATGATCGATGTGTTATTTTGTCAGGTTTATGTAAATAAATTTAAAAAAAGCTCTGTGCATCATTCTAATGTAGAGGCTTGGGGTACAACCACCATTTAAAAAAACCTCAGAAAAATAAATAGGCCACTTGCACATTAATATTAGGCAGTAAGCCCAAGCCGGAACATGGACTCGGATTTTCATCTGCTCCCGGTGTTAATCTTTTTGCAAGATGACCCATGACCATATCCACCATACACAAGAACAACGTGTGAAAAACAATACCTCTTCTCTTCATGTTACAGAATAGAATGATTGCGACAAAGCTATTTAAACAAAAATAGTGTTCTAGTTCATACAAAAAAAAACAAGAGAATGAATCATACCTTCTTATGTTTTTTTACACTGACCACAAAATAATATTTTTTCGTGAAATCTCGTGCGCGAACCTAGAATGCCTAGATATACACCCTGATATTTTTTTCAGAATTTTCAGACATTTTAAAATATGATTTTGAATAATGGGTGCATCTACACCTATGAGCCAAAGTAGATTTCATCTACACAATGCTAAAAACATCAATGATAGAGGATCAAATTGTCTAACACCATTTTTTCATTGAGTATATGACCCTATACAGTTATTAACTTTAACATCAACACTTCCTAGTTGCATAAACTTCTCTACCCAATCTCTCAATAAAGGGAAAACACCTTTTATCCAAAGAGTCTGTAGAAAAAGGCCACCTCACCTTGTCATCTCTGCCCTTTCGAATTCAAGAAAATGACAGCCATTTAACTTTTTGGTGTGAATCTCATGTATATCCTCATGCAAAATGACACTCCCTCCATAATATAACAACTAAGTATAAAGGCCGTTTGAGAGGGATGAATTACCTTGAGAGCAACATAATTTAACAACCTACTCGTTTTGAGCAATTCATTAATACTTTCAAAAGAATTGAAACTTGCATTTAAAAGAGAGAAGGGCCTATGTTGTCAAATCTGTCACCTGATCATGACCCTTCACTAGCAGGGCCATAATACCATCCTTAATAGATTCCCAATAAGTCTGATAAAATCAGCTAGGAAGCCATCTAGAAGGAAAACAACTTATTTCTTCCTCAGTAAATTCAGCAATAGAGATTTAATTCTCCTCGGGAGAGACTGGATGGACATCATCACGCATATTTATTTCCAGGAAATCTTAACTACACTGCATTCCAAGATAAACTTTGACCGAAAAAATAAGCAATTAAATCTTGAGTATATTTTACGTAATTAGTATTGTTGTATTCGTATTAAAAACACTTTCTAATGATGCTAATTTTATATCAATAATCTTTATATATTTTGAGTAATTCTTTATCAAGGAAAAAATGCAAAACAATGACGTATTATTCATTGGAATGGAGGGAGTATCAATCGTGAGGACTAAAACAGTGATTGTATTGTTTTGTGGTGTAAGAGCAACTCCACTAGTATAGCCGGTTGTTGGCTATAAGTAAGATGTCATCTCATCTATAGCTAACATGTAGCCAATAAGTACAATAGTTGGTGATGCGCGTAGATGTACACATCCGTTGGGAACCCCAAGAGGAAGGTATGATGCGCACAGTGGCAAGTTTCCCTCAGTAAGAAACCAAGGTTTAATCGGACCAAGAGGAGTCAAGAAGCACGTTGAAGGTTGATGGTGGCGAAATATGATGCGGCGCAACACCAGGGATTCCGGCGCCAACGTGAAACCTGCACAACACAACCAAAGTACTTTGCCCCAACGACAGTGAGGTTGTCAATCTCACCGGCTTGCTGTAACAAAGGATTAACCGTATTGTGTGGAAGATGATTGTTTGCAAGAAAACAGTAAAACAAGTATTGCAGTAGATTGTATGCGATGTAAAGAATAGGACCGGGGTCCACAGTTCACTAGAGGTGTCTCTCCCATAAGATAAAAGCATGTTGGGTGAACAAATTATCGGGCAATTGACAAATAGAGAAGGGCATAACAATGCATATACATGATATGATAAATATAGTGAGATTTAATTGGGCATTACGACAAAGTACATAGACCGCCATCCAACTGCATCTATGCCTAAAAAGTCCACCTTCAGGTTATCATCCGAACCCCATTCAGTATTAAGTTGCAAAGCAACAGACAATTGCATTAAGTATGGTGCGTAATGTAATCGACAACTACATCCTTAGACATAGAATCAATGTTTTATCCCTAGTGGCAACAGCACAACACAACCTTAGAACCTACACGATCCCAGGTATCAATGAAGGCATGAACCCACTATCGAGCATAAATACTCCCTCTTGGAGTTAAGAGCAAAAACTTGGCCAGAGCCTCTACTAATAACGGAGAGCATGCAAGATCATAAACAACACATAAACAATAGATTGATAATCACCATAACATAGTATTCTCTATCCATCGGATCTCGACAAACACAACATATAGTATTACAGATAGATGATCTTGATCATGTTAGGCAGCTCACAAGATCCAACAATGAAGCACACAATTAGGACGACCATCTAGCTACTGCTATGGACCCATAGTCCAGGGGTGAACTACTCACTCATCACTCCGGAGGCGATCATGGCGGTGTAGAGTCCTCCGGAGATGAATCCCTCTCCCGGCAGAGTGCCGGGCGATCTCCTGAATCCCCCGAGATGGGATTCGCGGCGGCGGCGTCTCTGGAAGGTTTTCCGTATCGTGGCTCTCGACTGGGGGTTTCGCGACGGAGGCTATTTGTAGGCGGAAGGGCAGGTCAGAGGCGGCACGAGGGGCCCACAATAGGTCGGCGCGGCGGGGCTGGCCGCGCCTGTGGTGTCGCCACCTCGTGGCCCCACCGACTCTCCTTCGGTCTTCGGAAGCTTCGTGCAAAAATAGGACCTGGGCGTTGATTTCGTCCAATTCCGAGAATATTTCGTTACTAGGATTTCGAAACCAAAAGCAAGACAAACGGCTCTTCGGCATCTTGTTAATAGGTTAGTTCCGGAAAATGCGTAAATACGACATATAATGTGCATAAAACATGTAGGTATCATCAATAAAGTAGCATGGAACATAAGAAATTATCGATACGTTGAGACGTATCAGCATCCCCAAGCTGCTCGTCCCGAGCAGTAAAACGATAACAAAGATAATTTCTGAAGTGACATGCCATCATAATCTTGATCATACTATTTATAAACATATGTAATGAATGCAGCGATCAAAACAATGGTAATGACATGAGTAAACAAATGAATCATAAAGCAAAGACTTTTCATGAATAGTACTTCAAGACAAGCATCAATAAGTCTTGCATAAGAGTTAACTCATAAAGCAATAAATCAAAGTAAAGGTACTGAAGCAACACAAAGGAAGATTAAGTTTCAGCGGTTGCTTTCAACTTATAACATGTATATCTCATGGATATTGTCAATGTAAAGTAATATAACAGTGCAATATGCAAGTATGTGGAATCAATGCACAGTTCACAAGTGTTTGCTTCTTAAGGTGGAGGGAGATAGGTAAACTGACTCAACAATAAAAGTAAAAGAATGGTCCTTCAAAGAGGAAAGCATCGATTAATGTATTTGTGCTAGAGCTTTTATTTGGAAACATGAAACAATTTTGTCAACGGTAGTAATAAAGCATATGAGTTATGTAAATTATATCTTACAAGTTGCAAGCCTCATGCATAGTGTACTAATAGTGCACCTTGTCCTACTTAGCTTGGACTACCGGATCTTTGCAATGCCATGTTTCAACCAAGTGTCACAAAGGGGTACCTCCATGCCTTTGTCAAAGGTCTAAGGAGAGAGCTCGCATTTTGGATTTCTCGCTTTTGATTCTCAACTTAGACATCCATACGGGACAACATGGACAACAGATAATGGACTCCTCTTTAATGCATAAGCATGTAGCAACAATTATTATTCTCATATGAGATTGAGGATATATGTCCAAACTGAAACTTCCACCATGATTCATGGCTTTAGTTAGCGGCCCAATGTTCTTCTCTGACAATATGCATTCTCCAACCATTAAGGTGGTAGATCCCTCTTACTTCAGACAAGACGGACATGCATAGCAACTCACATGATATTCAATAAAGAGTAATTGATGGCGTCCCCAGAAGCATGGTTATCGCACAACAAGCAACTTAATAAGAGATAAAGTGCATAAGTACATATTCAATACTACGATAGTTTTAAGGCTATTTTGTCCCATGAGCTATATATTGCAAAGGTGAATGATGGAATTTTAAAGGTAGCACTCAAGCAATTTACTTTGGAATGGCGGAAAATACCATGTAGTAGGTAGGTATGGTGGACACAAATGGCATAGTGGTTGGCTCAAGATTTTGGATGCATGAGAAGTATTCCCTCTCGATACAAGGTTTAGGCTAGCAAGGTTATTTGAAGCAACTCAAGGATGAACCGGTGCAGCAAAACTCACATAAAAGACATATTGTAAACATTATAAGACTCTACACCGTCTTCCTTGTTGTTCAAAACTCAATACTAGATATTATCTAGACCTTAGAGAGACCAAATATGCAAACCAAATTTTAGCAAGCTCTATGTATTTCTTCATTAATGGGTGCAAAGCATATGATGCAAGAGCTTAAACATGAGCACAACAATTGCCAAGTATCACATTATCCAAGACATTTTAGAATTACTACATGTAGCATTTTCATATTCCAACCATATAACAATTTAACGAAGAAGTTTCCGCCTTGAATATTATGAGTAAAGCCTAAGGACATATTTGTCCATATGCAACAGCGGAGCGTGTCTCTCTACACAAAGTGAATGCTAGGATCCATTTTATTCAAACAAAAACAAAAATAAAAACAAACCGACGCTCCAAGTAAAGAACACAAGATGTGACTGAATAAAAATATAGTTTCAGGGAGGAACTCATGATGTTGTCGATGAAGAAGGATGCCTTGGGCATCCCAAGCTTAGAGTCTTCTTAAAATATGCAGGGGTGAACCACGGGGCATCTCCAAGCTTAGAGCTTTCACTCCTCTTGATCATAGTATATCACTACCCTCTCTTGACCCTTGAAAACTTCCTTCACACCAAACTTCAAGCAAACTCATTAGAGGGTTAGTGCACAATTAATAATTCACATATTCAGAGGTTACACAAACATTCTTTTCACTTCTGGACATTGCATAAAGCTACTGGACATTAATGGATCAAAGAAATTCATCCAACATAGCTAAAGAGGCAATGCGAAATAAAAGGCAGAATCTGTCAAAAACAGAACAGCCCGTGAAGACGAATTTTAAAATGGCACCAGACTTGCTCAAATGGAAAAACTCAAAACTAATGAAAGTTGCGTACATATCTGAGGATCACGCTAAATTGGCAGATTTTTAGAATTTTCTACAGAGACTTGTGCCCAGATTCGTGACAGCAATGCTGTTTCTGCGCAGCGATCCCAAATATAACATCAACTATAACATAGAAACTTTACTTGGCACAAAAACATGATAAGGAGAGGTTGCTACAGTAGTAAACAACTTCCAAGACTCAACAAAACAAAAATTGCTGTAGTAAAATAAACACATGGGTTATCTCCCAAGAAGTGCTTTTCTTTAACGCCTTTGCTAGGCGCAGAAAGTGCAAATCAAGTAACATCAAGAGTAGAAGCATCAACATCATAACTTATTCTAATAATAGAATCAAAGGCAACTTCATTCTCTTTCTAGGGAAGTGTTCCATACCTTTCTTGAGAGGAAATTGATATTTAATATTACCTTCCCTCATATCAATAACAGCACCAACGGTTCGAAGAAAAGGTCTTCCAATACAATAGGACAAGATGCATTGCATTCGATATCCAAGACAACAAAATCAACGGGGACAAGGTTATTGTTAACCATAATGCGCATATTATCAATCCTCCCCAAAGGTTTCTTTTTAACATTATCGGCAAGATTAACATCCAAATAACAATTCTTCAATGGTGGCAAGTCAAGCATATCATAAATCTTTTTAGGCATAACAAATACTTGCACCAAGATCACATAAAGCATTACATTCAAAGTCATTGAATTTCATTTTAATGATGGGCTCCCAACCATCTTCTAACTTTCTAGGAATAGAAGTTTCAAGTTTTAGTTTCTCTTCTCTAGCTTTTATGAGAGCATTTGTAATATGTTTTGTAAAGGCTAAATTTCTAGCACTAGCATTAGGACTTTTAGCAAGTTTTTGTAAGAACTTTATAACTTCAGAGATGTGGAAATCATCAAAATCTAAATCGCTATGAGCTACAGCAATGGGATCATTGTTCCCAAGGTTGGAAAAAATTTCAGCAGTTTTATCACAAGCAGTTTCAGCAGTTTTAGCAATTTCAGGCAGTTTTGTACGCTTTGCACTAGGAGTAGAAACATTGCCAACACCAATTATTTTACCATTGATAGTAGGAGGTGCAGCAACATGTGAATCATTATCATTACTAATGGTGGTAATAGTCCAAACTTTAGCTACATTATTCTCTTTAGCTAGTTTTTCATTTTCTTCTCTATCCCACCTAGCACAATTCAGCCATTAATCTTATATTCTCATTAATTCTAACTTGGATGGCATTTGCTGTAGTAGTAATCTTATTATCAATATCATTATTAGGCATAACTTTCAATTTTAAAAGATTAACATCGAGAGGCAAGTCTATCAACTCTAGAAGCAATAATATCAATTTTATCAAGCTTTTCCTCAACAGATTTGTTAAAAGCAGTTTGTGTACTAATAAATTCTTTAAGCATAGCTTCAAGACCAGAGGGTACACTCCTATTATTGTTGTAAGAATTCCCATAAGAATTACCATAACCATTACCATTAGCAGAAGGATATGGCCTATAGTTATTACCAGTGTTGTTCCTATAAGCATTGTTGTTGAAATTATTATTTTTAATGAAATTCACATCAACATTTTCTTCTTGAGCAACTAATGAAGCTAAAGGAACATTATTTGGATCAACATTAGATCTACCATTCACAAGCATAGACATAATCACATCAATCTTATCACTCAAGGAAGAGGTTTCTTCAATAGAATTTACCTTCTTACCTTGTGGAGCTCTTCCGTGTGCCATTCAGAGTAATTTATCATCATATCATCAAGAAGTTTTGTAGCCCCCCAAAGTGATGGACATAAAGGTACCTCCAGCAGCTGAATCCAATAAATTTAAGAAAAATTTAGTCCTGCATAGAAGGTTTGGATGATCATCCAAGTAGTCAGTCCATGGGTTGGGCAATTCTTTACCAAAGTTTTCATTCTCTCCCATGCTTGAGCAACATGTTCAGTATCTAATTGCTTAAAATTCATTATGCTACTTCTCAAAGATATAATTTTAGCGGGAGGATAATATCTACCAATAAAAGCATCCTTACATTTAGTCCATGAATCAATACTATTCTTAGGCAAAGATAGCAACCAATCTTTAGCTCTTCCTCTTAATGAGAAAGGAAACACTTTCAATTTAATAATATCACCATCTACATCCTTATACTTTTGCATTTCACAAAGTTCAACAAAATTATTAAGATGGCAGCATCATCATCAGAACTAACACCAGAAAATTGATCTCTCATAACCAGGTTCAGTAAAGCAGGTTTAATTTCAAAGAATTCTGCTGTAGTAGCAGGTGGAGCAATAGGTGTGCATAGGAAAACATTATTATTTGCGTTTGTGAAGTCACACAACTTAGTATTTTCAGGGGTATTCATTTTAGCAACGTAAATAAAACAAACTAGATAAAGTAAATGCAAGTAACTAATTTTTTGTGTTTTTGATATAGAGAGCAAGACAGTAAAATAAAGTAAAACTAGCAACTAATTTTTGTGTGTGTTTTGTTTAGGTGCAGCAAACAAAGTAGTGAATAAAATAAAGCAAGACAAAAACAAAGTAAAGAGATTTAGAAGTGGAGACTCCCCTTGCAGCGTGTCTTGATCTCCCCGACAACGCGCGAGAAAACGGCTTGCAGAGATGTACACGTCCGTTGGGAACCCCAAGAGGAAGGTATGATGCGCACGGTGGCAAGTTTCCCTCAGTAAGAAACCAAGGTTTAATCGGACCAGTAGGAGTCAAGAAGCACGTTGAAGGTTGATGGTGGCGAAATATGATGCGGCACCAGGGATTCCGCCAACGTGGAACCTGCACAACACAACCAAAGTACTTTGCCCCAACGAAAGTGAGGTTGTCAATCTCACCGGCTTGTAACAAAGGATTAACCGTATTGTGTGGAAGATGATTGTTTGCAAGAAAACAGTAAACAAGTATTGCAGATTGTATGCGATGTAAAGAATAGGACCGGGGTCCACAGCTCACTAGAGGTGTCTCTCCCATAAGATAAAAGCATGTTGGGTGAACAAATTACAGTGGGCAATTGACAAATAGAGAAGGGCATAACAATGCATATACATGATATGATAAATATAGTGAGATTTAATTGGGCATTACGACAAAGTACATAGACCGCCATCCAACTGCATCTATGCCTAAAAAGTCCACCTTCAAGTTATCATCCGAACCCCATTCAGTATTAAGTTGCAAACCAACAGACAATTGCATTAAGTATGGTGCGTAATGTAATCGACAACTACATCCTTAGACATAGAATCAATGTTTTATCCCTAGTGGCAACATCACAATACAACCTTAGAACCTACTGTCACGTCCGGTATCAATGAAGGCATGAACCCACTATCGAGCATAAATACTCCCTCTTGGAGTTAAGAGCAAAAACTTGGCCAGAGCCTCTACTAATAACGGAGAGCATGCAAGATCATAAACAACACATAAACAATAGATTGATAATCACCATAACATAGTATTCTCTATCCATCGGATCCCGACAAACACAACATATAGTATTATAGATAGATGATCTTGATCATGTTAGGCAGCTCACAAGATCCAACAATGAAGCACAATTGGAGAAGACGACCATCTAGCTACGCTATGGACCCATAGTCAGGGGTGAACTACTCACTCATCACTCCGGGCGACCATGGCGGTGTAGAGTCCTCGGGAGATGAATCCCCTCTCGGCAGGTGGAGACATCTCTGAATCCCCGAGATGAGACGCGGCGGCGCGGCGTCTGGAAGGTTTTCCGTATCGTGGCTCTCAATGGGGGTTTCGTGGCGGAGGCTATTTGTAGGCGGAAGGGCAGGTCAAGAGGCGGCACGGGGCCCACACCATAGGTCGGCGCGGCCGGGCCGGGCCGCGCCGCCTGTGGTGTCGCCACCTCGTGGCCTTCACTCTCCTTCGGTCTTCTAAGTCGTGCAAAAATAGGACCCCGGGCGTTGATTTCGTCCAATTCGAGAATATTTCGTTACTAATTTCTGAAACCAAAAACAGCAACAACTGGCTCTTCGGCATCTTGTTAATAGGTTAGTTCAGAAAATGTAAATACGACATATAATGTGCATAAAACATGTAGGTATCATCAATAAAGTAGCATGAAACATAAGAAATTATCGATACGTTGGAGACGTATCAGTTGGCTATAAGAATGTACTACTTTCTAATGGATTACCCATCTTTCATTCACACAACTTTTCTAGGAGCACGTGCTAGAACTAGCTTTTGCATAAGAGCCCACTTGCATTCTCGTTTCTCTTCTCTCTCCTCTAACTAGTCACAAATATGTTATTTTAATCCTTGTAGCCAGCTGACTAAGATTTATTGTGCTTGCTCTAAGACTAGTCATAGTGGGGAGTAATATATATATGATATCATGCAAAGTTATATTTATTAGGTTGTAGACTCATCTTATCATGAAATGTGTGATGTGATGGTAACATAGATAATTACCACACCTCTCTCTCTCTCTCTCTCTCTCTCTCTCTCTCTCTCTCTCTCTCTCTCTTCATTTATTGACATATCATGTCACCAAAACATCTAGGGGTGTGTGATGTTACTATCTAGTATGTTACTTCCAATATGAGTAGTCTAAGTTTTTAGTTTTTGCATCCCCTCAATAATGCCTTTATCATGCTTAAGTTTAATGATGCCAACAATTGCGAACTAAGTGAAAATATATCGTATTATTATCACCTTCTTTCCCATATTGAACTTTGGCCTTGTGTCCCCAATACACTCCCTCTTCTTGCAATGGGCCACCACACACTATTACAACGGGGTTTTCTTTTCAGATGCTCTGTGCGACAGTAGCAGCGGTGCCAAGCACTTCGTGCCCGATCGGCGCCGTGGCAGGAGGTGGAATAGTGATGGGCATGTCATGCGATCAGGACATACACTGACCTTAAGGGTTTGACATGAAGGAGGAGTTCGTCTAAAAATAGGTGTTTCACTTTGTTTAGATATAGATATATGTAGAATTGTAGATGCATTTTAATTAGTGATATTCGGGGAAAACTCATGTTCCAGTCTTACATCCATGAAGTTGATATTGCTGCTAATTTGCTAAATGGACCAAGGTAACTACTCTTTTATTTACCTAACCTACTATTGTATGATAGTTGCTCTCAGACATGAAACTTGAAGCTTACCACTACGGAACCAGTCAATGTACCAACGGCCAGAAGCCATCAACACAGGCTAATTTGGCCGTCAGTATAGGTTGTGTCGTCGGCCACCATCGACACCTCGCCGTCGGCATAATATGGCATCGACACAGGCCTACTTGCCGTCGGCACAAGCTGGGCCGTCGGCATAGAGCTAACGGCCATTTGATAATTCTGGCTCGAATTTTTTTTAAAAAAAAACTTTAATTTTTTTAATCTCTCACATGGATCATTTTAACTCTAACTACAATCTTAGGTCAAATTACACTCATGTTCAAACTTTCCAATTGGTCACCCATCCTCACACTACTCCAGCACTAGCACGCTTAACTTCTCCGTTCCTTCCGGTTTAGCTTCCATGAAAAACAGAAATCTTATTGATAATATTGTCATATCAATTGTATTAACCATTAGACCATGATATCATAACACTTTATTATTTTGAATTTCAAAAAATTATTTCAGTAAACATAAATGAGACACTAATAATACTCCCTCCGTTCCTTTCTATAGTGCCTATAGATTTTTGGCATTTGTTTCAGAATATAAGGTTGTAGCTTGGATTTTTTTTCAATTGCCCCCTCCCCCGTCCAGCTCCCACAAAATATGCGTGAGAATAAATCCATACAAAATTGGAAACAATTAATTGAGATTCCTAATGCATGGCCCAACTATTCCTTAAAATTAGGCAGCAATGTTTTACTTTCCTTAATTGAACTTGGCTGCACATATATGGAGAATCAATAAGAGAGATTTGTGGGATTTGTTATGGTAAGTTGGGAAGATATGGATTTCCCAAATTTTACGTTGATCTCAAATCGTTCAGCTAGGGGGTCTTGTGTAAAAAATACTATTGCGCTAATTTCCGTGCCGAAAAACAATAGGCACTATAAAAAGGAACGGGGGGAGTAATATTTATGCAGAATAAATTATTACTTTTAAAAAAATATAAAATAAATAGTTTTTGGCAAAAAAAATCTTCCTGCTTTTATATTTCCTTTTGGAATTTCGACAACCTTAATAAATTACAAACAGCCGAAGGCCATTGAAATCAGATGTAACTTTTGAGACGATCATTCGTATGCAAAAGATAATGCCATTTTACCGAGACATAAACTTTTTTGTAAAAAAAAGTCAAAGTTCGAATATTTTAATTTCCCCTAATAGTGGGTTGCGTAACATACATGAATCTCAAAGGATTTTATTTTATAATGTTTTTATCATTTTTTGCCAGTCAAGGCTATCCAAAGGGGGGGTGGGGGTGTGCGTGGAGGGAACAAATCACGGCGTCGCCTCACCGTGATGACGGAGACCCCTGTGCCGACGGCGCTAGAGCAAGCCTATGCCGGCGGTCTTTTGCACAAACTTTTCTGTGCCGATGGCCGTCTTCACGGCCTGCCCTATTCGGGACCTGTGCCGACGGACCCGATAAAAAACCGCCGGCACAGGTTTTGGCCGTCGGCACCTTGACTATTTCATGTAATGTATCCATTTGCCTGAATCCATATACAGATGCTTACTTTGCAAAAAAAAGAAAAAAAGTAAGGAAGGAATTTAGCCAAGTCATATGGCTTTTCGCTAGCTTAGCATGGGGGAATATATGATCTAGCACGAGAAATACAATTCCTTATTAAACAAGGGTGTTTCATCCCTTTATCAATTCGGGAGCTGGAACTCTAATTCCGAAAGCCCCAAAGATACATGTAAGAAGGGTTTGATTTGGTTTGAATCGAATGAAAAGCTGATCTATGTACAAGAGCATATAGCTGTCCTCACATGCATGAGGAAAGCCAGAGGTTGGAAGGAATAACCGAATAAGGCATCTTGGGAAAGAAAGCTTCTTGCCAACAACCCAATATAGCTGTATAAATTCCCGTCTTCGTTGTCAACGTGCATATATATTGTGCAAGCTTTAGCTAGTTATATAAGGCACCCAATTAAGTAAGCATCTCCTTGCGGTCTCCCTCGTGTGTTCTCTCGATCTCCATAACATAAAACAATTTGCTTTGGGGGCACGACGTACTGTACGTGGTGATCGAGCGAGGTGAGGGCCATGGGAGGCACCCTGCGCTTCCTGTCTGATGTACTGCTGGGACCTGGCAACAACCTGAGGCGGCACAACAAGAAGAGGAAGCAGTTCAACACGGTGGAGCTCAAGGTGCGGATGGACTGCGACGGCTGCGAGCTCAAGGTCCGCAACGCCCTCGCGAACATGAGAGGTGCGTCACTTAATTTGAGCTCAGCCATGAAAGGTCTGCTGCCTGCTTCGTCATGGTTAATGGGATGGTCGCATGCGCATTTATGCAGGTGCTCAGTCGGTGGAGATCAACCGGAAGCAGCAGAAGGTGACGGTGAAGGGGTTCGTGGAGCCGCAGCGGGTGCTGCGGCGGGCTCAGTCGACGGGGAAGCGGGCGGAGCTGTGGCCGTACGTGCCCTACACCAACCCCTACATGGCGCCGCCGGCGTACGACAAGAGGGCTCCAGCAGGGCACGTGCGCAAAGTCGACGCCGTCATGCCGGTCATCGCCGGACAGGAGGAACGCCTCGCCACGCTCTTCAGCGACGACAACCCAAACGCCTGCTCCGTCATGTAGCAACGCCTACTAATTTGAGCTGCCTCGGTTCTACTACCGCTCTCGTGATATTCTTTTTACGTACGCACGCACTGGGTTGCTGGAAATTAATTAAGCGGGTCCAGTTCATTTCCACAATTTTTGAGGATATAATAAGAAATCATATTTAGAACCAGTGTTAATAAGGAATTTTCTCCACGATAATAGTACCGAGCAGAGCTAGATGTGGGGCAGTTGCTCCCCTACCTTTGAAAGTGAAGGCCTTAACTCGGCTTTATTAATAAAACACCAACTGGCACCATACAACTTATACAACCAACAATTTAGCTTAGAACACGCATGGTGGAAAAAGAACAAAGTCTCATAGAGTCGTGAAACACACAGAAAATAAGTACATATCAAAGAACAACGAGAACATTAATGTTCTCTCAACCTTATATAGAGGCTCCGTAGCGATCCCGTCACATCACGAAGAGCTTGCTTGTCTCCTAGCCTGCTAAGCAGCCTCCAATCTGGTAAATAATCAATCTAAAGATATAAGCTAGGAGATGAATTTCCTTTCAATAGTTATCTTATTTCTAATGTTTCATAACATCTAGCACATCGCCGCGACACACACCTAGACGATTATGTGCGTGCGGCCCACAAGGCTTTGTGAAATAGTCGTAAGGTCCCCAATCACACCCCAACAGGTCCCTAACACAAGCCCACATAAATTTAGCTAGGGCGCACTACAAAAAAAAAAGAGGTTCAATTCCTCCCACTCGCCGCGCATTGCACACAACCCATTCGAGGGGTCGTGCCTCTTCCAGATTTGGTCACTCGACGGAAGCTTTCCCCTAATCAACTTCCACATGAGAATTTGGATCTTTGTTGGAATTTCGGACCGCCAGACATCCTTAAACTGGATCGTGGCGCCTCCTACATAACTCCAAGCTTCCAGTTAAGTAAGTTGGCAACCCTCCGCTGCTCCTCGTGGTCGACCCCCAGGACAACCACCTCACTCTTCGAGAAAATAATCTTAATGTCCGGCATATTCTCAAACCAAAGGAGCATAAATTTGTGGCTGGCAATGCCCTCCTCAGTTGGCTCAATCATGGCCATAGTGTCATCCGCATAGTCGAGGTGAGAGACCCCGCCCAGAATGAGGTGTGGTACTAACCCTTGGACTTGGCCCGCCACCCTAGCGTACTCCATAATCCTAGCCACTGCATCCGCCATCATATGAGATAGCAACGGGGATATGGGGTCACCCTGCCTCACCCCATGGCATTCCTGAAGTATTGTCCCACAATGTCGTTGATATTAATCGATGTTGTCCTCCGGTAACAAGCTGCATGAGGTGACGAACCACCCCTAGTTCAAAACCTTTTCCGAGAAGAACAGTGTGGAGGAACTACCAGTTCACTCTATCACAAGCCTTTTCAAAGTTCAGTTTGAGGAAGATTCCCCACAACTTCTTCACCCGGACATCATAGATAATTTTATGGAGGGCTAACACCCCTTCATGCAGACCTCTACCCTTAATGAAAGCCGTTTGGCACCTATCGATCGTTCCATTAGAAATTGAAGCAAGCCTACTCGCATAGGCCTTTGCAAATAACTTAAAATTAACATTGATAAGCGCAATAGATCTATATTGTTTGACCGTATCTGCCCCTACCACATTGGAATGAGAGTCAGAATCTCAAACTTAACTCTCGACACATCCGCCCTTCCCATGGCGAAGTCATTAAGGATATGGATAATTGGCCACTTAAGAATTTCCCAAAATTTCTTAAAGAAGGCCACATGTAATCCATTAGAGCCTGGTGCTGAATCAACCTTCATGCTAGCCAACACCTCGTCCAGCTCCAGAGAACTGAGCATGACCTCCATACCATTATTCTCCTGCGCAGCCACTTGCCTACCCATCGGCCAAATGTCGCGCCTTAGAGAGAATACCATGTTCTCTCCCACAAAGACCATTAGATCAATGTAGAACTGGTATATATGAGCCCGCAAATTCCACTGGTCCTCAAGCACCCCATTAATTGAAACCAGGCAAGAGATGGAACACTTCATGCATCTCCGTTTTGCAATCACATGAAAGTAGGCCGTATTGGCGTCCCCTTTAAGGATCCAATTCACATGAACCCAATGATGCTAATACTCGTCGCCCTCCCTAGCAAACTACATTAGATGTTCCTCAAGGAAGTAGTGGAGACCCCACACATCCTCATCCAGCCCAACAGACTCCACGCATGCATCTAGTTATGTGATCTGGCGTAGGAGCCCCTCCTTGGCTTCCTTTCCTTTCCAGGGTTGGCCTCCCACCCTTTAAGGAATTGTCTTGTCCTCTGGACTAGTTTCGCCAAAGATCCACCACCCCATTATGTTGTGGTTAGCCGTGCGCAGCAATCTCCACCAGCTTCGCCGACATAGTATCTTTGAAGCATGGTAGCCCCAACCACCAGGCTGTGATGAAAACCCTACTTGGTTTGACCATGTCCTCTTCCCCTGAGGAGAGCAACAACGATGTGTTGTCATACACCTGTAGCTCTTTGTTTCTATGAAACAGAATTGGGTATATCATCAGAACTCTTTTGGGCTGGCATAATGGCAACAAAGAAGTACTTTTCCCCATTTGGTCCTTCTCCATTAAGAATGGGGCGGAGATACGTTTCTAGAAGGATATATGGTTGGGAACAACCACTCTTCGTGAACAGTATCCGGCCTTGTACACTATTGTTCGTCACAAAGGGGATACTTTGCAGAAGGTGATGGAATCTTCTCCCCCCTCTATGACGTTCAGGCGTGATCTTGTCGGTCCTCGGCTAGATTCCTGGAATGAACTGCTTCAGCGGTTAGGTTCTATCCAGTTGGTTTAGGGGACGGATGAATTCCGTTGGAGTCTCACCAAAAATGACATATTTTCGGTTAGCTCCATGTACAAAGCTCTATGCCTATCTACACAACCGGTTTTAAATAATAAATCCATCTGGAAGATGAAGATACCTCTCAAAACAAAGGTCTTTGCATGGTATATTCGTAGAGGTGTGATTCTTACTAAAGATAACCTTGTTAAGCGCAACTGGCAAGGCTGTACGAAATGTGTGTTTTGTCATGAGGAAGAGACAATAAAACACCTTTTCTTCGACTGTCGTGTTGCTAGATCTATATGGTCAATCATTCAGATAGGTTCTACCTTATATCCTCCCGTAGCATTGCAAACATTTTTGGCAATTGGCTTAATGGGGTGGATTCTAGGTACAAAACGATTATCAGAGTGGGAGCGATTGCGGTTGCATGGTCGCTTTGGCTATGTAGGAATGAAAAGGTTTTTAATGACAAAAATTCTTCTCTTATGCAGGTCATCTACCGGTGTACGGCTTTGCTCCGTTCATGGTCGCCACTTCAGCGTTTAGAGGATCACGACCTCTTTATGGAGGTGTCTACACTATTGGAGAACACGGCCACGGAGTTTATTTCCCAACATAGGTGGCTGCATAGTAGGAGAATTGAAGCCAACGGAGTGCCATAGTAGTTGGCTTTTATCTTTTTTTATCGCATTTTGATGGCTCCTAGACTTCAGAACGGCTGTGTGCATTTTGGTTATGCAGAGGTTGGGTGTAATACTTAAAACTTTTTGAGTAATAAAGCGCCCCTTATTGAAAAAATATCATCAAAACTCAAATCCATCAGCATGAACAAAATAATTCTACATTTATATAAACTGGCTCGTATTTACACTGTAGGGATTCGGCCTTCTTCCGATTTTAGCACAAAAATGTGAAGAAATAACAGGAAGGCAAATAAAAAGTTAGAATTAAGACTAACATTTTTATTTGGTTATTTTTTTCCGTCACTCTTGACTCTAGTCTAATTACAAACTGGGTGCCGCAACTCATTCTACAATCTAGCAACTTCATTTTGCAACTGCCTGACCAAATAGGGTCTTCTGTATCTAACCATTGGTAGAATTAGAGAAATGAACACCGAACTGTAAGACCCCTTGCTGGTATGATTGCTAGTTTGAGGTTCGAATCTCATCACACACATACGCGCGAAGGACGAAAGAAGAAGGGATCACGAAGCAGAGAGAGAAGAAGAGTTTGCTTCGAATTTTCCTTTCTTCTGACTTGCTAGATTCGGTTACAGCACAACTACTTATAGCACGCAGCCCACCACTTCACATGTTTATATTAATAATGCATATATATGTTTTCTTACCTATTGCCGATGTTTGTTGTTTGGTAAGCCTTGCAAGTCGAAGCGCATGCTTAGAACTCTATTATTTATCTCGATCTATTATCAGGATTTGTTAGGGTTGTTGGAAAGTTACCACATGTTATATCACCCGCTGGATATAACTATGGCTTACTTAATGTAAGCAACTAAAATTGTTAAGCAGTGACATCGACATCGGTGGGCCCCTTTGTGCGAACATCTGATATTTATCTTGCTTGTGTCCCCTAGAGTCTGAGGTCTTGTTATTAGTTCTGAGATAGCCATACTTGGGGCTTACTTACTACGACCCCCTTCACCCACTAACTTTTCTCAAGTTTGTTTATCCGGGAGCCACAAGCTGGTTTTATTCGTGCATGCATGTTTATATATTGTTTCCTTCAGGTGCTTTACTTATTGTTGCTTTTGGATATTTATATTATGTATTGTACCTTGCGAAAATTTTAGTGATAGCGGGTTGTTCATGCTAACTTAGACGTTAACGCAAACCTCTGGGTCCGTATCGGAGGACGGCCGAACTTTGTCACAGGTAACTTAGTGGGGTGGCTCCCTTTAAACTTTCTTATAGATCTGGAAACGGTCTTGTTGTGAGACTTCACTGTCGCTCGGTGTGGTTGATTATGCGTATGCACATATTTTTTAGCATCCCTCCAAGGTATTTTTTTTCGAAAAACCTTGTCTACGGTTATAGATGACTTGGAGCTATTTATCTTGATCATTATAATAACTTGCTACTAATTTATGTAGTAACTTAGCATTATGATGGGATTCTTAGCATAGAAAACAAAAAATTTCCTACCTCAAGAATGAAACACAAGCCAAGATCTAATCTAGTAGACGGTGGCAACGAGAAGATCAAGAGACTAACCCTCGAAGATTCGCAAAGCTTAACGAGATTAGATCTCGTGGTGGATGTAGTCGATCACTTGCCACTTGCAAAAGCGCGTAGAAGATCTTGACGGTGCCACAGTCGGGCAGCATCTCCGTACTCGGTCACACGTACGGCGTTGAAGAAGACGACGTCTGATACGTCTCCAACGTATCTATAATTTCTTATGTTCCATGCTACTTTATTGATGATATCTACATGTTTTATGCATACTTTATGTCATATTTATGCATTTTCCGGAACTAACCTATTGACGAGATGCCGAAGTGCCAGTTCTGTTTTCGCTGTTTTTGGTTTCAGAAATCCTAGTGAGGAAATATTCTTGGAATCGGACGAAATCAACACCGAAGATCTTAGAATCCCCGGGAGCTTCGAACACCCGAGAACCGTCGAGAGGGGCCACAGGGCCCACACATGGTGGCGCGGCCCCGGGAGGGGCGCGCCGCCCTATGCAGTGGCCCCAGACCTGACCTTGCCCTTTCGCCTATATAAGGTCCCTGACCTAAAACCCCGAGAAAAATAAGCCACGGTACGCGAAACCTTCCAGAGCCGCCGCCATCGCGAAGCCAAGATCTGGGGACCGGAGTCTCTGTTCCGGCACGCCGCCGGGGGGAAGTGCCCCGGAAGGCTTCTCCATCGACACCACTGCCATCTCCACCGCCATCTTCATCACCGCCTTGCTCCCATGAGGAGGAGTAGTTCTCCATCGAGGCTCGGGGCTGTACCGGTAGCTATGTGGTTAATCTCTCTCTATGTACTTCAATACAATAATCTCATGAGCTGCCTTACATGATTGAGATTCATATGATGATGCTTGTAATCTAGATGTCATTATGCTAGTCAAGTGGGTTTTACTTATGTGATCTCCGGAGACTCCTTGTCCCACGTGTGTAAAGGTGACAGTGTGTGCACCGTGTGGGTCTCTTAGGCTATATTTCACAGAATGCTTATTCACTATTATGAATGGCGTAGTGAAGTGCTTATTTATATCCCTTTATGATTGCAATGTGTTTTGTATCACTATTTATCTATGTGCTACTCATGTGATGTTATTAAAGTAGTCTATTCCTCCTGCATGGTGTAATGGTGACAGTGTGTGCATCGTGTAGTTCTTGTCGTAGATTATGATCATAATCTCTTGTAGATTGTGGAGTTAATTGCCATTATGATAGTATTGATGTGATCTATGCCTCCTTCGTAGTGTGATGGTGACAGTGTGCATGCTATGTTAGTACTTGGTCTATTTTGCAAAGATCTATTATACTCTAAGGTTACTTAAACATGAATATCGAATGTTGTGGAGCTTGTTAACTCCGGCATTGAGGGTTCGTGTAATCCTACACAATTAGTGGTGTTCATCATCTAACAAGAGTATATGTAGCACAAAGGAAAGAGAACTTATTTATTATGTGATCAATGTTGAGAGAGTCCACTAGCGAAAGTATGATCCCTAGGCCTTGCTTCCACCACAATTGCTTCCCACGCTGCAAGCTATTTTTAGGCGCCGCTTGTATCTTGTTTTCTTTGCATCTTTACTTTACGCAATATTACCACCATCTATACCACTGTGTTTTACTATCTCTTCGCCGAACTAGTGCACCTATACATATGACAAGTGTATTAGGTGTGTTGGGGACACAAGAGACTTCTTGCTTTGTGATTGCGGGGTTGCTTGAGAGGGATATCTTTGACCTCTTCCTCCCGAGTTCGATAAACCTTGGGTGATCCACTTAAGGGAAAACTTGCTGCTGTTCTACAAACATCTGCTCTTGGAGGCCCAACATCTCTAGGAAAAGAAGCGTGAGTAGACATCAAGCTATTTTCTGGCGCTGTTGGGGAGGAAAGGTAAAGGTACTCACACTCCGGATCTCGGCTACTAAGCTATTTTCGCCGTTGTAAGTACTCGAAGCTATTTCCTTTAGATCCTGCAATTGCATCTTTTTGTTTCTTGTTTACACTAGTTAGGCATAATGGAAAACAACAAAAATATGAGAGATCTTTATGAACTTTATCTTGAATTAGGACATGATGTGTTTGAAGAGAGAATTAAAAAACCCATGGAAATTTATATGCATGCTAATGGGAATGTTATTAATATGAATGCTTTGAACACCATTATTGCTAATGCTATGGAAAATTCTAAGCTTGGGGAGGTCGGTTTTGATGAAAATGATCTCTTTAGCCCTCCGGGTATTGAGGAGAAAGTTTATGTTGATTATGGTATGCCTCCCATTTATGATGATTATAATGATAGTGGTCTTCTGGTGCCACCTACTATGGAGAGTAAATTTTATTATGATTATACTATGCCTCCTACATTTGATGAGAATAATAATGATAGCTACTTTGTTGAATTTGCTCCCACTACAACTAATAAAATTGATTATGCTTATGTGGAGAGTAATAATTTTATGCATATGGCTCATGACAAGAATGTTTTATGTGATAGTTATATTGTTGAGTTTGTTCATGATGCTACTGAAAGAGAGAGAAAAATATGGTTGTAGAAATTTTCATGTTACTAAAACACCTCTCTATGTGCTGAAATTTTTGAAGCTACACTTGTTTTGTCTTCCTATGCTTGCCACTATAATCTTCATGAACTTGTTTATTTACAAGATTCCTATGCATAGGAAGCATGTTAGACTTAAATGTGTTTTGAATTTGCCTCTTGATGTTCTCTTTTGCTTCATTGTCTATTTTCATGAGAGCATCATTAAAACTGCTGAGCCCATCTTAATGGCTATAAAGAAAGAACTTCTTGGGAGATAACCCATGTATTTATTTTGCTACAGTACTTTTATTTTGTATTTGTGTCTTGGAAGTTGTTACTACTGTAGCAACCTCTCCTTATCATGTTTTTGTGCCAAGTAAAGTTTCTATGTTAAAGTTGATGTTATATTTGGGATCGCTGCAGAAACAGCATTGCTGTCTGTACGAATTCTGGCATAAGTCTCTGTAAAAAATTCGAAAAAATCTGAAAAATTACGAGCGTGATCCTCAGATATGTACGAAACTTTCATTAGTTTTGAGTTTTTCCGTTTGAGCTAGTTAAGTGCCCCTTTCAGATTCATCTTTACGGACTGTTCTGTTTTTGACAGATTCTGCCTTTTATTTCGCATTGCCGCTTTTGCTTTGTTGAATGAGTTTCTTTGTTCCATTAACTTTCAGAAGCTTTGTGCAATGTACAGAAGTGTTAAGAATGATTGTGTCACCTCTGAATATATGAATTTGTGGTTAAGCACTAACCCTCTCATGAGTTTGCTTGAAGTTTGTGTGAAGGAAGTTTTCAAGGGTCAAGAAGAGGATGATATACTATGATCAAGAAGAGTGAAAGGTCTAAGCTGGGGATGCCCGGTGGTTCATCCTGCATATTTTAAGAAGACTCAAGCATCTAAGCTTGGGGATGCCCAAGGCATCCCCTTCTTCATCGACAACTTATCAGGTTTCTTCTAGTGAAACTATATTTTTATTCCGTCACATCTTATGTACTTTACTTGGAGCGTCTGTTTGTTTTTATTTTTGTTTTGTTTGAATAAGTTCATCCTTGTGTGGAGAGAGACACGCTCCGCTGGTTCATATGAACACATGTGTTCTTAGCTTTTAATGTTCATGGCGAAGGTTGAAACTGCTTCGTTAATTGTTATATGGTTGGAAACAGAAAATGCTACATGTAGTAATTGGTAAAATGTCTTGGATAATGTGATAGGCAATTGTTGTGCTCATGTTTAAGCTCTGGCATCATATACTTTGCACCCATTAATGAAGAAATACATAGAGCTTGCTAAAATTTGGTTTGCATATTTGGTCTCTCTAAAGTCTAGATAATTTCTAGTATTGAGTTTTGAACAACAAGGAAGACGGTGTAGAGTCTTATAATGTTTACAATATGTCTTTTATGTGAGTTTTGCTGCACCGGTTCATCCTTGTGTTTGTTTCAAATAACCTTGCTAGCCTAAGCCTTGTATTGAGAGGGAATACTTCTCATGCATCCAAAATCCTTGAGCCAACCACTATGCCATTCGTGTCCACCATACCTACCTACTACATGGTATTTCTCCGCCATTCCAAAGTAAATTGCTTGAGTGCTACCTTTAAATTTTCCATCACTCGCCTTTGCAATATATAGCTCATGGGACAAAATAGCCTTAAAAACTATTGTGGTATTGAATATGTACTTATGCACTTTATCTCTTATTAAGTTGCTTGTTGTGCGATAACCATGCTTCGGGGACGCCATCAACTCTTTGTTGAATATCATGTGAGTTGCTATATGTCTTGTCTGAAGTAAGAGAGATCTACCACCTTAATGGTTGGAGCATGCATATTGTTAGAGAAGAACATTGGGCCGCTAACTAAAGCCATGAATCATGGTGGAAGTTTCAGTTTTGAACATATATCCTCAATCTCATATGAGAATATTAACTGTTGCCACATGCTTATGCATTAAGAGGAGTCCATTATCATTGTCCATGTTGTCCCGGTGTGGATGTCTAAGTTGAGAATAATCAAAAGCGAGAAATCCAAAATGCGAGCTTTCTCCTTAGACCTTGTGGGCGGCATGGAGGTACCCCTTTGTGACACTTGGTTAAAACATGTGTATTGCGATGATCCGGTAGTCCAAGCTGATTAGGACAAGGTGCGGGCACTATTAGTATACTATGCATGAGGCTTGCAACTTGTAAGATATAATTTACATACTCATATGCTTTATTACTACCGTTGACAAAATTGTTTCATGTTTTCAAAATAAAAGCTCTAGCACAAATATAGCAATCGATGCTTTCCTCTTTGAAGGACCATTCTTTTACTTTTATTGTTGAGTCAGTTTACCTATCTCTCCACCTTAAGAAGCAAACACTTGTGTGAACTGTGCATTGATTCCTACATACTTGCATATTGCACTTGTTATATTACTTTACATTGACACTATCCATGAGATATATATGTTATAAGTTGAAAGCAACCGCTGAAACTTAATCTTCCTTTGTGTTGCTTCAATACCTCTACTTTGAATTATTGCTTACGAGCTAACTCTTATACAAGACTTATTGATGCTTGTCTTGAAGTACTATTCATGAAAAGTCTTTGATTTATGATTCATTTGTTTACTCATGTCATTACCTTTGTTTTTGATCGCTGCATTCATTACATATGCTTATAATAGTATGATCAAGGTTATGATGGCATGTCACTTAAGAAATTATCATTGTTATCGTTTACCTACTCGAGGACGAGTAGGCAAGCTTAGATGCTGATACGTCTCCAACGTATCTATAATTTCTTATGTTCCATGCTACTTTATTGATGATATCTACATGTTTTATGCATACTTTATATCATATTTATGCGTTTTCCAAAACTAACCTATTGACGAGATGCCGAGTGCCAGTTCCGTTTTCTGCTGTTTTTGGTTTCAGAAATCCTAGTAAGGAAATATTCTCGGAATCGGACGAAATCAACACCGAAGATCTTAGAATCCCCGGGAGCTTCCAGAACACCCGAGAACCGTCGGAGAGGGGCCACGGGGGCCCACACATGGTGGCGGCCGGGAGGGAGGGCGCGCCGCCCTAGTGTCTGGTGGCCCCGGACCCCCTCGACCTTGCCCTTTCGCCTATATAAGGTCCCTGACCTAAAACCCGAGAAAAATAAGCCATGGTACGCGAAACCTTCCAGCCGCCGCCATCGCAGCCAAGATGGGGGACGGGAGTCTCTGTTCGGCACGCCCGCCGGGAAGTGCCCGGAAGGCTTCTCCATCGACACCGCTGCCATCTCCACCGCCATCTTCATCACCGCTGCCACTCCCATGAGGATGGAGTAGTTCTCCATCGAGGCTCGGGGCTGTACCGGTAGCTATGTGGTTAATCTCTCTCTATGTACTTCAATACAATAATCTCATGAGCTGCCTTACATGATTGAGATTCATATGATGATGCTTGTAATCTAGATGTCATTATGCTAGTCAAGTGGGTTTTACTTATGTGATCTCCGGAGACTCCTTGTCCCACGTGTGTAAAGGTGACAGTGTGTGCACCGTGTGGGTCTCTTAGGCTATATTTCACAGAATACTTATTCACTGTTATGAATGGCGTAGTGAAGTGCTTATTTATATCCCTTTATGATTGCAATGTGTTTTGTATCACTATTTATCTATGTGCTACTCATGTGATGTTATTAAAGTAGTCTATTCCTCCTGCATGGTGTAATGGTGACGGTGTGTGCATCGTGTAGTTCTTGTCGTAGATTATGATCATAATCTCTTGTAGATTGTGGAGTTAATTGTCATTATGATAGTATTGATGTGATCTATGCCTCCTTCGTAGTGTGATGGTGACAGTGTGCATGCTATGTTAGTACTTGGTCTATTTTGCAAAGATCAATTATACTCTAAGGTTACTTAAACATGAATATCGAATGTTGTGGAGCTTGTTAACTCCGGCATTGAGGGTTCGTGTAATCCTACACAATTAGTGGTGTTCATCATCTAACAAGAGTATATGTAGCACAAAGGAAAGAGAACTTATTTATTATGTGATCAATGTTGAGAGAGTCCACTAGCGAAAGTATGATCCCTAGGCCTTGCTTCCACCACAAAGAATTGCTTCCCACGCCAGCAAGCTATTTTCTGGCGCCGCTTGTTTCCTGTTTTACTGCATCTTTACTTTCTGCAATATTACCACCATCTATACCACCTGTGTTTTACTATCTCTTCGCCGAACTAGTGCACCTATACATCTGACAAGTGTATTAGGTGTGTTGGGGACACAAGAGACTTCTTGCTTTGTGATTGCAGGGTTGCTTGAGAGGGATATCTTTGACCTCTTCCTCCCGAGTTCGATAAACCTTGGGTGATCCACTTAAGGGAAAACTTGCTGCTGTTCTACAAACCTCTGCTCTTGGAGGCCCAACACTGTCTACAGGAAAAGAAGCGTGAGTAGACATCAACGTCCTCCTCCTCGTTCCAGCAGGCAGCGGAAGTAGTAGATCCTCCTCGGAATCCCGGCAGCACGACGGCGTGGTGGCGATGGTGGTGGAGAACTCCGGCGGAGCTTCGCCTATGCGCTGCGGGAGTATTGCGTGGAGGAGAGAGAGGCTAGGGTTTGGGAGAGGGGGTGTGGGGCGCCGGCCAACTAGGGCTTGGTGTGGCCGGCCCCTCCCCTTGCTCCTGATTATATAGGTGGAAATCCCCAGAGTTGGTATCCAAGTCTTCGAATAAGACCGAAACCAAAACCTACCAAAGGGACGAAACCTACCCCAGGTGGGAATCCTACTCAAGGTGGGACTCCCACCCTTCCTTGGGGGGGGGGGTGGCCGACCACCATAGGTGGACTCCACCTGGGACTCCTCCTCCTTAGGGTTGGCCGGCCATGCAAGGTGGAGTCCCTCCGGGACTCCACTTTCCATGGTGATTTCTTACGGACTTTCTAGAACCTTCCATAAGTGCACCGGATCATTTCCAAACTTGGAAAGTGACTTCCTATATATGAATCTTATTCTCCGGACCATTCCGGACCTCTCGTGATGTCCTGGATCCCATCCGAGACTCCGAACAAAACTTCGAACTCCATTCCATATTCCATATCTACATAAACGACATCAAACCTTAAGTGTGTCACCCTACGGTTAATGAACTATGCGACATGGTTGAGACTTCTCTCCCACCAATAACCAATAGCGGGATCTGAGATCCATAATGGCTCCACATATTCAACGATGACTTAGTGATCGATTGAACCATTTACATACGATACCGATTCCCTTTGTCACGCGATATTTTACTTGTCCGAGGTTTGATCATCGGTATCTCTCTACCTTGTTCAACCTCGTCTGACAAGTACTCTTTACTCGTACCATGGTATGTGATCTCTTATGAACCATTCATATGCTTGCAAGCTAATCAGATGACATTCCACCGAGAGGGCCCAGAGTATATCTATCCGTCATCGGGATGGACAATATTCCACTCTTGATCCATATGCCTCAACTCATACTTTTCGAATACTTAATCCAACCTTTATAACCACCCATTTACGCAGTGGCGTTTGATGTAATCAAAGTACCCTTCCGGTATAAATGATTTACATGATCTCATGGTCGAAGGATTAGGTAACTATGTATCGGAAAGCTAATAGCAACTTGAACTTAATGACGTGATCTTATGCTACACTTAGTTGGGTGTTTGTCCATTACATCATTCATCAATGACATAACCTTGTCATTAATAACATCCAATGTTCATGATCACGAAACTATGATCATCTATTAATCAACAAGCTAGTTATACAAGAGGCTTACTAGGGACTCCTTGTTGTTTACATAACACACATGTATCAATGTTTCGATTAATACAATTATAGCATGGTATGCAAACATTTATCATAAACATAAAGATATATAATAACCACTTTATTATTGCCTCTTGGGCATATCTCCAATAGTCTCCCACTTGCACTAGAGTCAACAATCTAGATTACATTGTAAGGTACCTAACACCCATGCATTGGTGTTGGTCATGCTTTGCCCTAGGGAGAGCTTTAGTCACGGACTACATTCAGATCAGTGTGTACTTTGCAAATCTTTACTTCTCCATCTTTGATGTACTCGTGAATCGAATGAAAACGTAGCTTGATATGCTTCAGCTTCTTGTGTGACCTTGGTTCTTGTGCATTGGCGATGGCAGCCATGTTGTCACAATAAATGACTAGTGGGTCCAATGCACTAGGAACCACACCGAGCTCAACAATGAACCTCTTCATCCATACCGCTTCGATGAAGCCTCCGAAGCGCTATGTATTCCGATTCAGTTGAAGACTTCGCCACCGTGTGCTTGGATGCCCAGTACTGCAGCACCATTCAATATAAACACGTACCAGACTGAGACTTAGAGTCATCAGGATGAGTGTTCCAACTGTCAGTAACGGTTACAACGAGCTCTGGTCACCGCCATAACAAGAAACATATCCTTAGTTCTTTTCAAGTTCTTCAAGATATTCTTGACCGCTGTCAGTGTTCCATTCCTAGATCACTTTGATATCGTGGTCAAACTAACAAGCATGTGCGATATCCGGTCGTACACACATGGCATACATGATAGAGCCTACTGAGGCATAGGGGATCTTATTCATCCTCTCTCTTTCTTCTGCCGTAGCCGGACCTTGAGTCTTACTCAAGACCTTACTGGCAACATCGGTAAGAACCCTTTCTTACTTTCATTCATTCTAAACTTCTTTAGAATCTTGTCCGGGTATGTACTCTGTGAAATCCCTATTAGGCGTCTTGATCTATCTCTATAAATCTTGATGCCTAAAATGTACGCTGCTTCACCAAGGTCTTTCATTGAAAAACACTTATTCAAATAACCTTTTACACTGCTTAATAGTTCTATATCATTCCCAATCAATAATATGTCATCTACATATAATATCGGGAATGCTACAGAGCTCCCACTCACTTTCTTGTAAATACAGGCCTCTCCATGACACTGTATAAACCCGAAGTCTTTGATCACCTTATCAAAGCGTCGGTTCCAACTCCGGGATGCTTGCTTCAGTCCATAAATGGAACGCTGAAGTTTGCATACCTTGTCAGCATTTTTAGGATCGACAAAACCTTTGGGTTGTACCATATACAACTCTTCCTCAATGTCACCATTAAGGAACGCCGTTTTGACATCCATCCGCCAAATCTCATAATCGAAAAATGCAGCTATTGCTAACAAAATCCTCACAGACTTTAGCTTCGCTACGGTGAGAAGGTCTCATCGTAGTCAACTCCTTGAATTTGTCGAAACCCCTGCGACAAGTCGAGCTTTATAGACAGTAACATTACCATCGCATCTGTTTTTCTCTTGAAGATCCATTTATTCTCGACAGCCTTGCGGCTATCAGTAAGTCTACCAAAGTCCACACTTTGTTATCATACATAGATCCCATTTCGGCTTCTTGCCATTTGTTGCAATCTGGGCTCATCATCGCTTCTTCATACATCACAGGTTCTTCATCATTGTTGTCCACAATCATGACATTTAGACAAGGATCATACCAATCAGGAGTGGTACGTTCCCTTGTCGATCTGCGAGGTTCAGTAGCTACCTCGTTTGAAGTTTCATGATCATTATCATTTGCTTCCTCTCTTCGGTAGCTGGCACGGGAACATCTTCCGATACTTCTACTCTGATCTACGAGAGAAGGTTCAGTAACCTCGTCGAGTTCTACTTTTCTTCCATTCACTTCTTTAGTGAGAAACTCCTTCTCAAGAAAGGTTCCGTTCTTGGCAACAAAGATTTTGCCTTCGGATCTGTGATAGAAAGTATACCCAATAGTTTCCTTAGGGTACCCTATGAAGACGCGTTTCTTCGCTTTGGGTTCTAGATTGTCAGGTTGCAACTTTTTTACATAAGCTTTGCAACCCCAAACTTTAAGGAATGACAGCTTAGGTTTCTTCTGAAACCACAATTCATACGGTGTCGTTTCAACGGATTTCGATGGTGCCCTATTTAAAGTGAATACTACTGTCTCTAACGCATAACCCCAAAACGATAACGGCAAATCAGTAAGAGACATCATAGAACGAACAATATCTAAGAGAGTTCGATTACGACATTCGGACACACCATTGCGCTGTGGTGTTCCCGGCGGTGTCAACTGTGAAAGTATTTCGCATTTCTTCAAACCCATGCCAAACTCATAACTCAGATATTCGCCTCCGCGATCAGAACGCGGAAACTTGATCTTCTTGTTACGTTGATTTTCTACTTCACTTTGGAACCTCGAAAGTTTCGGATTTATGTTTCATGAAATAGATATACCCATATCTACTCGGATCATCTGTGAAGGTTAGAACATAACGATAACCACCGCGCGAGGCTACACTCATTGGTCCGCACACATCGGTATGTATGATTTCCAATAAGTTAGTAGCTCGCTCCATTGTACCAGAGAATGGAGTCTTAGTCATTTTTCCCATTAGACATGCCTCGCATCTATCAAGTGACTCAAAGTCAAGTGATTCAAGAAGTCCATCGGAATGAAGTTTCTTCATGCGTTTCACTCCAATATGACCAAGACGACAGTGCCACATATAAGTAGAATTATCATTCAATTTAATTCGTTTAGCATCAATGTTGTGAACATGTGTATCACTACTATCGAGATTTAACAAGAATAAACCATTCATCTCAGGCACATGACCATAAAAGATATTATTCATAAAAATAGAACAACCATTATTCTCAGACTTAAATGAATAACCGTCTTGCATTAAACAAGATCCAGATATAATGTTCATGCTCAACGCAGGCACCAAATAACAATTATTGAGGTTTAAAACTAATCCCGAAGGTAGATGTAGAGGGAGCGTGCCGAGCAATCACATCGACCTTGGATCCATTTCCAACGCATCGTCACTTCGTCCTCGCTAGGCTTCGTTTGTTTTAGTTCCTGTTTGAGTTACAAATGTGAGCAACCGAACCAGTATCAAATACCCAGGCACTAGTATGAGAACCGTAAGATAAACATCTATAACATGTATATCAGATATACCTTTCTTCTTATTGACAAGGCCGCTCTTCGATCAGCCAAGTACAGGGCAATTAAGCTTCCAGTGCCCCATTGCGTAATAGCAGTCAGTATCAGGTTTAGGGCCACCCTTAGGCTTCTCAGGAGGCGCAACAGCTTTCTTGCCGCCCTTCTTGAAGTTGCCCTTCTTAGGTTTGCCTTGCTTCTTGAAACTGGTGGTCTTGTTGACCATCAACACTTGGTGCTCTTTCGTGTATCTCAATCTCAGCAGATTTTAGCATGGAGAAGAGTTCAGGTAACTCCTTGTTCATGTTTTGCATATTGTAGTTCATCACGAAGTTCTTGTAACTTGGTGGCAGTGATTGAGAACACGATGAATACCCAGCTGGTTAGGGATCACAATCCCCAAGTCACTGAGCTTCCTCACGTGTCCGGACATAGCGAACACGTGCTCACTAAATGAGCTTTCCTCTTCCATCATGCAGCCAAAGAAGCGCCGAGGCCTCATAGCTCTCCACGGCCGCATGAGTTTCAAAGATAACTTTGAGCTCACGGATCATCTCACAAGGGTCGTGGTGCTCAAAGCTTTTGGAGCTCGCCTCTAGGTTGCATAGGATGGCACACTGAACTTGAGAATAACGAGTCGCCCGATTCTCGAAAACATTCTTTTCGTCCTCGGATACTGCAGGGGGTGGTGGGGGACCTAGCGGTGGTTCGAGCACATATTGCAGATTTCCGCCATTGAGGAAAATCCTCACATGACGAAACCAGTCGGTGAAGTTGCTACCATTGCTTTTAAGCTTTGCTTTCTCTAGGAACTGGTTAAAATTGATTGATGGGGACGCCATGATCTACAACATATATTTGCAAAGAGTTTAGACTAAGTTTATGACAAATTGAGTTCAAATTTTAATTCTAAAAAATTAAACTAGGTGAACTCCCACTCAAAACAATATCCCTCGCATTGTCTTAGTGATCACACGAACCAAATCCACCACACCAAGTCCGATCATCACGAGACAAGATGTAACTTCAATGGCGAACACTCAAAGTGTTCGTCATATCAATCATATGACTCATGCTCTACCTTTCGGTATCCTGTGTTCCGAGACCATGTCTGTACATGCTAGGCTCGTCAAGGCAACCTTAGTATCTGCGTGTGCAAATCTGGCTTGCACCCGTTGTATGCACATGTAGAATCTATCACACCCGATCATCACGTGATGCTTCGAAACGACAAGTCTTAGCAACGGTGCTACTAAGGATGAACACTTTATTATCTTGATATTTAGTGAGAGGGATCATCTTATAATGCTACCGTCGCGATCTAAGAAAAATAAGATGCATAAAAGGATTAACATCACATGCAATTCATATGTGATATGATATGGCCCTTTGTCTTTGCGCCTTTGATCTTCATCTCCAAAGCACGGACATGATCTCCATCATCAACGGGCATGATCTCCATCATCGTCGGCGTAGCGTCAAGGTCCATGGCGTCGTCTTCATGATTGTTCTCCCATGTAGCAACTATTACAACTTCTTTGAAATAGTACTCAACATGAAATTTAAAGACAACCATAAGGCTCCTGCCGGTTGCCACAATACAATAATGATCATCTCATACATATTCATCATCACATTATGGCTATATCACATCACCAAACCCTGCAAAAATAAGTTAGACGCATCTAATTTGGTTTGCATATTTTACGTGGTTTAGGTTTTCGAGTAAGATCCAATCTACCTACGAACATGAACCACAACGGTGATACTAGTGTTGTCAATAGAAAGAGTAAATTGGATCTTCACTATAGTGGGAGAGACAGACACCCGCAAAGCCACTTATGCAATATAAGTTGCATGTCGAGCGTGGAGCAAATCTCATGAACGCGGTCATGTAAAGTTAGCCCGAGCCGCTTCATCCAACTATGCTGCAAGATGCAAAGTACACGAACTAAAGACAACAAAGCATCAACGCCCACAAAAAATTTGTGTTTTACTCGTGCAACCAATCTATGCATAGACACGGCTCTGATACCACTGATGGGATTCGTAGCATAGAAAACAAAAAATTTCCTACCGCAAGAACGAAACACAAGCCAAGATCTAATCTAGTAGACGGTGGCAACGAGAAGATCAAGAGACTAACCCTCGAAGATTCGCAAAGCTTAACGAGATTAGATCTCGTGGTGGATGTAGTCGATCACTTGCCAGTTGCAAAAGCGCGTAGAAGATCTTGACGGTGCCACAGTCGGGAAGCACCTGCGTACTCGGTCACACGTACGGTGTTGATGAAGACGACGTGCTCCTCCCCGTTCCAGCGGGCAGCGGAAGTAGTAGATCTCCCGGAATCCCAGCACGACGGCGTGGTGGGGGTGGTGGTGGATAACTCGGCAGGGCTTCGCCTATGCGCTGCGGGAGTATTGCGTGGAGGAGGAGAGGCTAGGGTTTGGGGAGAGGGTGTTGGGCCGGCCACTTGGGGGCTGCGGCCAACTAGGGCTTGGTGTGGCCGGCCCCCTCCCCTTGGTCCTCATTATATAGGTGGAAATCCCCAAGAGTTGGTATCCAAGTCTTCGAATAAGACCCAAAACCAAAACCTACCAAAGGGACGAAACCTACCCCACGTGGGAATCCTACTCAAGGTGGGACTCCCACCCCACCCTTCCTTGGGGGGGGGGGGGTGGCCGGCCACCATAGGTGGATTCCACCTGGGACTCCTCCCCCTTAGGGTTGGCCGGCCATGCAAGGTGGAGTCCCTCCGGGACTCCACTTTCCATGGTGATTTCTTCGGACTTTTCTAGAACCTTCCATAAATGCAGGATCATTTCCAAACTTGGAAAGTGACTTCCTATATATGAATCTTATTCTCCGGACCATTCCGGACCTCCTCGTGATGTCCTGGATCCCATCCGAGACTCCGAACAAAACTTGAACTCCATTCCATATTCCATATCTACTTAAACGACATCAAACCTTAAGTGTGTCACCCTACGGTTCGTGAACTATGCAGACATGGTTGAGACTTCTCTCCGACCAATAACCAATAGCGGGATCTGGAGATCCATAATGGCTCCCACATATTCAATGATGACTTAGTGATCGATTGAACCATTTAGATACGATGCGATTCCCTTTGTCACGCGATATTTTACTTGTCCGAGGTTTGATCATCGGTATCTCTATACCTTGTTCAACCTCGTCTCGACAAGTACTCTTTACTGTACCGTGGTATGTGATCTCTTATGAACCATTCATATGCTTGCAAGCTAATCAGATGACATTGCCCAGAGTATATCTATCCATCATCGGGATGGATAATATTCCACTCTTGATCCATATGCCTCAACTCATACTTTCCAAATACTTAATCCCACCTTTATAACCACCCATTTACGCAGTGGCGTTTGATGTAATCAAAGTACCCTTCGGTATAAGTGATTTACATGATCTCATGGTCGAAGGATTAGGTAACTATGTATCGGAATGCTAATAGCAACTTGAACTTAATGATATAATCTTATGCTACGCTTAGTTGGGTGTTTGTCCATTACATCATTCATCAATGACATAACCTTGTCATTAATAACATCCAATGTTCATGATCATGAAACTATTATCATCTATTAATCAACAAGCTAGTTATACAAGAGGCTTACTAGGGACTCCTTGTTGTTTACATAACACACATGTATCAATGTTTCGGTTAATACAATTATAGCATGGTATGCAAACATTTATCATAAACATAAAGATATATAATAACCACTTTATTATTGCCTCTTGGGCATATCTCCAACACATTCCTACAACCAATATCTAATGAAATCCGTCAATAGTGTGAGTGCCTTTTACATTGCTTCTTCGCTTTGAATGAAGGGGATATGTGTATTTGGCTGAGTTATGCTTGTGTAGTACCTAGTTGGTTCCTTTATGCGCTCTCTTATCTACTCTGATTAGATGAATGTTGTAGTGTGTCTCTATTGGTTTAGTGCAAGTTTTGTTCCACTGAGCGTATCATATACCCGACGATATATAGCCTGGGAGGACAGACTAGTTCTAGTCTCGATAAGTACGTGCCATAGTTTGTTCCTTGGTACTTATTGATGATGAGGACATCCAGGCATCTTGGTACACTAGGGCAGCCTGTGATACGATGATTAAGTCTAAGGTTGTACCAATATTTTATCGTAGTATTATTACTAGGAAATAATGTAGCCAGGTCATGTGGTGGGCCATCTAGGGTTTTTAGTGTGTCTGTTGGTTTGGGCATGTCTAACCCAACTAGGGATAGGCCCATAGTGGGGCGCCCTAGCCCAATAGAAGCTGGCCGGCCACCATCCCCCTCATATAAGGTGGTGGTGCGGTTAGGGTTTAGTAGATTAGGTTAAATCAGAATAATGTAGAACTTCAAGTTCATGTTATTACCATTCCTATGGGATCAGCGTGTGTGATGGCGTCTCGGACGTTCGTCCTGTTATCCATCAATAAAGGTGTGACAGTTCTTGAGTTTGTCAAGGATGATCGTGTGTGCGAGAAGGTCCTCGAACTGTCGAGGGTTATCGAGCTTGGCGTGTCTATTTAGCTTGAGGTTCGGTGTTCTTCGTTGAGTTGCTCGCCGGATTGGCGTTCCCCATCTTCAGGTTATGTGTATCGCACACGTGATTGGAAGAGTTATCGGAGGAGGTGCACCGTGAAAGATCGGGCCAACGACCCGTATCATCTTGGTAAGAGCGCTAGGTTGATCACAGTGCAAATTGATTGTTGTTGGCTATTGTTTTTCTCGATTTGGAGTGGATGATACGTCCCAAACGTATCTATAATTTCTTATGTTCCATGCTACTTTTATGACAATACTTGCATGTTTTATACATACTTTACATCATTATTATACATTTTCCGGCACTAACCTATTAACAAGATGCTGAAGTGCCAGTTGTTGTTTCTGCTGTTTTTGGTTTGAGAAATCCTACAAAGGAAATATTCTCGGAATTGGACGAAATCAACGCTCGGGGTCTTATTTTTCCGCGGAGCTTCCGAAGACCGGAGGGTTACGAAGAGGGCCACGAGGGCCCGACACCATAGGCCGCGCGGCGAGAGGGCGCGCCGCCTATGGTGTGGGCCCCTCGCGCGCCTCCTGACCTACCCTTCCACCTACTTAAAGCCTTCGTCGCGAATACCCCTGCGAGAGCCACGATACGGAAAACCTTCCGGAGACGCCGCCGCCAATCCCATCTCGGGGGATTCGGAGATCGCCTCCGGCACCCTGCGGAGAGGGGAATCATCACTTAGGAGGGCTCTACATCATCATGCCCGCCTCCGGATTGATGCGTGAGTAGTTCATCCTTGGACTATGGGTCCATAGGTAGCTAGATGGTTGTCTTCTCCGCTTGTGCTATCATTGTTTAGATCTTGTGAGATGCCTAACATGATCAAGATCATCTATTTGTAATCCTACATGTTGTGTTTGGTGGGATCCGATGAATCTAGAATATTATGTCAAGTTGATTATCAATCTATCATATATGTGTTGTTTATGTTCTTGCATGCTCTCCGTTGCTAGTAGAGGCTCTGGGCAAGTTGATACTTGTAACTCCAAGAGGGTATTTATGCTCGATAGTGGGTTCATGCCTCCATTGAATGTGGGACAGTGATAGAAAGTTCTAAGGTTGTGGATGTCTTGTTGCTACTAGGATAAAACATCGATGCTTTGTCTAAGGATATTTGTGTTGATTACATTACGCACCATACTTAATGCAATTATCTGTTGTTTACAACTTAATACTGGAGGGGGTGCGGATGCTAACTTTGAAGGTGGATTATTTAGGCATAGATGCATGTTGGATAGCGGTCTATGTACTTTGTCGTAATGCCCTGATTAAATCTCATAGTTATCATCATTGATATGTATTGAATCTTTATTTGTCAATTGCCCACATGTAATTTGTTCCCGCATGTTAGTTATCTTATTGGAGAGACACCACTAGTGAACTATGGACCCCGGTCCATTTTTTTACATATGAATACAATCTACTGCAATCATTGTTCTCTACTGTTCTTTGCAAGCAAACATCATCTTCCACTCGATACGTTTAATCCTTTGTTTTCAGCAAGCCGGTGAGATTGACAACCTCAGCATTACGTTGGGGCAAAGTATCTTGATTGTGTTGTGCAGGTTCCACGTTGGCGCCGGTTTCACTTGTGTTGCGTCGCACTACACTCCTCCACCAACAACCTTCACGTGCTTGGCTCCTACTGGTTCGATAACCTTGGTTTCTTTTCGAGGAAAACTTGTTGTGCGCATCACCTTCCTCTTGGGATTCCCAACGGACGTGTGCATCACGCGTATCAAGACTGTTTTCTGGCGCCGTTGTCGGGGAAATGAAAAAAGTTACACCACAGAGAATTGCCTCCCACAGCAAGTTTTTGGCGCCGTTGCCGGGGAGATCAAGACACGCTGCAAGGGAGTCTCACATCCAATCTCTTTACTTTGTTTTTGTCTTGCTTTACTTTATTTTATTTACTGTCTTGTTTGCTTCATATTAAAAACACAAAAAAAATAGTTGCTTTACTTTCTGTCTTGTTTATTTGCTCTATATCAAAATACAAAAAAATAGTTACTTGCATTTAGTTTACTTTTGTTATCATGTCTAGCTCTGTACCTGTTACTTCTTCACCTGAGGAATTAGTTTTTACTTTTAAACAAGGGGATGAGGAGAGTTTTAAAGATGCTTGGTCTAGAATTTTTGATTCTTATCGTAAAGCCGAACCTCAAATGACTCTAAGCCTGCTCCTTAGTAATTTTTATTTTGGACTTATGATTCGCTATAGATATGCCTTTGATGCTGTAGTGGGAGGAGATTTCCTTCATTGCGACGGTGATCAAGCTTTTAATGCCATAAAAAAAATTGGTTGCATCACATAGTTCAGCTAATAACTTTGATTCAGCTCTTATTAGCATTTATAATAGATTAAACACTCTTGAGACAAGTGCATCTTGCTTGAAAGAAAAGTATAGTTATGTTCGTAACCGTCTTGATCAAGTTTTAGTGAACTCTGAACCTTCAATGTGGGACCCTACTATTAAAGTTATTATTGGTGGTGAAACTTTTCATGCCCATTGTGATATTATGTCTGAATTTTTCCTTATGCCTAAGAGTATTTATGAATCTTTGACACTTTGGGGACTCGTTGAAGGGGGAGAAGGAACAACTCTTATTGATAACTCTATTATAATTCGTAAGGAAATAGCCGAGGGTGTGCGTACAACCATTCTTGGAAGAACGGTATCCACTGATTATCTTGTTATTGAATGTGTAGGAACATGACAAATCACACTTGGAAGATCCCTGCTGAAACTATTGGGAGCAATCATAGATGTGGGAGAAGGCACCCTAAAATTCACCTCTACACCGGGAGGCAGACATGTATTCCCTAAACCAAAGAGTAAGAAAAAGAGTAAGAAGGGTAGGCGTAAAGCCCGAGGTAATGTTGATGCTTCTTCTCTAGATAATACTTTATTTGCACTTTCTGCGCCTAGCTGAAAGGCGTTAAAAAAAAGCACTTATTGGGAGATAACCCATGTTTCATTTTACTACTGTATTGTTGAGTCTTGGAAGTTGTTACTACTGTAGCAACCTCTCCTTATCATGTTTTTGTGCCAAGTAAAGTCTCTATGGTAAAGTTGATGCTAGATTTGGATTGCTGCGCAGAAAAGAATTGCTGTCTGTCACGAATTTGCGTAGAACTCTCTGTAAAAAAATCAAAAAAATCTGCCAATTTACGTGCGTGATCCTCAGATATGTACGCAACTTCAATTAGTTTTGAGTTTTTCCGTTTGAGCAAGTTAAGTGCCTCTGTAAAATTCGTCTTTACGGACTGATCTGTTTTGACAGATTCTGCCTTTTATTTCGCATTGCCTCTTTTGCTATGTTGAATGGGTTTCTTTGTTCCATTAACTTTCAGAAGCTTTGTGCAATGTCCAGAAGTGTTAAGAATAATTATGTCACCTCTGAATATATGAATTTTTGATTATGCACTAACCCTCTAATAAGTTTGCTTTAAGTTTGGTGTGGAGGAAGTTTTCAAGGGTCAAGAGAAGAGGATGATATACTATGATCAAGAAGAGTGAAAAGTCTAAGCTTGGGGATGCCCGGTGGTTCATCCCTGCATATTTCAAGAAGACTCAAGCATCTAAGCTTGGGGATGCCCAAGGCATCCCCTTCTTCATCGACAACTTATCAGGTCACTTCTAGTGAAACTATATTTTTATTCCATCACATCTTATGTTCTTTACTTGGAGCGTATGTTTGATTTTATTTTTGTTTTGGTTTGAATAAAGTTGGATCCCACCATCCTTATATTGGAGATATTACGCTCCGCTCTTTCATTTGAACACTTGTGTTCTTAGTTGTGCTTTAATGTTCATGGCGAAGGCTGAAATTGCTTCGTTGATTGCTATTTGGTTGGAATCAGAAAGTGCTTTATATGGTTTGGAATAACTTGAAACTTGGCAATTTTTTTGAGCTCTTATTAGATCATGTTTAAGCTCTTGCATCATGTAGTTTAATCTATTAGTGGAGAACTACCGTAGAGCTTGTTAAATTTGGTTTGCATGATTGGTCTCTCTAAGTCTAGATATTTTGGTAAAGTGTTTGAACAACAAGGAAGACAGTGTAGAGTCTTATAATGCTTGCAATATGTTCTTGTGTAAGTTTTGTTGTACCTGTTCATACTTGTGTTTGCTTCAAACAACCTTGCTAGCCCAAACCTTGTACTGAGAGGAAATGCTTCTCGTGCATCCAAACACTTTGAGCCAAAACCCATGCCATTTGTGTCCACCATATCTACCTACTATGTGGTATTTTTCGCCATTCCAAAGTAAATTACTTGAGTGCTACCTTTAAAATTTCATTTCTTTATCTTTGCAATATATAGCTCATGGGACAAATAGCTTAAAAACTATTGTGGTGATGAATATGTAGTTATGTGTCTTATTTCTTATAAGTTGCTTGTTGAGCGGTAACCATGTTTCTGGGGACGCCATCAACTTTTTACCTTTGTTGGATATCATGTGAGATGCTATGCATGTTCGTCTTGTCTGAAGTAAGGACGATTTTCATGATCAAATGGTTTGAGTATGCATATTGTTAGAGAAGAACATTGGGCCGCTAACCAAAGCCATGTATCATGGCGGAAGTTTTCAGTTTGGACATACATCATCAATCTCTTATGAGAATATTATCTGTTGTTGAATGCTTATGCATTAAAGAGGAGTCCATTATCTGTTGTCTATGTTGTCCCGGTATGGATGTCCTAAGTTGAGATCTATTAAAAACGAGAAATCAAATGCAATTGATCTCCTATGACCTTTGTACAGGCGGCATAGAGGTACCCCTTTGTGACACTTGGTTGAAACATATGTTATGCAATGCTAATCCGTGGTAATCCAAGCTAATTAGGACAAGGTGCAAGCACTATTGGTATTCTATGCATGAGGCTTGCAACTTGTAGGAAGTATTATGCATAGCACATATGAATTATTACTACCGTTGACAAAATTGTTTCTATGTTTTCAAAATAAAAGCTCTAGCACAAAAATAGTAATCCATGCTTCCCTCTGCGAAGGGCCTTTTATTTTATGTTGAGTCAGTCTACCTACTTCTTTCTATCTTAGAAGCAAACATTTGTGTTAACTTGTGTGCATTGATTCTTACATGTTTACTTATTGCATTTGTTATATTACTCTATGTTGACAAATATCCATGAGATATACATGTTACAAGTTGAAAGCAATTCCTGAAACTTAATCATCATTTGTGTTGCTTCAATGCATTCTTCTTTGAATTTATTGCTTATGAGTTAGCTCTTATGCAAGTCTTGTTGATGCTTGTCTTGAAAGTACTATTCATGAAAAGTTTTGCTATATGATTCATTTGTTTAGTCATCATCTTTTGTTAGCAATCTTTTGCTTCAGATCACTCCATCCATCTCATATGCTTTACAATAATGTTGATCAAGGTAATGTTGGTAGCATGTCACTTAAAAAATTATTTGTTGTTATCGTTTACCTACTCGAGGGCGAGTAGCAACTAAGCTTGGGGATGCTTGATACGTCCCAAACGTATCTATAATTTCTTATGTTCCATGCTATTTTTATGATAATACTTGCATGTTTTATACATACTTTCCATCATTATTATACATTTTCGGCACTAACCTATTAACAAGATGCAGTGCAGTTGCTGTTTCTGCTTGTTTTGGTTTCAGAAATCCTACAAAGGAAATATTCTCGGAATTGGAAGAAATCAACGCCCGGGGTCTTATTTTTGCGGAGCTTCCAGAAGACCGGAGGGTTACGAAGAGGGGCCACGAGGGCCGGCACCATGGCCGGCGCGACCGAGAGGGCGCCGCCCTATGGTGTGGGCCCTCGCGCCGCCTCCGACCTACCCCTTCCGCCTACAAGCCTTCGTCGCGAATACCCCACGAGAGCCACGATACGGAAAACCTTCCGAGACGCCGCCGCCGCCAATCCCATCTCGGGGGATTCGGAGATCGCCTCCGGCCCCTGCCGGAGAGGGGAATCATCACGGAGGGCTCTCATCATCATGCCCGCCTCCGGATTGATGCGTGAGTAGTTCATCCTTGGACTATGGGTCCATAGCAGCTAGATGGTTGTCTTCTCCGCTTGTGCTATCATTGTTTAGATCTTGTGAGCTGCCTAACATGATCAAGATCATCTATTTGTAATCCTACATGTTGTGTTTGGTGGGATCCGATGAATCTAGAATATTATGTCAAGTTGATTATCAATCTATCATATATGTGTTGTTTATGTTCTTGCATGCTCTCTGTTGCTAATAGAGGCTCTGGGCAATTTGATACTTGTAACTCCAAGAGGGGGTATTTATGCTCGATAGTGGGTTCATGCCTCCATTGAATCTGGGACGGTGAAGAAAGTTCTAAGGTTGTGGATGTCTGTTGCTACTAGGGATAAAACATCGATGCTTTGTCTAAGGATATTAGTGTTGATTACATTACGCACCATACTTAATGCAATTATATGTTGTTTACAACTTAATGTTTGGAGGGTGCGGATGCTAACCGAAGGTGGATTATTTAGGCATAGATGCATGCTGGATAGCGGTCTATGTACTTTGTCGTAATGCCCTGATTAAATCTCATAGTAATCATCATTGATATGTATTGAATCTTTATTTGTCAATTGCCCACCTGTAATTTGTTCACCCGACATGTTAGTTATCTTATTGGAGAGACACCACTAGTGATTGTGGACCCCGGTCCATTCTTTTACATCTGAATACAATCTCAATCATTGTTCTCTCTGTTCTTTGCAAACAAACATCATCTTCCACTCGATACGTTTAATCCTTTGTTTTCACAAGCCGGTGAGATTGACACTGTTACGTTGGGGCAAAGTATCTTGATTGTGTTGTGCAGGTTCCACGTTGGCGCCGGTTTCAGTGTTGCGCACTACACTCCTCCACCAACAACCTTCACGTGCTTCTTGGCTCCTACTGGTTCGATAACCTTGGTTTCTTTCTGAGGAAAACTTGCTGCTGTGCGCATCACACCTTCCTCTTGGGGTTCCCAGCGGACGTGTGCATCACGCGTATCAGATCCCATTGGGTAATCTATCGCCAAACTATTGGTGAAGATCGAGGAAGCCTTCGTTCATGCGGAGGAGGCGGCGGAGCAAGGAAGAGGAAGAAATCGCGAAGAACACAAAAATCGCGAGGAAGGAGAAGCTAGATCCGTTAGACGGCCGACGCCACGACCCGGCAGGCCGGCCCTACCACCGGCTGGGCCAGCACCACGGCCGGCAGACCGGCCCACAAACCGGCTGCTTCGGTGCCACGGCCGGCGTGGCCGGCTGTAAACTGAGCGGACCGGCCAAAACCGGGCCTAGCACCGGTGCCCACTGGGCCACCATCCAGGGAGCAGGGACGACTCGCCCGGCGCCCAGGCCGGCCCACCGGCCCCCAGGCCAGATGGTCCGGTCCATAGGCCAGCAGAACCAGACCCCTGGCCGGCCGAACCAACACCCAGGCCAGGAGGACCGACATCCAGGCGGGAAGCTTCACCTGCTACTGCTTCTTGCTGCTGCTGCTGCTTGTTCGTCGTGGAGGAGAACAAAATTTTCAAGGAGGAAGGCACTAGTTTCTCAGAAGGGTGCGTACTTAGGTGTTTCAACTTTTTCGGATCTAAGGCGGACAAGAATTTGTTCTGTTTGTTTTGGGTGATATGCATGGTGCACTGTCAGTTGCACTTGGAAGGATGCTTGTGTCTCAATCAGGTTGATGGCTTCGAAGACCAAAGGGGCGCCAAGGTAAATTCAAGCTAGTCGAGAGGGAGGATGAGGTGTGGAAGACTGGCGAGGCTTGCGGATGAAGACCGGCGATGTTGCTTATCTGACGCCACCCTTTTTCGAGCAGACCCTCACGCTTGGGGACAACGCTTTTTGAAGGGGGGGAGGATGATGAGGACATCTAGGAAGCTTGGTACACTAAGACAGCCCGTGATACGATGATTAAGTCTAAGGTTGTACCAGTATTTTATCGTAGTATTATTACTAGGAAATAATGTAGCCAGGTCATGTGGTGGACCATCTAGGGTTTTTAGTGTGTATGTTGAGTTTGGGCCTGTCCAACCCAACTAGGGCTAGGCCCATAGTGGGGCGCCCCAGCCCAATAGGAGCTGGCCGGCCACCATCCCCCTCATATAAGGTGGTGGTGCGGTTAGGGTTTAGTAGATTAGGTTAAATCAGAATAATGTAGAACTTCAAGTTCAAGTTATCACCGTTCCTATGAGATCGGCGTGTGTGACGGTGTCTCAGACGTTCGTCCTATTATCCATCAATAAAGGCGTGATAGTTCTTGAGTTTGTCAAGGATGATCGTGCGTGCGAAAAGGTCCTCGAACTGTCGAGGGTTATCGAGCTTGGCGTGTCTATTCAGCTTGAGGTTCGGCGTTCTTCGTCGAGTTGCTCGCCGGATTAGCGTTCCCCATCTTCAGGTTACGTGCATCGCACATGTGATTGGGAGAGTTATCGGATCCAATGGATTGAGAAGGTGCACTGTGAAAGATCGGGCCAACGACCCGTATCACTTATGCTCTGCTTTTCTCCCTCTTTTGTCTTCTCAACCCCTTTGTCGGCAACCGTTGACCCGATTGTTTTGGACGGTTATGAGATCGACGACGTTAGCAAGGTTATCCATGTGGCTTGGCCTAGGCGGAGTTATGGATGTCATCGTTTATCTTCAGAACTCATAGTCAGATTTGTATTCTTATCAGTACAGCCGCACATTCTATGTATGCACACAAAATTACTCGAAAGAATGACGTTTTATGTGGCTTGCGTAAAGAAGATAATTTTTGGTGCTAAAACATGGCATCTCACAAGACATCTTTTCCCCTCACATTTGTGTGCATGAACAAATTATGTTCAGATGTACACCCAGGATTTTTTTTTTCAGAATTTTTATAATATTTTAAATTATATTTAAAATATATTTTTTCATAATAGGTGCATTTGGACCTATGAAACACCGTATCCAAAAAAAAGACATTATTGAATAGATGGACAGAAATAGCAAGCGACAACGTGCTATTGACTATTTTCACAGACGATCCTCATATTTGAAAGGAACCAATCATTAGTTTCCGTTGAACAAACTCTAGCTTCCTGGTACACCTTCCCTGGCCGGCAGAAGTAGCCCTGCTCCGGTGCGCAGTGTGAGTCGTCGGAGCAGACACAGAGTCCTTCGATGGCGCAGCCCTTCTTGACGATGGTGGGTCTCCCGCGGATGCCCAGCACCTGGTCGCTCCACTCGCTGGAGAAGAGGCCGTCTGGGTCGTACATGTTCTTCACCAATAGAAACTTATCGGCTTTGGGATATTTTGCGATGGCACCGTCGAACGCGAAGTCGCGGTTCTTGCCCCAGTGCGGCAGGCCGCCGTACTTGTTCAGCGCCATCTGCTCGATCTCGTCCACCAGGTCGGCGTACACACGAGGGATGCCGTAGGTGCGGCTACGGTAGAAGAGGACGTCCAGGTCGATCGAGTCCTCGGCCTTGCCGAGGTAAGCGGAGGAGGCCTTGACGTAGCGCCCCATCATGCCTATCCTGCCATCGACGCCTGTGCAGAACATGTCCGGGTTGAGGTCCCTCAGCCGCTGCACGTCGGCGACGAACGCTGGCACCTTGGAGAGCGCGATGCTGAAGCCGGAGTTGTAGAAGAAGGAGCCACGGATGCGCGGGTCCCAGATGCATGAGGTTAGGAGGCCGTCCTCCGGGCCGTCGATGCAGGTGCCGGACGCCTGCATGCGGTGCTGGTACCCGACCACCGGGTACCCCGTGAAGGAGACGCCGTCGTTCGTGAAGCCGAAGGCCTGCTGCTCCTGCACGGACACTGGCAGCTGCGCCGCCGCGCACCGGGCGACGTCGGTGACGTTCTTCATTTGCATCGACTCCTCGGCGACTCTCACGCCGATGGTCCCGTGGTTGGGACTGGCGCGCAAGGTGAGGTAGTCGCTGAGGCCATTGCCCGGCGTGGAGATGTCAACGCGGTCGTCCTGGCGGTACATGACCGTGCCGTGCTGCGGATACCATGTCAAGTCGGCAAACTCGTGGAGGCGGCCCCATGGAACCACTTGGTCCGCCAAGTCTGAGTCGCCGCGCTTCAGGTACGTCACCGACCGCTTGAACAAGGGCTCCAAGGCCAGAGTTACCTGGGAGATGACGCCGAGGACCCCAAGAGAGACCTTGGCGGCGTCTAGGTCCGGGTGGTCGGCGCCCAGCTCCCTCACCGTGGCGAAACCCTGGCTCGCAGGCGCCGGTGTCACTATCCTCAACCCGACCACGTACTCGTGCACAGCGCCTCCCTTGCCCCACAGCGAACTCCCGTGCGCGCCCGTGGCAAGGAGTCCACCGATGGACAGGCCGTACCAGTAGGGTGAGTTCGGCAGAGCGAGTCCCGCCGCTGCGGCGGCCGCGATGAGGTCGCGAAGGACCATGCCGCTCTCCACCGTCATAAGCCGCTTCGCGGCGTCGATGTGCACCGTCCGGTTCAGCCGCGCAGTGCTTATGATTGTGCCGTCACGGCCTCCCGGGCAAGACAGCTTGGGGATGCTGTGCGAGTGCTTGGTGGCCACCTTCAGCTTCCGTTTCGCAGAGGCAGCCGCCGCCACGGCTGCGACGAGCTCCTGCTCGGTGCGCGGGTAGGTGATGTTGGCGGCGTGGCAGATGCTGCGGTCCGTGTAGGAGCCGTACGTGTTGGTGACCGTGCAGTTTGCCGTGCCGTGGGTGCAGACCACCGGGTCCGGTGGAGGGCTGCAGCAACAGAGCTGGACAAGGACCCCTAGGGCCAAGATAAGAAACGGAAGCAAGCTCTCCATTGCTCTTGTTTGCCGTCCTTGCGAGTTCTGTTGCTTCTTGAATGGATACCCCTTTATGTACTTAGAGCTAGCCACTAGACAAGCAAAGCCTAAAATAGGCTAAATTAAAGGTCAAAACTTCAGTATGCATGGTCCTCGAAATTTCCCTTTCGTGGCCAACAGAAAAAACCATTCGCCACAGAGATTCTAGTGCAAAATTTTCTACTTCTATTCTCCATCGTAACACATTATGAAATGAAAAGGACATACTTTGACCGGAGTAACACCACGTGCCAAAAAATAAAGCCAAAACGTCCGTTCACGAAAGAGTGTACTTTCAGTTTTTTTTTTGAAACATTAAGCTTTTCAAAGTTTGATCGTGTTTATTCAAAAAAACACCAAAATTTATGCCGCCCAATCTGTATCATTAGACACATGATAAAAATATTTTTTTTCATCACAAAGCTATTTGATTTTATAAGTAGTACCGGAACGGGGGCAATATTATATTTTTGAGTAAATTTGGTCATGTTCTAGCTGTAGTACTTCATTCAACAACAAAAAACTTGTTTATATACATATGTATCTAAGAATTGTGTTTTCTGTGATTCTAATGAAACGATAAACCATTTATTTTGCCCTTCGCAAAGCTAATTTGGAGAACCATCCAGTATACTTTTAATATCCCTCCACCGGCCAATGTTACAAATATGTTTGGAAATTAGCTAAATGGTGTTCATAAAATATCTAAAGGACAAATTCAAACGGGTATTTGTGCTTTGATGTGGGCTATATGGAATTGTCGCAATGATATTGCCTTTAACAGAAGCTCAAATGCTAAATTTTTACATGTTATCCGTATGGTTACGCACTGGATCCACGAACGGTCATACCTACTACCGGAGGCTCAGCATGCGCATATGGATTCTGGATGTAGCCGTCTGAAGACGGTTGCTCGGGATATCTACAACTAGGGTGGCTTACAACTATGTGCATCAATTGATGCAGAGGCTAGGGCTTGCATGTAAAAAAAATCTAGATAAAGTTAATAAGTTTTTTATGGAACGAAGGGAGTAATAACTTTTCATAAAAGCTGAAAGTATGCTAAAGGGAGTATGCCAGAAGTCAGAACACGTGTTAGGAAATAGTACCGCATGCAGCCTCATGTCAGGAAATAGTGGTACACATGTTTATTCAAGCCTCATGGTCCTCAAGTCAATGGCTGAAAACATCCTCTATCTTTGTCTGGGGAAGGCAAGTGAAGACTTTACACAATATTAGTGAACTGACGTTCCCCTTCCATCTAGCAGACGCACATGTTTATCATTTCATTGACTTGTGTACCGGAACAGGGCGTAGCAGACACCTGTAGATTACTTTTATCGTAGTCAAATGCATATGGCCGAGCTGTTGAAGTCCAGAATTGGTTTAGATAACGACTAGTAAAAGAAAAACTGAGAATAGATCCTGGCATTAAGATAATCACCAAGCAATACAAAGCATCTTAAGAAAAACGAAAATTAGAATGAAATTTTTGAGATGCCCTTCATCTTCAACCCTCAAACTATGCAGATGGCGGGTCGTGAGTGCCGCTTCTCCTTGAGTTGGTATGATGTTATTGGTTGCGGATGAGAAGTCGCCGAATGTTAAGGGTGTGTTCGGTTCGGGAACGAAGTGGAATGGAATGTCATGGTTCCATTTCACTAGAATGGGTTGGTTCCATTCTTGTGTTCGGTTGGGACAAAAAAATGTAATGGAACGGTTCCGTTTTGTGTTCGGTTGAGGCCAAAAAACTGGAATGGAATGGCTAGTATTTGGTTTAGCTCACCTCTTTCCTATGCTAGGTGATTACCCCGCCGCTGCCTACCTCTCGCCCGCGCCTCTACGCCCGCGCGCCTTGCCCGCCGTCGCCCGCCGCGCCGCTGCCCGCCAACGCCGCCGCCGCCCGCGCCGCCTACTGCCCGCCCCGCCGCTGCTGACCACCGCCCGCCGCTGCCGCCTGCCCGCCCGCCGCCGCCCGCGCCAGCGACCACCGCCCGTTGCGCCGCTGCCTACCCCGCCGCCACCTCTTGCCTGACTTTCGCCGCCTAGGTCGCCCGTCGCCGGCCTCGCATCACCTCCGTGCGCCGCCAGAAAGAGGAGGGAGACGAGGGTACGAGGAGGTTGGCTCGGGTGGGTTTTTTCTTGGGCGGTGAGAGAGATGGGGTGACGAGAAGAGATGGAACCAGTGCATTCCACCGATTCGGTGGAACCAGCGTATTCCGAATCTAGCGCGAATATTCGCTTTTCAGGAACCGGTGCGTTCCGTTCCACTAGTCCAACCGAACACAAGAATAAGCCTCAGGTGCAGAACCATTCCATTATATTCTACTTGGTTCTCCAACCGAACACACCCTAAGAAGACCACATCCGTCCCGAAGACGAAGAAGGAATAACCGCAAATGAAGCTCCATGACGATCTGGAGATCCTAGAGCTAGAAGAAGTTCTCGCGAACCACACCACTCCCACAAGCTTCTCGACGTCGCAGTTGAGATGGGCTGCAGCCGAGAATACTTTATTGGAGAATATGCCACCGCCACCATCTAAGCTCCGCCCCACCAAACTAAAACCATAAAACCAGGGAAACATAGCGCTCCCACCGACAAGGGCCAAAATCCACCCCGCGTCGATTACCCAAAGGCCACAGAATCGAGGCAGGTCACCGACGGCGTTTCTCAGGGGCAAAGGGGTACATGATTGGAAAAAAAAAAACCTAATCGCCACCTGAGCATTTCTCAGGGGCGAAGGGGCCCATGATTGGAAAAAAAAATGGGCTCGATTGTAAAGGTCTAGGAAAACTGATCGTGCATTGCTATGGATCAGTACAGAATATTATCCCTCAAAACAAATCAGTACAAAATATTTTCATGGCTATTGAATTGGCAATACTGCAAAATGGGGAAATTGCAGAACAGAGAGACAGCACCTTCTTCCACTTTGAGGAGAGCTTCAAGCAACACCGCCTCTTCCTTATGCAGAGTTTACCCTCCAAATGTAATCACATTGATACAGAGAGATCAGCAAACTGTGTTCGAAACAAGGAAGATGGACATGGGTTTGGCTTCACCAATGGACATGCCAAGGTAACTGGGGCATCTCTCGACAGCAAGGGACCTGAAAAGTAAAAAAAAAAAAAGCAGCCACAAGACGTGTATGAGTACAAATCAGACATTTCAATAGAGATCGACGTACAACAGCATAATTGATTACCTAAATTGTGAATGAATGGCACTTATAGAAAGAGTTACTATGACACAGAAACTGTCATTGATTACCTAAATTCTAAATGAGTGGCACTACATCAAAAAAAGGGTGGCACTAATATACAGAGTCATATGACATATAAACCCTGTCAAGGACTTTCGAACATAAAGCAGAACATCTTTTTTTTGCAGGAAATAGAAAGCAGAACTTTCATTGCAAGGATAACAGGATCTCCTGATCTCAAATTTTGAGCTCTATAATAAAAGGAAACAGCCTCAAACAGAAACATATTATGTATCATAAACGATGTAATCAATAGACAACATCTACTGTTCAAGGAAACCGGGCGTAATAATTTATAAGAGTCCCCTGTTTAATAATTTATTAGAGTCCCCTCTGGCAATAAGGATTAAGAAAAATATGCACACCACAACAGCTACTGCTCAAGGCAATCGGGCGTGAAAAGAAAGAGAGGGGAAGGGGTGCGTCGGCAGTAGGGTCTGGAAGGAAAGGCACCACCGAGCAAGACACACGTGAAATGTGAGCATCATTCTTAATCGGATGGCAATGGATGCAGCGGAGCAGCAGATGGCCTGAGATGGCTCCCTGCCCTCCCGGCGTACAAAATAGAATATGAGACATTGAATCCAAACTCTAGTTATATTGATCCAAAAGCATTGGTTTGTCTCATGGCAGTCGTAACTGTTGCTGATTCCTCTCGATCTTTTAGCAAAAAATTGAAGAATATAAGTGTTTTTATTTTATAATTGTATATCATAGTCACAAAATTAAAATATATAATACCGTCATTTCCATGCCCGTTTAGAAAAATAATAATTCAGAAGCAATATACTTGACCGTTTTTATACTGAAAATAGACATGTAGGGATCTAGTTACTGCCACAAGGTCAAGCTATATACAACCACTATTTAAGGCTCATAGCTCGTCTGGTTTCCTACATTCTAGATGTGGTGCTTTCTTTTCTATACATACTATTTGGCTGTAATTTCCATTGAGCAACAAATTAAGAACGTAGGGGATAAATTATAGTGGATACAACAATAATTCAACAATCGGAGATAGCGAGAATGGATGTATTAAAGTACTTGTGATTGGTATGAATATTAAGTACATCCTTCCAGCGTGTATGGTATGCTGGTTTGATAGACCTGAACTTGGTTACACCGCTAAATGTCAGTTAATTACATCTAGACTTCTTAGTTCTTGTTAACAGAGACAAGAGTGGTTTATTTTTAGAAGACTTACAGACATTTATTTAAGTGGATATCCAAAAAAAACGCGACTAATAAAATTGAGTTGAATAAGGCAGCTCAAGTTAGCAGTAAAGAACAAGGTAACATCAAAACTCACTAATAGAAAATGCATTAACATGTATATATCAAATTGAATCTGGATCCACTATTCAAAGATATGGAATCTACTTGAAAGTTATTCTAGTCTCTCATAGGTTGGTTGAGACTGAACAGTAGAACTCTATCACGATTTCTCATATAAAAAGGCCAACATAACCAATAAGTGAGTAATGATTGCCAGCTGAAGTCTTAAGCTATGAAGCAACACATATAGCCTGGGGCCAAACCATGAGCTTCATAACAGAACTGCAAAGAGAGCATGATCATTCTATAATGTTGGAGCAAGTAATTATATTTCAAGAAGTCCAATGGAAAAGAAGTGATATATAAAGGGGAAACAGCTAGGCACTCCCTAATGAACCGAAGAACAATATCCCACCAACTGAACACTTACACCTGATGCAACAAATATCCTTGAGAAATATAACTGCAAATAAAATATTTATAAAAATACATCTGCTATCGCTAAATGTATGCAGCAAAACTGTAGCAAGTTAGTTTAACTAAATCCAGGAATAGTAGAACTGTGGTTTTAACAACTAAACTAATTATTTTCCCAAATTACTTATGATATCTCGTGGTGTTGCTGATGATGCAAATGCCTTGCAGACAATTTTAATCGAGTTCAAACACTCCTGTCATAAAGTAAAAGAAACACGTTGTTTTTTTAGATGCAAGACCTGAGTCCATTACCTGACAACTTCAGCTAAGCTACATGCCGTAAAGTGGGAAAATGCCTTCATAGAAAGTTCAAATTACAATATTCATGAAGACATCAACCATGAAAACCAGCAAACGCTGAATCACCTATGCACGGTGTAGCTAACATAGCGATGTTCAGTGCTACAACCCAGGCTATGAAAAATGAACATGCACATATTTTTCAAAACTAATAACGACAAAGCTAACATATTACTTTCAATCCAAGTTTCCAGCAAAAGAAAAACTAAGACATTTAACTACAACTCATGATTGCCCTTTCTTTTTAAACTGAAGTTCATAATGATGCAGCAGACACATGCAGCGGATAACAAAATTAGGATAATAAGTTGCACTTTATTTCTATCTAATTTCAATATCATTCTACATAGGAACGGGTCCCTCGAAGAGATCAGATGACACGCCATATCAACCCCACAAACAGAATCAGCAAACCTACATCCCTATAATTATACCAACAAGGCACGAGTAGCTACTACCAGTAAGCCAGCGACACCATACACAAGTACCTAAAGAAAGGGAGAGCTAAATGGAAGAACATATGAATGCTTACAGGTCTACGGTCCATGTTCATGTCCCCATCTTGTTCGTATGATTCAGTAAATACATCTCTATTTGCACTACTCGTTCCTCCAAAAACTTTGGTAGGCAAATCGAATCTCACCTACAGATAGAGAATACTCCCTCCGTTCTGATTTAGTCTACATTCTAGAAAAAATGAGACAAACTAGTATTGCATTTATTAGTACTACTTAGATATGTGAACAACCAATCCGAGCTACATTGAAAATAGCAACAACCAATAAAGAGAGCAAAACCGCTTCGTTTTCAGTGTTGTTGTTGACTAAAAGCTAGAATGTAGAGTATTTCAGAACAAATTTTGAAACTAGAATGTAGACTATTTCAGAACGGAGGGAGTAGATATTTAACACGGCATCATTTCAGTGCAGTACAGAGATCAACTTGGAATTGTCAAAAGAGCTAACATTTGATCGGTGAAAATTACAGGCTTTTAGATCAGGTCATGAGTGTACTAAAAATAATGCCATCAACTGTTCACCAAGCCAACTGTCTAATTCGTTAATGGTCATGGTAGCATAAGTCATATTTAATATTACATTAGACGCATCCCAAACATGTTACACAGAGCAACCAGGTCAATACTTAGAAGATTTAATCGCTTGTCAGCTCCCATGTTAATAAGAACAAACAAAAACAGCCCTCATGTTTCACTATCAGGCAAACATGCAGGTCAAGAAAGTGAGGAAAGATACCTTGATGGAGCAAAAGCAACGGTAATCTGCACCAAACTCCATTAGCTTCTCTGCACGATGTATGTATACTTGTATAGTAGATTGCGCTTCGATCGCCGGTAAGGCCTGAATTCACCTCCAATTTCCAGACTTAAACAGGCACGAAGATGAACACATCAATTCCTATATAGTCACTTGCCATTCAATACTCTAATACAACTGAACAATCAACTCCACCATTGCGAATTTCTGAAGAAACAACCGTTGCAAATGAAACTCAGATATACTTATTGAGCGAACCATCAAATGAATAATTCTATCAACTGTCATAGAAGAAAAATATAACCTTAGGCTGATTTTTTTTTCGAGACCGCTTGTTATATTACTCGAGGTGACTTGGCAGCCAGACTGTTTGTACAGTTTCCTTAGGCTGATTTGTGAATGTATGAACCTAACCAAGAGCTCCTATTATTTATTATACTGGAAATTCCATTGCTTTGATGCTGCTATATAGCTTTTTAAACGACAACTGAAATTGTATGGAATGTAACCTTTAGTCCATCATATTGGTGGTTCATCAGCCAGTAGCAAGTTCATTCTAAGGTCCTTACCGCCAATGACATCAGCAACCACTGCTGCAGGAAAGCGCCTTGGAGTCTCTGATTTTGACATCTAACTTAATTTGTTCCAACAACATTACATGAATCATGTGCATCTAGAAGGTTTATAAAAGTACATAAACTAAAGATCTACTGCTTCCAGGATTAAACATCAAACTGAGGGAAGATAAGAGGAGTCGCTAGCTCTACCTGCTCTGAACAACAGAATAGTCAACCCTCATCTATCTTCACATCTGCAAGAACACTCTGTGCACGCAATCACCAACTCCCTGGGTAGCCTCAACGGCCAACACGGTCAACGAAAGTCAAGGCCGAGCTAGGAAAAGTGGTTGCGGCCCAGCTCCTCAGTCTTCTGGTAGAGGTGATGTCTTCCCCTCTTCGCTACCCCTGGGTATCCTCCTGGCGGCATGGTCGTCGTCCCTTCCGGCGCCGGTGATTCTCCCCATACTGGCCGGCGCGTCCTGCCTCCCTCTCCGCCACACAGGCGCATGGTCGCTTCCTCTCCTCCAAGATGGTGGACTCCCCTGCATCCACGGCGGCTTCGGCGGGAGAGGCAAAGCTGCAGCTGCCGATTCTTCGTCCTGCACGGCGCCACCATGGCCCCATGATTCCCGCCTGGAGCAAGAGTTCCTCAACCCCATGTGCCTGGCTGTGTGGTGGTCGAGCTGAGGACACGCTCGAGACCGCAGGAGCAATCCTCTGCATCCTGGTACCGCTCGAAGACGCTGGAGCAGATCGATGGTGGCACTTGAGACCGCCTGGAGGGGATGGGGGCAGTGGGCGGATCTGGGAACAGTGGAGAAGATGGGGGCAGACGAACACGATGGAGACGGAGAAAGAGGAGCAGCGGGGAGGAACGCTAGCCATTGAGGGCGTGAGGCAAGCAAACGGAAAGAAGGGACCTAACACGAAGGCGATTTACACAAAAATAAACCTTTTCTGCAACTATAGCACAGACGGGATCCTCTGATGAAACTATTTCACTCATCTAACCCTTTTGTGTGGCGCCCCTCACATCGGCGCCTCACCTCACTATGTGACGCTCGTGCGTGCGGTGCCACTCACCCATCCGACGTGGTGCAGGCGTCGCTGATGTGTGCTTTATTCTGACGTGGCAGGATGTGTGGCGCCGCTCCCATCGGCGCCACACATTGAAAGGGTGGCGCAGATGGCAAGGGCGCCACACATTCACTTATGTTTGCCCAAAATATACTATGAGACAATTCTCCTGGGACTTAGCCGTTTTGGCGAGCCTGTTTGTGTGACGCCGATGCGAAGGGCGCCACACAATAAAGTGTGGCGCAAATGCCACCGGCTCCACACAAACAGGCTCGCCAAACCGCTAAGTCCAAAGCGTCCGGAGCCCCTGGATGTTTTCGACATATAAATTGATATGTGTGGCGCCTACGGCAGCGGCGCCACAGAGTGAAGTGTGGTGCCCATGGCAAGGGCGCCACATGTTGACTTGTGCTAAAACCATGAAAATTCCTACCTTATTTCAACAGTTTTCAATACAATATCGCACACAACAGGAATGAGACAACATTATTGTTCAGATAAGACATAAGGTTCGATGACATCAAGGTTAGAATTACAATAAGGTTCGACAACATGAAGGTTCGAGAAGATCAAGGTTCACACAACATCAAGGTTCGACAACATAAAGGTTCGACAACATAAAGGTTCGAGAACAAGACCATAGCCAAACGGACATCACTGCGTGGCAAAGGCTCCCTCCCCCTTCGCCTTCTTCTTCTTAGATTGTTCAGCCAGTTCTTCCTTCTCCCTTATGTCACGAGCCAACTGAACCACCGAGTCGAAGAAATGGTGGCGCTCCTCCGTCTTTGAAGCTTCCGCTTGAGCTCTTTCCTCCTTTATGCGCTCAGCCTCCTTAGCCACCTCCTCTAGGTGCATCCTATTGGCCCTCTCCCTCGCTATTTGAGCAAGTTGCCAGTTCCTCTGGAATTTTTCTCTCCATAGACAGTCCCGTTCGACCTGGAGCTTCTCATTCCTCTTCTTCTCGCTCCATAGGTATTCCTGATACTCCCTTTGCATATGGTCATCTTCCGCCTTCTTCTTAGCTATATCCTCCTGTCTCTTCCTCTCAAGTTCTTCCTTCTCCCTCTTCCGCACCGTCCTCAAAGCCTCCTCCCAAACGGACTCCTCCTTCTCATTGCCCGCTCACGCCTCCTTCCCCTTGGTGGGTTGAGTTGCCATACCTGAAAACAAAATTGAAAACCCAAGTTAGTCACGGAATACGAAAATAGAAAGTACAATGCAATTAATATATTGGAGACACATACGGAAAAGGCCCCGCTAGGTATCCTAGCATACTAGCACCCCGACGTCCACAATGGCGACCTCTACTAAGCCCTACTGAATCCTAGGTTGCCTTGGAGCTTGTCGCCATTGTGATTGATGCCTTGGGGCTTGTTGCCTTGGAGCTTGTTGCCTTGGGGCTTGTTGGCTTGGAGCTTGTTGGCTTGGGGCTTGTTGGCTAGGAGCTTGTCGCCTTGGGACTTGTTGGCTTGGAGCTTGTTGGCTTGGGGCTTGTTGGCTAGGAGCTTGTTGGCTTGGACCTTGTTGCGAAGGAGCTTGTTGGCTTGGAGTTCCATGGCTTGGAGTTTGTTGGCTTGGACGTTGTTGGCTTGGCGGTTGATTTGAAGCTTGTTGGCTACTTGATTGTTGGCTTGTGCTAGCATCATTGCCCTTTGACTTCTTGCCGTTTGTACATTTTCTTCTATTGTGCCCCTTACTATTGCATGATCCATAATTAGTTGGCTCGCGAGCCTCTTGGAATAACGTGTTTCCCGAATGACCCCATCTATCCATATCTCCGTGATACCTCTTTGTCTTTCTTCTTCTACGTTTCACAACCTTCCATTCCGGATCTGGCCAAACTTGCACTCCATGATACTCCGGCCATTGTGATTGGTCCAAGTAGGGAGAAAACCTTGGAGCCCATGTCCTCTTTGTGGCTTCGATGGAGAACTCGGACTCCCGAACGGTGAGCGGGTTATTGTAGTCCACACGTCTAGTGCGTGCCGCTGTGAGCAAGTGCGAGCAAGCCAAATGAAGAAAAGACGGCCTCCTACATGTGCATTCACATGTCTTTAGGGACACACGGAAAGCCCGGCCTCCATGTTGGACACCACCTTGTGTGGTGCCTCCCGGCTCATTCACTTGGTAAACCCAGTCAACATTGTCATAACATGTAGCCGTTTGGGAGTTCGCCTTCCTCGCCTGAAATGCCATGAACTCTTCAACCTTCGTTGGGTACTCGCAGTTCCTAGCAATTTCCTTCTCCGTTTCTTCGGTGTAGTTCTGGAAATAGACATTCAACTTCTCAAATGTGTATTGAATTATTGCCGTCACGGGCAATGCACGGACACCCTTCAGCACATTGTTGAAGCACTCGGCCATGTTGCTTGTCATTTGACCATATCTCCTCCCATCCTCATCATAAGCTCGTGCCCACTTTGAGTTAAATATAAGGTGCCTCTGAAGAAACTCAAAACCACCCGCGTTGAGGTCTTTGTGCTTCAGCAAGCCGTTGTATAGGTTTGCGAAGCGGCGCTCGGAGTAAGCGAGGCAACAATCTTGAAGAAGGTCAGACAACTCTTTGTTCTTGCATGCCCGGTAGAAGTTTGCACAAAAATGCCTCATGCACCATCGGTGGTGCAAGGGAGCATGCCCGGGAATGGCAAGCTCCACCGCATTGAGAATTCCTTGATGACGATCGGAGATGACACACACTTCCTTTGAGGGTGGTATGACCCTCGTCCTCAATATATGGAAAAACCATTGCCAGTTATCATTGTTCTCAACCTCTACCAATGCAAAAGCCAATGGTACTAAACGGTTGCTCGCATCATTTGCTATTGCCACCAATAGTGTGCCCTTGTACTGCCCGGTCAAGAAGGTACCATCGACGGCGATGACCGGCCTACAATGTTCGAATGCCCTCGTGCATTGCTCGAATGACCAAAATGCACGGTGAAATACCCTCACTCTTTTACCGTCATGCAATGTCATTTTGGTACTATAAGGCTCCACCACATCCACCATGCCCGGGTTAGTTGCGGCCATCGCTAACAACAACCTAGGGACTCGGTTGTATGCTTCCTCCCTGTCGAGGGTGCTCCTCGGCAATGCCCTCCGATAGGGGCTTAGGGTTGATGGAATCCTGCAAGCTGACACGAGACATCGGTTCACTGACAAGCGAGGAGAGCGATTTACCCAGGTTCGGGGCCCTCGATGAGGTAAAACCCTTACGTCCTGCTGTCGATCTTGATTATGAAGATATTGGGTTACAATGGGGTGCCGAATAGTTCGGCTGAGATCTCGTCGAGAAGGCTAAATGCTATGGTGACCTAGCTCTAAGCTTTTGATGGCTAAGATTGCTAAGATTGATTGTCCCCTCTCGGCAGCCCCTCTACGCCTTATGGGTGGCCGGGTCTCAAGAGGTCTCACCAGTACGACTAGGTTTATAGTAGTTTTAAATCTAAACTTTCCTTGTTCGGTTGTCTGCTTGTCTTGCCCAAGGAATCTTCGATGCACCGTCCTAGTGCCCACCCTGCCATCGGGTATCTTCATGGGCCTCCACTAGACCGTATAGGGTAGAGCAACATCGGTTACCCGAAGGGTAATGCCCACGTCAGTCCCCGAGTGTCTAGCCGAAGATAGTTCGGGTAGAGACTAAAGCATGCCTCCGCCTAATGTTCTTCTCCTTGATTGTTTTTGTCCATCTTGTATCAGCATCATCTTCTTCATCGGGTGCGCGTCAGGCTCCGATAGTGCCCCCGAGTCTAGGTACGGATGCTTGCAATCCGTGCGTAGACTCAAGTTGTACTACTCGAACATTTTCTTCTGCCGAAGCTTTTGCAAGTCTTCATGGATCATCCGATACATTTGTACCAAGGCTTGTTTTACCCGATAAATTTTCAATGCGTAAGGGATAATAAGTAACGTGCCCAAATTTTGCTGGTTAACTGCCGATGGCAAAACAACGTTACCCTACTGATACGTCTCAAACGTATCTATAATTTCTTATGTTCCATGCTACTTTTATTACAATACTTGAGTGTTTTACACATACTTTATAGCATTATTTTACATTTTCCGGCACTAACCTATTAACAAGATGCCGAAGTGCAGTTGCTGTTTTTCTGCTGTTTTTGGTTTGAGAAATCTTAAGGAAATATTCTCGAATTGGACGAAATCAACGCCCACGGTCCTATTTTTTGCAGAAGCTTCCGAAGGGGAGACGCAGTGGGGCCACGAGGTGGCCACACACCGGGCGGCGCGGCGGGCCCGGCCGCGCCACGTGGTGTGGGCCCTGTGGCCTTGACCTACCCTTCCGCCTACTTAAAGCCTCCGTCGCGAAACCCTATGCAGAGCCACGATACGGAAAACATTCTTGAGAGGCCGCCGCCGGTAATCCCATCTCGGGGGATTCAGGAGATCGCCTCGGCACCTGCCGGAGAGGGGAATCATCAGGAGGCTCTACATCATCATGCCCGCCTCGGATTGATGCGTGAGTAGTTCATCCTTGGACTATGGGTCCATAGCGTAGCTAGATGGTTGTCTTCTCCGCTTGTGCTTTCATTGTTATAGATCTTGTGAGCTGCCTAACATGATCAAGATCATCTATTTGTAATGCTACATGTTGTGTTTGGTGAGATCCGATGAATAGAGAATACTATGTTAAGTTGATTATCAATCTATCATATATGTGTTGTTTATGTTCTTGCATGCTCTCCGTTGCTAGTAGAGGCTGGCCAAGTTGATACTTGTAACTCAAGAGGGAGTAATTATGCTCGATAGTGGGTTCATGCCTCCATTAAATCTGGGACAGTGACAGAAAGTTCTAAGGTTGTGGATGTGTTGTTGCTACTAGGGATAAAACATTGATGCTTTGTCTAAGGATATTTGTGTTGATTACATTACGCACCATACTTAATGCAATTATTTGTTGTTCGCAACTTAATACTGGAAGGGGTTCGGATGATAACCTGAAGGTGGATTATTTAGGCATAGATGCATGCTGGATAGCGGTCTATGTACTTTGTCGTAATGCCCTGATTAAATCACATAGTAATCATTGTTGATATGTATTGAATCTTTATTTGTCAATTGCTCTGTAATTTGTTCACCCGGCATGTTAGTTATCTTATTGGAGAGACACCACTAGTGAACTGTGGACCCGGTCCATTCTTTTACATCTGAATACATTCTCTGCTTTTCTGTTCTTTGCAAACAAACACCATCTTCCCCTCGATACGTTTAATCCTTTGTTTCGGCAAGCCGGTGAGATTGACAACCTCATTTACGTTGGGGCAAAGTACTTTGATTGTGTTGTGCAGGTTCCACGTTGGCGGTTTCTGGTGTTGCGCCGCACTACATTCCTCCACCAACAACCTTCATGCTTCCCTACCGGTTCGATAACCTTGGTTTCTTATGAGGAAAAACTTCTGTTGTGCGCATCACACCTTCCTCTTGGGTTCCCAACGGACGTGTTGACTACACGCCCGACAAAGACTTTTCGCGCGCCGTTAGATCAAGACATTTGCAGGGGAGTCTCCACTTCCAATCTCTTTACTTTGTTTTTGTCTTGATTTATTTTATTTACTACTTTGTTTGCTGCACTTAAACAAAGCACAAAAAATTAGTTGCTAGCTTTACTTTATTTATTGTCTTGTTCTCTATATCAAAAACACAAAAAATTAGTTACTTGTCTTTACTTTATTTGCTTAGTTTATTTTACTACTGTTATAATGGGTACTCCTGAAAATACTAAGTTGTGTGATTTCACTAGCACAAATAATAATGATTTTATATGTACTCCTGCTCCACCTGCTACTACAGCAGAATTCTATGAAATTAAACCTGCTTTACTGAATCTTGTTATGAGAGAGCAATTTTCTGGTGTTAGTACTGATGATCTGCTGCCCACCTTAATAATTTTGTTGAACTTTGTGAAATGCAAAAGTATAAGGATATACATGGTGATATTATAAAACTGAAATTGTTTCCTTTCTCATTAAGAGGAAGAGCTAAAGATTGGTTGCTATCTTTGCCTAAGAATAGTATTGATTCATGGACTAAATGCAAAGATGCTTTTATTAGTAAATATTATCCTCTGCTAAGATTATATCTTTGAGAAGTAGCATAATGAATTTTAAACAATTTGATAATGAACATGTTGCTCAAGCATGGGAGAGAATGAAATCTTTGGTAAAGAATTGCCCAACCCATGGATCGACTACTTGGATGATCATCCAAACCTTTTATGCAAGATTTAATTTTTCCTCAAGGAACCTATTGGATTCAGCTGCTGGAGGTACTTTTATGTCCATCACTCTGGGCGCCGCAACTAAATTACTTGATGATATGATGATCAATTACTCTGAATGGCACACTGAAAGAACTCCTCAAGGTAAGAAGGTAAATTCTGTTGAAGAAACCTCTTCTTTGGGTGATAAGATTGATGCTATTATGTCTATGCTTGCAAATGGTAGATCTCATATTGATCCTAATAATGTTCCTTTAGCTTCATTGGTTGCTCAAGAAGAAAATGTTGATGTGAATTTCATAAAGAGTAATAATTTCAACAACAATGCTTATAGGAATAATTATGGTAACAACAACTTTAGGCCATATCCTTCTAATAGTAATGGTTATGGTAATTCTTATGGTAATTCTTACATTAATAATAAGAGTGTACCCTCTGGTCTTGAAGTGATGCTTAAAGAATTTGTTAATACACAAACTGCTTTCAATAAAACTGTTGAAGAAAAGCTTAGTAAAATTGATATTCTTGCTTCTAAGGTTGATACTCTTGCTCTTGATGTTGATCTTTTAAAATTTAAAGTTATGCCTGAGAAAGTTGAAGATGCTAGGTTTGCTAAAACAAATGCCATCCAAGTTAGAATTAATGATAATATTAGATTGTTGGCTGAATTGCATGCTAGGTGGGATAGAGAAGAAAAAGAGAAACTTGCTAAAGAAAATAATGTAGCTAAAGTATGGACTATTACCACCACTAGTAATGTTGATTCTTCACATGTTGCTGCACCTCCTACTATTAACGGTAAAATAATTGGTGTTGGCAATGTTTCTACTCCTAGTGCAAAGTGTACAAAACTGCTGAAATTTTTCAAAATATTGGTGACAATGATTCCATTGTTGTAGAACATAATGGTTTAGACTTTGATGATTGTCATATTACTGAAGTTATAAAGTTCTTACAAAAACTTGCTAGAAGTCCCAATGCTAGTGCTATAAATTTAGCCTTTACAAAACACATTACAAATCTCATTAAAGCTAGGGAAGAGAAATTAAGACTTGAAGCTTCTATTCCTAGGAAGTTAGAAGATGGTTGGGAGCCCATCATTAAAATGAAATTCAATGACTTTGAGTGTAATGCTTTATGTGATCTTGGTGCAAGTATTTCTGTTATGCCTAAAAAGATTTATGATATGCTTGACTTGCCACCATTGAAGAATTGTTATTTGGATGTTAATCTTGCCGATAATGTTAAAAAGAAACCTTTGGGGAGGATTGATAATGTGCGCATTACGGTTAACAATAACCTTGTCCCCGTTGATTTTGTTGTCTTGGATATCGAATGCAATGCATCTTGTCCTATTGTGTTGGGAAGACCTTTTCTTCGAACCGTTGGTGCTGTTATTGATATGAGGGAAGGTAATATTAAATATCAATTTCCTCTCAAGAAAGGTATGGAACACTTCCCTAGAAAGAGAATGAAGTTTCCTTTTGATTCTATTATTAGAACAAGCTATGATGTTGATGCTTCTTCTCTTGATGTTACTTGATTTGCACTTTCTGCGCCTAGCTAAAGAAAGAAAGCTTCTTGGGAGATAACCCATGTGTTTATTTTACTACGAAATTTTTGTTTTGTTGAGTCTTGGAAGTTGTTTACTACTGTAGCAACCTCTCCTTATCATGTTTTTGTGCCAAGTAAAGTTTCTATGTTAAAGTTGATGTTATATTTGGGATTATTGTGCACGACATTCTTTGTCTGTCCACAATTGGCATAAGTCTCGTAAAAATTCAAAAAATCTGCAAAATTACGAGCGTGATCCTCGGATATATACGCAACTTTCATTAGTTATGAGTTTTTTCCATTTGAGCAAGTTAAGTGCCCAGTCCAGATGCATCTTTACGGACTGTTCTTTTTGACAGATTCTGTCTTTTATTTCGCATTGCCGCTTTTGCTATGTTGAATGAGTTTCTTTGTTCCATTAACTTTCAGAAGCTTTGTGCAATGTCCAGAAGTGTTAAGAATGATTGTGTCACCTCTGAATATATGAATTTGTGGTTAAGCACTAACCCTCTCATGAGTTTGCTTGAAGTTTGTGTGAAGGAAGTTTTCAAGGGTCAAGAGAAGAGGATGATATACTATGATCAAGAAGAGTGAAAGGTCTAAGCTTGGGGATGCCCGGTGGTTCATCCCTGCATATTTTAAGAAGACTCAAGCATCTAAGCTTGGGGATGCCCAAGGCATCCCCTTCTTCATTGACAACATTATCGGGTCACTTCTAGTGAAACTATATTTTTATTCGTCACATCCTTATGTTCTTTACTTGGAGCGTCGGTTTTTTTTGTTTTTGTTTTGTTTTGAATAAAGTTGGATCTCGCCATTCTTATATTGGAGATATTACGCTCCGCTTTTTCTTATGGAACACTTGTGTTCTTAATTGTGCTTTAATGTTCATGGCGAAAGCTTATTGTTAAATTGCTATATGGTTGGAATTTGGAAAATGATGCATATGGTTTGACAATTTGGCAATTGTTTGAGATCTCATAGATCATGTTTAAGCTCTTGCATCATGTAGTTTAATTTATTAATGAAGAACTATTGTAGAGCTTGTTTAATTTGGTTTGCATGATTGATCTCTCTAAGTCTAGATATTTTCGGGTAAAGTGTTTGAACAACAAGGAAGACAGTGTAGAGCCTTATAATGCTTGCAATATGTTCTTTTGTGAGTTTTGCTGTACCTGTTCATACTTGTTTGCTTCAAACAACCTTGCTAGCCCAAACCTTGTACTGAGAGGAAATGCTTCTCGTGCATCCAAACACCATGAGCCAAACACCATGCCATTTGTGTCCACCATATCTACCTACTATTTGGTATTTCCTGCCATTCCAAAGTAAATTACTTGAGTGCTACCTTTAAATTTCATTCCTCTACCTTTACAATATATAGCTCATGGGACAAATAGCTTAAAAACTATTGTGGTGATGAATATGTAGTTATGTGTCTTAATTCTTATAAGTTGCTTGTTGAGCGGTAACCATGTTTTCTGGGACGCCATCAACTTTATCTTTGTTGGATATCATGTGAGATGCTATGCATGTTCGTCTTGTCTGAAGTAGTGGATTTCATGATCAAATGGTTTGAGTATGCATATGTTAGAGAAGAACATTGGGCCGCTAACTAAAGCCATGTATCATGGTGGAAGTTTCAGTTTGGACATACAACCTCAATCTCTTATGAGAATATTAACTATTGTTGAATGCTTAAGCATGAAAAAGAGGAGTCCATTATCTGTTGTCTATGTTGTCCCGGTATGGATGTCTAAGTTGAGAATAATCAAAGCGAGAAATCCAATGCGTGCTTTCTCCTTAGACACTTGTACAGGCGGCAAAGAGGTACCCCTTTGTGACACTTGGTTGAAGCATATGTTATGCGATGAGAATCCGTGTTTTCCGAGATAGTAGGACAAGGTGCGAACACTATTGGTACTCTATGCATGAGACATGCAACTTGTAGGAAGTATTATGCATAGCACATATGAATTATTACTACCGTTGACAAAATTGTTTCTATGTTTTCAAAACAAAAGCTCTAGCACAAAAATAGTAATCCATGCTTCCCTCTGCGAAGGGCCAATCTTTTACTTTATTGTTGAGTCAGTTCACCCATTCCTTTCTATCTTAGAAGCAAACACTTGTGTTAATTGTGCATTGATTCTTACATGTTTACTTATTGCACTTTATATTACTCTATGTTGACAAATATCCATGAGATATACATGTTACAAGTTGAAAGCAATTGCTGAAGCTCATCCTGTTCGTGTTGCTTCAATTCATTCTACTTTGAATTTATTGCTTATGAGTTGTCTCTTATGCAAGTCTTATTGATACTTGTTTGAAAGTGTATTCATGAAAAGTTTTGCTATATGATTCATTTGTAGTCATTATCTTTGTTAGCAATCTTTTGTTGAGATCCGCTCCATTCATCTCATATGCTTTACAATAATGTTGATCAAGACTATGTTGGTGGCATGTCCCTTCGAGAAATTACTATTGTTATCGTTTCTCGGGGACGAGTAGGAACTAAGCTTAGGGATGCTTGATACGTCTCCTTGTGTCCTCTAATTTCTTATGTTCCATGCTACTTTTAACACAATACTTAGTTTTACACATACTTTATAGCATTATTTTACATTTTCCAGCACTAACCTATTAACAAGATGTGACAGTGCCAGTTCCTGTTTTCTGCTATTTTTGGTTTGAGAAATCCTAGTAAGGAAATATTCTCGGAATTGGACTGAAATCAGCGAGGTCCCTATTTTTGCAGTGCCCGAAGACCGAAGAGGGAAACGAAGTGGGGCCACGGGTGGCCACACCGAGCGACGGCCCAGGCCACAACCGGCCTTGTGGTGTGGAGCCCCTGGCGGCGCCATGACCTACCCTTCGCCTGCCAAGCCTCGAGCTCAACAAGAGCCCACAGCCAAGAGCCACGATATGGAAAACATTACTGAGAGGCCGCCGCCGATCCCATCTCGGGGGATCGAGGAGATCGCCTCCGGCACCTTGCTGCAGGAGAGGGGAATCATCACCGGAGGAGCTCTACATCATCATGCCCGCCTCCGGATTGATTCGTGAGTAGTTCATCCTTGGACTATGGGTCCATATGGTAGCTAGATGGTTGTCTTCTCCGCTTGTGCTTTCCTTCATTTATAGATCTTGTGAGCTGCCTAACATGATCAAGATCATCTATTTGTAATGCTACATGTTGTGTTTGGTGAGATCCGATGAAGAGAGAATACTATGTTAAGTTGATTATCAATCTATCATATATGTGTTGTTTATGTTCTTGCATGCTCTCAGTTGCTAGTAGAGGCTCTGGCCAAGTTGCTCTTAACTTCAAGAGGGAGTAATTATGCTCGATAGTGGGTTCCTTGCCTCCATTAAATACAGGTGATGTGAAGAGTTCTAAGGTTGTGGATCTCTTTTTTGTTGCTACTAGGATAAAACATTGATGCTTTGTCAGGATATTGTGTTTGATTATTACACTTTCATACTTAATGCAATTATACATTTGTTATATTATCTTTTGGAAGGGTTCGGATGATAACTTTAGAAGGTGGATTTTTTAGGCATAAATGCATGCTGGATAGCGGTCCATGTACTTTGGTCGTAATGCGCTGATTAAATCACATAGTAATCATCGTTGATATGTATTGAGTCTTTATTTGTCAATTGCTCACATAATTTGTTCACCCGGCATGTTAGTTATCTTGTGGAGAGACACCACTAGTGAGCTGTGGACCCGGTCCATTCTTTTACATCTGAATACATTCTACTGCTTTTCTTGTTCTTTGCAAGCAAACACCATCTTCCACTGCATACGTTTAATCCTTTGTTTCGGCAAGCCGGTGAGATTGACAACCTCAGTGATTACGTTGGGGCAAGTACTTTGATTGTGTTGTGCAGGTTCCACGTTGGTGCCGGTTTTACTGCTGTTGTTGCGCCGCACTACATTCCTCCACCAACAACCTTCACGTGCTTCTTGGCTCCCTACACTGATTCGATAACCTTGGTTTCTTCTGAGGGAAAACCTTGCTTCTATACGCATCACCTTCCACTTGGGGTTCCCAACGGACGTGTGACTACACGCACACACCTACAGAATCAGTCCAGGCGCAGTCTTGCAGAGCAAAAAGTTTTTGTGATGCCTTCCATGCTCGATGGAATAGCCCCGATGCAGGCACGGGTGCTTGCAGCAGGGTGCAGACTTGAGTTTGAACATTCCATCCTTCTCTGCTCCAAATATTTCTTCACGGGAATATCTTGAGTCCTTAATGCAGCCAGTTGCGTGTTGGCGCTCCCGATGGGAAACGAGTCTAAGTACGGATGCTTGCAATCCCGTTGGCCGAACTCAAACTACTTGTCGACCCTTTTCATTCCCTTCTAGTACTTGAGCATCCCCACCTCAGCGTCATTGATGACGCTTTGTGACACCTTGATTTTGGCTGACAAGGCCGACCATGAGCCAATTCTTTCTCTGTGCAGCCCCCATTTTTAAGCAATATCCGTCCTTCCTGCACGGTTACCAAGGAGCCTCCTTGATTTTCGCAACCATCAAAGGTCTACTTAATAGACTGGCAGCAATGATACGTGCCCACGCAGTCCTCAAATTCTCTCTCTCTTAAAATCCCCAAAGGGCGAAAATCTCTAATCCTCTCCCATATTTGCCGTAGCATCTTCTTGGCCTTTCTTCTTCTTCCTTTCTTCGCAACCGCTGCGCCGCCACCACCGCTTTTTCCGATCCTCCCAGATCCTCGCAATGGTGAAGAAGAAGAGCCTCACGTGTGCTTCACACTAGCGGTGGCGCCGCCACCGTCCTCCTCGAATCTTAGAAGAGTAGTGCTCCGGATGCTCCTCCTACGGCTCAGGCACCAGCCGCCCGCTAGGCTCGGTGCCAAACCTGAGGTTGGCTGGCGTCAACCATCCCTGCAAACATGATGAAAAGAGGTTCGAAGCACAGGGTTAATCTCCTCAGACGAGGGGAATGTGATTCTTCCAGGTGCGATTTCTCGGCCTAATCCTGCTGGCTTTACCGTGGTGTTCCTGTCGTTCTTGTATCGGGGTCTCTGCTTCCTGCTCCGCAGATTCCTTCTTCATCTCCTGGACTCAAATCAGCTGTGGAAACTTACTCTAATTCAGTATTCACGTTCTTTGTGTTCTCACCCTCTGCGAGGCGTTTTTAGGCATTGAACCTCATTTTAGTTGTGGAAAAGATCTTTTATGTAAGAGAATTTTGCTTGGTAATGGGTCTTTTTGTCATCGGAGGAGTGGGGTTTGTGGCTTGTTCGGAGGTTAATTATTTCAGTTTCCCAATGAGAGAATATGTGCAGCGATGGAGGCTAAAAATGGTTTATATCCAAGGATTCCTTGTCAGCGAGTCCCGAGCTTTACAGCTGCCGCGTCTGGTAAACTAAGGATTCTTGGAAGAACATTCTCTCTCCCGACGAAAGGGCAGCAGCTAGTGTTGCCAAATTTCTTGAATCAAAAGGGCCGATGGCCAAGCTATGATTGTATGAGAGGTGGCAGCGGTGTTACTGTGTCCCGAGTCCAGCAGTCATAGCCGGGTTCGTCGATGTGGTTGTATTCGGGTCACAGAAAGGATGAAACCAGGATTATGTTATGACCCATGGAAAAGGAGCTGTGATGAAGTCGTTGCCTTGCTTTCTTTAGTCGGAAGACTGGAAGTCCATTGATATCTTCTGCTCACTCCCCTTGATGCCGATCATCCTTGCATGAAGCCTTCCTTTCTGTACTTTTGTTATCTTTGCTTCCCACTTAGTCGGTATAGGTACTGTTGTTCTTATTTGTTTCTTTTCTTAAACAGGATCCCCAGTTTAAGAAAACTTAGCAGTTGGTAGAATGATACCTCTGAGGAAAGGCTCCTCGGTCCTATGGATTTTCATACTACTGAACACAAGCCCAGAGAATGTGACTGATGATCGGATAGATTCGAAGCTGGCACGCGATCTTCCCCCTCCAGCCGATGATGCTTACGTACGAGAGGGGTTCGGTGCGTGATGACGACGGTGATCTTTGTTAATTGTTTGTGGAGGAGACCGGAGCTTCACCATTGAAGAGATCAGTTTGGCGGCTTTGCGGATGAAGATGATCTCTTCGATATGTAAGCGCCGGCTTTCCTGAATTCATATTTCATCTTTCATTTCTCGTATTTCTTTCATAACTTTGGTCAATCACTTCCTTTTGCAGTGATGAAGGTTTCATCGAACCTCGACCTGAAAGCCAAATCACGCGTGCTTCTACTCCTCACGGACGTCGTGGCTTGGGTGCCCGACTCCTAAGGCAGCCCCAGCAGCCCGGTATCGGCTTGCTTCCTCCCTTTCCAAGGGGAAGAATGTCCCTTCGGTCTGCCGCCACCAGCCTCACTCCTCTACCTTGAGGTCCCTTTTTTATTACAACGCAAATTTCTTGGAGTGTGCCTCATCTGCTGATTCTTTGTCAAACATCCTTCTCCCTTAAGGACCTGGGGGGTGTTATTTCCTCTTTGGATGCAACTCGCCTCCCAATTCACTTCTACGGAAATGGAACAAGGTTGTTGCGAAGGAAGTTGAATCTTCTTCACCGAAGTTGAGCAGTAGCAGTCAGATGAGCTGGCTCATGAAAGTCGACTCCTGAAGGAGGAGCGAAGCGGTGGAAGGAAATAAAAGAAGAAGAGCGTCTAGACTGGTTAGGAGCTTGGGCGACTGAAAAGATGAACTCATGTGGGTCTTGACAACTTTGCTTGGTAATCTCTTTTATACTTCTCTGTCGATTATTGTAGAATTCGATCTTTTGTCAATGATCTTTTCCATTCTGTTCTTTTGCAGAAGCTGCCAACATCCCCGCCGATGCCTTGGACAAAATTCCAAATAACTCTCCTGCAAATGGTGTATCGATGACTCTCGCCTCCACACGGGAGCTTCTTGAAAAGGGAAAAGGTGCCGCGAGGATGCACTCGATGATCTTCCCAAGGTCTATCAAGACAAAACTTTGGGGCAGTTGATTGACGCCTTCGCGGTTGACACAAGGAGGTTATCGAGGTATTCAAACACACTTCGGCATTACCTATGGTGCCCTGTACCTTCCAACTTACTGGTGGGTCATGGCTTCAAGGCCGATATTGAAGAGATGTCCAAGGAGCTGCCGAAAGAGCAAGATGGGCGGTTCATTGATTTAAGCGTCTTCAAAGCGTCGGCCCTTAAGTGTGCACGCCAGCTCCTTGAGCTGGTTTCTTCCAGGAAGACATCGGCTGGTCCCAGTTTATCGACTCAGACCCAAGCCCTTTGATTTTTGTAACAAAACTTCTCTTTGAGCTGATGTAGAACAATGTTCTGTCGCAAAACTTATGTTTGTAATAAACTCCGTGCTAGCAATGTTGCTAATACACCTTTATTATGATATTTTTCACTTGCACTTCTCAGATGGGGTTACTTGGATGTTTGAATTGATACGGTCCGTCCCCTTCCTTTGCGCTAGTTCTTGCGAGGTTTTCGATTACGCATTTGTCGACGACTCTTGGGTGCTCTTCCTGAAGGTGACCGAATCAATGTATGAAGGATCGGATCGCTCGGATGGAGAAGGATGCACGAAGCACTTATGCCTTAAGCTGGTATTGTCAATAAAAGAGCGAGATTGCAGGCGAAGTAGAAGCGATACCGCTCTTGCGGAAGCACATAAAGCCACCGAGTTTAGTGTAAGTTTCTTGGTCCTTACCTCTTTTGTCAACAATGCATTGTCTGATCCTCTATTGATTCCTTTGCCAGTCATAGCTTTGAACCGTGCGGAAGAGAACAAGCGGATTCACGAGCGTGTGCACGCATTGACCCAGCTGTCATCAGCCGAAGAAATTTTCTGGCGGGAACAGTCGAAGGCTTCGGCTGTCGCACAATTTCAAGATTGGGTCCAACAAGTCCACCATTTCTTCGACAAGTGCTACAAAGCCCTGAGGGTAATTTGGAAGACTATGTTCCCTTTGAACGCGGTTCCTCCTACGCTGTTGACTCTGATGTCTGAGTTTAGGAATACCAAGAAGATTCGAGACTTGGTGCGAGCACAGGTTTTTGCAGGGGCCAGGTTTACACTTGCCCTTGTCCTTGCACGTTACCCCTCAGCAAATCTGCTCACTATCGCCAACGCAGTTGGTGACTTGGAGACTCTGTATATGCTTTACTTGCTTCAATATAATTGTCGACAAGCTTGAGGAGGACTCAAAGGTACCTGAGGAAAGAGAAACTTTGCAAGGGTGATTTCAGGGATTAAGGTTGTTTTGTAAATAGGTTATTTTGGCTACTTTATCCAAGTGTTAGGATTGTTTAGCCGAAACTTTTTATTCGGTAGATACATGTATATGTACTTTTACTGTGTTAATGCCATTGGCAAATTTTGAGGGAGCAAATCTTAATTGCCCGTTTAGATGTATTTGTACTCGTTGGTCAGCAAATTATTTGAGTGATCAGCTCGTGTTGCAGGTTTTGCTAAACCTGTTGTATGTGCAACTTTGCTTTCAACCGATGTATGTTGACAGTCACTCTCGAATATTTCGGGTGCAATGATTATGCCGATGAACATTTGTTCTTTTGATATTTCCATAAGTAAAATATCGAACGTGGGTTGTGTTTATATGTATTTCCGAACTCTCTTGCTATTTTCGGCACTCGTAGAGGCATCTATAGCAGAGGGAAAGGTCATCATCCTTGTTTATTTTTGCATCCTTTAGCACTCGTAGAGGCTTTTTTGGAACACAATCTTTTGCCGCGTACTGCATTGCACCATCGTTCACCGAGGGGTGTAAGCAAAGGTTACGATGATGCGGATTAAGTGCTCCGGATTACTGCATGCTTATCAAGGGATCAAAACTGAAGTTCCCATTAATAAGGTAAATACGGTACTAAAGGGCGTAAAAAAGGGGAAGCCCTGCTGAAAATAAAAGAGAAAGCTAAACATTATTCGACTGTTCTAAGCAAGGAAGGGTTTCTTCTTATCTTCAGGCTTGTCTACCGCGTTAGCGGTTTTCGAAGCGTCGTTGACTGCAGTGGGGGTCTCGACAGCGATCGCCAATGTCTTGCTGGCTCCTGCTGTGCCATCAACTGCCGAAATTTTAGCTGCCGAAGCTTCTGGAGCAAGGTCGGCTGGCTTCTTCTTGGTCTCCCTGACATGTTTCTCCTCCTTGATTTCGCGTATCGATAGCTTGGGCGGAGGATCGATAATTTCTTGCTTTAACCCAAACTTCGCAGCAATCCTCTGAAAGTCGCGGTCACAATTGTCCGAGCGTGAAAAACTTCCATAGACCATGATGTTTGTCCCGTTGTTCCCAGGCATTTTCAGCTTGAGGTATGCATAGTGCGGTATAGCCATGAACTTGGCATAAGCTGGTCTTCCGGTATAGCGTGATCTTTGTAGCTCGATTCCCACTACTTCAAGCCTCGATCTTTCCTTCTGAAATTGTCGGTTTCTTAGAAGAGACGACGTTCGGGTGAGCACCAGTACCCGGGTGAAGTTGGGAGAATCCATGGAAGCAAGTGTATACATTTCTTCTAGCATCCTCATGGTGATCCCCATACTTTTGATTATGTCGACGAATATCAGATTTAATCCACTTCCACCATCCATGAAGACTTTGCTCATCTTAACCGATTTGTGCCTCGACTACTAGGGCAGCATGTCCTGGTTTTGGTATGGTCATCGGGTGATCTGCTCGACTGAACGTGATGTTCTGAGAGGACCACTCGACATACTCGGGGATGTTTGCCATGATACTTTCTGCCAGGTTAATCTCTTGGGTGAGCTTCTTCATTTCTCTTCTCGAGACACCTGTCCTATGGATCATGCTCATCGCCGTGGTGGTGGGCGCCTCGTTGGGTTAGTGAGGTTGAGCTCTTGGACTTGATCTTTGGAGTGGAGGTGGTGGTGGTGGCGGTTGCTTGGCACACTGTTGGATGAGTTTGTGCATGTCAATGAACTGCCAACAGTCCCTGAGCAAGTGGCTTGACTTTGTTTTGCCATCCTTAGAATCGACATACGAGTGCAGGTAACATGGAGCGTTGATCTGCTCAACGTAGGGCAGTTCGGGAGTCCTCTGCTGCCGTGGTTTATAATTGCCACGGTTCCAGAGTTGTTAGATTACAAATGTTGTCGATCGTCTCTTCTTCGTCATATCGATCGTCACCGCCGATCCGGAGTACCTGCGGCTATACCAAGTTGTTGTCGCCATAGCTGCGGTTCTTCCTTCTCTTGTGGCAGTCAACTTAATGTGGTCGTGCTGATGGTCATCGTCTTCTTCGTCCTTCTTATTGTCGCGGCTTTCACACGTTGTCATAGCCATCAGCAGAAATTTGTTGGCGATTTCCAATCTTTCAGTTTATGGTTTTTAGCTTTTGAGTCCAGGAGTTCTTCTATGTAGCTTTCCGTCGGATGCCATCGGCGACGTCGGTGCTCTGTCGCGAGATACATCTTCGGCGAGCGTTTAGGAGATTTGGTGAATCTCCCCGATGTATGGCGCATCGATTCCTTCTGCTTTTGCTGGCAGTGCCGTAACTCTTCAATCCTTTTGTATGTTGCTTGGAAATTGGCAACGAAAGCATCTACTAGGTCGTCCCATGATTTGATGGAACCTTGGCGGAACCCCTTAACCAGGCTACGCTGAATCCTTTAGGTAAGCCCACCATGTGCATTCTTTATCTGGTTCCCCTTATGCGAATCCACGGTCTGGGAATGATGAATATCCCCGGGACCTTGGCTCCACCGCTGCCTCGATATTTGGCGGCGTCGGTAGGGGTATAGGTTTGAACTTTCTGGGTGGCATCGCCTCACCGGTTGTAACAAACAATCGGCTCCCCAGGCTCTGCTGTTGTACTGCTGGTGATGTGCTTGTCCTTCTCCTCCCTAGCGCGTCGTACTGCTTTCTACTTTATCGATCTGCTAAGGTGATTTCATCCCGAGGCATCTCTACTTATGATACTTTGAGCCACTAGCACATAACGTGGTCTTTTTTCCTTTAAGCGAACTAGTTATCTCCCAATATCGCAGGGCTTTCTAGGGCACCTCGGTGGGCTTGAGCCATGAATCCTTGAAGTGACTGGTTGATAGTGTATCTGACGGGTTAGGCTGTGTTTACTCACTTAACGGTTTGGCTTGTGGCATGCCCGTGTTGTCTGTGGTCATAAGGACTTGGTCGGGTTCGACGTTATTTCTCTAGCCTGTTCCCGAAAGCACGGATGGTCTTGACCGGTGCTTGCCACCACCCCGAGTACTTCGAGGAGGCACTTCCTTGTGAGCCTCTTAGCTCGTTCGTTTGGATCGGTCGCCGCCAGAGATGGCGTCTCTTGAGGTGGCACTCACTGTCGGTGCTCCCGATTTTCTCTAGTATAGAGCGATAAGCATTGAGGGTTCAGAGTTCTGCGGGGAAGCGGCGTGTTGTTAGTCTGACTGCAGCAGCTCTGCCCTCCTGCGTCACGATAGTTTTGTCGTTGTTGTGGTTGTTGGCGGCTGTTTCGAAACTTGCTGCCGTCTACTGGAGCAGTGTGATCCGTCTCTCTGTGCCTTGTGTTTCCCGTGTTGTGGCGACATAAACCTGGTGGTGTGCCGTTCTCGGGTGGTTCCTTGGATGATGCTGTCGACACTGTCCTCTCTGATGAATGCGGGCATTGCCGGATGAACGGTGTGTCGCTCGATCCCGGCCCGGGTGCACGGTGTCGCGATTTAAGCAGTAGTACGAGGTTAACTCCGAAGATGTGGGATTGTCGGATCTACCGACATGGAAAGGCGTAAACGGGGGGTCGAGGGCGCGGGTGAACCGTCGAGGCACGTCGGACGGCCGAAAGGTCGAGTGATGATGACGCGCTTGGACTCAGTCGATGCGGAAGTGGGCGTTCCAGCGGCAGAAGGGTTTCCTTGACGTTGACGTTGTAGTGGGTGCTGGGGTCATCTCCATGTTCCTTGTAGATGCTGACAGGTTGAGCGGGAGGAATCGGCTGTGCGGGAGTGGTCCTGAGGCCAGAATCGAATCAGACTTCGAGTTTGCGAATAGCGGTGTCGACGAGTTGCAGGTAACTTATGGCCCAGATCTGCCGATGACCGATCTTGTGCCGCCAGGGTTCCCACAGACGGCGCCAATTATCGAAGGCTGCTCTTCGGCAATGCCCTCCGATAGGGGCTTAGGGTTTATGGAATCCTGCAAGCTGACACGAGACATCGGTTCAGAGACAAGCGGGGAGAGCGATTTACCCAGGTTCGGGGCCCTCGATGAGGTTAAAACCCTTACGTCCTGCCTGTCTATTCTTGATTATGAAGATATTGGGTTACAATGGGGTGCCGAATAGTTCGGCTGAGATCTCGTCGAAAGGCTAAGTGCTTTGGTGTGACCTAGCTCTAAACTTTGATGGCTAAGATTACTAAGATTGATTATCCCCTCGTGACCCCTCTCTGGCAGCACATGGGTGGCCAGGTCTCAAGAAGAGTCACGAGTACGACTAGGTTTACAGTAGTTTTAAATCTAAACTTTCCTTATTCGCTTGTCACCTTGTCACCCACCAAGGAATCTTCGATGCACCGTCTAGTAGCCACTTTGCCATCAGGTATCTTCATGGGCCTCCAGCTAGATCGTATAGGGTAGAGCAACATCGGTTACCCGAAGGGTAATGCCCACGTCACTCCCAATCACCGTAGAACATCTTGAATGCGGCTTGTTTGGCCTTCCATGCCTTCCCATACTTGACGTCGTAGTCAAACCGGGATTTCACCGTATCTTGCACGGACCTAATGCTCATGATAGGAAGTGATGATATCTCCGCCGAGAGCTTGTATGCAATGAACTCGGATGTGAGTTGACGGTGGTCCGGCTGCGCATCCTTGCCATCAAACTTCGGCCCCCAGCACATGTGAGTGGCTACACAACTTGTTATGTGCCAATAGGGCCCTTTTTGAAAGGTCTTGCACGGACAACCCATGGGCACCTTTTATCAACACATTTTAGCGTGTACCGCTTCTTCAAGTCCGAGTGAACAACGGTGTAAGGGCGATGATGCTTAATGGAGAACTCCTTCAACCATATCTTCAATTCCAAGAAGGTATCAAACGTGAGCCCTTTAGAGATCATAGCCGTCCTACCATCCGCATCTCTTTTCGAAAGTGGCCTAGCTCCAAGAAGTAAACTTTTGCCACCATCAACCACGGCTCCATCCGCAAGACTAACATCACGGAACAGTGGTATCCGAATATCCCGTCCGGTTACCTTCTTGAATATCTTGGCTCTTTCGGCTTCCTTAGCCGTCAAGCCATCCTCATCAAGTTCCTCATCGGGTCCATCATCATCTGAGTCCGACGCATAGCATCGGGAATAAGGAATGGAGTGGTGCATGTCCTCTTGCGTCCAATATTTATCCAAATCACCGACATTGTTGTCATTCATCTCGAAACCATCATCACCATCGTCATGCTCGTCATACTCCTTCTCCAACGGAGGTTCTTGGGCAATGGGAGATTGGGTGGCTTCTTCTTGGCTCATGGGTGGTGGACTCCTAGCTTGAACGGGGGAGGGCCGGTTAAGGTCAAGCTCGATACGAGCATCAACCGTCTTGGTTGCAAACAACTCCAAAGCCTTGTCTTGTGACTCGGCCACCGTCTCCTTGTAAACGGACCAACGTTGCTCGGAGTTGATACGCATTGTCTTCCAACGGGTGTGCATTCCAAAACCCACATTATGTCTTCCCTCTAGCTCAACACCATCATTTGGCTCATTCCAATTCAAGTCAACCCTCACTTGTGCTACCACCTCCGCAAAGCTAGGGCTAAGGTCAAACACCAAGTCAACCTCTTA